>JAJTUV010001086.1:0-600000 GCA_021653895.1 Mastomys natalensis
TAGGACACTACCATAACATTATAGGCTATGGTCCCTGCCCTTGGTTGCTCCACAGATGTGGAAAGAAAACTCTTATTCCTGAAATAACCAGATACTTTAGACACAGATCCCAGAAGGACCTGAGCTGGAAGTGACCTGAAAGCCTCCTGCTTGAGGAGTATTTTTCAAGGCACCAGAAGGTACCATGAAAGCTTCCAAAGAGAATAAAACAACAATCCTACCCAGCTATGATGCCCATGAACCACAACAATGATTACCATAGTATAATAACCTTGAGAGTTCAATAGTGGCATGCAGAACTTGGTGGTAATCAACAGCTCTCTAATTACACTTAAAGTGAACTCAACAAATGAAAAACCATGTCTATTACTAAAGACATGGCCAACTATCCAGAGCTAGTGAAGGCATTAGTTTTGAAGGAAAACTTAAAACTATCACTTTACTTAAACATCATAATTCCTAACTGCATTCTAAATTTTTGTTCTTACACCTACTGATAAGTGTATTAAGGAATACAATACACTTTAAGGAAACTAATCTCTGAGACAGACAGATGACTACAGAAAACCACACAATCAAAATGCAGAGTTCTGGAGCCTAGTCCAAACTGACAC
Source organism: Mastomys natalensis (assembly GCA_021653895.1). Lineage (NCBI taxonomy): Eukaryota > Metazoa > Chordata > Mammalia > Rodentia > Muridae > Mastomys > Mastomys natalensis. Next base: position 615 of record JAJTUV010001086.1, read on the forward strand.
ATGTACAATACAATTCTGGTACTGAGGCTCAGAGTTCATTGCAGAAGAGAGCGTGGAAAGATTCTAAGAGTCAGAGTCTCAGGAAATTGTTTGAGGGACAGTGTCTTCGAGGAAGTTAAACCTGTAAAGTTTCACCAACACAGTCACCAAATTAGGACCCAGACAAGAACAGTAGACATGAGAATGGGGAACTTCTGGAGGCTGCTACCCTACACAAAGTATTACAGGCAACTAAAGAATTTTGAGAATGGGATATTTCATCTTTTTCAAGGAAGAGTACATTGATTAATATCCAATCCCAAATAATCATCATTGAACACACACACACACACAACACACACAACACACACACACATGCATACAACACATACCCGTACTTTAGTGAAAATTTCCTAAATATGTTAATGCTTACTCCAAGAGTCAAAGACCACTTTCCAAAACCTCTAGTAACAAACAGGAGAATCCCTCTTTTGAGTTTCTGTCAGGGTTCTCTAGGAGACTCCCAAAATATTATACTGGGGTGTGTGTGTATGTGTGTGTGAGAGAGAGAGAAAAAAAGAGAGAAAGAAATAGGGGGGTAATAAAACTGAGCAGGTTGTATTTATGAATATGTCTGTATATAATATATGTATGTAATAATGAAAAATAGGTGAAATGTTTGAAAGAGAGCAAAAAATATATACGGGAAGGTTTAGATAGAGGAAAGGGAAAAGGTTATATAATTATATTATAAATTCAGAAAAAAACAAATAATAGAATATATTTTAAAATTGTCTATGACTGGATTATAAAACATAGATTTGTTTCATACAATCATTAGAAAAATACAAGATCAAAACTGTAGATGTTTGACAGTAAATGTCACCTTCTAATTCCAAATAGTACCTTGTTGCTGCATTCTCCAAAAAGAATAAACCTTAGGTCTTCCTATGAAATAGATAGAACATTCAAGAAAAAGAAAGAGTCTCTACATGTCCTTTTACCTATTTTATGAAGTAGATAATCCTTTTCATTGGAGTTTCATTCACATTAGTTAATTACTTTTAACAACTCTAACTTAATACTATCATAATAAAGATTAAATTATAATATAAATTTTCGAGCAAGCACAAATGTCCAAGCCACAGAGGTTAACATCTTAAATTAATAGATTTAGGTTTGTTGCACCAACTAAATGAGTGAATTCAGTTAAAAATATATCTTGGCAGCTGAAAAGGATCTCATTCAATTGTTCTTAATACAGTCCTACTATAAATCATGACATATCCTTATAGTAGAGAATCTTGTATACCAATAGACATGTTTATTTGGGTTTCTGGGCTTGAAAGATGCCTCTGTGGGTAAAATGATTGGTGTGTAAGCTTGAGGATCTTAGTTCATAACCCTACAACATGTATGAAGTCAAAGTAGTGGTGCATGGCTATAATCCAAGTCCTTTACAGAGAGGGAGCCAGTCAGCAGAAGTCAGAGAACCCTTATAGGTTTGAAGGCTACCTGTCATGCTCAGCTGCAAACTGCAAAGAGATGCTGCTAGGTAGAAAGAAGGTGGAAGCTGAAACCTCAGGTTTTCCTGTTCTCCATATGTATGCTGTAACACACGTGTGTATTCCTGCATTGACACAAGAACAGGCTGATACACATATCAAATATATACATGAATAATTAAAAATAAAAACGAGGTGCAGGAATAACATTGGAAGACTCCAATGAACTAGAAGTTTGTAGTATCACTTTACACTAGACACTTACTAGTCTGTCCCTATTGTTCTTATTTTTTCACTCTTGCATAGAAATTGACAGAGTACACAGAAATCAGCCCATACCTATATACATCTTCCACTTTTAATGCTTTAAATAAGGGTTTGATAAATTAGAAGAAACATTTGTAAGCTAAATGAAAGGGCAAATTTCACTGAAACTTGACAGAAAATAATAAGAAAAGACCTTGATTGCCAGTTGACACTTTCTTTATTACAGAGATATTTTGAGGTAAACATACACAATGAGTATTTCTAAAAATACAAGTATTTTAATAATTATATGTTTTGATTCCTGTAAAAGATTCAATTTTCTATAAAGAATACCATTCAAAATACAGAAGGTCACTGGAGATTTCAGTAGATGACAAACATCACAAAGCTGCAGACCCTCATGTGTTCTTTTCTGTGCATCTTCCTTTCTGTTATTAATATTTCTTAGGTTGTTTGAAACATACTTTATGAAATTAAAATACAATCACATATTTCTCCCTGACTTTTTCTCCCTCTAATTTCTCCTATTTCCCATCACTCTAGTATTTATGGCTTAGTTTTCTTTTCTTGGGAAAACTGGATGTCCAAATGTAGAAGAATGAAATTAGAGCAGTATCCACCATCTTTCACAAAAACTGACTCCTGGAGTGGGACTTATTTTGTCTTTGTGTGTTTTACTGCTGTGTCCTAGTCAACCAGGATGAGAGAGCTGGCACTTATCTCCTGCTCAGTAAACACGTGTTGACAAATAGAAATGCTGTAATTCCCTGGTTTTCCTTTCTCAGCTATTACCAATACTAATCTCACACAGGAAATGAAAACAGAGACTAAGTAAAAGGGAGAACTTAGAGTTTTCGTCAAAATGGCATTATCTTGTCTCTGATTTCAGATCTATATTTGTATTAAAAGGTATGGGAACTATGGTTTGCTCCAACTCAGTACGTCCTGGAACTGGTATTTCCGAGCCTATAATTAAATGTGGCACTTATCTTAATGAGCACATGCAGCTCTTCTCTCTGTGCAGAGCATCTCCGGGAAACTGAAATAGCCTTGCTATTGCAAAGAGCCCACTGCAGAATCCCTGCATCCTGCCTTACAATTAGTTTTTCTAACAATATGGCTTTTTAAAAAGTGTGTGTTTATCTTCATGATGCAGAGAGTGGAAGCAACAGGTGGCTCTTTTGCATGGAAAATGATTTCAAGCCAGGATGTTATTTGAAGAGGGATCAATGGCCACAAAGAGTGTAAGTTTTATGTGAAATTGAGGAAGGTGAACAGGATCTTAGGACTCCCTTCAGACCTCAAAACACTCTCAATCATAGGAACTAAATCCTGATCTTAAATTTTTGGCTTGTGCTTAATGTAGATTAAGCATATCCTCAAATTGGTTTGGTGAACTACTAATCAGTGGCCCTGTGACTATGACGTTATTTAGAACTTGAATATTTGCTGTTAACATCAAGTCAAAATGAGCCAATAATAGACTAGAGAAGACACTAAATCTATGACTTGCTTCCTTAAGAAAATAGAGATTTGAAGAAAAAAGATAGAGTGGAAGAAATTTGAGCTTATGATTGAGGCAGGAACTGGATGGACTGAGCTGAAAGACAAGTAATATCAAGATGAGTGGACTCATCAAATGTTAGAAAAACACAGAGAGTGTGCCATTGAAAGGTTTTGATTTTGGAATCTATCCTCCAGTCAAATATTTTTTTCTCATTTTAATTTACCTTGGGAATTGAGGACAAGGAGAAGTTGTTAAAGTTCTTGTCCTTTAAACAAGATATCTGAGTTAGGATTCCCAAGTAAAATGCCAGGCATAGTAGCATATTCCAGGAACCCAGCTTTGGGTGACTAGAGAAAAATAAGACAGGAAGAGCCTGAATTTCATTGTCCTGACCACATAGCTAACCAATTAGCAAGCTTTAAGAATCAGAGTGAGACACTGTCTCAAAAATACACCAGGGCTGTAATAACTTATTTGTGGAATGTACGAAGATCTTATATGTCAGCACAATTATGCAAATGTGCTTTGAATTGAGACATTGTTTTTGTTAATCTCTTTTCTGTCATTGCTTCAATATTATTATTACTTTTTATTTTTTTAAAGAAAATAAGCACTGAATTCCATAGCCAGTAGGTCTCTTCTATTTAACGATCTATTTAGCAAAAAACAACCAAACCAACCAACCAAAGAAAAAAACCCCCAAAAACCAAACAAACTAAAATGAGTTTAGTCCATCCAGGCTACTCATATGGAAACACTATAGATGCAGTGGATTAAAGATCAAGCCCCTGGGTATAGCCCCTACCCCGACACTTCAAGTCTCTACTAGACACTTTCCCACTGAGACCAGACAAGGATGCCCAGCCCAGCTAGAACATATCCCACATACAGGCAATAGTTTTGGGGCTAGCCTGCACCAGTTGTTCAGGACTCATGTGAAGGTCAAGCTGCTGGTAGCTAGAAGAATCTGAGAATAGCTCCTCTCACCTTAGAGAGCTCTGAGAATACTGAGATTTTAATTTCTAGATTTAACACTCAGAAAATTACTGTCTACTGTTCCAGCCACACATTTAGTGACTGTTTATCAAGACAGCATAGGAAATTAATGCACACTCTGAACATTGCATTAAACAGTAAGTTTATAATTAAATAGTTATCCTGGTTTCATTGTGTAATGCATTTATACATAGCATTATGTTGAAACTTAAAGAAAAATGAATTTAAGAGAAATGAAATTTATAATAGTTATGCCAACCACATTGGTAATATTAAATAGCATATATGGCTGTGGAATGTCTGTTAGATGTTATAGAAACAGAGTGCTTTCGTCAGAGACAGCTGTGTTGGACGGTATTTCCTAATGATTTCAGTTGCATGTAAACTCATGTTATAGGCTATATTACACTGCCAAATTTTGATTAAAACTATAGAGAGGAATTTTCAATAGAGTACTTTCTGAATTAGGTAAATGCATGTAAACAAACAGAAACTCAGATAACCAAGTGACTCTATTATTATGCCTCATTATCTTTCCAAAGATGTTTAAACATGGATCTCACATATGAAGAAAATTTAGATACATTGTCAGACACAAGAAAAAGCTCAAACACTGAAGCAATAAAGACTTCAAAAGTCATATACTCTAATTACACTCCAACAGAAATAACTAAAGGATTTTTAAAAACTCAAGTGCTTGTAACATGTAAATATATATGTAATATTACTTAAATCAAGAAATATTTTAAGACTAAATTAAAGCATGTAATGAAATTTGGGTAAAAATTACATTCTAAAACAAAATTTGTAAATCTCCAGAAATTAGACGACAATTTTGTGTAGGCTTTCTGATAATAATGGCTATTATGATTTAAAAAAACAACACATTTGTCACCAATTGATAAATGAAAACATACTAATGATACAAACCAAAGGAATAAAAAGGAATTAATTATACAGTTTCAACTTAAAATTAAATGAGTACAACAGATTTTTGATGGAATTATTATCAAGGGATTATCCACCAAGCATTACTAAAAGCAACAAAAATAAAATTTGCTTGAGAATAATGAAGGTAAAAATTATACACAGGAGATATGATGGGATCATAAGAGAATAGTAGTACATGAAGTGCTATAGAAATGTACTTGAAAGTTATCAAAGAATTTCTGTTTTCCTAGAAAAAGCATAAATTATCAACACTTACCTAAAAAAGATTTTACATTTTAAAAAGTCAGTGGAAACAGATGGTTGCATTGAAGTCTCTTTAAGTTTGAAATCTTTATTTAAGACAGCTTAAACTCTCCTTGAGTACAGAAAACATTAGGAGTTTCAATACATTAAATATTCATTATAAAAACCTTACCAAATCTGATAAATATGAAGGAAACAAAAAACTATAATTATTCTCTCCTGTGAATTCAAATGTAAAATTATTCTAAAACATTTAAGGAATAGAATCTACAATCCAAACAATTTGAGAGTGTTTTAACAGAAATTTATAATGTAAAGATATAAAGATACTTTACTATATTAAAAATTAAAGCTTTGTCCTCACTTTCTTACCTTTGTCTTTCAATGTCTTCACTGCTCATTTCATCTCTCCACCTCATGAGTACTTGAATGCCTACAGACTCAAGGAAAGATTCGTGAACCAGTATCACCAGGACCATTGACAAAATCCCGAGTCTCGGCTTCACACTATAACTGCAGAACCTTCATTTTCCCAAGATCCTTAATTTCTAAATGCATTCATATTTATTCTTGTCAGTGGTTTAAAAGTGTTTATTCAAAATAAAGTAATGATGGCTAGCAACAATTAATTGAATATTTTAAAATAGAAATTTGAGAGAATTTTGTATTCTAAAATTCACAAAAATAATACCTCTCTGAAGTGCCTAACATGACATATATGCTAATCTGATAATTATACATCATACAGAAGTATTATAGCCTACTATACTCTATACATGTGCAGTTTTTATATAAGATTTTTTTTTTAAATTAAATATAAGATCTGTGTCCCAGGACTAGTTATGTAGACATTGTCTACAACTACATTCAACGCTAATCATTTATAGACATCAAGTCTAATATCTTTATATATTGTTGTCTTTGGAGATTTCTAATGCTGATGATTGACACATCTTCATCCTGAATTTCCTAAGTTCTTTGCCTAATCAAGGTAGAGAAATTTAATCCAACAACACAACTGCTCTGGCAAAAGATCACATTGAAAGACCTTCTAGGTATATATGATCTAGCCAGAAAGCAGACACTCCCAGGATTAGTTAATCCTTAACAATGAAGGTAAGGTTAGTTTGTAGAAGGAAGCAAACATGTTTGACAGTATGTCTAATTGAGGGGCCAACAAAAAGAATGAGAGAAAGATTTGATTGAATGAGTTGTAATGGCTACTCCTGGTTGTCAACTTGACTATATCTGGAATGAACTACAATCTAGAATTGGAGGACACACCTGTGATCCAGATCTTGAGTCTGGAAGACACACATTTCTGACCTGGATCTTGGCATGGAGATCTTGAGGCATAATAGCCATGAAAAGCTTAAGCCCAGCAAGGTAGTACAGGCCTTAATCTAAGCAGACTGAGGCAAGATTTCTGAGTTCAATGTCACCCTGGGACAAAGCAAGTTCCAGATCTAGGCACCTTTAATCTCAGCCACACCTTCTGCTGGAGGCCTACATAAGAACATTGGAAAATAGAAGATTTATTCTTTTTAGCCTGCTTGCATTTACTTGCCAGAACATTTGGTAGAACCTACTTCTACAGAAGACCGGCTGCCACAAACTAACCTCGTGAGACTGTGCAACTATTAGAATCTTGGACTTCCCATCCACAGATGCCCATTGTTGTGTTAATTGGACTACAGACTTTAAGCCATCACAAAAAATTCCCTCAGTATATAGAGACATTTTATAAATTCTGTGAACTAGAGAACCCTGACTAATATACATGAGTCAAAGATAGGATACTCCCAATTCACATGAGAACAGCATAGGAAAGAAAGGGTACTTAAGAGCAGTGAGAAAGAGAAAGGTATGATGAGTGTGTATGGAAGTTTTACAAAGAGAGATTTGCAGAGAAGCAAGTTTCAGAGAGAACAGCTAAATAGAGGTGGAGACAGAAAACACCAGAGAATGAGAGGAGCTAGAAGATTAGAAGATACTGCCAAAGTTAGTATGAGGCCAACCAGAGCAGTCAGAAACTGAGTCAGGACTGAATCAGTCATCTTGGAAATTAAATGTATGGAGGCTAGAAGCTTCCAGACCTAGGCCTAGGAATAGTTAGAAGAGAGAAGGAAACACTCTGAATTCAACCCAAGCAATGTATTCATGCAGCTTGGTTACATCGGTCATACCATCCCATCATCAGAGAAAGTACAAGTGACACAAACACATTTAAAGTTAACAACTACCAGAATAAACATTTGGGTTTTCTCATTCTGAAATATATAACTCTTTAACCAATCTCCTCATCTCCATTAAGTGGCATTGCCTTCAGGGCACAGGTCTACAACATGGATGTATTCTCAAAATCCTATGTATTGTATTCTCTCTCTAATCTGTCATCGCATACTGTGGATTCTCTATTCAAAGTTTATCTAAAATCAAACCATTTCTCATTTATTTTATATTTCCAAGAAGGTTGCCTAACCTTACTGGATACCCTGTGTGGTTTTTATCACAATTAGTCAATGCTGGGATTCATGCAATTGTTAGATATGTTCAAGAGCTAGCTTTATGTCTGATGTTTGATAGGCTTGGCTCAGAAGCATTTGAATTTTGTAAGTTTGGTATGTTGTAGCTTTGTCCCAAAATGGTCATCTCTTTTCATGGAGATAATAATTTAAAAACTAGGCTCTGTATGAAGGTGCAGTGGATTTGGCAACAGCTTTGGCAATAACATTGGCTGATGTAAGCGGATGCTTGAGTTTTGATAGACATGGAGAGAGGCTCTACAAGTACAAATCAACTGTAGAGATTTTGCAAACGCATAGAGCAGACGAGCATTGATCAGGACCACATGGCCCTAAGGAAGATAATGCTGAAGGTCTACTACAGCTACAACTTTTTCTAAACTGAAAAGTCTAACATAGGAAGTTCCATGGGACTCTATAAGGATTTTAGAACATTAAAAGCCTTACACTGGACCTTGGGACCCTCCATTTTCACAGGACTCACTTCTGCAAAAAATTATTTTGGACATAGGTGTTTTGCATAGTTACCATTATTTTTAGCTTCTCATGAATGTGGAATTAGTTAAGCTTGATTACATGTGCCTTGCTTGCAGGCTTAGAAGCTATTTATAGCCTCAATTTGAGTATAAATAACTTGTAATAACATAAAATTTCTTTCATGTAAATATTGGCTTCAACAAAAACTAACAAAAATTACAGATGAAAGGGAAACCTAAATACAAATAAGAATGAAACTCACAGATCGATTAGGGAATTCCTTACAATTTTATATTTTAGTCCTGGGGAAATTGCTTGGTGGTTACAAATATGGAATACTTGCTGCTCATCCAGTGGACATGGGTTCAATATATTAAACAAACATGGTGGATCACAGTCATCTATAGTTGCAAGGGATCTGACATACTCTTCTAATCTCAGTAGGAACCAGACATATATATGGTACACATGGATATATACTTGCAGGGAAAACACTCATAACATAAAATAACATAAATAAATCAAAAATTCTGCATGTCAGCAAATTAGAAAAACTTACAAAAACTACATGATTTTTCCAAGCCTGTCAAAATTAATTTCAGATAAGATAAACATTGGAAAGGTCTACAGCAAGCAACATGCTGAGAGTTGGGGAAATATTCCTCCCAGGAAAGAGTACGATTAATTGCCTATTTTATACCAAATGGCATGCCAGCCATTTGCAACAATATACAGATTGAGCAAGTCATATTTAGGAAAATAATGTATATATACATATATGGATGTCACAACAATTAATAAATAAGAAAATCTCACATTAATAGGGAACAAGAATGGTTATATGAAAAGACTGCTGAGGGAAGTAAAAGAGAAATGTTAAAATTATATTAATCTCAAAAAGACTCATCTCATAGGGATATTATCCAACTCACTTCATGAAATTAATATTGCTCTGATGAAAAAATCAAATAACAAAACACACAAACAAAAATTTATAGAGCAAGCCTCCTGACAAACATAGACACCGATATATATAATCAATGAGATATTTGCAAACACAATAAAAACATCATCAAAATGTCATTTTTATGATCAATTGACTTCATTTCAGAAATGCCAGGATGCTTCAACATGTACTGTCTTAATCAGGTTTCCCTTGCTGTGATGAACACCATGACCAAAACAACTTCTGGGAAGAAAGGGTTAATTTCATTTTAACTCTCAGGTCAGAATTCATCATTGTAGGAAGTCAGGGAAGGAACTCAAGGCAGGAACCTATAGGCAGGAACTAATGTGAAAGACTGTATTGTTGGCTTACATATTCTTCACAGTTTCCTCAGCTTACTTTCCATTGACAACCCAGAACCATTTGCAAAGGAGTGAAACCACCATCAGTAGACTGGTCTACTGGACATTGGCTATCAGTCAAGAAAATGCCTCTACAGACTCACCTATAAAGCAATTCAATGAAGGAAATTTTGCAGCTCAGACTTCTTCCCAGTTATGTCTATGTTTGTGGGAAGGTGACAAAAACTAACCAGAGTACACAAACGTAAATGCTACATTACATAAATGAATTCAGGAGAAAAAATCATAAGACCATTTGAATGAAATCATCATGAAAAATCCACCCTGTTCTTCAGAACAGAAATGAATAAGACCATTTTAAAATTCACAATGAAGGACAAAGGGACCAAATGGTAAATAATAATAATAGTTAATAATAATAATAAATAATATTCCTTTCGAAGATTAGAATAATGAGTAATGCAACAAGTTTTCATACCAAGTTCCAAGTTATACTAAAAGGGATAGTAATTCAAACAGTACAATGCTGGCACGGAAACAAACACAAGGAATGGAAGACAGATAAAAAGTCATATAGCTATTGCCATTAGAAAACTATGGAAACAACATGCTTTGGAGAAAAAGCAGAATCTCAAAATTGTGGCCAACCCACACCACCCAATAACCACATAGAAAATAACGAAACGAGATCCCTTCTTATTCTTTTCTCCAAATAACCTTATTGTGAGACCTAGAATTTAAATTATTTAAGAAACAGTAGGGAAAACTCTTCAAGATGCAGGATTAAGCACTGAGTTTGTGACTGGAACTCTAATTGCTAAGGGTATAATGCCAAGAATTGCCAGATGAGATCCCATGACAAAGGAAGGAATGCATAATGAGAAAGCCTCAGGAATACCAGGCAGTTTTAGCCAGTTATACATCTAATAGAAGGTTAATATCTAAAACAAACAAAAAATTATAAAAAAAAACCAACAAAATAACAAGAAAGTAAACAGTCTGAGCAACAAATGGAAAAATGAACAAATACTTTGTTCCCTAAAGATGTACAAAAGTTCAATCAATATATTAAGTGAATTAATTAATCTCAAAACGACAAATTGTGCCCTTCCCCTGGCCTTGAGCAGGCCTGACAGACCTTATGTACCACAAGAGACCAAGTCATAAGGATCTAGGTGGAGTTACCCACCTTGGCTTCAGGGAACTTAAAAGAAGAATTGTCCCAGGGCTTGCCTTGAGACATCTCCGGCCTTGACCTGTGACCAAGAACAGATTATCCCACCCACCTCTCCTACTGAAACTAGAAAGGTTCTAGCAGGGTTTTTTTCCCCTTAAATTGAAAGTTGAACATAAAGCATTGAGCCTTGATCAGAGAACTTTGTCTTGGCTTCATCTCTTTTCACCCTCCGTCCCCCTCTTGTTCCTAGCCCCCTTTCAGGTGAACCCAATATATGACTTAAAAGTCAAAGCAACTGTCTGGAGAAACCAAGAGAACAACGAAAGAGTAGAGTATTTAATATGCAGACATGGAACCCAAGGATATGTACAATGACTACACTAATGAACATTTCTAAAAGAAAGATGACTATGCTATGCCTGACTCTACAACTTTCTGTGCCTATAAGACTTCAAGGAGAACAGACAGGGGCAAGCTGTCCTCTGAGAGGCTCTAACCAGTAGCTGACTCAGACAGATACAGACATCCAGAGCCAAACAGTGGATGGAGCTTGAGGACTCTTAGAGAAGAATAGAGGGAAGGATTGTGGGCCCTAAGGAGATAGGATCTGCACAGGAAGATCAACAGAGTAAACCAACCTGAACCCTTGGAGCTCTCAGAGACTGAATCACCAACCGTGGAGCATACCTAGTCTACACGATCTACCTCCATGGGCTGGACCTAGGCTCCCTGTACATATGTTGTAAATGTGCAGCTTGGTTTTCATGCAGGTCTCAAACATCTGGAGGGGGGCTATCCCAAAACATGCAGCCTGTATATGGAGTATGGTCTTCTAGCTGGGTGCCTCATCTGGCCTAAATGGGAGAGGAAGCACCTAGCCTCTCAGAGACTTAAAGTGGCAGGGTGGGGGATACAGGAGGAGGGGGTACTCAGAAACAAGAGATGGGGAAGGATTGTGGGAGGGGTGACTGGGACGGTTATAAAGTGAATAAGCAAAAAAATAAAATAAAAAAAAAAAAAAAAAAAAAAAGACTTCAAGGAGTAGTAAGACCTTAAAAGCCCCTGCCACATTCTTGAAAAAAATGTTGACAGAACCAGTCCTGCCAGGTCATGTCAAATAATCACTGTTGTATGAGTTCATAGTGCAATGGCCACCTTATATTTTGGTGACAGACTCCCACAACATAACACCCTATCTTTCCACTAAGAAGATCTTTGGGCTTTCTCTAGATGTCCCTGAGCTATGAGGGAGTTGACTATAGTTTGGTGAGGAAATTTAATATTTTGTTGAAATCTAATATTTTTTCTTTTTTGTTATGGATGATGATATGTTTATGAGCAAATATTTACATTTTGTTTAAAGTAGAAGTATGAGGAAACATTTACATTTTGTTTTAGTTTGTAGTTTTAGAATGTCAATCTGTGGTTTTAAATATTTTTCTTTGCATCCTGTTATAACTGAGTTAAGATTTTACATGATGCGGACTTTGGTTGAAGTTTACGTTGTATATGAGTAATAAGCTCTTCCAACACTATTTGATGACAACAATCTCTCCCGTAATTATTTTTATTCTATTTACCTTTTTCCATACACAGTCTTTCTGGTGTCTTCTGTCTGTCTGTTGTCTGTCTCTCTCTCTCTGTGCATGTGTGTGTGTGTGTGTGTGTGTGTGTGTGTGTGTGTGTGAGAGAGAGAGAGAGAGAGAGAGAGAGAGAGAGAGAGAGAGAGGAACTTGTTTCTTGTCGAATATTTCTTATATTCATTCTTTAGATGTCTACTTAGACAGACACATTTACATTCCTTCTTGATGAGCTAAACCAATGTTTCCTTTTTTATCTTTTTAGCAAGGTGAATAGTAGTCACACCAGTGTATATATGGTACACTAGAAATATATGTTCTTTCCTTTATATTATTTTTGTAGTTCACAACTTCCTTTGCTTAGCTTTTATTTATCTGATTAATTCCTATTGGCAGTCATAACAATAACTACAATCACATAATTCTAATCTTACATGTCTAATATCGATCTTTGGGGACAAACAAAAGTCTTTGCTCAGAAGTCCATAATAAAAATATCAAAGCCAGCAGAGATTCATCATTAGAAAGGTATTTCTCATCATCATGGTATAGCAGGGCTTAGTTTCTTTTGAGGGTTTGTGGCATTTCTTCCAGACTCACAGATGGCAATATGCTGATTATCTATTTATGACCTTCATGACCATTCTTGAAGAATGTGGTGAGAAAGAGAACACTCTAGGTTTCCACAGACAAGAACACAAATACTATGAGATCTACCTTGTATTATTGTGTCTTGAAATGTCTTTTCTTTTGTCTTATTCTAAAAATTCAAGTAACCTCCAAAGAAGGAAAGTGAAAGGCTACTTTTAAAAGATGAGTACTTTTACTCTGAGTTCCTTCTCTAATAGGATATTCTTGTTCAGAGATTTTGGATGAAACCATTGTTCTTCAGAATTTTTGTTCTTAAGGTTTGCACAAAGATAAGACTGAATTTGAGTAATTGATATCAGGATATTATTTTTAGATGGGCTCTTGTTGTATTGTCTGGGCCCATTTCAAACAGCAGACTCAAGTAGTCATTGGACCTTGGTCACCTTTTGAGGCTGGGTATACACTCATCTGTAAGCTTGTGATTTATTTTCTGCATATCTTATCTTCAGTCTTTATTGTGGGATGGTATCTTTGTATCTTATGCCTCAGAGACTATTACCTTTGCTGCCATTTTCATATTCAGTGAATGCTGGAGTTGGCAGAGCTTCCAGGACCCTGTATAGAATTTTAATATCAGTTTCTGTATTAACTTCCTCTCTACATATACTGAACTCCCATGTTCGGTGTAATCTTCATTATATATTGAATTTCTTAGAAAGTTTAGATAACAAAGTGTGATCTAACTTACTTTGATTTGTTTTTCAATGGTGAAAAATTATTTTAATACCAGGAAACATATTTGAATGCTCATACTTCTTTCTTTTCATTGGTCTGTAATTCCCTAGGCAAGTCACCAGAAATTTTCTTTATTTTACCAGGTGTAGTTTTTAATAAGAGAGTTCTTAATTAACTAAACATTAACTTGACTAAACATACTTCTCACCTGTTCCATCTAACCAAATATGACATTTGTTTGGATTTTTGATAGGTATTTATGAACTCAAATATGTATATTTTTTTAAATACTGTCATACTCAGTTCCTCCAATAAGTTCACATAAAAAAAAAATTAATGTAGCCCACCCACACAAGCCTCAAACTCAAGATCCTTCGGCTTCTGCCTCCTTCAGCAAATCCTACTAGCATGCAGTTGCAATCTGGTTAAAGGAAGTCAATCGCATGTATTCAGTCTCTGGAAGCATGCAGTCACACCAGTTACATTTAAAGGCTCTTGAAGACTACACCAGCCTGATGAATAGATAATTAAAACTGAAAACTAAAATGAAACGTTTATTTTATCATAACTTTCAAATGATTTGTCTTTGACTTTTCATAGAATTGTAAGGTAAGGACAATTTGCTTTTACATAGTAACACAGAAACTGAAATCTAAATAAAGTCAAGCAGGATGTGAGAATAAGTTAGCAAATTAAACATCTGTTGTATTAGTTGTGAGCCAGGAAAGTTCTGTTTAAGTTCTTTTCATCTTTCAGTTAGAGAACAAGACATAGTGGAGGTTTAGTCTGGTGTCGGTTCAGATTATATTTCGCAATGTTAACTCTTACAGTAGAATTCCAGTGAAGTAGAAAGCCTCTCTCGGAGGTATACAAGTCATGAAGTTATTCCTGGAATCAATGGGTCATACCAGATGGCATCTCCTAAACGTCCTTGAAGTGAGAAAGCACATGGTAAGCTCAGATAAACCCTCTCTGCTGCCCTCAACAACAAGCTAGAAGATATACATAAAGAAAACTTGATGTACAAATGACATCAGATTGGGAATTTCCTAAAAGTCGCATAGTAACTGAGTGGAAAAGAGATTTTCCATAGCTGTTCAATCAACAGAGTTAGCATGCCTGCCCTCTTGAGGTCAACAAGCAGCAGAAGAGTCCAGATCCATATAGCCTGCAAACCAATGGATGAACGTCTGGGACTCTGGTGATGAACTCGGAGAAGCTGAGCCAAAGTTGGGAGGTAGGCTGGCCATGAGAGGACGCAGCGATGCAATATGACTGGAGCCCGTATGAGACAAAGGAGCATAACCGGCTAAATAGAGGCTTGACAAATAAATAATAAAATTGATGTGTCTGCTCAGAAAATATGAAACATGCTTTATAACCCAGAGAATTGAAGTCCCAGTTAGTGGTGAGCGTTGGCTGGGGGCTTGGCTTGGTGAATGGGGAACAACCAATAGAAGTGGGCAGGTAAGGGATGAAGGGATGAAGTCTGACTGAAAAAACTGTTAAAAAAAAAAAAATAGAATTAATAAATTGGATGTTTACACTAACAGAAATTATTTATAATATTTGCTTTTATTTAAAAATATGAACAATCAATTCTTTAGAACTTTAACAAATATTAGAAAATTTTCCTTGTGATATCACTAAAATTAAAAAATTGTTACTTTACGAAGATCAGCCAAGATCATTTATGATATTGAATCACAATATTAAACATTAGGTTCTAAATGTGTTATGTTCCTATGTTATTTTATATGTTTTCGGTGCTTTGTGTTCCTGGCTTTAAATTGGGTCAGAAAAGACTTATTTGTTTCAAAAAGTTTTACCTATATCTCCACAATTAATGCCACACCATACCCACAAACAACTCAATGTATTATTATTATTATTATTATTATTATTAACATAGAAAGACTCTTGACTTGAATTACAGGTAACCAGTGGATTGGTCAGAGAGTCTCAGGAATCTTCCCAGTTCCTCTCAACCACTGACAGGGGTAATATTTCCAGCTTTCTTTTTGTGGGTTCTGGGTAGGCATACCAAATCAAGGCCTTGAGCTTATGAGCAATGTACTTTATTGGGTTGTCTCTTCGAGCTCTTTAACTTGATTCTTTAAAAAGATAATCCACAGTCTGCTTTCTTGGAAAATAAAGTGTTTTTAAATGTTTATAAATGGAATAGAGATGCAGTCATATCATCATGGATTCTAGCCACAGATTTTTCTTGAACAGAATCTCATTGATAGAATATTGCTGTGGTACAGCAAAGTAGAAACAGAAGTATGTTTCTGCATCAAAGATCTTACAGTGTCTACTCATTGAAAAACCCCATACTGATTTTGCATGCATAAGAAAGAATTAAATTCTGTTTTTAAAATTTTCTAGTAAATTGATAAGCACCTGGTAAAATTGATACTTTTGAAGGAGTGGAGATTGCCAGTTGCCTGCTACTGAGGTTTTGTAGTTATTAGTAAATGAATAAATGTTAGTCTTTAATACTTTCATGTCATAAAATTTATGTTTTGCTCTAACCACTTTTGTGTTGCTTAGATTCTTCTATTCAGCAGTTAACAGTGAAACTAGTTAGCATTCTGAAGCAAAGTTCTAAACGTGTATAAAAGCTGCCTAGAAGCTGGGTGTGGTGGTTCATGGCTGTTGTCCTACGAGGGAGATCTAGACAGGGGAAATCAGGAGTTCAAAGGCAGTCACAGTTACATAGTAAGAAATGGAACAGCCTGGGAAACCTGAGATCAGTCTCACCTTCTCCACAAACTACCTAGAAACTTTAGGGTTTTATTCTGATTGAAAGCATATGAATTCAGAGTTGATTGAGAATATTTTATACTTAATTTCTTCACATTGTTCATTGATCTATTCAACAAACGTGTGGCTATTGCTAGATGTATAGAATAGAATTTCATACAGTCCTTAGGAGGCAGAGGCAGGAAGATTTCCATGAGTTCAAAACCAGTCTGATCTACATAGAGAATGCTTGGCTAGCTATGGACATGAATTGAGACCCTGTCTCAAAATGTAAAAAAAAAACCAAAAACAAAAAAAACAAAAATAAAACAACAACCAACTTGTTCTATGTAGTTGATATGTTCAGACTGATCATTACTAAAGATTATAAACATAACAAGCTACCTTAAGATCAGTTAATGCAGGTTGTGTTTGGAAAGTTTCTGTCATTCCTAACACGGTTGTTCTTTGAAACATTTTTCTTTCACTTCCTCATTTTATGCTAAATTTATAGACCTACTTGTTTTCAATCTTATGTCATATAACCTATGTGTATTTAAATTAAGTTTCTTTGTTTTATCTCCTAAAGAATATGTAACCTTTCTGATTGACCTAAAAACATAATGTAAGAATGTATTTATGAAACAGAACAAGAGATTGTATATGGAAGAAAAATAAATTATCTTTAGTTTGATAACTTCCCATAATAATTTTATTCTACATAAAATTTACAAAGAACATATGTACAGAAAATGCCAAATCCTGAATGTTCAATTTTCTGATTTTTTACTTTAGTTTTTAAATGTGTGTGTATGTGTGTGTTTGTGTGTGTGTGTGTGTGTGTGTGTGTGTGTATGTGTGTGTGACATGTAGGACAGAGGAAGTAAGTGGCCACATACTTTGTATTGCTAGCATTGTATAAGAATAGGAATGCTGTAATGATTATTTATATTTCATTGCAAAATTAATCATATCAAAGCCAGTCATCTATAAATACCCATTTTAGATAGAACAAATTACACAATCATATAATACAGACATGGATAAACACTAGGAGTGACAGAGAAAACTAAGTTGTTGTCTTGGTAATTATATTCTACTCACACACAAAATGCATTTACTCCCCATGACACTTGTTAAATTTTATTTGATATAGACTCAAATTCTGTGCTCTGTGGTAGGTTTATATTGTCTTCCTACTTGGCAGAAAATTGACAAGTGTACCCTACACATATCTCACACAGGGTCAAAACAGTTACAATAAACAAGCCCATTTGAAGCAGTGATAAATAGGCAATTGTAACTAATTTTGTTCCATATAAATTCTAAAAACTCTTTATACATACATTTCTAGCTATGGATATCTCTGAGATAATGGAGTGTTGCTTGATGGGACTAAATGGTCTTATTGTTGTACTCCATTTACATTCCCCAATTCTTTCAGTGAGATTTTGTTTTTCCCAACAAGTTTTTACTTATCTAAATAAATATCATATATCTTGTACAGAAGACTGAGAATGAAGCTACCCCGTGTTTGTAGCTTTTGGGAGTCCAAATACCCTATCACTTGTATGTTTTATTTTTTAGCCTAAACTAACACTTTTTGAAGAAAACCAATATAGTTATTTTGTATGGTTTTGTATGTGTTAAGTAAGTTTTGTATGTGTTATTCTTGGTTGACTCTACGTGAAACTAGCACACACAGAGATCTATTAACCAAACACATCTTTAACTTTAAACTTACCTTGAGCCTTAAAACATCTCTCAGTTTTTAGTTGAGAGAATGTATAGGTGGCTGCCTTCTCTGGAACCCTTAACTGAGAATGTGATAATCATGACTTTGTCAGTGCTTACATCCCTACATTCTTTCTCAGTAGGGATATTTATACTTTAAGTTGTCACTGTGTGGTGAATACAATTTTAAAGCTTTATTTTCTCATAACAAAAAGTTTATTTCCAATTTTAACAAGTCCTAGCAACTCTAGAGTCTAGAGAGTCTATCAACTCTCTTCTCTTTGTTTATATTCATGTGCTTGTTTTGTGACATACCTGTTTCTTGAGGTATCTAGCCATGAGAGACAGAATTTACTTGGCAGTTTTATGTCCTGCTGAAAATCCTCCTTTAAGAAGACCATAAGTCCCTCCAGTAAACTACCATCATGTACTCACAGACTTGTTGCCAACAGACTTATCTCAGTACAGTAGAGGTTTGTATTTATCCTGTTTTCTATAACATTTTTCTGAATATTTTTCCAAGCTCATTGTATGATTCCTTTATAGTCTCGGACCACAACTAAAAATTCAAAGTCAAACTGGTTTTGTTACAAGTACATGACAGTCATATATTTCTACGTAAGCTAAATATGGATGCAACTATACAGTTGTACAATAAAATACTACAAAATTTAGTGACTTAACAATATTTTTTTTTTCTCACATGTATATCTATGAGTCAGCCTGAGGATCAAGTACTTGCATAGGATTTAACTTGCTTACTTTCTGAATGTATCTTGGTTTCAGCTTTACTAGACATAACTAGCTGTCTTCTTGGATGAGATAAATAGGAAGACAGTATTCTTCTAAGTACCCAGACAGAAATAGTATTTTTAAAAAAAGAAGTATATGATGTTCCTTGTGTCTAGTAACAAAACTGACATGTTGTCAATTTTGATAACATTCTAATAGTCAAAGAATGTCTAGGGCTACTGTCTTCATAAATGGAACTAGGAAATATATTTTGGTATTAAATAGAAGACATTAAAATTAACTTAAGAAATGAAGGATAGGAGACAACGTTACCATTTTAACACTTTTTATCCAGTATATTTTACATCTATTAATAGATGTCTCTGATTTTAAGCAGATGGCTTTTCCTTCATTATACTTTTATTAACTAGTGCTTTTATATTCTATTTTAGAAATTCACCTATGTTAAGACTGTGACAATGATTATCTTAGTGTGACTTTAAAAATTTATCACTTGCCTTAGTTATATTTTACTGCTGTGAACAGACACCATGACCAAGGCAAGTGTTATAAAGGACAACATTTAATGGGAGCTGGCTTACAAGTCCAGAGGTTCAGTCCATTATCATCAATGCTAGAACATGGCAGCATCTTGGCAGGCAAGGCGTAAGGAGAGCTGAGAGTTCTACATCTTCATCTGAAGGCTGCTAATGGAAGACTGGCTTCCAGGCAGCTGGGATGAGGGTCTTAAAGCCCACACCCACAGGGACACATCTATTCCAACAAGGCCACATCTACTCCAACAGGGCCACACCTTCTAATAGTACTACTCCTTGGGTCAAGCATCTACAAACCATCACATCACTTATAACTTTTATAGTTCAATGTATAGCCTGGAGGAATTTATCTTACTTTATTCTGTGAGATGAGACTAGGCTAAATACATTTTTCCCCCATAGGGACACTCAACACAGTATCATTAGCCTACAAAATTATAACTTCGTTTTTGCATAAAATTAATTGTCAGAATAATTCAAAGATGTGGAAGAATGTGGGTATGATTTTTTTTTTTTGTTTTGTTTTGTTTTTTTTTTTTTTGTTTTTTTTCGAGACAGTGTTTCTCTGTGTAGCCTTGGCTGTCCTGGAACTCACTCTGTAGACCAGGCTGGCCTCGAACTCAGAAATCCGCCTGCCTCTGCCTCCCAAGTGCTGGGATTAAAGGCGTGCGCCACCACCACCCGACGTGGGTATGATTTTAAATTCTTATTTCTGTTCCAAAATCTGAGTCCTTTCTGAAGCCAGCATTATGTTGTATTCACAAATGCTAATATGCTTATCTCATTATATAGCACATAAGGCATGTAAGCCCAGTAACTTATTCTTTCCCACCACCCCTTCACTACTCTAGGTCTTCCATATAAATAAAACAGTCTTGAACTCATTGGTTCAGAAAATAAGACTTTCTGAGAAGGTCTATCATGCAGTTGGGAAGTAATAGAGACTCAAATGTCAGGGGTCATCTCAAAAAGACTAAAGCATGAAAATAAGTATTCTGGAGATGGCCCACCACTTTGCATAGCTACAATGGGTAAACTCCGAATTGCAGTGACTTCAGAGATTTTTGTTCCGGGATTGCTTCTTGCTATTGGTATGTTTTTTCTGTTACTATTACATAAATCTAGTGATTCCTGGGCATTAGCCCACCCTATTGATCAGTTTTCTGCAAAATCTTTGAGGATTACTTTCACATAGCAATGCTTTTTATCTACATAATAATGCTTTTTTATCTACATAAATTGACAATTTTGTAATTTTAATAATATAGAATTCGTAAATTTATACAAGTAATTTCCAGACCTCTAAAAACTGCAAATGGGGCTCTGTAAACCTTCAGGAGTCAAAGTCTAATTGTACCAGGATGAGAATGCAGGACTGGAACAAATTTATGATCAAGGACAACATTCCTCCTAGGATAGCTATGAGACCACTATTTGATAACAAAAGTTTCAATGGACAATTTATTGTAGGTGCAAGGACAGAAAATGAAATATTGATTTATTTACTTATACACACCTTCAATACTAATGAGAAACAAGGCAGATGGTTTGTTTCTTGGTAAAGCTGTGCTAACTTATGAAATAAGAATTATTGTTTTAAACTTTTGATGAATTTATGGACCTTTCAACATATAATGAGTGTTTAGTTAGGTACTAGTCTAAATGAGCAGCATGTAAACATTTCTGCTATAACTCCTTATCAGTTATGACTTCAATTAGTGTTTTAAACTTGCTACTAATTTATATTAAAAAAATGTTTGGAAACTTATGTGATCTATTCTCCTGAAAAAGTATAAGAACTAATGACAATAAAGACGAGACTTTTTGTTTGTTTGTTTCTTATTTGCAGCAGTAAAAAGGTAGAGTCTTTCTCAGCAATGAAGTCTGAGGCTTTTTCTTATTAGCAGCAAAGAAAAGGTAGACACTTTTCTTTCTCTGAGCAATAGAGGTTGAAGTTTCTTTTTCATCCAGAATGAGTGAGTTTTTCTTCTGCACTGGTGTTTACTCATTGGAACTTGCTCATAGGAACTTTTGCTCCATTCACCAAACATATATATGCATCTGTAACTATAGGTGTGTGTATGTAAGTATCATGAGTACTTGTAGAGTTGATAAGGCAAGTGGTTGTCTGACCAGAGTGTGGATGTGTATCAGTGTATGCATGTCTGAGAGTTGCCTATGGAAAGGATTTTCTTTCGGCCTATGTGACTTTCTTTACCTTTTTCTCTGACTCACAAGGAGTTAATGACCTTTAATCAGTGAGAAAAGAACAAAGAGACAGAGTAATCAATGTCTTTCATGATTCTTCTGCTGCTGAGCAGGAGGAGTTAATTACCAGAAGCCAAAGGTTTTTGGTCTTAGAATAGCAAAGAGTAGAGAAAGGTAAATATTACTGAAAGTAAGCAATGTTTTAACCTCACTGTTTTTTTTTTTTCCTTGTGTATCATATTTTCCGGTTTTATGTTTGTTTTCTAAACCAAGAGAGAAATAAGGCATGGAGTTGTAGGTTTGCAAGGTGGGGAGAATATAGTAGACTACAGAGGATGAGAAACCATGATCAGAATATACTTCTTGAATTTATGTTAAAAAATAGTGCCTACAATTATTTTTGTTTGTTTTTTATTTGATGTTTTTACTTTCATTCACTTTGGTGTTTACTAGCTTCTTAATTTGTATATGATTTTATGTCTTAAGTTTTGAAATTTTCTTGTCTATTACCTTTCCCAACACTACTTCTGAACCATTTTCCTATAATTCCTTCTGGAATTGAGTGTGTGTGTGTGTGTGTGTGTGTGTGTGTGTGTGAAGAGGAGAGAGAGAGAGAGAGAGAGAGAGAGAGAGAGAGAGAGAGAGAGAGAGAGACTATGTGTGCATATACATATTCATGTGCTCAAATGGAGTCTCTGAGATCTGTGGTACTCTGAAATTTCTTTTATTTCATTTTGTGTTTGAGCTACAAAAACATGACCTTATTAAATTTATTCTTCTAAGATAAGTTATTCAATCTAATTTCATTATATAATGAATCAAAACCAGATTTAAGCCTGGATAAGACTGAAAATCTTCCATTTCAGTCTTTTTTTTTTTTTTTTTTTTTTTTTATTTTTAAGGATTGGTGACCAAGAGCTATTTGTATTCTTTGTTATCCAATACCTTCACAGATCACAAACTTATGTTTCTATATTATATTTTCTAATTTATCCTGCATAGGTTGGGGCCTCCTATGGATATTAGATATGTCTTTCAATTATGTTATAGCTGCAAAAATCTTCTAGTTTTCTCTATCAGCATTGACATTTTGGGTTCTTGCTCCTTAATATTTTATCCTTTATTCTCATAGTTAGAATCACTAAATATTCCTCAAACACTGGTAGTTCCATGGATAAATTCATCAGTATGAAATCTTTTTATTAAAACTTAGTTTTATTATACAATTCCTTGCAGTTTACGTTTGTTCAGATAGACCATCTTTACATTTTATTGAATATTTCTTTTAGTATGAGTGGAGCTACTTCTCTGATACCAATAACTCAATTTTATATGCAAACCAAAAGCTTTTCTTTCATAAATTTGGCAAAATGACTTTGTTATATTCTGTATAGGGCCATCCAATGTATATTTATTTCCTGAATGAGAACAAGAGACTGTATATTTTGAAAGCAGTGATTGCCTTTAAAAGAATATTTTATGTTATCCACAAAATTTTACATTTGGGGAAATGAAATATAGTATAGATTCAGTGCTAACTCTAATCACTTCTAGGAACAATAATCCAAAATAGTAAATTATATGTAAATATTCACTCAACTATTTGGACATACTTACCGAGAATTTAAGAACTCTCAGTGCTTACATTAGATGCCTCAGTTTTAGATTCCCCAGGTTAAAAAAAAAATCCACAAATAACCTTATTGGTAATCAGTAGCTATGCCGGTTTACTATTAACATAGCAACCTATATGATTACAATATAAATTAGAAACCAATATCACTCTGACAAACATTATGCTAATGCAACTATTATTTTTAAATTCACTCAATTGACTTCAAATGTTCTCTGTCTTACAATAAAGTAACATTCCAATAAATCTTTAGCAAGTCGGAAAACAAGTAAAAAAAAGTACATTTATTACGTTTAACTTACCAGTAAACATGACTTAGCAACATAGGATCCTAAGAGTGTTTGTTGTGTGTTCTCATGTTTTTGTGACTGTTTAGGAGCTTTATCAGCTGATATGGATGATTAGTCTCTAAGAAGAGTATTTTTCTGTATTTGAGAAATTTTAAGGCCTAAATTGCATGTTTTCAATGTTGAAATTGTTTTAAAATTATTTGAGAATATTGAAAGCCAAACAGTCTGTTGAAAATTATCACCAGCTTTCCTGTGTGGCTTCTTGGCCTCACAGGTGATTTCTCCAACCCAAACTTTCAAGAACTGGAGTTGTTGCCATCATTTATCTCTTGATCACTTGTGTGATGTTTGTCAGGGCACTGATGTTGAGGGAAGCAGGTAAAAATGGACGTGGTAACTTCTGGTGTGGTTTCCTTGTTCTGGAGTTTCTATAGGTTTCCATTTGAATTTTCTTCCTAATTCTTGTGTTTTTCTCAGGATTCCTTTATAATAACTTCTTTATTTTACTTAAATAGTCAAATAACTTAATCATATATACACGTTAATAGACAGGCTTCTAGCTCTTCTTAGCAAGCATAATTATTTCGCATTCTCTACTTTTTTTCTCAAACAAGCATCCAGAACTACAGAGACAATTTCCAACAGAGAAGTATTTTTGACTGAGGGAGGAAATTAGCTCAGAGAATACTGTCACACAGAACACCACATGGGGGCAGCAGATATTGCTATAAATTGAAGATACTGCCAAATACTATAAGTTTATCAGTTTTCCCCCTTAATATTTATTCTGAAGTTGATACCCTCTACAGCACCACTAAACATTAAACATCTTTGTCAATTCCATCCCTTTTGTCTATATAAGACATAATTATCACTAAAGGACTTTCTTACTTGTTCATATGTTACTCCCTCTTTGTGCGGATAGAAGACAGTGTCTGTTTATAGCAATGAGATATTAACATATGAATTCTACTATCCATGTTCCCACTCTACACATTGCTAGTTATGTGACCACAAACACATCTCTTCTATAAACATTGAGTTTTTCATGTTTGCGAAGATATTAGTTATATAGTGTTATGAAGATCCAACAGAATGCTATATAATGATTTTGCTATAATGTCTTTATTGGGTAAAAACTAAAAAGCCACTTAAGACCAATTCACTAGTTTTTATTTTCCCCAACTGAAAAATAATTGAACATTTAAACCAATGTGTTAAAATATGAATGGTCTATTTAAAATAACAAATTAAGTTGGTCATAAAATAAGATCACATGCTCTGACCAGGTTCAGAATTCTATCATCATCCTTTAATATAAAATCCAAGACAATTAATTAGCTGTCTTTAGTGCATGCAGAGGGGAAGTAAAAGTATACTACAAGATGGAATATTTACCTATGAGATTTATGGTACTGTTCCCAAATGGAAAACAATTTGAAAGCAATGAATCTCTATGAAAGACATTGGTCTTTATATCTGTACTCTAAATATTCTCCCAGGAAAAAGCATTATTGAGTTTTGCTGAGGAGATCTGGAAATCCCCGCAAATGAAATCAAAGCCTTCCAGAATAACTGTATATTCTTGGAAATACGAGACAAGCCAGACAGCCCTACTTTGAATGGATGTTTTTTAAAAAATGCTCAAGAAACCACAAAAACAGAAAAAGGCTCTCTAACTATGAGAAGGGAAATGTGTCTGGGGCATAAAAAAACACGCATTCAATTTACTCTAGGGAAGAAAATTTTAAAGATGCTAACCTTGTGATTTGAATTGACTTTATTCATTTCAGAGAAGCCATTCAAAAAGTAATAGTACCTTGTAATAAAGATGGGGAAAAAAGCAGAGTTGAGGTATAGTATGTGCATAGTAAAAAAAGAAAAGAGTCAGCTCAGAGTTTATGCAAAATTCATAATATTTTTGTAAACTGTTAGCTGCTGAAAGAACATTAAAGGTGTTTGTGCATTATTTTCCCTTTAGAGATGCAAAACATAAAATCAATGGAAATTGATTTAATTTTGCCATCCTTCCAATTAGGGACAGAACCAAGTCTAGAGATTTTGATTCCTATATTACTGTTTTCCATATTTCAATAATAATTCTTTCCAAGAGCATGTAAGCTAACTTTGAATGCCATCTTTGAACCCTTTGTAACTGTTGAATGGCATCTCTGAGGAGATTCCACAAAGTATTTTTTGCTTGAATCTGGTCCAAGATATGAGTGATACCATGTGTGTAAAAAATACAAATGCCTCCTCTCTTCCAACAAATAAAAAATAGTTGTTAATGGGAAATTCAAATATATTTGAGAATACCTACACAATATTTAGATAAGAGGTTCTGCATACAAAACACGGAATTTAAAATTTCAAGTCAGTCCACAAAGTGAACCTTAAAGGCAGTGCTTGACTTCCAGTATCATTTGTAGTCACAGAGACCTTGGCATCCTTTGACAACACTGAGCTTACCCATATGGAAACACTTGGGATTCTGGAATGGCTGCAACTCTACTTTTACTCCATTTCCAGATTCCAAGCACTTCAGAGTTTCACTTGCCTATCTGTGCATTCTGCTTCCACACTACTACTGTGCCCTGTGGTTGGGCCATCATCAATTTTAAAATTTAACTAGTTCTTCTCTTGATGTGCATTTTCAGATTAGGCATTTAGTGCCTCTATTGCCTAGAGGGTTTATCATCTTCTCAAATTGTGGTTCTTTCCAATCATCACATACTCCTTCCATCTACAGCAAACATTCAATGATCCTTGGTCAATGTTACTTTCTATACTACTTTCTGCTATATTAGCTGATGTGGTTCTAAAGTTGTGCATACTTTATCTTCCCCATACAGGGAAACCTAATGCTTTATCAATGCAGAAACTGTGATTTCTGTACTAAAATATGTCTTTTACACAGTGGGAGGATCAATAATATTTGCTGAAAGAGTGAATAGATTAACACATTTAAGGTACATGTCTCACATCTTTTAATGACTTTTGGTTTTAATTGATGGCTCTACACCTTTTTAGAACACTGACTGACTTACTGACATAGGATCTGATTAATAGGTGCCCAAGGAAAATTCCTCTCCATAGGCTCTATATGTTTTGAGAAGAAATGGAGAAAGTAATATGCATTTAACTACCTCCTGCCATCTACCTGACTACATAATTACCAACCCCTTGGCTCTTGAATTCTGTTAAACCCATTTACTTTGTAACATCTACTGGTAATTGGACTAAGGGGTGCTTTTAATTCAGATAATATTTATAAAGGTTTGCAAAAATGCAAAGTGCAAATGGGTTTTTGATATTGTTGCTCCATATATATATATATGTAATTTGAATGCAGTAGTTTTATGTGTAGTTTGCAACAAATTACAAATCTAGGAGGCTTAAAATATTGAATGTGTGTTTTCTGAAAGCTAGGAGCTAGAAATACAAAATCAAACTGGGTGACTTCACTCCTCAGGATACCATATGGACAGAAGCTGCTTCTTCTTCCTGTTCCAATGACTGCTCATTCGATTTGTACCTGCATATCTGCTTCTTAGCCATAGCTCCTCCTCTCTCCCAACATGTGAGAATATGTATATATGTTTCTAATACCCTCATCCACCTTCTTGTGTGTGTGTGTGTGTGTGTGTGTGTGTGTGTGTGTGTGTGTGTGTGTAAGAGAGAAAGAGAAAGGGAGAAGAGAGAGGAGAGGAGAGAGAGAAGAGAGAGAGAGAGAGAGAGAGAGAGAGAGAGAGAGAGAGAGAGAGAGAGAGAGAGAGAGAGAGAGAGAGAGAGGAGAGAGAGCAAGAGGATCCCTGGAGATAACTGTTTGGTTAAATTGATTAAATTAAGGTTCAGTGAGAAATTATGTCTCAAAAAGGTAAGGTAGAGGGCTGGTAAAAATGAATTCTTATAAAAAGTTACATCCTTGGGAGCCACATAGTGGAAAATAAAACTAATTCCTGCAGGTTTCCTCTGACTTCCATGTGTGTGGCAAGTGTCCATACATATAATAAATAAGTAAATGAATGTAAAAGAAAAATAAAATGGAAAGTGATCATTAAAACACCCTTGGCCTTATCTCTGGACCTCTATATGTGCACATGAACATACATGGGAATACATACACTGTATCAAAACACAAAATGGATAAACAGGAAAAAGAAAAAATGAGGTCTTTTGGAAGGAGGAAATTTTTGGTAGAAGGACATATTTGTCTAATAAAAACTTCTAAAGAAGCCAGTATAATTATATAAGTGGAAGTTAGCAATTCTGACATGAGTATGTTTGAGAAGAAGGTAAAAGAAAAAAATGGCATGCCATTGACTTTGTCTGTTTAATGGTTTTGTATATCTCTTAAAGTGTTTAGTCCGTGGTCTGGCTGCTGCATGTGATCAAGTACAGCTGTGCTTGTGGCTCTATACAGAAGCATGATCCTATTTAACAACTAAGTATTTAGTAATAACTGGTTCCTAGAACAAAGCTTGGCACATATTAGGTATACATTTTATTTTCTAATGAGTGAATGGACATAAAATAAACCTTTATGAAGGCCATGATTTGAATCTAGTATGGAGTAATATGTCAGACAGACGTTGAGACAGGATCTTCTGGCTAAGATCACTTTATCTTCAGCAAGTTGGTTGATATTTGCACAATTTAAACACACATCTGTGTGCACATGAACACTTGGGGTTCTTGTCTTTCTTTGTTCTCCTTATAATGGAAACTATATGCTTTGTTTATGAGCTCTAGAGTCTGAGGTGGTCATCTCTCCCTACGAGTTCGGTCCAGCTGTGCACATGAACACTTGGGGTTCTTGTCTTCTTTGTTCTCCTTATAATGGAAACTATATGCTTTGTTTATGAGCTCTAGAGTCTGAGGTGGTCATCTCTCCCTACCGAGTTCGAGTCCAGCCTGTGCTTGCTCACAGCTGGAAAAAAAAAAGAATTTTGACCTTTTCTTGCAATAGTGATGTGGGATTCTCTCTTGAAATGCTGGGCAGTGACTTCAGTCACAGCCCCAAGTCAGCCATGTGTTCACAGAACAGATAACTAATGCTCTACACTGTGCTAGGCCAGTGAGTAATAATGTTCTATAGATTAGACGAATTAACTGTGTTTTTTGAGTTACAATAGGTTCTGCTTGCAGTTGTTTTATTAGTATGTAACCTCCTTGTAAGTGAAGAAGTGCTTGTGTGTGCATGTGTATGTTTGCAAATGTGTGACAGGTGATAACATATGAACCATTTGTTACAGTACAAGGTTCCCAAAAGTCCAAGATTATTGCTTTCTGGGGCTAGGGAAATAGCTCAGTCAGGAAAGCACTAGTCTTATAAAAGTGAAGACCAATGTTTTATCACTAAATCTCATATTGAAAGGACAGGTTTGGTGGCACACACTTGTAATCTATGTGAATAGACAGATTTTTGTGGATCATTGACAAGCGAGCTAATGTACTATGCGTATGGGAATCCCTTTCTCAAAGGCAAGGCTCCTGAAGAATGACACCCAAGGTTGCGCTCTAACCTCCACAAACGAGAAGTATATGCACAGTGACATACATATTAACACATATACATACTCATACACACACATGCATACACATTAGGCACACACATATGCAAACATGCACACACACACATGCACACACACACATGCACACACACAGGCACATATATACTTGTATCCATGCATGCACACAGATAGCTATCTAGCCCTTGCTTATGGGGCCCAATGTTCTTTATACAACCAATTCATCTTTTTTTTCTAGAAAATGTTTGTGCCAGTGTCTTGAAGATCCTCTTGCTACATAACCAGTCAGGTGACATCCATAGGCTCCCACTACCAAGATAATTAGAGTTTCAGTGCCTATGCTTGTTTATAATATTGGCTTGTTACAACTTGTGAATGTGTTTTTTAGCAGATGTTTGACATCATCTGTCTCCTAGCACACCCTGTGTACACAGTGATTTGTGTCATGACGCAGATTCAGTTTGGAAACTGCCATCCGAATGAGTTCTGCATAAGGCTGTTCACCAACAGTGCCATGCTGCTCCTCCTAAAAGATGTCTCAAATCCTCAGCACATGTGGGAGGAAACATGACAGGTTAATTTAAATACCTCTGCAGATGCATTCATTCTGGAAACCCAGATTCTCGGCAGAACACTCAAGTTCATGCTGTCACTTTATCGGCTCTGTCACAGTCGAAGACTGAAAGAAAAGGGAGAAGATGGTCCACTTTTGAAGTGATGATGCTCTATCACTATCGCAGTTGTTAAGACGGTAGGAGCTGAAGGGGATTACAACCTCATAGGAAGAACAACAATACCAACCAACCAGATACCCGCCAGAGCTCCCAAGCACCAAACCTCCAACCGAAGAGTATACATGGAGAGACTCATAGATCTAGCTACATATGTAGAGAGAATGGCCTTATCTAGCATCAATGGGAGGAGGAAGACCTTGGTCCTGTGAAGGCTCAATGTCCCAATATAAGGGGATGCTAGAGCAGTAAGGCTGGGTGAGTGGGGGGAGCACCCTCATAGAAGCAGGTGAGGAGGGATGTGATAGGGAGTTTGAGGAGGGGAAACCAGGAAAGGGGATGACATTTGAAATGTAAATAAATATAATATCCAATTTTTTAAAAAAAAACTGTCTTCTAGAGGCAACTCCATACTTTGAGGGTAGACTCCAAAACTATTTAGCTTTTGTAGATTGGGCAATTGACTTAAGGCCTCAATTTCCTCATCTGTGAAATTGGAATGACCCACAAACATACTTATCTCTGAGTCATTGGGAGAATCGAAGGACATCATTTAAGGAAGGCACTTAGAACCCCCTGGAAAATGCAGTGACTTCTAATGGTTAACAAAAAATATGTGGTGAAACATAGAAAAGGTGTAAAATGAGCTAATCAGAAAGAGTCAGTCAACATGCAATCCCAAAATGAGACAGATGTAAATAACTAATACAGAATAGAGAAGAGTGAGAAAACAGAAATACAGATGAAATTTAATGGGCTTCAAGATTAGAAAAAAATTCACTGAGGGTCGATGATGTAGGACAGTAAATGTATCAAAGCAGAAGACTTGATTTAATTGTGATCTAGTCATTTGATTACTTCTAAATAGAAGTAAGTAATCTTGGATTTGTAATCAAAGACACAGTTTTATAGTAAAATACTGTTCTGTTTCTCTTTTTATAAAAAAATATTTATTTGATATATATGAATACATTGTTTTTATGCCTGCATGCCAGAATAGGGCATTGGATCTTTTTAGAGATGGCTATGAAATGTGGTTAATAAGAATTAAACTAAGGACTTCAGGACAAGCATTAGGGCTTTTAACTGTAGCCCCTAAACTATTGCTCTTAATGTGGGCAGTTCAGAGGCCTTCAGAAATCTTTCAATTTCTAATGAGGAAGTAAGATTCATGCATATCTCTGGTCAGTTGGAATCTGAGTCAGGTCTTGCACACTCCCTACCAGTCCTGTGTCAATTAGTTTCTAACCTTACGTCTTCTTTCCAGGAAGGTAGTTTCCACTTACTGTTTGAAGAGACAGAACTCTGGTAGGTCTGGTACACCAGAGTGTCTTAGCTCTCTGAGTATGATGAAATGGCTGTAGATGCCATAGTGACATGTGACCAGGTAATAGGAGCTGAAATTTTGCCTGTTGTAAATGGATAGATGGATTCCTATTCTTGGTACCACATGCTTCTTCATAGCATGCAATATGTAAACCACAAGAATATTGTTGAGCACACACAAAGCAAACAACAAACAAACAAACAAACAAACAAACATGAGGTTCATGAGGTTGCCCTTGTTGTTTGGCTATCCTCAGCTTGTCCTGGGGAGAAGAAATAAGGATCTAATCTTCTCTTTGCTCTTGGTGCACTACCATGCTATAAGTATGGACTAAAAGAGTGACTTAATTTATATTAAACCCTCTTATTGCTTCTTCCTCTGTCACTTCCTGTCATTCAATGACAAGAGGATCGATGGCAAAAAGAGATCAATTGCACAGACAGAATATTGAGACTGACCACCATCAGTAATTTTTTTTTGCTACTATGTATCCCTCAAGGTGTAATTTTTAAACTTTTATCCACACTGCCATGGTTATGGAAATTGAGTTGGAGACTAGTGTTTGGAGGTATGGCCTTTAGTGGGTGATTAGATAAGAAGATTTTGCCTTATGTTTGTGCCTCATGGTGACATGGAGTAAGAAAGAACAAGTGTATTAGTTACATTTCTGTTGTGATGAAACAGTATGAACAAAACCAACATATTGAAGCACAGGGCCTATTTAGGCTGATAGTTTCAGAGTCCATAATGGTGTGCAGGCATGGCAGCCAGTAGGCTACAGCAGGAAGAATGATCACATGCTCCACCACAGACACAAATCATAGAGAGCACTAGAAAAGGGGCAATGCTATAAATCCTCAAATCCCACCCCAGTGCCATGCTTCCTCTACCCAAGACATACCTGCCAGCATTCCATATATAACCTTTCCAAAGAGCACCATCAAATAGGGACCAAGTGTTCAGACCCATGAGATAATAGAAAATATTTCTCATTGAAACTACAACATAACAAAATACTCAAGGGTGCAAATATGGAGACACAGTGCAGGACAGAAACTGAAGAAGAGACAGACCATTCCATCTGGATATCCATCCTATGTGCAGTCACCAAAGGTAGAGGTTGATGTGGATGTCAGGATGTACATGCTGACAGGAGCCTGATATAGCTGTCTCCTTAGAAGTCTGCAAGAGTCCGACATACTCAGAGGCAGAAGCCCACAGCTAACCATTAAACTGATCACGGGGTTCCCAATGGAGAAGATAGAGTGAAGGCTGAAGGAGTTGAGAGGATTCGGACACCATGAGGAAAGCAACAATCCCAACCAACCAGAGCCCCCAGGGTCTAAACACAAGCCTGGGAGCGCTTGGGGAGGGACCCATGGCTCCAGCTATATATGCAAGGGA
The DNA here is from genome assembly GCA_021653895.1 of Mastomys natalensis. Taxonomy (NCBI): domain Eukaryota; kingdom Metazoa; phylum Chordata; class Mammalia; order Rodentia; family Muridae; genus Mastomys; species Mastomys natalensis. The sequence goes on from JAJTUV010001086.1 coordinate 33,348, forward strand.
GCTATATATAAGTGGGAGAAGAGATCCTTGGTCCCATGAAGGCTGGACGTCGTGGGGGGATACTCGAGGGTGGGGAGGTGAGGTACAGGGGAGGGTGGGTGGGGGTACATCAACGTGGAGACAGGAGGAGGGGGGAAGGGATAGTGAGTTCCTAGGAGGGAGGGGGGGAAATGGGGTAAGGAGAGAACATCTGAAATGTAAAAAATTTTCCAATAAAAAATTTCCAATGGAAAAAAAAAAAAAACAGAAACTACAACATAGACAAGAAATAACAACACACATGTACACATACATGCACACATACACAGACTCATGTATGCAGAGCCACTCACAGTTCCTATCTCTTGCTTTGTAATACACTTTAAGACATTGTGACTCAGCCAGCAAGAAGGATTTGTTCAGATGCTTCCCAACAGTATTGGACTTCCAGATGTATGAACGAAAATAAACCTCCTTCTTTAAAAGTTCTCAAATCTGTGTTATTGTGCTATTGGCAACCTAAAAAAAGAACCAATACAGCAGCATAGTAAAACCTTCATGCAAAATCCATTCCAGAAATGAGCATTCTCTACATGACCATTCCACATTCTGACTGTGTCATGAAACACCATATGTATTTAAGTCACATGAATGGTAATGTTGAACGGAAAAACAATTTAATTCAGTTTTCATATTATTACAAAGGATAAGACAGGATCATTTTGTTTCTCTCCTGTGGTTAGGAAGTCAATCTTTGTATTTCTTCTCAGTCATCAGAAGGGCCTGCTGTTCTTAGAGTTGTGACAGTTCTCTATGAGGATGCACACTGCCTTGCAAGCACTGGATATGAGCTTTTTTCCTGAACAAGCTTACCTGTAATGTAATTATATTTATAATCCTATCCCATTCTTTTCTGTAGGTTTTCTTATTTTGTGTCTCATGAATCTGTTTAATTCATCAGGCTTGTGCTGTAAAATTGGCTCTATAATTTTCTCTTAGACTGAACTTCATGACTGGAGTCTTCTTTAATGCTGAGTTTAGAATTTTCTTCTCTTCCATGGCCTTCAGACATATCCAGACACATGTTAACATGCCTTTGCAGGTATAACAGCTTTTGTACAAACCCATCCTGGGCATAGCTCCGGGATTTCTGCTAATCTGCAAGAACGGCAAGAGGAAGCAGAGATGACAGGAATAGTTTCAGTAGTGGCAGCTGGGTAGAAATTGTAGGAGGTAAGTGACTGGTTTCATAGATATGACACATTCTGACTCAAAGGGAAAAGTTCATTTTATATGAGATTTTATGGATTATACAGCACTTCTCATGGTCAGCTGTTTCAAATATCAGATAACTTGGAACTTTTTCTTTGCTGAGGTTTGAACCTAAGTCTTTCAGCAAACTAGGAAAACCTCAACCACTAAGCTCTATTGTTACCCAAAATGAGGATAATATGACTATGTCCTAGAGCTCCACCAAGGGTCCTTCATCTATTGTGCGAAGCTCTGATTCTGCTAGATGTAATAGCAACCCTTGGCCATGCAGTCATATATGGGCCTCAATTTCTGGACTCATCACCTTTATTATCATGTTTCCAAAAAGCAGAAATCTGTTGCCTAAACTTAAGAAAATCAGATCTATCAAGTCCACTTACTGAGGTTGCCGTCTGAAAAATTGAGATTAGAGGGTTGACTGGGATGTTCTAATAGCAAAGGGAAACCAACTGCAGAAGAAAAACATATGCAAAAATATTCTGAAGGGCAATACAAACGGGAAAAATGGCAAATGTGGAAAGGAAATTCTTTGATTCTCTTTACAACAATGATGTTGAGTTAAATGCAGTCTGTGCATTAAGATGGGTACATTAGTGTGAATGCATTGATATTAAAGGACCAGGAAATCTTACTGTGAAGGTCTTCAGTGTAGTCTCTGGAAGGCAAAGTCTCTTTCTTCACTCAAATACTTAGTTCATCAGAAATAAAAAAGCCATTTCTATGGCCCTATCATACTGAACACTCTGAATCTCATCAGAAATATAAATGGTCATCTTTTAGCAATGTGTCTTCTACTTTGTTGTTATCAAGGAATCTAATTACAAATGTAGCATGTGCCCATATGCATCGCATAAATATATACGTGCATGTACAGACGCCCAGAGGTTATCTCATACTTTTAGAGGACAAATTTCCATAATTTAAAAACTCATTTGTCTTTGTAGTCAAAATGGGATGTGATGAAGACTGCATAATCCCCAAACCAAGATCCATTAGAATGAGTAAAACTGTATAAAAGATAGATAGTTCTTTGAATTACACAACCTAGCTCATCTTAAACCTAAGGTCTTTATCTTTCTTACAACTTTCAAATCACTAATCCAGGAAATCAGATGACTGTTTTCCTGTTTCTCACATCTCTCCTTAAAAGCCTGCTGTGTAATCTCATGTCTTTCCATTATAACACATCTTGACCACTCTTCACTACTAATATATAAACAACCGTTAACTCCTTCAATGATATTTTCTCTAACCCTTTATTTAACTTTTGGAAATCAATTTGTATGAAAACATTTCCTATGGCCTCAGTTTCTTGTGTTCTTCTGATCTAAATCAACTTCCCTCCCTTTAATTTCACCCACAAGTGAGTTACTAGCTGCTAATCATTATCTTTTTTTTCCAGGTCAATCCTTTTGTTGTCCAGAATTAAATTATCATCAGATGCCCCTGGGACTTCTATTCTTTGAGTCCACTGACTTTGTACTCTGGTTTTATAAGCCCCTGCAATCCTCCTTTGTTACTCAACTTAAGGATATTGCTTAGTCACAATCTTTTCCTCTTTCATTTGAATTCAGTTCTCTTCTAGCTGTCATATTTATGAACTTTCCTTCACAAACACACACACACACACACACCAACACACATTCTAATCCCCATTTACAAGGTATCTAAACTCTATATTGAAACAAAGCATAATGACACAAGTAGGTCACATATATATTAATAACCACACACAAACACAAAAAGGTTAGGTCCCAGAAGGTGCCAATCACATTACATTATGTTTGATTTCTCTCTATTCTGTCTCAAGATTCTGAATGACCATCTTTCCGTGTTTATGGGCATCACTGATACAAACACAGAAAAAGTTTCCTTCACATATGGCAACATATGGGTGTTCTTGCCCGTACCTCTACCCCAAACCCAGGCCTTGTATCTATATTTGTATACTGCATCCTAGCTCTCTTTTTGACTATACAGAAAATATTAAAACACTGATATTTTTCTCTCTGTGTTATTTCTTGCTCCTACCTTGGAATCATTCCAACAAATAATCAACATGCTACTATTTTTCATTTCTGAACAAAATATTAACACCTTATTCCATTTTCTCCTTCCCATTGCAAATTAGAACCTAAAAATATTGTCTCTTCTATTTGCCTGGGGTTTCTTTTTTCTTTTCTTCTTTAAAGTTACTGCCTTAGGCTCCTACCACATTCTATGAAACTGGTATTATCAAGATCACTGCAGTGCTAAAAGAGGTGAACCCTTCTCAGTCTTCATAATACATTTTCCTACTGGTAACTCTTTTATGTTATATATTTTTGAATGTGTATTTTAATTACAACATTCTTCTTTTTCTTCCCTCCAAACCCATCTATATACTCCTCTTCATTTACTTTAAATTCATGACCTTTTTTAACTGATTATTATTGCATGCATCTATGTATTTCTATAAACAAATATATCTGAACTATAATTCATTGATCAATATAATTTATATGTATGCTTATTTGTATGTATATTTGCAGGGCTGACGTGGGACCATGTTATATCACAACTAATGATTATGTAGTGCTGTGGAACCCAATCCCAGTGGCTACATCTACAAAATATTTCAACATCAAAGGTTCAAGAAAATTTATGAAGAAGGGACAGAAAGAGTGTAAAAACCAGAGGAATCAAGGACTTCCCTGTAAGATTCTGTCTCTTAGTAACATCAGATGCTACATTCAGAAAGTCTTACTCTCACCACCACCACCACCACCAACTCCCAGAAACCATGAGCTGAGTCAGGAGGAAAACCAATGACCATGAAACAACATGGAGAAAATGCCAGGAAGCCTTAGACCTACACAATGAACTCTCAGTAACTTCTGTTCTATTGTGTCAATGTCTTTTCTTTGATATTTGACCCTTTTGCACTAGGCTTTGGGAATATGTTTTCTTGACTTTCTTCCTACATTGGTTCCTCTACATCCTCTTTCCTTGATTTTTTACAGCTTCCTGTCCCAGAGATCAATCTTTGGACCTATTATTATCTCCATCTGTATGAATCTCACCAGCTTGTCATGCTATGTGTCACTCTTCCAGAGTTACATCTTAAAACAACTTGATCCCAGCCAACTGGCAAGTAAAGACAAGAACCTACTTGGAGACAATAATAAAATTCTTAGCATACTTTAAAAACTTATCATGATCTACTTTCTGATTTTTTTTCTAAATTGTCTCCATGTCAGAGTTACTCAACTGAAAGAAGAAATTCTGCCTCTGTCAGAATCCACTGAGAGAGTTATGAAAGTATTGGCCTGTGGTTCTTGTACCACTTCCTCCACCACATACTGGGAAAGGATGAAGGAAACCCAGAATGGGTGGATTTTCAGGATCTTGGCCCAGCTGTGTGTGCTCGGGAGGTGGAGAGGAGCCTTTTCCAAGGATTTCAGTGTTAAAGCTCTTTTAGACAGTCTTCGTGAAATAGTTCCCTTATACCACATTCAGTGAAATAGCTTGTACTCTTTATTTGGAGTGAACAAGGGTTATATAAATCTTGGAGAGTGGAAGGAGTTTTCTTAGGATCTCTTTATTCAGACTTGAGTTTGGGCTTCTTCTCTGATGCAGCAGAATGGGAGGGGCAACCCTGAGCACAGATTCAGACAAACATTTATAGAGGCAGAAGGGGTATCTAGCCTGGTACACATCTGAGTGGGAGGCCAATAGGGCCTTCAACACAATTGGTTGGTGCTGGAAGCCAAATCATGATCTTCAGTTCTGTTTTCCTTCTGATTGTTAGTCGTTAGGAAGTGAAGTGTCAAGGGCAGGCTTGAAACCTAGAAGTTCAGATTTGTTGGGGAATAACCTAGAAACTAGTGTTAGATGCAGGTTTTGCAGGTGTTGTTGGGGATTAACCTAGAAGCTGGTGTTAGGTGCCAGTTTGTTAGTTACCTCGAGTTCAACCGTTGCAGAGGTTCTCTAAGATAGAGTCTGAACCCAAAAGATCTGGTCTCTCAAATGTACATTGGCTGAGGCTTAAGGAACTTGGAATGAATGCCTCATTTGCATGGAGAAGAATTCTAGGTACATGCCAGACAGGAAAGGAAGTTAAACCTGTAGTTTTACCAAGGATTATGTGACATCCCTCAGATAGAGGATGTGGGAGACAGGCTTCCCAGGTAAAATCAAGCAGAGAAGAGTACACCCTGCTGGTTAAAAAAAAAAAAAAGAGTCCTCCATTTTGCACCAAGTATAGGGGAGCTATCCAGACATGGTAGACTAGAATCTTTTTTTTTTCTTTTTAATTATTTGTTTTTATTTGCTATTTTCTTTAGTTACACTTCAAATGTTATCCTCTTTCCGGCTTTCACAACTCCCCCTCCAGAAACCCCCTATCTCTTCCCCTCCCCCTGTTTCTATGATGGTGTTCCCCTACCCATCCACCCACACCTCCCCTCCCAGGTATTTCCCTACACTGGGACATCAAGCCTTCACAGGACCAAGGGCCTCTCCTCCCACTGATGTCTGACAAGGCTATCCTCTGCTACATATTGGCTGGAGCCATAGGTCCCTCCATGTGTACTCTTTGGTGGTTGGATTAGTCCCTGGGAGCTCTGGGTGTGTGTGTGTGGGGGGGGGGGTCTGGTTGGTTGATATTGCTGTTCTAACTGTGTGGTTGCAAACCTCTTCAGCTCCTTTGGTCCTTTCTCTAACTTCTCCATTGGGGACCCTGTGTTCAGACCAATGGCTAGCTAGCTGTGAACATCCACCTTTATATTTGTCATGCTCTGGCAAATTTTGAGCTTCATGTGATCTGTGAATTGTATCTTGGGTATTCCGAGCTTTTGGGCTAATATCCACTTATCAGTGAGTGCATGCCGTGTGTGTGTGTACTTTTGTGATTTGGTTATTTCACTCAGGATGATATTTCTAGTTCCATTCATTTGTCTAAGAATTTCCTGAATTCATTGTTTTTAATAGCTGAGTGGTAATCCATTATGTAAATGTACCACATTTTCTGTATCCATTCCTTTGTTGAAGGACATCTGGCTTCTTTCCAGGTTGTGGCTATTATAAATGAGGATGCAATAAATGTAGTGGAGCAGGTGTTCTTTTTATACTTTGCAACATCTTTTGGGTATATGCCGAGGAGTGGTATAGCTGGGTCGTCAGGTAATACTATGTCCAATTTTCTGAGGAACTGCCAGACTGATTTCCAGAGTGGTTGTACCAGCTTGCAATCCCATCAACAATAGAGGAGTGCTCTCTTTCTCCACATCTTTGCCAGCATCTGCTGTCACCTGAGTTTTTGAAGTTAGCCATTCTGACTGGTATGAGGTAGAATCACAGGGTTGTTTGATTTATATTTCCCTGATGACTAATGATGTTGAACATTTCTTTAGGTGCTTCTCAGCCATTCGATATTCTTCAGTTGAGAATTCTTTGCTTAGTTCTGTGCCATATTTTTAAATAGGGTTATTTGGTTGTCTGGAGTCTAACTTCTTGAGTTCTTTGTATATGTTGGATATTAGTCCTCTATCAGATGTAGGATTGGTAAAGATCTTTTCCGAGTCTGTTGCTTTCCATTTTGTCCTATTGACAGTGTCCTTTGCCTTACAGAAGCTTTGCAATTTTATAAGGTCCTATTTGTCTATTGTTGATCTTAAAGCATGAGTCATTGGTGTCCTGTTCAGAAGATTTTCCCCTGTGCCCATGTGTTTAATGATCTTCCCCCACTTCCTCTTCTATTAGTTTCAGTGTATTTCATTTTATGTAGAGGTCCTTGACCCACCTGGACTTGAGCTTTTGTACAAAGAGATAAGAACTGATCAATTTGCATTCTTCTACATGCTGACTGCCAGTTGAACCAGCACCATTTGTTGAAAATTCTGTATTTTGTCCACTGGATGGTTTTAGTTCTTTGTCAAAAATCAAGTGACCATAGGAAAGTTGATAGATATAAAATTAACTCAAACAAATAAGTAGCCTTCCTATACTCAAAGGACAAACCGGCTGAGAAAGAAAAAAAAAAAAAAAAAATAAAACCTTTACCATAGTCACAAATAATATAAAATACCTTTGTTTGACTCTATCCAAGCAAGTGAAAGATCTGTATAATAAGAACTTCAAATATTTGAAGAAAGAAATCGAAGATCTCAGAAGATGGAAAGATCTTCCATGATCATGGATTGGCAGGATTAATATGGTAAAAATGGCAATCTTGCTAAAAGCCATCAACAGATTCAGTAGTGCAATCCCCATCAAAATTCCGACTCAATTCTTCATAAAGTTAGAAAGAGAAATTTGCAGATTCATTTGGAATAACAAAAAACGCAGGATAGCGAAAATTATTCTCAACAATAAAAGAACTTCTGGGGGAATCACCATCCCTGACCTCAAGCTGTACTACAGAGCAATAGTGATAAAAAAAACAAAAATGCATGATATTGGTACAGAGACAGGCAAGTAGATCAATGGAATAGAATTGAAGACCCAGAAGCGAACCCACACACCTATAATGCAGAATTCTTAAGTGTAGCTCCATGTTATACATAAACATGTGTAAGATTCCTAAAGCCTGCAAATCTGAAACTTCATTCATGAGATCAACAACAGTCAATTGTTTACAAGCATCTGGCTGCAGGAATCCATCATTCTTCTAAGAGCTTAACTTTCTCAGAAATCTACATGACTAATGGTCTTTCCCAATATTTCTGACAATGGTGTATGTATCAACACAATGTATGTATACATGTTGCCACATACCATAGGATAGAATCCTTTATAGAATTGGTTATTATTTCATTATATGTAATGATCATATTTTCCTTACATATTAATCTGATGATTGGCATTTGTGTTATTTTTCCATCTTATTGTGAATAGTTCTATGATGGTACAAGTCAATGTTCAGATTTCAATTTTGAGGTAAGTGATCAAAAATTGGATTCCTCAATCATTCAAGGGTTTCTTTGTTAATTATTTAATAAAACATCTTTCTTGGTTTTGTAGTGTCCATGGTCTTCTGCGTGTCTCTCAGTAGTATTTAGTGTTTTAGTCTTTTTCACATTCTTACCAAAATTTGTCTTTTTATTTCTTTAGCTATTTTCTTTTTAATGGAATTAATTGGATATCTTTCATTGAGACATACCTTCAAATCCTTATCAGTTGAGTGTGTACAGAGGTAAGGTGATGTGGTAGACTAGAATCTTAATTGTAGAATCTTCCAACACTATCCTAATATCTGAAAGTGAAAATCTTGGGTTCTGATTTTACTTTGTCTCTCCATTCCTATATGTAATTTAAAGAGAAATTTGCTCTATTTGCTCTGCATTCATTATCTATCTAGAACACTATCATGTGGGACAGGAGGAGACACAGAGCCTTGGGGACCATGTCTTTAGCAAGAATGAGATCAAGACGTGTCCAAACCCTGGAAATTTAGTCTTGAGATTGACTGGAGTATGATCATTCCTTGCTTCCCACTCCTGCCTCTGTCCCTGGGCTGCAGGTCTAAGTGCACATAGATCTTTGCTCCCAGCTTTGCCTCACTGGAGGTGACCATGTAGTCTAGTACCCAGGTTAAGCTTCTGCTTCCCTATAAGGTCATGTCCAGAGGCATGTGAAATTTCTTGTTATGCAAATGAGACAGCCCAGCATCCTGGTCCCAACTAAAGATGTACACTCATCTATGGCCATTACTCACTGCCCTCAAAAGTTTTAAATACCCCTTGTTTTCTTCTTTAAATGAGCTGTTTCACTGAATCCTGTGTCCTGAGAGTTTGCTCTCATCATTCTCACCATTACCCTGAGTTGGTACTGGCAGGGGCAGGTAAGGGAGCTTGAACACTATTGTTTTGTTACCTTGTATGATCCTTGTGAGTCTTTATTTCTACTTTGATCTTCTACATTCTAACCTTTTTGTTTGGTTGGTTTTGTTTTATTGAAACTAGGATTTTTCTTTGTGGCTCTGGAGCTCACTGGGTACATCACAATATCTTCAACGTTATAGAAATCCGCCTGTTTCTGTCTCCCCATTGCTGGGATTAAAGGCAAGTTTCACCACTCCCAGCCTCTACCTTCTAATATTAATAGAGTAGCTACAGTGACTCAATACAAGCCCATAATGTTATTGTTGGTGTTATTTTGCCTCCAAACTTTGCCTGGTTCTCATCTTATAGAAAACAGAGTGCCATAGTTCCACTTAGGTAGTGTTGTCTCTCAGTAAAATTTAACGACGGCTGGCTTCTTTCCACACAAGCCTGCCTTTCATTATTGGTCTGGCATAGACGATTTATATCTCTTACTTAATCATAGAATCATTAGTGTTCTCCTTCTTAGAAGCATTCTTCTTTCAACTTTTCACCTGTAAAAGATTCTTGTTTTTTCCCAATGATCGCCTCAATGTAAGTTTATCTTCACTACTCAGGTTCTAATGACTCCCAGGTCTGATATCTTTCCACATACGTGCTCCTCTTCCTGGCTTCTCACTCAGTGCAGTACTTTCTCTCTCAATGATTTAGCTTTTGCTTTTTAAAAGCCTATGGATGTGGATAATTCATTCTTTCTCTAGTTTCTGTATCATGCAGTGACCCCAATGATATCTTTTATATATATATATATATATATATATATATATATATATATATATATATATGAAATTTCAAGAATGATGTTTAAATTATGAGAAAACCTGAATAGATATATCAAGAACAAATTAATGATATGAATGCCTGGATAAAGTGTCTTTGAACAAGCATGCTGTAAGCCACAGACATCTAGAAAGGGTGTGTAAAAGAAGTTGACTTGAGAAAGAAGTTGACTTGAGACCATCTATTGAATTGTTTTTTACATGATAAGAATTTGCATTCATTTTTTTTCCTTTTTTTTTTATTGGAAATTTTTTTTTACATTTCAGATGTTCTCTCCTTACCCCATTCCCACCTCCCTCCCAGGAAAAAAGAGAAAGGTAAAAAAGTATAGGCATTAGAGGTGGATGGAGGGAGGGAACTGGGTAGGAGATGGGGTGAGAAGGGAAATGGGTGGGAAGGGGGATTGGATCAGGTGTGGGGAGAGGGGTGTGGGAGAGGGCTGGGAATGGGAATGGAAATCGGTGGGGGGCATCTCTGGGACTCTGGAGTCTATGTGGGTGACCCTAGTTGAGACTCCTAGCACCTGGGGATATGAAGACCGAAGTGACCACCTCCTGTAGCCATGTGAGACTTCTATTGGAGGCAGGGAGACATCAACCCATTCACAAAATCTTTAGCCTAAAATTTGCCCTGCCTACAAGATGCACAGGGATAAAATGGAGCAGAGATTGATGGAATGATCAGCCAGTGATTGGCTCAACTGGAGACCAATCCCATGTGAAAGATCTAACCCCTAACACTATTAATGATACTCTGCTATGCTTGCAGACAAGAGCCTAGCATAACTGTCTCCTGCGATGCTTCATCCAGAAGCAGATTGGAAACAGATGCAGAGACCCACAGCCAAACATCAGGTGAAGCTTGAAGTTGGGAGGGATTTTGTGAAAGAGTTGGGGATAGGATTGAGTGAGCTGGAGGGGTTAAGGACACCACAGGAAGATCTACAGAGTCAATTAACTTGGACCCATGGTGGCTCACAGGGACTGAACCACTAGCCAAAGAGCATGTGGGGCTGGACCTAGGCTCCCTACGCATTTGGTCAGACATGCAGCTTGGTCTTCATGTAGGTCCTCTAACAATTGGAGTTGTCTCTGACTCTGTTGACTGCCATCGGATCCCCTTCCCCTAATTAGCCTGCCTGGTTTGTCTTCAGTGTGAGAAGAAACTGGACTTTTGAATGTGTCGGGACAATTAAAAACCATTGGTCTTTCAGAGATGGATTAAGCATATTTTGAATTATGGGCTGAAAAGGAGACTTAAGAAATCAGGAGAAGAATGATATGACTTAAAATATGTTGGGGGCTGGAGAGATGGTTCAGTAGTTAAGAGTGTGTGCTGTTTTTAAAGAAGACCTAAGTTTGATTCTAAGCACTCATGTCAGGTGACCCACAATAACCTATAAGTCCAACACCAGGGGATATGACACCCACTTCTAGATTCCATGGGTACTAGCACTCATATATAATATACCCCTTTCCACATTTACATATACATAAGTGTATGAAAAATAAATAATAAAATGTTGTGTCTAGGTGTTGAGCTGAAAAAAAAAAAAAAGAATTTGCATTCTTTACTGAATTGCACTGAGCAGACTAGCATCCAGTACACATCTCTTATCTGTATTCTGGAGGTGAATAGCATTAGCACTTATCGCAGTTCTTGGTAAATAATAACTGCTCAGTAAACAGTGGCAATTACGAAGAGCTTGGTCAGCAGTTTCTGCTTTTGTTTCCCATCTCCTCCAGGCTTTAAAGAGGAGTAAGGTGTTGCTGTGCTCCTTTGTATCACTAGATGGCAATTCTAAGTCACCTGGGACTTGAAACCATTTCCTGATCCGATTGTGTCAACAGGGTGACTACATTTAATGGTTAAGCATACTGTTTGCAAAGGAAGAAAAAAAAAATATGGTATTTGTGTCTGATTAGAAACAACATTTTTTTTTCACAATTTCCAAGTTCTGGTTCATATTGGAGAACAGTTTCTATTATGTGTACTGGATGGTGATGCGATTCTGTTGCCATTCTCTGACTGCCAGAGACATTTAAATGAATAAAAAAGCAAAACTTCTGCACAAGATGTGAGATGTGTAATACTACAAAGAACAAGAGGTGGCCCTGGTAAGTTAGGATTATTCTTTAAAATTGGGATAGCTTGGGATAGACAGGAATAAAGGAAAGTGTTTCATAGTAATTAGGCAAAACACTAATGGAAAATGGGCCTTCTTGAGGAAACCTTGGTAGTATACCCAACAAGATATAAAACAAAACAAAACAAAAAACAACAACAACAACAACAAAACAAGGTTTATCCTAGATGTGATCTCTTTCTTTCACTTCCTCTGCCTTCTAATCCTCCTTTCATTTCTATTATGGAAACCAGCTGAAAATAAATAACAAAACATTATGAAGATTTCTAAAAATGACCTTGAAGTATCCCCTGCCCCTAGGTTTGGTCACATTGATGTGTGAAAGAATTGATATGTGTAAATAGAATTAGAACTTTTTAAGGATTCATTTATATTTATGTTCATGAGCTTGGAGAAGATGATTTATTGATAGTATTTGTCCACAAAGAACAAAGGAGAAAATAGAAGTATGCCCTTCACTTTTCTCATGGAGTACACTGCTGAACATAGTCTAGTTTCTTTTATTTTTTTTCCTTCTTGCCATTGTACATCTTCTTCATGAAATATTTTCACATTTCATAACTTGAGTGCTACTCTAAATAGAATTTCCATATACTGACATGTCTAATCCCCACTTCAAATGATTTTCCCACTCATTTGATTTCCTATCTGTGTCAGATACTAACCCAAAAGGTGAATCTCATACTTGGGAGTTCTTTTAATATGGAGTACTCTGTTGGCATTCCTCAAACTTGTAACATGAATCAAACTCCATTACGTCTCAAGGGAGTATTATTCCAACTTGTAGGAAGAAAGGTGTTCCCAGAAATGAAGCACTTGGGAAATTAAAGCTCCTTTTTAATTTAGTACTTTAGTGACAGTCTTACAAATGTAATATGAATTGCAAAATGTCCCCACTGAATAAAAGAGAATGTTCCTTGTTATTGTTTAACTTTGTTTCAAGTATTGCTTATTCTTTCCTGGTTGATAAAGATGGAACAAGCATGTCAAACCTTTGAATTAAATTTCCATTTTACTTAATTCACATTAATGATGGCATAGAGCAGTTCTTCAGTGAAGGTTATCCTCCAAGCCTCTTCCTACTGTCCTATTATCTTTTACAAAGACATTATGTGAAGATTTCATTATAGAAAAGCAGGTTTTCTGAGTATATTTTAAAGGAGATTATGGATCTTAAGTAAAATAAAATGACACAGAGAGTAGTTAGTAAAGTTTAGGCTATTATCTATTAAGAAAGTATCTCATTTACTTTTCTTTGCTATGATAAACCAACATGACCAAAGCAATTCAAAGAAGGATGGGATTCTTTGGGGAGAGGGATTTACAGTTCCAGTGGGTTAGAGTCCATGATGACAGAAGAGCCATGGCTAAGGGAATAGCTGAGAACTCATATCTGGAACCATAACAAAATATAGAGAGTACACTAGACATAGCACAAAGCTTTTGAAACCTCAAACCTGGCCTACTGACACACTCCCGCAGTGCCATACCTCCTAAACTTCTAGAAAGTGTCAACAAATAGGGAACCTAGCATTCAAACACCCTATGGCTTATGTGAGGAAACTCATTCAAATCACCACAGAAAAAAAATTAGCAAAGAAGAGCTGTTTTGACCTGGCTATCAATTTATCTTAATTACTTGTGATTTTCCATCATTATTCTAAATCTCAAAGACTTGTCATTAAAACATGTTCACAGGAGTAGAAATCCAGTCAAAACTTCTTTCTAAATATCGCTCATATTTTATCTCTTTTACTCCTTCATCTACACATAGTGGAACATTTACTATCTTCATGTCAGGATGAATGGTTCTACATCCTGCACTCTCAAGGTCCTCTCTAGAACACAGGGGTCTCTTGACATATGGACATCTCTCATAGTTTTAATTTTTCACTCAACTCATAAGGAGAGAAACCAAGAAACACCGAAAGTTTCTTATATTTCTTTGCATGTTCTACAAAAGCCTAAATTAAATCTTGAATTAGGTAGAATTAGAGGAAGGAGGGAATTATAGCTATGCATCTCCTCCACTCTGTTGACTTCTGCAAAATATCCACACTGTTGTTAAAGATCAAAAGAAGATGTTTCCTCCATGTGATCCTTGGTTATGTGTAAGTTGGCACAAATTATAAAGAGATAACTCAAACTTTTCCAACATTTTGTCAGCTATTTCTTTTTGGGAAAAAGTAAACATCTGAACTTTGTCACAGATTTTATGTTTAGATAAATGTTCCCATGGAAAGACCCAGAAAGTCCTGTACAAATTTGTTTTTTGTCAACTTGACAATGCGTGCAGTCATCTTTGAAGGAGGAATCTCAATTGATAAAATGTTTCCATCAGAATGGCTTTCAGGCAAATTTCAGGATATTTCTTGATTAATAATTGATGTGTAAGATTGCAAACCACTGTGGGCAGTACAACACCATGGCAAGTGGTCTTGAGTTGTGTAAACATTCAGGCTGAGCAAGCCATGGGGAACAAGCTAGTATGCTGTGTTCCTTAGTGGTCCCTGTGTCAATTCCTGACTCTAAGTCCTGCCCTGACTTCTATTATGAAAGACTGTGATCAGAAAGTGTAAACCGAATAAATTACTTCTCCCTAAAGTTGTTTTAGTTATGATGTTTTATCATGCCAATAGAGCTCATTTTTTTTCTTTTTAAAAATATTTTTATTGGATATTTTATTTACATTTCAGATTTTATCCCCTTACCCCAGCCCCCACCCTCGCCCAGAAAACCCCTATCACATACCCACTCAGTTTAGTTCTATGAGGATGTGCCCCCACCAACTCCCCCACTCCCATGTCCCCACCCTTGAATTCATTCCCACACAGCATCCAGCCTTCATAGGACAAGGATCTCCTCTCCCACCTATGCCCAACAAGGCCATCCTCTCCTACATATACATCTGGAGCCATGGTCCCTCCCTATGTGCTCCCAGGCTGGTGGTTTAGACCCTGGGAGCTCTGATTGGTTGGTATTGTTGCTCTCCTCATGGGGCCAAAAACCCTTTCAGTGCCTTCAGTCTTCTCTCTAACTCCTCCATTGGGAATTCCTTGATCAGTTCAATGGTTAGCTGTGAGCATCTGCCTCTGAATGTCAGACTCTGGCAGACCTCTAAAGAGACAGCTATATCAGGCTCCTGTCAGCATGCACTTCCTGACATCCATATCAGTGTCTACCTTTGGTGACTGCACATGGGATGGATACCAGGTGGAATGATCTCCAGATGGCCTCTCCTTCAGTTTCTGTCCCACACTTTGTCTCCATATTTTCTCCCTTGAGTATTTTGTTAAGAAGGACCGAAACACCTATACTTGGTCTTCCTTCTTCATGAGCTTCATGTGGTCTGTGAGTTGAATCTTGGGTATTTCAAGCTTCTGGGCTAATATCCAGTTATCAGTGAGTGAATACCATATGTATTCTTTTGTGATTGGGTTACTGCATTCAGGATGATATTTTTTTAGTTCCATCCATTTGCCTAAGAATTTCTCGAATTCATGTTTTTAATAGCTGAGTAATACTCCATTCTGTAAATGTATCACATATTTTGTATCCATTCCTCTGTTGAAGGACATCTGGGTTCTTTCCAGCTTCTGGCTATTATAAATGAGTCTGCTATGAACATAGTGGAGCATATGTCCTTGTTATATGTTGGAGCATCTTCTGGGTATATGCCAGGAGTGGTATAGCTGGGTCCCAGGTAATGCTATGTCCAATTGTCTGAGGAACCGCCAGACTGATTTCCAGAGTGGTTGCACCACCTTGCAATCCCACCAACAATGGAGGAGTGTTCCTCTTTCTCCACATCCTTGCCAGCATCTATATCACCTGAGTTTTTTATCTTAGCCATTCTGACTGATGTGAGGTGGAATCTCAGGGTTGTTTTGATTTGCATTTCCCTGATGACTAAGGATGTTGAACATTTCTTTAGGTGCTTCTCTGCCATGCAAGTTTCCTCAGTTGAGAATTCTTTGTTTAGCTCTGTACCCCATTTTTAATAGGGTTATTTGGTTGTCTGGAGTCTAATTTCTTGAGTCTTTTTATATATTGGATATTAGCCCTCTATTGGATGTGAGATTGGTAAAGATCTTTTCCCAATCTGTTTGTTGCCGTTTTATCCTATTGACAGTGTCCTTTGCCTTATAGAAATTTTGCTATTTTATGAGGTTCCATTTGTCAATTCTTGATCTTAGAGTATAAGCCACTCTTGTTCTGTTCAGGATCTTTTCCCCTGTGCCCAAGTGTTCAAGGTTCTTCCCCACCAATACTATATTGAATAGGTAGAGAGAAGACGGAAGCAGCTGAAAGGGTTTGTGGTTCCATGAGGAGAGCAACAATACCAACCAACCAGAGCTCCCAGGGTCTAAACCACCAGCCTGGGAGCACATAGGGAGGGACCCATGGCTCCAGATGTATATGTAGGAGAGGATGGCCTTGTTGGGCATAGGTGGGAGAGGAGATCCTTGGTCCCATGAAGGCTGGATGCTGTGTGGGGGTGAATTCGAGGGTGGGGAGGTGGGAGTGGGGCGGTAGGTAGGGGCACATCCTCATAGAAGCCTTTAGCTTGAAGTTTAACCTTTGTAGAATGGTGATATGAACTGACTTCAAAGTCCTTCCCTATCCTGAATTATATAACTATGCAATCATCTTCATCTATTTCATTGGTGAAGGATAGATCCTGCTCTCAGAAACCAGGTTCCATGGCATTTGAACACTTTCTTCAGGGAAGTTACATGGTTTCTGGAAGATGGCCACATATCAAGAATGGCCGCTCTAGCCATAGCAAGAAGTCAGCTGGAAAGAGTTGCTGGTGGAGAGTCTGGTTACCCTGCCATCCAGCCAGATGCCAGTGTGCAGGAGGAAGTCTTCATATCATTTTCTCAGTTGTTATTAATTGCAACTACATGAAAAGTCCTCCCCCCCACAAAAAAAAAAAAAACAGTACAGCTGAGCTCAGCCAACTGTACTGAAATAAGAAAATAATAACTTTTATGTTTATCTGTTTAAACATAAAAGCTGGAAACATAGGTAGAAACAGACTATAGTGGAATTCAGGAATATAATAGCTTAATAAATGGCAACTGTTCATATGATGTGCAAAATAAGGTACAAATTACTTATTAAGATGGAAAAAGAGTTCATATGAATTAATAAATGGTAAAAACAAATAGAATTGTAATCTTTTATAATACAATGTTCTATAATTAACATTGGATCTATAGACAGTTGACAATCTTTATTTTTTTAAACCTGTTCTAATTTTACTTAAATGTAAAACTGTAGGGTCTTTTATTTTCCTTTGGTAATATGGATAATAATCACATTCCTTGGGGTTTGATTGTGCAAATTCGAGTTTAGTAGGAGGCCTGCCATACAACACATGTTTAACATGGTTGATAGTATTTTTTTTTTACTAAATGCTTGAGAATATCTCTGTCCTTGATAAGTAATTCAATCATTTACTAGCCCCCAAACCTAGAATAATTCAAATTTTTTTTTATAGTAGAAAAAAATAAAGGACAGAGTCCATTCCCTCCCTCAGCCAACAGACTACAGTAATACTGATGTGAGCAGGAGATATTACTGTCAGCATATAGATAGGGGGACCCACCGAGTATTGTTAGCCTGACACTGGGAAAGCCTTTGCTTTCATCCACCCTGGAGGCAAAGACTGCCAGAAGAGAGCTCTGGTTTCTTTCTCTTCTCCTACATAAACATGTCTCCTCTGCCTGAAACACACACATAAAGCTGTAGCCATAGCTCCAGTGCATACACTAATCCTTTCCGGTGATCAGCTTTAGAACTGGATATCTGTATTTCCATGTTAAAAATGGATCACATCTATTTTGCAATTTCTTCCCAGCTCCTAAACGATAATAGGGTGTCAAAGCTTGAAAGGCATTGTAACAAGAGAGGGATTTGTAGCCTTTGAGACCATTGAGGGTGGAGCCCTCCACTAGTATTAGCTTTGGACCTCACCTTCTATATCCCTGGTAGCACAGCTACCGTACCAGATATGTTCCCTTTCTTTCTTTCTTTCTTTCTTTCTTTCTTTCTTCTTTCTTTCTTTCTTCTTCTTTTCTTCTTTCTTTCTTTCCTTCCTTCCTTCCTTTCCTTTCCTTCCTTCTTTCTTTCTTTTTCTTTCTTTCTTTCTTCTTTCTTTCTTTCTTTCTAACAGCTTAATTTTTCTGTGGTTTATTTTCATGTCTTCTTTAATAATCTAAAATATGCCCTCCCTATCCTCATCTAAGTATGCTTTTCCTGAAACCTGGGTTTTTTTCACTCATTCTCTGAATCCCTTCCCTTTCCATCATGCCGCTGTACACCAAAGTCCATCGCTGAATGTGCCAAAGGCATGGCTTGTTCTCCTCCTCTTCCCTCCCAGCTTCTTCCCAGGAACCACCAAGATCTACACCATGCTTGCCCTGTTGTTTTCTCACATACTGTGTTCCTTGATCTGTTTCTAATTTCTCATGTTATCCCCAAAAGGGAGGCTCTATTTCCCTGCTAACTCTGTCATTCAGTAAGTTGCCCGTGAAAACAGAGGCAAGGCCAAGCATTTCTCTTACTAATTACCTAGGAAAGGTGTCTTCTAATTCCAACTTCATCCAAAATGAAGAATCTCACAAAACAATTGCAGTCTCCACATTTGGGTGTCTTCCTGAGTCCAGCTTCCTGAATGGGAAGTGACTTGCCTCTCTTACTCAGCCTGTTTCCTCACTCAGATAAGTTCAAATGCTTTGTATAGAGAGATTCTACCTTCTCAAGTAAGCCACTCCAGGACATGTTTTTTTTTTTTTTTTTTTTTTTTTTTCATTTCTTTCCATCACACATGCTGAACTGTAATGGAATTTTCTGGGCTCTGCAGTGATCATCTGCTTCTTTGTAAAATTGTCGTTCTATGAGTGTTCAGTCTTTACAATTTTAAGTTGCAAGAGCTTGGACAACATCATTGTAGGAATTAGAGTCAAGAACAAGTCCACAACCTACCTCACAAGTGACCAGGTGCATAGATTACATGTTGCTTGCATTGCTGCACTGAACTAAAGTTGCCAGGTAAAGACAGGAATTCTGGTTTTGTTTGAATTTCAGGCAAATACTATACCGAAGTGATCTATCACAATGTTGCAGGAACACTTATCTGCAATTCAAATTGACTTGGAGTTCTGTATCATTGCTGGAAACACCTGGCAACCTTACACATAAATAGATTCAGCTTCCTTAACTGAAATAGGAACTAGTGCTGGCTTTATAAAGTTGTTTTGCTTTTAAAGTTCATAGCATAAATTAGGTACTTATTTTCTTTAGGTCTTTCCTCAAAGGCCTGCTTCCTCAAGCTGTTTAGGGTTGACTTGTCTAAAGTACTGGCAGTCTGACTGAGAATTCAGCTTGGTGACAGAGCACTGTCTGGCACAGCATTCCAGAGAGCCTAAGTTCAGTCCCAATTTTCATTTTATACATAGATGAGCAGCCAATCTCCCCATCTTATCCTGTTATGATTTGTTTTCCTATCATTCCTTAATCTGTTTACTATGATGCATTCTGTATATTTCATTTCTTCATTTCGTGTTTATTGTCCATTCTACCCCAGCAGTAAGAGACATTCAAGGGTTTCAGTCTGGGCACTGTTGAATACTCAATGCCCAAGAAGTGTCTGGCACATAAATAAATTTATGTTGCTATGTCAATGAATGAATGAATCAATCTTCATTTTGGTACAAACCTCATTCTATGCCATAAAGCAGGTAACACATATCCTTCTTCAGATAAATGTATTGATAATCCGACCTACTGAAGATTGGGGGGCACAGCAGCTATGAGTTAATAGACATGCAACATATAAGTAGATCTTTGATAGCCTAGGTTTTAAGCATGGGGAAGGGAATAGATTTAAGTGGGAAATAAAGAGCCAAATTTACCGTGGGCAAAGTGGCTGTAGTTTTAGAAGTGGTCCATCAATCATGTGCCTACTCAGTTCTCAGTGGTGAAGCACTGCCTCAGAGATATAATTAAAATACACAAAACATTTTTCATTTGAAAAAGCTGAGTCTAAAATTGAATTAAAAGGTTTAGCTAAGTTTATAACTTTAAGGGGCTCTAATCTCACCTCTCTGATATGGCACACAGCTGCTTAAGCCCTGCAAGAAACTCTGAAACAAATTTCCACTGGCCGTGGGCTAATTCTAAGCCTAAATTTTATAGACTCCTTATCCATAAAATGGGATAATGCTGCAATCTGCCTCCTAGGAGCAATTAGGGAGATTTAGTGGGCAGGTCTGCTAATGCTTTGGGAATAGAAAGCACACAGCCACATGGTCACCAGCCACCATTTTGTCTCATCTAATATCTTAAACAGTTCCTGTAGTTCAAGTTATAAGTCTCATACTTGTCAGCCCAGTGGGCAGTTTCTATCTTTCTATCTCCTGCAATAAATTATACTGAGAAAGTTACAGTTATTATACATAAAATTTCACTTAAAAATAAATTTATTTTATTACATATTTATTTAGGTGTGTGGTGTGTGTGTGTGTGTGTGTGTGTGCACATACTGTAGTGCCCATGTGAAACTCAAGAGTAGAACATGATAGTCAGTCACTCCTTCCAATATGCAGCTCCCAGGTATGAAACTTAACTTATCAAGCTTATGGTATATATTTTAACTCCTTGAGCCCTCTTCCTTGCTGATAACTCAAGATTTAATGTTTTCAGTTCTACAGTGATATGAATTATCACTGTGTTTATATGATTACATATACTGAAATATATAACAGGTAGTAATTTGTTGGGTTCTCAGCTTGATTAATCATCTTCAAGCAGTTTTATAAATGTGTCTGTCACTTTTTCAGGATGTAGCCTCTGAGGGACTATATCTTTTATGATTTCCTAATGATTCACCCTTCACTCTCTGCGTGTAGGTCTGACCATCATAGCTTTCAATATTTAATCAGAAATAAATGTTTTTATGTGTAAGGCTACAACCAGACATGTTATCTATAATTGAGTGAAGTGTAAGTAAAAGAATAGGAAGATTGAGACTGTGTTGTCAAGGGAAAAAATGAGTTCCACATCTACACTTCTATAAATAGCAATGCAAATAAAGGAGAGATCAGGGTTTCCACACCAGACCAGTTGCCAAAGCCTTTCATGGTTTTTTTCTCTCTTTTCAACATGCATGCGCGTGCATGCACCACACACACACACACACACACACACACACACACACACTCCAACATTAGGAAGGAAATCAGTGTTACGTTTCTTTTGAATGTATTCACTCTTATCCAGAGGAAGTATAAAGATAAAAGTGAGGAAACTTAAGCCCCAACACCTCTTAATTTACTCCTTAAATAAATTCATCATCAGGAAATTTCACAGCCCTGACTCTATCATATGGAAAGGGATGCATATCCTTAATTATTAATTTATGTATACAGACAACAAATGCTATAACATAATAATGGCAGTCAATATTTATAGCTGTTCACTTCATGTCTTCACTCATCTAAAGATTTTCCTTCAGTAAATTGTTTAACCCTCAGAACAACCCCCAAAGGTAGAAACATATAACTGCTTTCATCTTACCAATGAGAAAACTGTGGCTCAGCTGATTTAATCAACTTCTCTAGTATTGTACATCTGTGAAGAAGAACATCTGATATTTGAACTCAGTGTGTCTTCTAAACTCCTGATGTTCTCCTGAAGCTCTGCCTGAATGATATAAGGGACCTTATATTGAAGAGGTGATCTTTACTCCCAGTGGCTGTCATCTGGGGAAACTGGTCTACAAGTCACTGACTTGGTAACTCCACATTTCTATAGGAAATTGACTGCAAGGGAAATTGCCAAACTATTTTATTTCATATATATTTCATATATGCTATTTTATTTCATTTTCATATATGCTATTTCATATATATTTCATATATGCTATTTTATTTCATTTTCATATATGCTATTTATTTCATATATATTTCATATATGCTATTTATTTCCATTTCATATATGCTATTTCATATATATTACATATGAAGTATTTATATGACATTTTCAATATGCTATTTATTCATATATTTCATATGTGCTAAATCACACACATCAAATCACACAGCTCCCTAAGCATCTTTATAGGATATAGAATGGAGTGATAAAAGACCTCAAGTATGTATAATAAAGTTTAATTAATTGGCAAGTCACACACAAATAAATGACTAAACTGGCAAAATAAAATGTATTTGTACAGCATATGAGTTAAATAAACAATGGGTGTTTGTTGATACTGTAAAGATCTACATGGCTGTATAGGTGTAAGTAGACCTTTATATTTAATGAAGCTAAACTTAGGCAAAATGAAAATGACACAGCAATAAATTTAATACTTTAATGGGTGGGTTTCTTTGTGTTCTCTAAACTATATCATTTCTATACCAGCAGTTTGCCCTTTGACCAATTTTTGCCATTTCATCTTGAAAGATGCTGCAATTTAGAGTGTAAGTGGATCTTCTTGTGGTTCCTTGGTCCACAGCTAAACAGAGAAAACCTTGACAATTTACCTCACAGTCTTTAACTAGTAATTTGAGAACAGGCAGATCTTTATTCCAGGGAAAAATTGAAAGAGGGTCTTGAAAGAGTCAAATTCACAATATTGCAAACTGATTTGTCAGGGAAAAGAAAGTGAAATTTTGTTGGAACCATACTGGTATTATGAGGAACTAAAGGAGTATGGGGAGAGAGAGACACATGGGAGGGTTTGGGGTGAAGAAAAGGACAGGGGAAATGTGATTATATATCATCTCAATTTTTTAATTAAAAAGTTGTATATTTAAATTATTTAATTTAACTCCTAATCCTTATCCTATTAGATCATAAGGACTTAATATCGACTAAAGTGAGTTAACTTGTGAGCTGTAAATTGACAAAATGGGTCTTCTTGTGTGTTTGGTTTCTATGGAAGAGAATAGAAGCCCTAAGTCATAAAACATACCATCCCAATATCACCAGGACAGTGTCTTTATCCAATTCAGGAAAGTCTTCAGTGTACACCTATTCTTGATCATAAGAGTTAATGTTTTATACACATCTACTTAAATCACATCTCATTTTGGGGGTGGCTCACATTCTTGTATAGAACCCTTTTTAGAAAAATGACTTCATAGTCTGGGGAGACTGCTCAGCAGGTAAAAGCCCTACTTCGGCAAACCTGAAGACAAGAATTCTATCCCTGAATCTCACATCAAAGGCCTGATAGTCAGTTAAAAAAGAAAAGTATTTATAGCCCAAGCACTACCACCAAGAGACAGGTGGCTCTCCTAGAGCCTTGCAAGCCAGGAAGTCTGAGGTACTATAGAGGGGCACCAGAACAAGGGAGATTCTGCTTCAGCATGGGTTATCTACAGGAGGTGATAAATGACTCCAGAAAGCTCTTCTATGATCCTTTAGAGTGCCATGGCATGAATGTATTTCCATGCATTCATGTGTACATGTGAATGCTCAATCAGTCAGTAAAGACTTTCCTCCTTGCTAGTAAGTATTTAAAAGGGTAGCAAATAAAATATTTTATGGCTTTTGTAGTGACTTTTCCCAGTGTGATTAGGTTGTCACCTTTTCCTTTAAATATCTACATGCTTTAATTTATTCCTCCACTAAAGTATAATTATGACAGGATAAGTGTAGAAATGTATTTAGCTTACAAATTCAGAAACTTTATTATTGGTAGTCCAGGTTTCTTGAAATATCTTGTGCTAAGAGGATAATAAAGCTTCCCAAATAAAATAACATTTGACAATAAAGTACAGAATTCTAGTGTCTATATATGAGTCTTCAGACTCTTGAGGGGGAGAATATCTGGAAGTATTGATAATAAAGTTTTTCATCCCTCATATGTACTATAATCTATGGGTAATATCAAATAAAGAATGACATTGATATAATTTTATGACAATATCTGAGCTGAGTAGAAATTTAAAGATCAAACAGTGATGTCTCTCAGGATTAGGGACCTGCACATTTTGATCTTGCAATGCTCTGTAAATGGACTCCTGAAATATAGCTTAGCTAATACTGTACTGTATTATCCTTCTACCTTGGTCAACTCAATATCACTATTTGAGAATCCTTCCTAATGTCTAGACTACCTAGACTTTCTATAGTCCAAAATAATTTCTACTTGTTCAGCTCTGTTCTGAGGTCCATTTTCCCAAACAATAACTCTTCTCATATGTGAAGGTGGTTATTAAAGACAAGGCCTAGAGATTGCCCAGAAAGGGATGGAGGCTACAAATTGGGACAGCTATAATTGAGATGCCCATTGTGTTATATCTCTAGGCTGAGAGGTTCATCTGTTTGCAGAAAAACACGGACATTTCTGTTCTATTACAGCAGGAGAAGAGGTGGTTTCTGAACAAAATACAGGAGCAAAATAGCTACACCCTACACAATACAGACTCATAATGGAAAACAAATTTGACCCATTTTATAACAACAAAAATGCTCACTCCCTTTGCTGCTTTGTGGTCCTATTAACTGTCTTTGGACTGACAGAAATTAACTACACCATATTGCCCAATTATTCTCTACTATCTTTCATCAATGCCTGTATGGAGTAGGGGAGATTTATAAAAGTATATCATCAGTTTGTCCCAGACAGTTCAGTTAGAAAAAGAGAAGAAAAGGAACATGGAAAGTTTGCAAAAGAGATAATTGGTGTGTTATTTTAGCCTGATGACATAAAATAGATAGAAGAATAGGCAAGAGTTTGATTTTCATCCAGTCAAATAATCTTGAGACCATATGCAAAATGGGCTGGAGTCTTAGAAAAAAATGGCCACTGAATCTGTCCTTCATGTTACTTCAACATTTGGAACCACTGTGGAAAGCAGAGAGGAGGCCAGTGTGACATTCAAAGCCTTTGTCTTTGGCTAAATTTTACACTCCATCAAATAGCTTCAGAGCGATTCCAAAAAATACTTATACAGTTTTGGAGTACCATTTCAGTCAGAGACCTTGACAGGGTGTAGGCATTTCCAATTTGGTATAACAAATTTATGTGTATTGCACACAAGCCAACAATTAAGGTCAGAGAAGTCTATAGTTAAAACAGTCTTAAACAATTAGATTAACTCAGGGTATCAAGGAAAACCTGGATTAGTGGAAGGAAAATGCAAAGCTGACTGAAATACCAGACTAGAACATGAAATAAGAAAAGAAGCAAAGCACATGTTTCCAATAAAGATGAAAGAAGAGACATATTTCTTTTTAAGTGAGTTTAGCAAGCAAACAAAATGGGTATGGATGTAGAACACTGGTTTGTGGAAGTTGGGTTGAAGGATATATCTAAAAAGAAAGGAAGAAACCTAGGTTGAGCAGGAATAGGAACAGAGGGGATTGAATTGACATTAGATAATACAAGAACTGTCTGACAGACTAAATCTGTCAACCAAGAAAAGAACTAGCTCAGAGATAGAAAAGGTGCCTCCAAGAATCCTAGGTGAACCCACTGGATGAGTAGACTCAACCTTGAACACTGGGACCTCAGCAAGAGCAAGAAAAGGTGAAAATGAATGAAAAAGAGTTAAAGAGACAAATGATTGGTACAGATATAGTTTCAAGATCTTTAAGATATCAGCCAAGTCAATGGAATTATCACAAAGAAGAAAAGGGCATTTCTCATTTTTTGAGGTTATACATTTTTAAAGTATACAAACTTAGAATTGTATGAAAATGCAGAAGAATGACTTAGAGAAGTGGATCCTGCTTGCATAGAACACCCCATCAAAGCTCTGTGTTTGACGTTCTTGTAGGGAGTGCTTCCTAAGTGTTCCCTATTGAGACAGCTGAGCGTTTTGTTTTGGTTTTGCATTTGGCTAAACTGAAAGTTTTTACAGACTCAAAATTATTGATCTATATCATTAAGAAATGGAGTATAAAAGAGGTTACAGTATAATATATCAATTGTTAATAAAAGTGATATTTTAAAATGTGACCCAGAAAGCAATACAAAATTAAGAGTTAGGGTTTTATTGTGCCTGGGTTGGCTAATCTAAGTTACCAATTTGACACATCAGAGAAGAAAGAACCTCAACTGAAGGTTTGTCTCAATCACACTGGCTTGTGGGTATGGATACAGGGCATTCTTTTTGATTGTTAATTATTGGAGGAGAGCCCAGCCCACTATTAGTGGGACCATTGCTGAGCAAGTGATAATGGGTTGCATAAAAAATGATATACGTAATGCTGAAGATGAGTCTGAAGCTAACCTGTAATCAGGTAGTTTGTGATTCAAATTCCTGCCTTGGCTTCCTCCACGATGAACTATATATCATCTAAGAATTGAAATAAACTTTTGGTCATGATGTTTATCACAGCAGCAAAAACAATAAACATCCAGTTAGTAAAGTATCCTTCAATTTCACGAGTAAAGGGCTGAATCCCTAATGTAAAAGGGTCAGTGTGTAGGGCCTGGGAAGGGCTCATTAGATTGATAGCATAATGTGAGCATGGGGAGTTGTCACAAGAATGAGTTGCTGTAACAGTGAGTTCATCCCCACTCTGTCTCTCCCTGAGTGTTTACGTGTGCTTGCTTGCTTGTTTGTTTGTTTCCTTTTTTTTTTTTTTTGCCTTCCACTGATGCAGAAAGACATTTATCGTGCTATAAAACCATGCCCTTGGGCATTCATCTCTAAAACAATGAGACAAGACCTCTATGGCTTATAAAATATCCAGCCTCTGGTATCTTTTCAAGCAATACAAGATAAAGCTTCAAAAGTTAGGAAACATAATGACTCTCAGATTGACCAATTATCCCAAATCTACATGTGAGAGAAGAAAGAAAGAAAGAAAGAAAGAAAGAAAGAAAGAAAGAAAGAAAGAAAGAAAGAAAGAAAGAAAGAAAGAAAGAGGGAGGGAGGGAGGGAGGAGGAGGGAGGGAGGGAGGGAGGGAGGGAGGGGAGGGAGGGAGGGAGGGAAGGAGATGAAATTTGACAATCCTTATCATGTTCATAGAAAGAAATGTAGGATTGGCATAGAGAAATAGATGTTTGTATGAAACTAGTAATATCTACAAAAATGCTGAAGATATTTTAGCAGCCCCATGTTCATGGTCCAGAACTATCAAGAATGAAAACAGCCAGATACCAGATCTGTCTTCCTGCTTCAAAGTTCATTTCTTTTTTTACTTCCTACCTTAGTCTCTATATGTCTGTTAAACTTGAGAACCGAATACTGTTAAATAAATAATTTGTTATTTATCTGGCATATAGTATATATTCCTCTCATTTTGTTTCCTCTCCAGCCATCTTTTAAAGCAAGAAAACATGATAAACCTGATTTTGATTCTTGAGATTATTTTATATTATTTTACCTAATAATTTTATAAGAAATTATACATAGAACTGCCAGTTAGCTAACTAATCAGACTCTCATTCTTGTTGAACACTCCAGTTATTAATAATATTTCATTACTGTATGATAAGATGATAGTAATTTTACATATTGAGACTTATTTTAATTCTTGACCAAACCAGTCTTCTCTATCCTAACCTTCTATACTATAGATGTTCTCTTCTCGTAGGTATTAGTCAGACCTATGGTTCTTTATGAATGGCAGCTGTGTGCAGCCCATCTTCTTTTCCTGTCTCTTATGTTTTTACCTTCCCTCTGTGCTTACTCTTCCAGTGTACAAAAAGAGGAAAGAAAATGCAATTACCTAATGGCAGTTTGCCTGTATCTTTTATTCAGTCATAACTGATCTTCCCTTCTCTGACTATAGTTTGCTCATGGAGGTATGTCGATGTTACATGATCACTTACTAACTACCTTACCTTGGCTTTAGGTGGTTGGTACTCAGTTACTAGCTCTTTCATAAAATTTCCTCCCTTCCTCCATAGATCTTTTATATTATGCTGTAGTAGGTATTTTTTTTTACTCAACACCTTGGCATCAATCAAATATATAATGTTCATTCCCCTTCTTTTGACCCTGATTCTTAAAGTGATTTTCCAAACCACTTGTACTTTCCTAGTTTAATAGTCACACCACTGATTGGACCAGTGATGGCAACGTAGGCAGGATAAGCCCCAGCTTTTAGAAAGTCTAGGTAGCTTCTATATCAAATGGTTAGAAAATGTGCTGCTTCCTTGATATTCTGTTTCTTACTTCATTTTGCTGTTCAGTTGTGATCACTGGAAACATAACTGAAAGAACAACTTATAAAATGTAAGCCTTGTTTTGAGGTCATGTTTCAGTTTTCACTCCATGGTTGATTAATTATATCAGTTTTATAAATGTAGACAGCCAGCACTTCCTTGAGATACAATGCCAGAGAAAATTGCTCAGTTCTTGTCAACCATAAGGAAAAAAGTGAAACTAGAAGATCGTGGTATCCCAATAGCCCCATCAAGGTTACTTGTCTATCCAGTGGTTCACTTTCTTACAGGGCTTTACCCACTAAGCCTTCTACTAGTGTCTGAAAGTACCACAGGCTCAGCATCAAGCCTTCAGTAAACGGGCCTTTGGCTGATATTATACACCTAAACTACTGCATCCATAACTTCCTCCTATGCTGTTGTCTCTACTATAGTCTATTTATGAGTATGTCTACAAATGTATGGCTGAATGAATATTACGTCAAAGAATAAGACAAGAGCACTCCTTCCTATAACCACATTTTATACATGGAAGTGAGGTCAGTGTCCTTACTGAGTCAGACTTTCACTTTCAAGGCTACTGTTGCTTGCTCCTGGTCGCCATTTTCAGCTAGAGCAGACATGACAATAGATCAGTATGAGGCCTATCTGGAATGCTGAATGAAGAACTAAACCTTTCTCAGAACAGCTCCTTAGATTATTGGTCATTTGCTTCTTCAAAGGGTCTCAGCCCAACAGTAGTGTTTAACATCAGGTCCTCCACTTTCTCATCATGAATCTCTCCATATGTGCTAATAAGGGTACTAAATATAAGCAGACATGATTAATGGTTTTTTTGGCCTTGTGTGGCTTAGCTCACTGTCTTACTTTGACCATGAGAAGACAATGACCTCAGAGTGGCATCTGTCCTTCCGGGGATGGCCTCAAAATGAAAGGCCGAGAAAGCAGACTTGAACACATGCCCAGGCAGTCCACGGTTGACTCATCATTTGGGAATGAGAAATGATTGTTTGAATATTAAAGTCTTGTGAATTCAAAATTATCCTCTGACATAGCAAAACAGATCAATACAAAGTCAAATATTTATACTAGTTAAGGTCCTCTTAGTACCTTGTTCAAATCTAATTTATAATCAAAATTGTCTTCTTAGGTTTGTGACCTTTATAGCTACATAAGACTTACTTCATGGCTTGGACATTTGTTTAATCCTCTTAAAATTCCTTTTAAAGGAGCTGTAATAAGTTCCTTCACATATTTTTATTTTTAAAAATTAAATGAAATTAAATTTTCCAAGTCAAGTACAGTATCCCTCATCTTTATTCCCAGCACTCAGAAAGCAGAATCAGTTGGATCTCTGTGAATTCCACTGTAGCTCCTTCTACATAGCAAGCTCCAGGATAGTCAGGACAAGAAAAAAATAAGTAAATAAATAAATAAATAAATAAAAAATAAACAAATAAATAAAATTTCTACCTGTTTCTATTATAAGTAAGAATTTGGTAAAACAAACAAATAGTTAACTCTAGCTACAGGTACATTAACTGATTTTTACATTACTATGTAATAGTAATAGGTTCATATATTTGAATGCTTTGTCCTCAATTGGTGGAACTGTTTGGGATGGATTAGGAGGTATGCCCTAGTTGGAGAAAGTATGTCACTGGGTAGGCTGTGAGATTTCAAACCTCATGTTATTTCCAGTTCTCTCTGTCTCTCTGTCTCTCTGTCTCTCTTATCTCTCTCTCTCTCTCCTCTCTCCTACACACACACACACACACGTACACATACACACACACACACACACATGCACACATGCCATACACATACCGCATGTTTGTGGATAGATGTAAGTTCTCAATTACTGTTTCAATGCCATGCCTGCTTGCTTGTTGCCATTTTCCCCCTGCCATGGTGATCATGGATTCATTCTTTGAAACTGTAATCAAACAATCAATAAACTCTTTATTCTACATGTTGCCCTGGTCATAATATCTCTACATAATAATAGAAAATTAACTAAGATAGCACCTAAGTTTTTGAGCACTGATGTCAACCATACAGCTTCATCAACAAACAGAAGACCCAGGAGGCAAGTTGGGGATAAGATAGCAATAATGGGAGGTAAGAAAACATTACATTTGGTGTCCTAGTGTGGCACGACTTCTCAAACTTTTAAAGACTATTTAATTGTTCTCTGAGTATCACCTTAGTCTGTAAGAGATCTAGGTAGCCTGTTTTTATAACAAATAAATTTAAATGGCCATACTCCATGAATAAAGACAAATAAATGTAGCCTAAAAATTACATAGAATTCAGTCCTGCATCCAGTCCTTTGAACAATATGATCAACCAAGCTCTCTTTTGGTAGAAGTCTGTTGACCTCCATCCAGCATGATCTTCATCTGTGAGTATTTACTCTTGACTTCCCTGTAACCAACCAGTGGACTAAAATGTGCTGAACAGTTTTTTCTGCCTAATCATTCTGACAATGTTTTTAACAAATGCGTAAGATAATATAAGGTCACAGAATTAGAATTTCTTCCACTTCACTTTATAAAGAGTCTTGTTGTAAAGGACAGGAGGCAGAGAGCCAGCCATAAATGCAAGCTGATGTCTCAAAGTTTTTGACTGATGGAGAAAAACATGCCATCAAAATGCTTTTGCTGTTCCAGTTTTCAGCTGGACAACTTAGTTTCTTAGCTTCTGAGATCATTGTTAATGATCATTGTTAATGTGACATTATGCCATTTCTGATAGCAGGTGTCAGTAAAGACATGGGATGCTTGAGGAGGCCTGTTGTAAGACTTGATTCACTCCAAGTGTATCTCCTAAAAAGCATAGACCAATTCAGGAGAGTGCTTGAGTCGAAGACTATGGGAATAAGCATGGAGGTAAGAGATATAGGTATCTATTATTCTAGCGAAAGTAAATCTGTAGATAGGAAGTTTAGGAGAATTTTGGTCCTGACTTTTGGGTCATTCATAGTACCCATTACTAAGTGACTACACTTACTAATCATCAAAGCTTTGTGCTAAGCAAACAGTGTTTAAGTGAAGGTGTCAGACTCGTAATTAGTGTTCAAAAGATAAAGCAACACAGAGGAGTGAAAGAAGGAAGTAAGTCTATCATCTCTGAGTGATGGACGCAGTTGGTTCCTAGCTGTTTCAAATGCTCTTCTGACTGTGGTTCATACTTAGAAGCATGTGCTATGTACTATGAAGCTAGCACTGTGTACTAGCAAATTACTCATTTCCATAGCCATACTCATCATTACTGAATCCAAGAAACCTTTTTCTCCTTATTTGTGTCATTGTACATCATAACTCAATAAGTTCATGTTACTCTTCACTAATGGACCATGACCTACAGTTAAAATAACACAACCACAGATTAAAACAAAACACAACAATAACAAAATACTGTGGTGAAATTAAGAGCATGAATGGGAATACATCTATCATTAAGTCAGCTTAAATGAAACAAAGCCCCCCCCATTGTCTTTCTCCCTCTCTCTTTCATGACTATGTATATGTCTGTCTGTCTGTATGTATGTATGTTCAGCATATGTTCTTGAGATTTTAAAATCAGCACTAAGCAAATATTCATTGTATTTAACATACTTATATTTTTTCTAAATTCCTTTAGCAATAGAAAGCTACCTATTATTAGCTTTTACCCTAGAGGAGATAAGAAGGAATAAAGCAATATCTGCCCTTCAGTTGCTTATCATATAATTGGTGAGCTGTGACTAATCCATGCAAAGCAAATAGTAGGTAATTAAATGTTAGGGAGGTAAGCCAAAATACCAAAATATCTCAGACCTTGGAGTCAGAATGCAGGAATTAGATTAAAAAGAGCTATTGAACTTACACTATGTCAGGTTTTATTTAGAGCACTGGGAATATAATGACGAATAAGTCAGTTTCTGCCTTCAAGGAGTGAACAATCTGGAAGAATATTCAGAAGAATATTCACTTTTCAAGCAAGTGCAATGCTGCTCCATAGAAAGTGTGTAGAGACACACAAGCCGGACCACAATTCAAAGAAACGCATGAGGCAGCAGAGAATTGTGGCTTTGAAGGTGAGAATGTGAGCTAAATGGGTAGCAGGAACTCAGGCAGAAGGAGAAATATGACAGGAGAAGAGACTCTGGAGCAAGAGGTATAATGGATGAGCAAACTTCTTGTAGTGCAGGTTGACAGGAGGGCAGAGAATGTTCGTAGGAAGTCTTCAGAGAAAAGAAGGAATGAGGAGATGCAATGTTTTGAGCATTGATAATCATGACTGTTCATGAATGATTTATGGAGGCAGAGGCTCAGGATTCAATATGTATTGAAAGTACTTGAACTGATGAATGGGAGGTGAAGAAGGAACACTGATTTGGACAGAAGTGAGCTATGACCACATCTTGTTTTCCAAACAGAACGAAAGCTAGATGCGCCAAGCCATAGTCCCAGTGAACAGAGCTGGTAGGCAGTGAAATGAGACATGCTGTAACATGCCTAGGAATTTATGACAAATATACATAATAAGTCCAAGTTTGCTACAACCTTGAATCTGCATCTTGTGTAGATCATTTAACCACTTTTGTATGTGAAAATTGAAAGAAAATACTAGAAAATAATGACTACTAAAGGTTTTCTGCTTACTCCAAGTTTATGTAACTACAAATATCTTAAAATGTTCTTAAGGAGGTGGGTGAGCAATGGTCCTCAGTATGGGTAAACAATTGCTTTGTGATGAAAAATATTAACTTATATTTTGGATGTTTATTGAGTTTGTTAGAACTGAAAACTCTGACAGTTATAAAAATAATATAGCTGCATTTACTTATAAAATAAGTTTAATGTGTTGCTTTGCAAATATTATGACCAGAAGAAAAAAAAAAAAAACCTTCCACTTCACTCTCTGTATCTCCTTAGTTAGAGCTACCAAATAGAAGATTTCCTAGATATTCAGTAGAAGCTCATTGCAGTTTCAACCTTACAGGACTGAAGTCAGATTTTCTTTTCTTCGCTACTTTCCTCTAAAAACATGTGTTGTAGTTGTTGGGTAATTTGTAGCTCGCTGTAGATATTACCATTGCTTGTCTCTTGTAGCTAACTAATGTGCTTATTTTAGGTAGCTCATTCATTTGATGGTAAAGATTATGTGCTGAGAGATATTGAGTGCCAATTTTGTGGAGAGATATTGCTTATGCTAATTGACATGCCTGGGCATTTAATTTGGTGCATTTACAGTTCAGCAAAATGACTTGGGTTTTCTTTTGTGGTGTAAGGGGAAATAGATTTCTAAGAGTTTGGACTATTATTAAAGGTTATAGGAACTAGAAGCTAATAATCATAATAATCACTACCATTCATCAACCGCTTGCTGTGTGCCAGGAGTTATTCTAGGTTTTCTCAGATAAATTATTGTGTGTGCATTTTCCCATAGAACAATTTCAGGGACTGTGGAGGGCAGGTGCAATACAATTGCCATTTTAGAGATGAGGAAACTCAGGCATACGAGTTCACATTACAGTCTAGGTGATTATGATTTTAATTTAGAAAAACTGTCTCTCTGTTTTTCACTTCCTTCTCTTTATACATTTCTTTCTTTCTTCAGTTATTTTTTGCTTCACCATGCCCTTTGTCTTGAAATATCCCTATTGATTTATCCATCACTTAGCAAGTTATGGCCTGGTGTCTGCTCTATAGCTGTTCCCTCTAGATTGAAACTCTCCCTCATGGTTACAGTATTCATGAGGCTCCTAGAATCAACTTAAGTTGTAAACAATTGCCAAGGAGGGAAGACTTTACTGATGTATTTTGGTGGGCCTTCACCTTTGTTGTAGTAGACTGCTAATGTCAACCCAGGTATAAGAAATGCCAATAAACCCACCAGCTCACCAGAAATAAATAAGTAGAATCACGTATTTGACTTGTCAGACTTTTCTTCATCTGCAATGAAAAGGGATTTGTGTGCATCCCTTTAGGAAATGTAACACAGTAGTGCCTACCCCAATGACTGTTCAGTCATCTGTCTCATCTGCAACTCTAGCATAGTAATCAACAATGACTGGGTGTGCTTAAGACAAAAAATATAGTCAAAGAATCTCACTTGGAAAGATTTGTTTTATACTGTGAAAATTTTATTTTATTTTTTTATTAACCTTAATCTATTTTTACAGTTCAGTTGTTATCTCCCTCCCATTCTACCCTCTGACAGTTCTTCATCCCATTCTTTCCCCCGTCTCCAAGAGGATGTCCCCACACCTCTACACCACCAATTACCCTGCCAGACCTCCCCATTGCCTGTGGCCTCAAGTCTCTCAAGGGTTAGTCTTCTTCTTATTTTTTTTTTGTTTTTTCGAGATCAGGTTTTCTCTGTGTAGCTGTTGTCCTGGAACTCACCTTGACAGGTCCCTGGCCCTCCGAACTCAGAGATCCCCTGCCTCTCTCCCAAGTCCTGGACTTATAGGCTGTGGCCACACGCCCGGCAGGTACACCTTCTCTTACTGAGGCCAGACAGGCAGTCCTCTGCTGTATATGATTCAGGGGCTTCAGATCAGTTAGTGTATGCTGCCTGGTTGATGGCTCAATGTCTGAGAGATCTTAGGGGTCCAGGTTTGCTGAGACTGTAGGTCTTCCTGGGGTCGCCCTCCTCCTCAACTTCTTCCAGCCTTTCCCTAATTCAACCACAAGGGTCTGGACTTCAGACCATTGGTTGAGATAAGTATCTGCTTTGTCTCAGTCAGTTGTTTGTTGGGCCTCTCAGAGGGAAGCCATGATAGGACCTGTCTGTAAGTACATCCTAGCATCAGTAACAGTTTCGAGCCTTGGAGCCTCCCCTTGAGATGGGTCCCAATTTGGGCCTCTCACTGGATCTCCTTTCCCTCAGTCTCTTCTCCATTTTTGTCCCTGCAGTTCACTTGGAAAGTATAAGCAAGTTTTGCTTTTAATTTCCACATGATATACCCAGTTCAGATATAGCCAGATGTATAGTTCTTTCACCACCGTATTCCACACAGGGATCCTTGAACAAAGAGACATCTTTTCTTAAGTCCTAAAATCATAGACTGTATTGTGTGTATCTTGTTCCATCAGGGACAGCCTTTTCTCTTCACAGACCTAACCAGCCACAGGAAGAAATTCTCCTGCCTCTTCCTCACTTCCAGACTCTTTAGAATTAGTCATGTTTCTACATTATGAATAACATTTGGTCCAGGCAAACTTTCAGTAACTGGGAGTCATTGTGATTTAAGGGAGCATGTAAAAGGAGGACACATTATGCTGTCGTTTAACATAAGATCTGTACCACACAAACCTAGACCTATAGAAGAGCCAGACAGGAAAACACACCCATAAAAACTGCACCGCAGGTTCCTCACAGCAGACTCCTTGTTACTATGGCTGACTTTGTGTGTTCCGTTTTCTTTTTTAATACAATTTATAAAAGATTCATGCCAGGCAGCAAAACATTATTCCCACTAGATTATGACTAAGGCAGCAAAATATTAAGCCATTTTTACCTGGCATCATTTAGACTGATCATCCACCACAATGCTACAAGAAAGACCATGTGGATGTGTATACAGACTTGGAAACTCAGCTGCTTAAACTAAAGCTGAAATTTATACCCGCTTTACATTTTCTGTGACTTAACCTCTTATACCTCAGGTTGATACATCTATAAAATGGGCTCAACAAGAGTCTCACCTAAATAGAACTTTTCAATGATTTATTTTTATTATTTAAAAAATGTGTATGTGCATGAGTGGAGGACATGTACTTATGAATGCAGAAACCCATAGAGTCTAGAGAAGTTGGATCCCATGGATCCTTAGTTACAGGTGTTTGGGGGTCACCAGAGGTGCATCCTGGGAGTAGAACTGTGGTCTTCTGAGATCATTCACTCTCTATGGCTGGCCCATTTTCCCAGTGTCTTGATCACCTAGATTTATAAAAGGTAGGTAATAACAGCATATATTATTTCTGAATAAATGTTGATGCTTCTTTTTTTATCACATTGTTAGGTTTAGAGTGAAAAAATCTGAAGATTAGCTGAGGAGTATGAAAAAGGACACATGTCCCATTATACAATGTTCCTCGTCCAAATTGGATGTGAACTATTAAATTAAGACAGCACCTCGAGGAAAAGCTCAGTGGATGTGTGCTTGCTCAGGTATGTGAGGTTTTCAATTTGATTCCCTGTGCTAAAGTAAACAACTCAATGAATAAAACACACACATACATACATGCACACATGCACACATCACACACTGTCTTCATTTTTTGTCTGAAGTATGATTACTTTGGATTTCAATTCAAAGAAATATTTTTATGTAAATATGCTTTTATAGACAGCGTCTTCTGCCCTCTTCTGGCTTATGTAAGAAATTCAAGTATGTGTGTTAATTACATATGGCATTGTTTTTATTTCATTTTATGGGCCTTAAATTTGCCATATCTCATACACTTACAAATGAACTACAAACAGGTATGACTATGGAAATTTCGAAAATCCTTTGTGATTCTTATTTGATCCACTTCTTGGGGCTAATCATAAATATCATAATTACTAAATAAGTAATTGAAATAGCATTACACATGATTTAAAAGGCTGTTATTTGAGGTTATTAACATGACTGAAATGATTAACTAGGTGCTTAAAATAGAACCTACATATAAGGAACTTCATTGTAGTAAAAGTCCAGCACTAGACCTTCCATTTATATTATCTACTATATTGGATTTTAACTGATTTCCACCAATCTTTAAAGAACAAATAAAATCATATATTTTTGAAGAGTTACTAGGGTTTGAATCAAAGGGTGGACATAATTTTTCAAGTAGAGTGATTCAGCTTGCCGACAAACAGCTGCGTTTCTCTTTGGTTTTCAGAAACAGTACAGATTGAGCATCAGTTCACTACACTTTTGACTGAGCTGTGTTTGAAGCTACCTGCACAATCTCTCACTCAGCTAGAGATGTCAGAGTATGGCAGAGCTCTTCTGTTAGAATACAGCAACAAAACAGAAGTTTGTGTTGGTGAATTCAAAGCAGTCACAAGACAGCTTGCTGTGTGCACGGTCAGCAGAGGTCCACCTGCTAAGAGAAGGCCTTACACATCTTTGTGTCTCATGCAGTTGAGAAGGATAAGTCAAATGGAATGAAAGAAACTTTGATGGGGAAGCCCAGTAGGCATGAAGAAAATGAAAGGAACAAATAACCATAAAAACAGCAAAATAGTTTAGATGTCAGCTATGGCTTTGCCTTCCATATCTCAGTACATGTAATGCAAGTACATCCAAAGCTGCAAGAGCCACAATCCAGACCTTTATTTCTCAAACATACTGTCATAGGTTATTACTGTCTAGCATATATGTCATTTTAAGATTTCTTTATCCATAAAAAAATCAAGTAATTTCATGACAAGAAACTTTACTTACTTACTAAAATACATTATTACACCAGAGTAATAGCCCATGTAGTAATTCCAGTGTTCCTTGAACAAAAGGAACCATGGGAACATCTTCCTTCTCAAGCACTGAAACACTCACTATAATTACACAATGCATTAACATATTATGCATCAAACAAGTTGGTGGATTGGGGCACAGGTAAGAGTAAGATTAATTTTGAAATGATACAATCAGAGTAGAGGATTAAGGAATAAGTATGAGCAGTAAAAGCTAGCTCCTAACCAATCTGATGTAAATCCAGGAGGAAGAATCAATTGCCAAGGGCATGGTTGATATAATTGCAAAGAAATCTGGAAGAAAATATTAGCTCTTTCATTAACATTTTATCAAAGTAGATTCTAGAAACTTTATGGCATTTGAGGAATATAAAAACTAAATCATAAAGTTCAAGGCATGGTTATAAGTGTATATAAAGGAATATTTCATTGGCCCCCAATGGACTTTTAATGAAGGTCTATTGTCAACAAATATAACTAGGTCATTTGAAAAATTCTCTTGCAAAATACAGAAATATATTTACAATGCTTATACAGCAAACTTAATAATGAATATTACTTCTCACAATCTCTAGGACATTCCAATGATTACAGTTTGGAAGCAGGCAGCTACAAAAATTACCCAATCTTATTGTGTCTTAGTATTGACAAAATTTTCCATCTTAAGCAAAAAAATGGAGAGTTATTATGAGATTCTGAAAGGGGTCCCTGCCATGGATACCATTAATATCCTCTGACGTTTCTGAAAACTCTGTGTCTCTGTCTATATGGTGCTGAGAAATACATTCCACAGGAAGTTAATTTCCTCTTGTCATTAAGTTCTCAACTCAGGACTGAAGTATCTAGTGCTTGTTACTGATAGAGCCTGACTCAAGTAGACCATTTTCTAACATTCAAAGAACAAGAATTATTAGACTTGTTTCTGAGTTTATGTCATGGTTTAGGGATGGCCACTCTCACAGTTAAGAGGTTTGAAGGAGGATGCATGTCAATGGATATTATATTTTCCATATATTCTCATAATTGAATGAATATATTCAAACACTTCATGTAATATAGAAGCCTCAATCATTCAAAGCATAGTACAATTCAGGAAGACAAGTGATAAAGATGTTGAGGAATGAAACCCCAAGCTGTAGTATATAAATTTGGGAGAAGATAGTAGATATCAGTTATTGTACATTTATGCTTTATTCTCTTGTGTTTTCTAAATTCTCCACAATAAATGCATATTAGTTTATACAATATGTCAAGGGATGCATTTAGCTGATATCCTCCTTTGTATGCTGGAGTTAGTGTCTGTAATATATGATTTGGAATTAAAAGTATAACAGAATTTTAAACTTAGATTTGTAGGGTTAGCTCAGTCATATAAGTGATGACCTTATATGCATGAAGGCCTAAATTTGATACTCAAAACCCACATTAAAAAAAAAAGAAACCAAGATGTAGTGGTATATTCTAGGAATGGTATCACTGTGGAGGTAAAGAAATATGTATCATAACCAGGCAACCCTATTTGGTGAGCTCTGATCCACTGAGAGATCTGGTCTCAGAATCAGAGTGCATAGCAGACCAAGGAGCAACTCACAAAGTCAATTCCCATGTCCACATATGCTTGCACACCCATACATTTACATGCATATGAACAAATGTATAAACAAAAATATGAAATGTATTCACTTTCTTCTCCTATAAAAAAAACTGAAAAGATTCCCAGCAGGAAATTGCTCACTGCAATGCTTATCTTGCTGAAAACATATGGTTAATTTTTGTAAGATCTTATAGGAAGGTCTATCACATCTTTTATATTAAAAACAAAACAACAAAATGGCCATAGCCTAAATTCAGAAATCATTTCATAAAGGTGACAATTTGCTGAGCTAAAGAGAGGAACCAGATATTGCCACCCTCTTTTACGTTACAGAGACCTATCTCACTGTTTCAAAAATGTGGCCAGCATTTAAGTTATGATCACTTCCTCAGAAAAGTTTCATTTAATGATGGCATAGATGAGGTTTATATTTATGTGTGTCATCTTTAAACAAATTATGGGTTCTTATCAAATCGTTGCTACTGGCCAGACATTATGTAAGTATTTTATGTGTCTTACTTCTGTCATGAATGATCTTGAGTAAATTTAGAATTGACACAAAGCTTCCAGTGTATTTTTCAGTTAACAGAGTCCCCTCTCTCTGGAGAAATATCTCTATGTACTATTATAAGTCACTCTTGATGGGATCCCAACCTGTTCTCTATTCTCTACTAATTGGATTAGAATAAAAAACTTCCTGAAAATAGAAAAAAAATAGTTTCTGTGTTCGACACAAAGTTTTCAGTGAACTCAAGACTCGAGTCTGATGATAGCACTCTAGGTACAGCCGGAAGTCCAACTCAAGAATGAAGACTCCCTGGAAGAGACTGAAAAATGTGAATAAGGCTCAGAAATAAGAATAGAGATCACAGGTAGACTCTTGACATTTACCTCAAGGATCTTTTATTTCTTAAGCCTGGTTTTAGTAAACTGGAATACAATCCTTTCTTTGTATAAAGTATCTCGAATTGATAATGAAAAATGGAGAAAAAGCATCCATTATTGTCTTTATCCATTAACACATACTACCCCTTAGCCTCACAGTAATCCAAAAGTTAAGATTATCACTTCTATCTTACAGATGAGGAATCATTTTCTGAAAAACATTCACTTAGAATGGGCGTTGATATTTAGTCTGCATTTGAAACAGCTTCAAATCTTGCGATCTTTCTCATTTGCATATCATGCCTCATCTAGATTCATTCACAATTTTGACATGAGTTTAAGGAGACTGCTGTACATTATGGATGCTGTGTTTCTTTGGTTTCTCTAATTCTGTCAAGCTGTTGTATTTACATGATGCTGCATCCTACATGTGTGCATGTTGACTGCCAAAGGGATACTCCGCTCAGGGCTCAGGAATAATTTCTGAGACTCATTATTCATTCATTATTCTCACAGTGAAGCTAAAATTAAGGCAAAAATCAGTTTTCTGAGGACAGGGGTTATAAATGTGTTTTAAAATATGAAAAATCTCGGAATTATAAGCATTTATTAAGCTGACATACACCTTCTAACCTGACTGGATTCCACCTGGTATGATTTTCGTCTCTGGTCTTCAGACAGTATGTGGATTGCTAATGAGCACCTGCTCATCCTGCTTTTACTGTTTTTGTTTAATGATTGTTATATGCTATGAGACCAGGTGTATTT
The DNA here is from genome assembly GCA_021653895.1 of Mastomys natalensis. Classification (NCBI taxonomy): domain Eukaryota; kingdom Metazoa; phylum Chordata; class Mammalia; order Rodentia; family Muridae; genus Mastomys; species Mastomys natalensis. Next base: position 74,238 of record JAJTUV010001086.1, read on the forward strand.
GTGGCTACATTTAGGCATCTTTTCATATGGAGTACTGGATGAGATATTATAGTTTGATGGCTCCATAATGTCTCAAAATTCCTACCTCGCTGAGCAAAGTCATGTAATGTTCTCAAGGTCATCCAGTCCCTCGGCTGCACAGATGAAAGTTGCCAGCTAGAAGCAGCTGCCAACAGAAAACATTTTAAATAATTTAGGAATTTTTTTATATCTCCAAATAATAATACTTGTCAATTAGATTTGTGTCACAGTGCACTCTGCCTTCTCCCCCACAATCTGTCTTTCCCTGAATTAATGAAACATAAAATGGGAAAATTACAGGTTTTAGAGTCACAGTCTGGGATACATGGGTAAAGTGTAAAAGCCTCTGCATTAATTATGTACATTGTAGCTTATTATAACATTCTACCTTTTTGCTGAAGCAATTGCCCTAAAAGATGAGAACTAAAAGAAATAATGTCCTTTACAGTTTGAATTAGAGACTCAAAATATCTCAAGAATGACACAAGTAACACCTGACACAATATCTTAAGTTGTAGATCCTTGCTTGTTGTCTTCCCTAAAGCATGGGTAAACATAATACATGGAATAACATATCTCAACAGATAAATATGAACCTGTGTATTTTATTCTATCACATTAGTTTCATTGTAGGCAGTTTAGACAAAGGAAAGAAGTCTTGTAACTGCTGAGATCAGGTTTCAAAAAACAACAGATTCTGGGGCAAAGTGTCAAAGTTCTAGCTAGCCTTGATCATGCCCACTGTCTGAACCTACTTCATAATTCGTCACCTTTTCCTGAGGTTCACAGTTCTAGTATGTCCTCAATAACCTCCAGAGAATCATCATTACTTTTGTGTCCTTAACTCCACTTGCAAATTTAGGCACAAGGGAGAGTTTTCATATCCCTGTTTCAGGAAATTGATTATTCTGGAGATGAAAATTATTTAGGTGTATATGTCCAAGAGAGTTTCTAAGTATTATTTCAAAGATAATAATTGCAACCCTTATCACAGAATGTTGAACAAACACTGCTCTGAATGTTTTAGCATTCCTATGTCATGGTCATTTTTGAAGTCTGGGATGCTGTTATCCCATAATACAGATGAGAAATATACCTGATTGGCCTTACTAAATAATTATAGATCATTTATTTTTATATTTTAAAAAAAGGAAGCATACAGCTCATCTCCTTCCAGAATCATCTTCTCGCATGGATGATTTAATGGAACAATAGAGAAAAGCCAGAAGTTCTGTGAGAATTAACCTCTTCCCAAGTCAAACACTTCTGAATGAATGATTCAAAAATGCACCAATTGTGCTAACCTTGCCCGATGTCATCAGGTTTTCCTCAATTTATGGGTGAGAGGAGTGGAAATCTTGCTTTACCTGAACCTGAAGAATAGCCTTGCTTAGCTGACACAGATGAGAGACATGGCGACAGGATCCTTGTTCTCCAAGTGTGGTTGAGTAACCCCAGGGAATTCAGTGTCACATAAATTGCTGTACTTTCTTCTCTGCTCTCTTACCTCTCAATTTGAACCAAAGGCACATTCTTTCTGCTTTCCTTACCTTGCAGAGAGTAAGATGGCCATCAGCACTGCACATCTCTGTGAGAGATTAGGTTTTATATTTTGTGGAGTAGGGCTTCATTTCTCAAAATTTTTTTCAAAAGCCAGAGTTTGGCTGCTATTTCATAACTTATGCTTCTGAAATTATATATATATATATATATATATATATATATGTTAATCAGTGTTTACTGTGGGACTGCTATAGTGAGAAGCTCAGGTGAACACTCTCCCAGCATAAAGGAGATACATTTAGGGCAAGCAGCAACAGTACATGTCTCTGCGTGCAACATTACTATGTCAGTGGAGTGACGGACACGAATGGGTAGGTGGATCAACATCAGTGAAATTGTCTCTGGGTAAAATATCGTTGTCTAGGTTATGCTTATTGTTAAATGCTATTTCTCCCTCCTCAGAGCCAACCACAGAGCCATATTCACTTTTGTTAGTAAGAAATCAGACTTTCTTAAAATAGCTGAATTGGGAAATCTTTTTGCTACACAGAAAATATTGTTGCTGTGATAATTGTGGCAATAGAAGCCTACTGGAAATGAGTCAAGAAGTAGAGAAAAGACACAGCAACAGCCATTTCTGCTCTTCCATAAAAGCAGAGTATGAGCAACCATGAATTTTCATATTGTAATTTCTTCTAGATTCTCTCTCTCTCTCTCTCTCTCTCTCTCTCTCTCTCTCTCTCTCTCTCTCTTCTCTTTTCCTTCCTCCATCCTTTTACCCATCCCCAGTTTCAATGTCTCTCCAGGAAAAATCATCATTCACTTGAAAATGATAAAAAAAAAAAAAAAGCATCTACTGAATAGAAATAAAAATACTTCCTGAATTTACACCTAAATGATATGTGTCTGATTGTATTGACTCACATGTGAAAGAAAAAATGTGACATTACTCATTCTTCTTTAAAGCACTTTCAGCGGTCTGCATGATCCACGCTGATCAGCGACGCAGAGCTTTTGTGCTCTTCAGCACACTGGCAGGGGCATCTCTGCCAGCATTGCCAAGGCCTGGCTGTGTTCATTCTAATGTCCTCATTTTATTTCTCTCTGTCTCTCTCTGTTTCCATGTCTCTCTGCCTCTCTCTGTCTCTCTTTCTGTTTTTCTTTCTTTTTCCTCCGTGTTTGAAAAATACAGTGGAATTGTCTTCTCAGCATGTGGATATCTGCATGTGTTAAATTTACATTTTCTAATTTAAACTCTCACTCTCTCTTTCTCTTTTTAATTTAAGAGGTCTTGTCCGAACAAGCAGTCTCTCTCCCCTCAAAATAAGTGGAAGATGCAAGCTTCGTCTTGCATAAGGCAAAACAACAATTTGCAGGGGACAGAAACTGGTAACAATTAAGTACACAAACAAAACAGGGAAAGAATACAAGATACCTGCTAGTTTGTCTGATTCAGTTGGAGTTGAATGCTCTACAGGATTGTTAGAGGAATAAGAGAACAGAAAAAATAGGTAAAAGGTCATGGGGAGAGATAAAGAGGCACTTATTATCTGGTATTATCACATACCATTACACTGTTAACCCCTTCACCTCAGTTTCATTGGAAAATATCAAAATGAAACAACTCAGCTACTATTATCAGTACATAGACTTCTATCTCACAAAACCAGGAAAACAGGAAAATATCTATTAAGAAATTTTGTATAAGACAGTTTAGTATGTAAATGTGTGTACATCTCAAATTAGCATGTAAGTATGGAATATTTAAGGAACATATTATAATGTGCACACAATACTTTCTATAGTTTCCTTTGAACACATGTTTACCATGTTCTGTGTGATATCGACTTGCCTTACAGGGTGACACCATTAAGAGATCATAATAGTAAAACCATTAAGAGGTGGGCCCTGGTGGGAGCCCTTTAGGTCATTGATTGAATGTTCTTGAAAGCAATGTTGGACCTTTTCTTTTTTGTCTTGCTCTTCATCCTCTCCCTCTGATTTCACCACTTCCATGCTTTCTCTCTTTCCACAAAGTAACAATTGCACAAAAGCCTAACTTAGAGAAGCAGAAAGATTTTGTGGTTACTGATAAGGAATATTAGTGAGGGGCTACTTAACAAGAAGCAAGGACAATTCCAAAGCTGATCTAGCACAGAAAAGTACATGGCTATCTACGCTGATGATAACTCACTGAAGCTTCAGCCCCAGAACTCTCTACATAGCTCTTAAGCCTTTCTGTAGTCCAGGAATGTCTTCCCTGCAGCTGACCAGCCAGTCTCCTCCCCTAGCTGTTCTTTACCTTTTTATACGATTGGGAAGAGGCCATGGAAAATCTTTCACGTTTTATTTTTCCTAAAACGTGGTGAACTTTTATTTACCTCCCATGTCTCTGCTCCTTCCTGGAAATAATGTTTCAGTTCAGAAGAAACTAGCACACAATACAGCCAGCCACATTCAGTGTACTTACTGATTGCTAAGATGGGACAAAAGGTCTATCTCTTGCCTCAATTCTAAAAGGAACTCTTTTTCTCTGTTTTTCTGTTTGTTTGTTTTTTGCTTTATTACTTTAAGAAAAGTCTCAAGTGTATCCCTCAGATTGTCCCTGAGCTCTTTATATGGCAAAGGTGACTTCCACTTGCATCAGTCTGATTTCACCTACAAATTCCTTGATTAAAGACTCTTGCTTTTATGCTAGGTTCAATGGTCACTCTCAAAGGTTACATTAGGTCTAAAGTACCAAAAGACTATGGATACATTGTTAGAGTCACTTTGCTCTTCAGCTTCTTCCTCCGGTAGATCTTGTTTCCCCCATCAATCCTCATGAGCTTTGCTTAATAAATAATCCTGGTACACATTTATGTCTCAGTTCATATTAGGAAATCGCAGTATAAACCATCGAATTAAAGTATGATGTTCCAGTGATTTACCAAAGACTGCAAAGATTGTTCTGCAGAGCCAGAGATATGAAGGGGAGATACAGAGTCTGTGTTTTTTTATGCTGATGTGTGGAGCAGTATTCTTTGGCACCTGGATTCCAAATTTAATGCTCTACCATTTACACAATGACCAATTTATCTAAGAAGTATGTGTCTGTGGCATAAAGTGTATCTACCCCGAATGCTGCTGGCTCACAAGAAGTAGGACCAGTGATTTTATTGGTCCTTTTCTTTTTCTTATGTTATGCAATATATAATAAGGAAATGTGTGGTCGTCAGCGCCTGAATGCCACTGTCAGTAATAGAAACGCCTTCTGGGGAAATGAGACCAGTGCCATGACTAGAATATAGAAGCAAACCTGAAATAGTTTCATTTCTATTTCAGAATTGCTTTTAACTAGGAGACAAAGACAAGGAGAGAGAGAGGGAAAGAGAGGAAGAGAGAGAGAGAATAATGCAGGGAGGAAAGAGAAGAAAGAAGGGGTAAAAACAGTAGCAAAATCATTTTGAAGATAGTCACTACATTGAGGGACTTGAGTGAAAACACAGTCGTAGGTTTCCCTCACCTGCTGCACATGAATGCACAACTCTCTGGTTGACATGTAAGCGCTGCTCCCATCATCTTGCCATGTTACCATATACAGTAGCTCTTCTGGATCCTTTATATTTTTTTTAATGGTGAAGTCAGCTATTGCTTGAGCAAAAATAAAAGCAAATGTGCAAAAGACAAAGGAAAAAACAAAAGACGTGCTACTAAGGAAGCATATCCATGACATAACCATTTCCTCCTACCAATATTTATAGACCAATAAAACAAAATAACAAAGTGGGTTTTCTTCCTTGATTTTTTTTCTCAAATTGTTGACCAAACGATTCTTTCAAACATGAAGGGTGAGGGAAGATATCAGAGAGATGAAATCTGGGAAATGACATCCTAATATAAGCTTGTACAGATCTTGGACTCACTATGAACCAGCATATTAAAGAAAGACACCATGTAGTAAAGAGAAAGGCTTGAAAGCAAAGCCCATATTTTATGTATAGCTGCAGGCAATTGATAGGACTAATTGCTTGGACCAAGCTCTATTGATCATTTGCCAAAAACAAGAACAAATGTTCTGCAGAGTGTTTTAATAAAGCCAGTATCTATTCAACACTGTTTTAAGTTTTCATAAGTACAGCATAATAAATTAGGGTTTCATGTACAAAGAACCAAAAAAACATGTCATGCTCCTCCTTGAAAAGACTAGCATCAGATGCAATCTATTTGTGATCCAGATATTGGTCTGACAAACTAGACAACAGAAGTATTCAGTTACCATAACTGTGCTCTGTGACTTAACTGGAAACACACCGAAATAAATGGGAGACTTCAGTAAAAAAAAAAAAAAAAATTACAAAATCACAATGTGAAAATTCTAGGGTTAAAAACATTACATTCATGTAATGGCCTGTAACACATACTGCTTTATATGCAAAGCAATGTTATTCACTGTACAAAATAATGGGTGCAGGAAAAATATTTGACGTCACTGAATGCCTCTGCAATTTGGTGGAAATCATCCGATGGACAAGTACCAGTGAAATTTGCCCACTCCAAGACATTAAAAGTGAAAATCATACAGAAGCATCGTGTCAAAACTAAGTAAAACTAAAGATTAAAGAAGTAAAAAAAAAAAAGCAGGAGAAAAATGGAGATGTTTTATATTGGAGGCAAAATTCAAGTTGTTTTCTATTTTTCATCAAAACAATCTAGGTCATAAGACAGCAAAACAATAGATTTAAAGAACTGAAAGAGAAACCTTGCCAACTGCAACTTATGCGCACATTGAAAATAACCTTCAGGATAGAAGATGAAATAGAAATGTTCACAGATGAGGGAGAACTAACAATTTGTCACCAGCAAATCTGCTCCAAAGAAGATGTTAGTAAAAGAAGCTCTGTGGCCAGTGAAAAATGAGTCAGATGATAAACTTGGATAGATAGAGATGTAGAAACAATAAGGAAAAATAATAAATATCAGTGCTAACTCAACAGCCATTTGTTCATCCTTTGAACTCTATAAACATAAATTAGTATTTATTTTATTTACATGAACATAATTTACATAAACATAATTTAATATTTTAGTGTGGTATGGTGTGGTGTGGTGGTGGTGTGTGTGTGTGTGTGTGTGTGTGTGTGTGTGTGTCAGTTGAGATCAGAGAAAAACTTCCAGGATTTTGTTCTTGCCTTCCATTGAACTCTGGAGAGCAGTTTTAGTGGTAAGCGATTTTGTCACATGCTGAGGGACTTTCAGGAAGAACAACAAATGGCTTTAGAACTCATGGAATGTACCCCATGGGTTACCACAGCCACATGAGCAGGCCTCAGTATGGTATGGCCCAGAAGACTGTGTGTCCTGAGGACTTTATGCTCTCATAGAGTCCTGCTTTGCTTGTTACTGTCACATCCCTCTTAATCTAAGAGTTAGATGAAAATTTTAAGGGAGCTTCAAGTCCTTCACTGGGCAGTATTTCTGGCCTTTGCTGTACCAGTGCTTGCTTTCTTTCAGGCATTGCTCCTGGAAATGATAAATGATTCTATCACCACCCTATAGAAGAAATTAGAGATGTAGATTGTCAACAATGACCATCACCTTTAGAAAACATTTGGAAAAATAAAGTTGTTAGTGAACCTAGGTTGAGATGTTTTTCCTACTGGCTCTGATGTAAAAAAAAAAAAAAAAAAAAATCTTAGGGAACAATATGAAGTTCAGAATGCCACAATCTTATTTGTTAAGCTAGAGACTCTTTATGTTCAGGAAACAAGAACAATGGCAGCATTGATTGACGTGACTCTCACTGAAGCTGGACTGATGATGATTGATTTCTTATATCAGTTTGCCCTCAGCTTCTTGATATGATTTAGTAAGAGTTGCTGATGAGTAGATATGCACTTTGAGGATTTAAGGTAGATATGAACTTTTATGTAAAAGTTTGGATTTGTGATTCTTTTAAGATTTTTTACAAGATTAACCTTAAAGATTCTTACAAGATTACCTTTAAAGATAAATAATAAAATAATTATTTCTATTTTTGTAATCACAAATTGCTGTCTGCCAATAAGAGAAACTGGCTGAGAAAACTACCTTGCTTGTTTACACTTTGTTAGTGTATAACAAGTTGCTTGCTTATGAATGTACGTGGGTTTTGAGAATATTGAGAATAATTTAGTATTTTAATTTGGACTTCATAGTATATCTTATAAAAGTATTGAAAAATACATTTTTTTTCATAATCATTCACTAGAAGAAAATGAAAATATAATCACATTGTAATTGTATACTGCTTGTCAGAATTTTCTGGGATATATAATCTATGGAAGAAAGAATAAATTATGGTATGGTATGGTATAGTATGGCATGGTGTGGCTGGATCATTGTCTCTCCCATTCATCAACTATGTGTGTATGTATACATTTTTGTGAATGGGGGTTAGAATATTATTTCTTCCATCCATTGGTTGTATTTATATATGTATGTGTGGGATAATTAGGGCCTGCTCATTGGAGCTTTCCTCTAAGAATTCTATGTGTGAATATGTATATGTCTGTCTGTAGGTCTGTATTCATGCATGTATGTATGTGTGCATGTATATTTATGAGTATGAAGTTATTGGACTTGGCCTTTTGTTTCATTTGTGTGTGTGTGTGTGTTTTGTGTGAATGTGTGAGCTTTCTCTCTTTCCTTCATTTTCTTATCAACCTCAAGGAGTTAAAAGATTTCATAGTTTTTCTTCTGGCCACAGAAAGTAAATTAAAGTAAATTCAGCTTTGTTCCCTCAGAAAAAATCTCTGCTGAGTAATTTTCTAATCATTGGCTGCCTTTGTCAGCAGCTCCTGTAGGTATTTGGATCCACCCTGGTAAGCAGCTCTAAGCACTGACAGCTGTCTGCCTCAGTTTACCCACCACATGAATGGCAAACCCAGAGTCATTGGCAAGCATGCTTACACCCGTGGCTGGTGCACACAGTGTTGCAGCAGCAGAAGAGGTCAGGAGTATTTGTGCATGTGTGTGATCACGCTGTGGAGAAAGAGCAAAGGGACGCAAATGACTAGGATATTCTCATTTTATTTGACATATCCAAATGCTACCTCTTCGTGAAGTTTAGTAGCATCTGGAGCAAGCAGAAAATTTCCCTAATACAATGAGTCATCAGCAAATAAATTATAGTTGAATGAAAAGTTCAAACAAATTCACAAAAATTCAATGCTACAAAGACAAGAGGTGGCTTCTGTCCAAATGTAGCTTCCAATTGGGTGTGATTCCCCAGAAATTTATGATAACATTAACTTATAGAATAAATCTGATTTTTAGAGCTAGAATAACTGAACTGTTATGAAACATGTAGAGATAGCATCAGGTGTGTGTTACTTGAATTCAAAAATCATTACAGCATTATAAAAACCACAAGCTTGGTTGTTGTGAAAGATCAGGACACAGTGAAATCCACAGATGTGAATGTATATTTAAATATAATTACTTTGGGGGGGAAGGTGCTATGAAATCCAAATAAGTTTGAAAAACAAAACCCTAAAATTAACAAACAAAAAACCCCGAAACTGGGGAGAGAGCTCCATAATTAAGAACACCTGCTGCAATCTTCTTCAGGGCTCCAGACTCTCTCCTGGCCTCAGCAGGTTCCTCTGCTGCACAAACATGTATGCACAGGCACAAACTTTGTTATGTCAAACATCATAACTTCATTACAAACTTTTATCCCTTTGGCTGCAGATAATACCTGAGTCATTAGGTTGCAACTTTCTATACAGAAAATAAGTGAGGTAAAACTTTCTAAACTCAGGTGTTCTTTCTTCAGGGAATTGAGTTTTTAAAGTGTTATGAGATGTCATGTATACTGTTTGGTCCACTCTACTGTGCAATATGTAAACAAATGTCTTTTGTTCAGTACCTTCTACTTTTCCTTGTATCATCTATCAGGTATAAGTTGTATGCCCCATAAGCTTGACACATTGGTACCTTGGTAGAAAGTATTTAATAGGTGAGTGAATCCATAGCTGAATTTTCTCACACTCCTCATTTATGTGATTCTTTGAGCATTAAACATTATCTCATATCATTTCTTCTGATTTTCCATATCTTTTAAGCCTCTACATATGTTTACAGGTACATCTGCAAATCATTTGCTTTCCTGACCAGAGCTTGTTCATCAGCACACACTGTATTGTGTGACTTTTTCTGTTCTTCTGTATTTAAGATATATGCTTGGCATAGTTTGATTTCTTAGCTTGGTCTCTTAAATGCACAATTAATATTCTTTTAATTTATTGAGCAGGTGTTTATTGAGCGATTGCAATGGGCCAGCCTGATCATCCAGTTGGGACACAGAGACAAACACTGCCTTCTTAAAAATTATGTTTCATAGGGAGATACCCAGAATAAATATAAACAAATTCAAAATGGGACAGGGTATTTAGAAAGATAGATTAATAGAGTAAAAGAAATGTACAAGGATATGCCAAAGCAAGAAAAATTCAAAAGTGGGAAATATAGAACTTGACAGTATAAGGTTCAGTAAACATTTATCCAAATGGTTAAAGTTTGATTTTTATGATCCTTCTTTAACTTTCTGTGCTAATTTAGATGTTTTATTCTCTATTCTCCTTTTGGAATAGTCACTTTACCTTGATACAAATCTACATAATTATCATTCATTAAGAACAACACAGGTCACAGTAAAAAAAATTCAAATTGGCAAAAATGAGCACATGCTTCATTAATAGAGATAATTAGTGTACATACTCTCTATCATATCAATATCAATGCAGGAGGTGAAATGTATATCAACTTAAAATTAAGCCTCATAAGTATTGTTTCAATATTCTGTGTTACATACATATTACCTAGTTACCTGATGAATACTCTCTTAATAAGTTCAATTTATTAACAATCAAGTCTAAAATTAGCTGAAGGTCTTGGAAATTATTGTCAAACATAATAGGAAATATAATTACCATTGAAACAAAGGTTTTTTTTTTTTTTTTTTTTTAGAATGATGACTCAATTTAGATAGGTAAAAATAAATTATTTCATATTAGATACAATAATCCTGGCTTATTTGAATAGTAAGGCCATAAGTTTCAAAACAGCACAAAGAAGTTCAAATGTATGGTTGTATTACACTATTAATGATCCAATTTCAGAAGAAGCAAAGTTCTTTATATTAAGCCAAATTATTTACTTGTTTTGTTCCTCAAGTTTTAACTAAACAATTAGAAAGATAATGCTTAAAATATTTCTGTTAGTTTTAGTAAGAATATCCTTTCCTAGTTGAAATAAAAATTATTTTTTTAATTTCTGGGAATATATAGAGATTTGCTTATCTCTGTGCCTACCATCACAATGCTTCTTTATGTAAAGATTTTGAAATATATAATTAGAAAAACTCATAGGTCAAAATATATTGCATTTTCTAAAATATTGAAAGATGCCTATCTCTATAGAGATTAGCTCCACTAAAGAGAAAACTAATGCTCTCTATTCTGACAATTCACAAACTTCCCTGAGGGCGCAGTCCCACTCACTGATGGCTATAAACTGTGAAAATGAAACATCATTAGAAAAAAGAGAGCCTGAACATAGAGAAAGGTACCTAAGTGAATCCCTAGGGAGCAAAATGACTTAGAGAGTGTTTTCCTGGTTTCAGCGAACATATTGCACACAGAAGCCACTACGGCCATGGTAGAAGCAGCCTTGAGAACATCTTGAGATTGCATGTATCCTTAGTATCATTACATACATGGCTTTTGACACATTAAAAAACATAATTGGAATGGAGCTATGAAAGTATACATGAATGTTCCAGGAAGCTACTCGGGTCAACTATTGTTGCAGGTTGACATTCTATGTAAGGAAGCCTGAGGAAGACATTAAACGAAGACATGAGTGTATAATCTAAAAGGTATAACAAAGACTTCTATATGTTGGAGACACGAGGACTGTAGCAGTGTCTAGTAGCAGAAGCTGCAGGCATGGGGTAGAGCTGGCCTAAGAGAGTAGCTGTGTATGGTTAAGAAGACATAACTGAGTGGTTGGTGCTACTAAAGCTTATTGGTATCCAGGTGATATCACCTAGAGTTTCAGATCCTGAACACAGAGCTGAGATGTGTGCTCTACTCTATGTTGGGTTTCAGTCCCAATTTGGTCCAATTTATTTCCTGTTATACTCACATTCCTTCCTTTTGGAATAGAAATGTTAGCTTTGTCCCATTGTATATTGGAAATATAACTAGTTATATGATTTTATAAGGGCTCATGGATAAAACTTTATCCTGACTCGCAATCGAAACATTTTGGCTTCTATTCAGTGTTGAGACTGTTAAAGACTATGGCATCTGTCATGGATGTACTAAATGTATTTTTTACTATGATAGAAACATGAGACTTTAAGGGCCAGAGCCCATTGTTCTAGATCAGAGTGACATACTTATTAATCAAGTTAACAAGATGTGGACTTGTAATGAATGATTATCACCCAGATTTGTTTGAGAATTAGCTTTTAGGAAAGTTCGATTATAATACCCATATCCTGTAATGACCTTGGTGGATCATAAGGTGGAAAAATATATTGACCTACATTGGAACTAAGATGTAGACAGGAGGCACAAGCTGTTGAAGTCCACAAAGCCATACATCATTCAAAGTCCACAGTTAGTCAACACTGCTACAATATGCACTAAGTTCAATGTTCACAAAGCAAAAGTCTTTTCTGCTTATTTCACAATGATTTTCTCTATAGACCAGAACTTAGTATATATATATATATATATATGGATAAATAAAAGAAGAGAAATAAATATAGAAATGAAGAAATAAAAAAGAAACAAAATAACATTCCCCTCTTTTCTGCTCACAAATATATATATATACATATCTATGTATCTATGTATCTATGTATCTATCTCTTTATCTCTCTATCTATCTATCTAATAATATATATTATTTTTATCTTCTCTGGATAGAAGAAACATATCACATAGCCCTTTTATCCCCATATTTCAATGCACCCCAAGAAAAATAATTTAATTATGTAGGAATATGCATTAATTATGTCTGAAGATAAAAATATAAATGATTTTGTTTTGCTATTGATCAAAATTGAGAAGCAGTGACCAATCTGAAAAATCTAATTATATATCTCTCTGTCAATTATTAGTTAATACAATTACTTCCTTCTTAATTTGGGAAATGCCATCATCCACTCTAAGTGCATTATTATGTACAGCTCCTAGGGGCATAGTTGATACCCAACAAATCTTGATAAGAAAATATAAATGTAAAACTTTGTTTTTTATGTAGGAGGAAATAATTAATTTCATTTGACATGATCTATCTACATAGAGTTAAAGTACAATAAAAGAAAATGGATTTTTTTGTCATAATTACTTACAAACAGATGCAAGGAATTGGAGTTTGGAATGTAGCTTTAGACTTTTATTACATCCACAGCACACAGGAGTGTAGAATGACAAAGAAAGTTAAACTGATAAACCTTGATACTGCTCTTAGAAGCTATCCTGACATAAAGCGATCCTATGAACAGCAGCCAGAGAATCAATGAAGCTAAATTCTAAACAAAGAAAAGTGAAGGAAAGCCAACTTGTTAAAAATCTTGAGTTTTTGCTCCACGATCATCATATTAATTTGAAAAACAATGTATCTGATTGTTTGAATAATTATTTCTATATATTCTTGATACTGAGAAGTGTAAAGCTATTTCTAATCCTGGTACTTTCACTATACATTCTTAGCCATTAGGTACTTTCTTTGATTTTCTGTAGAATAAGATGTATTTTGGATTTGTTTTTATAGCCTCTTTCAGTGTGAAAGTGGGTCTTTTGTAGTTGTCTTTCCCATACATTTGACTGAGCAAGAAGACTTCAGAAACATGTTTACATCTTTAGTGAGGATGGATAGACTTTGTCCTTGTCTTTGTTCTCCAAGCAGTAGAGTATTACAATTATTTACATAAACATTTGAATTGCATTGTGTATTATAAACAGTCTAGAGGTAATTCCACAATTTAAAATATATTTAGGGAAGACTTTATAACTGTAGTGTTTACACTACAGTTTACAGGCATTTCTTACATTGTCCTCATTTTTTAAACTGTATACTATGACAATTATTGATATAGCACTGTTTCGGTATTTGTTGTTGTAAATAGGCTACAGAGGATTTTATGCTTTAAAGTAAAAAGGAAGATGGGATGTGTATTCATTATATGCAAATGCTATGCTATTTATATAAGGAACATGAGTTTCTGCAGATTTTGGTATCCACGGGGCATCTGGAATGAATCCTCCATGGATACCAAGGGAAGATTGTAATTTTCATTTTATTCTTTGTCATAATTTTAATAATAATATTTATAGTAGTACATGGGAGTATTTATGGTGGTATTTATAAGCATTTTTTATAACATCACTATATCTATTCTGTACTGTAAGACTAGTCTAGAAGTAGAAGTAGTTCATTTTAAGTATTTAGGTTTTGGTAAGAAATTGAAAGAGAAATTTTCTTAATATCTCATGATACTAAGTCTTAATGATTTGTCTTCTAGTTCAATAATAATATAATGATTATATAATTAATATAGTGACTGAGTTGGCTTATTTTTATACTTTTAAAAAGGTGAAAATTAATTACTCTATAAGGTATTACTCTATTATAAAATATAATATGTCACATTATATTGCTTGTAACAAAATCCTAGTTACCTACATCTGTGGACATAGGAAGTTGTCTTTGCTCAGATTTTCTAAAAAATTATATCAAAATTTTATAGAAATCATGTATTCTAACTTATGATATGTTAACTAATTTCTTCTCAGACTGAAATGTCCAATAAAAACAGTGCTGTGTCAAACACTCTTAGTTTTCTGTGTTGGATAAAATTCAAAGCAGTATACTGTTCTATTAGGAATTTATCACATTTCACTGCGAAAAATCTACCTTTGCATAACTTATAAGAAATGGAAAGTAGCATCCACAGCACCTAAGATTACCATTGGAAGAAAACAGTTCTACAATTACTTTTGGTGTTTTGGAGGTTTTGGACTTAAATGGAGTTTCCAGCATAAGTTGAAAATAGCTACCCAATTTTTTGGATAAAAAAGAGATAGCAAATGCATATTCATACATTCTCAGGCCCATTGTATATAAAGAATTCATTTTGTAGTTGAAAATGGCAAAGAGATCAGTAAAATAGACACCATTGTTCTAAAAGTGATGATAGGCAAGTGAATAAGTTATTACTAATGGACTCAGTCTAAGAGTGTGTCTAGGAGGAGTGCATGTCATTCTAAGTACAACCCATCGTCTACAGGAAGAGGCATCATAAATTCTAACTTTATGCTATTAGAACCAGTATTTCAACTAGCCAACAAGACACTGCTAATCAGATTATCAAAAAGAAGGACAAAATTGTACTTTAAATTGCAATTTAAAGTAGTAGCACATTGAAAAATTTACAGTAAAAAATGGTGATAAACTTGGCAAATGTCATCAAAAGTCATGGTATAAATCTGTGCTAGACTCATCCCAGTGAGAGTAGTGGTTTGAGTGTAACTGCCTCACGACCTTTATCTTCTCATACCTATTGGATATAATTCTATATTGAAACAAGTTGCATGATTTATATGCCCTTTTCTTATGGAAAGGAAGAGGAAGACGAGAAAGAGGAGGAGGAGAAGGAGGAGGAACAGCCTGTATCCTCTTATAATGTATTTAAAACAAAAGTTCAAGGTCCCAAATGCCACAATAAAGGTAGATGAACAAAGGATTTCCCAAGTGAGAAATCATCATTTTCCCAGATGATTCAAAGATTACAAACTGAAGAGAGACATTATTTGCAAACACAAGCCGCCATGTCATCATAGTTAGTTTTCTGGCCCCTTTCTCTCTCCTTCTCCTCTCTTCTTCTTCTTTCTTCTTCTTCTTCTTCTTCTTCTTCTTCTTTTCTTCTTCTTCTTCGTTCTTCTTTCTTCTTCTTCTTCTTCTTTCTCTCTTCTCTTCTTCTTCTTCTCTTCTTCTCTCTTCTTCTTTCCTTCTCTCTTCTTCTTCTCTCCTTCTCTTCCTCCTCCTTCTTCCTCCTTCCTTTCTTCCCTTCTCTCCTGCTTCTTTCACCTTCACCTTCACCTCTTTTTCCTTCTCCTTTCGTCTTCCTTCTTCTTCCTTCTTTTTTCTCCTTCTTTGCTTCTTCATTTTCACCTTCCTCCTCTTCTTTTTTATTTACTTTACATTTTATGACATCTTTCCTTTCCTCCTCTCCTCCCAATTCCCCCTTTCATCTACCATTACACCTTCTGCATCATCTAGTCTTCCCTTTTTCTTCAGCTTTAAAAGGGAAGGTCTTCCATGGATATCATCCTGTCTTGGTATATCAAGTTGCGGTAGGACTAGGCCTATCTTTTGTGGCTATAAAAGACAGTCCTGTTAGTGGAAGGGGATTCAAAAGCAGACAACTGAGGTAGATACAGTCTCTACTACTGCTGTTAGAAGTCCACAGGAAGACTGAACTGCAAAACTCTTACAGTATCTATGCAGAGGGTCTGGGTCTATCCCATGCCTGATCTCAATTTTGAGCTTCAGCTTCTGAGGGCACCTACACATGCAGGTTAGTTGATCTCATTTTTTTTTTTTTTGTGATGTCCTTGACTTCTTTGTCTCCTTCAATCCTTCCTTGCTCTCTTTCAAAGGATTGCCGAAGCTCTGCCTAATGTTTGGCTGTGAGTTTCTGCATCTCTTTCCATCAGTTGCTGGTGGAAGCCTTTGGGATAATAATTATGCTAGGTGCCTGTCTGCAAGTATAGGAGAATGTCATTAATGGTGTCAGGGGTGGGATATCTTTCATGGCATTGGTCTTAAGCTGAGCCAGTCACAAGTTGGCCATTCCCTCAATTTCTGCTCCAGTTTTACCTCTTCACATCTTGTAAGCAGGATAAATTATGATTCTAAGGCTTTGTGGCTGAGTTGGTGTCCTAGTTCCTCCATTGAAATTGTCTTATGTTGTTAAAGGAGATGACCAGTTCAGGCTCCATATCCTCCATCCTAGGAATCTTTTCTAGGGTCACCCTCAGATTCCTACGAGTTTCCATCATTCTAGACTTCTAGCTTATCCAAGAGATGTTCTCCACCCCAATGATTCCAGGTTTCTCTGCCCCAACTCAATTCCTTCTGCTCCACTTTGCACCCCTCCCCCACTGAGTTCCTTCCTCCATCCACCCCATGTCTATTCTATTTGCCTTTCTCAGTGAGATTCAAGAGTCCTCCCCAATCCTTGGGTCCTCTTTGTCACTTAGCTTCTTTGAGTCTATGGGTTGAAACATCATTATCATGTACTTTATGGCTAGATCCATTTATAAGTATCTTTTGCCCTTTTCTTCTTTTTTTAATATTCAAAGAGAGAAGGAAATGTAAAGGTGCAATTGATCTCAGAAGTTGAAAACAATTTGAGGACAAAAAAGTTTTTCAGTTTATGTTTTGCTTTGTTTATTTAACAATACTCAAATATTCCCATATCCAATGTGTCTGGTTTTGTGTATTTTTTTCTATTCTTTTATTACAGCATCTTGAAACACTTTAATGTTGCCTTCTTGTAAAGCTTGCCTCTTGAAACCAGTCATCACATTTAAATATAAAAAATCCCTTCAGTGTTGCTGGAACTTTTCCTAAGGTAAAATGCTGCCTTAAAAATAATCCCACTCATTTTCATAGCAGTAATCTAGTATATCATAAAGAAAATGTGGGATACACTTCAGTGAACATTGATGACCTGATCTTCTACTCACTGAGTGATGGTTTCCAGCAGTACTGGAACTCAAGGTAAATTTCTGCTCTCATTAAATTTACAAATATATAGATTATATGGAAGAGGGTATGGTCTTCCCGTAAGGGAAGCTTATTGAAATATCCATGGCTTTTTCTACAATCATGATTGACATCATCTTCTCTACCCCTACAATGTAAGGAGAGATAGTACAGCTCATGCTTATAAACAGATTTTGACCAAGAGTAATAGAATGGACACTTTTAATGACGATGTGTTGCTTTCCATACTTTCTTTGTTACTGGGAGGTTAATATGAACTGGGTTGTCCTAGGTAAGGTTTTATGAACCTGAGCTCTTCTCAAAAGAATCAAGAATATACTGTGTGAAAATTCTGTGGTTGTTGGCTGTATACTTTTAAAAAATCATATCAGAATCTGCTTTCTTCTGATTGAGTATAACACAAGGTTGTAACTCTTCCTAATCTAGTGTCACATTAAGGTAGTAAGTAACATTATTGGAATAAATATGCATAATATATACATGAGCAATAAAAAATTATGGCCTTTCATATTTCAATTGTCTGTATCACACAATAGAAACAGACATGTATCTAAGGACTGCCAAGCTATTATGAAGCTTTTTTGTTGCTATTACAGAACTGACATTTTATCTTTGCTCCCCATTTAGCCTAGAATGCATAATTTCCAGAGAGTTCTATACATTATTTTTATTATTCAGTTATTTGTGCACATGATACAAGGGGGATGTGATCACTAATTGAAAATAATTCCCCAACTTTCTGGAAATATTATGGTCTTTCATTTGATCACAATTCTTTATCTAAAGTATGTATATATAGTTATTGTTAGTTTATTGACTAATTATATGATCTTATTACCACAGAGTTCTATAGTTGTTGAGATGTGATTACTCTGATTCACATCACCTGAAAGAATAATGACTAAAATAAAAAAAAGTCATGATGGTTAATATTTATTGTCAATTTAGCTGGGTTTTATAATCAGCTATGCCACTGGCCTCTAGGGATATCTGTGTAAAGGTTACTAGTTGTTGAACAGGAGATGAAGACAGGAGATACACTCCAAATGACACTGAAATTTCAGGATGAATGAAAAGAATAGAATTTAGTAGAAGCATGAATCTGTCTATCTTTTCTTATTGGAGACCCTGTGTGACCAACTATCCTGTGTTCTTGCTTTCATATCTTTCACACTATGATCTATCTTTCTCTCTCTGTATATTCATCTGTCTGTTTATCTCTCTTCTTCACACATGTGCGTGCGCGCGTACACACACACACACACACACACACACACACACACATTGCTTGAATTTGAATGGGTAATTTAAGACTTCCATATTTAGCCAAACCCAAACAATAGTGTACAGATTTGCTTCCAGTCTCTAAACAAGAGAAATAACCTAGCTAAAATATTTGAAAGAACAGATTTCTTGGACAATGGTTAGCACTGGACAATAATCATGGAGCTGCGGGGAAACATGAGATAGACTTCATGATTATCTCAACTAATCACCTGGAAAGGTTCTTGACCACATAGTAGGAAGAACAGATTCTGATAGGGGCCAGTAGTCTCTCTGTTTTTTTACAGAATAGAAGTTGGGTTTTGATGAGTTTAAACCATTTAGAATATTTAGAAAATTATCACATGGTCTTTAATTGATTAGATGAGGGTGAAAACAAGTACTAGAGAGAGGACCATGTAAAAGATCCAGGTAAATAATCCAATCGTTCACAGGAGGACAAGGATGTTTTATGGTTTTTTGCCAGTCAAAGTGGGTAAAACATTAAAATAAATGGGCTATAAAGTAGGATTTCTATATTGGGAACAGGAATCTGAGACAAAAGGCTCTTTTAGTTTTTTTTAAGTCATCTCAAACATTGAATAACACTCTAAACTGCTTCGTAAGAAGTAGATCACCAAGCATATTAGAAATAATATTTAAGGAACAGAATTCAATAAAAAAGATTAAAAATACTTGACAAACAATAAGCATTGCCAGAAATTCATGAAAATAGTAATTTATCACCTGCTGTGCATGGGAGTCATAAATCAACTGAAACAAATCTAGAAATAATACAGATAAAAGACTGGGTTAAAAAAAAGTCAAAGATATCAAAAATATATATTATGACAGAATATCATGCTTCTAAGAAAGAAGATAAAAACAAAACATACTAAAGGAAAGCAGAGACTGAGTGAAAGAATAAGAATTTACTGCCATAGATGCAGTACAAAGCCATAGGGCCATAATATCTGAGATTTTTAAAGAAAACTACGGCAGAATTGATAGCATATTTGACTCTATAGAAGAAAAGAGTAGCATACTTGAAGATTTAAAAAATGAAAGTTCTATAAAAAAAAAATTAAAAGAAAAAAGATTAGAAAAAAAGCCCAAATTTTCAGTGGTATAGACAGACATCTGATATACATAGAAATTAGGATCAGGGTAACCAAAGAAAATCAATAGAAGAATAATGTAAACTACTAGTGCATTAAAATGTTTCCAACTTTGATGAAAATCATAAACTCATAGATTAACAACCTTTGTAAGAACTAAACATCATATATATATATATATATATATATATATATATATATATATAAACATATATATATGATCAGTCACATAAGGTAATTATGAAACAGTAGATAAATTAAGGAAAATGAAAGTTAAACAGAAAAATTAGCAAAGGTAGATGAGCTTGTGCCTGGTACAAATGACATATCATCTCATCTCTCAGAAAGCTGGAGATCTCTGGGTAACCTTATACTATGTGGCAAGTTCAAGATATCTCTGGGCTAACCTATGCTATGTGACAAGTTCAGATCAGCCCACCCTGTCTCAAGAAAAAGAAAATAATTAAAAATTAAAATAAAATCAGTAGAATGAAACCAAGCACAGTGGCCTCTCCAAAGAGATCAGTAAAGCAGATCGATCTCCAACTGGACTTAAAAAGAGAAAGTTAGTGTTCACTGTTAGGAATAGCATAATATAGGCATTAAACGAGCGGAATGATTGCGAATTGCTGCATGAATAATGAAGGAGTAATTTCACTTTACCAATATTAGTCAATAATATGCATTGGCTACTAAGTCTCTACTCAGAAGTTCATATTCAAAGGAGTAGAAGTGAAACAAAATGTTCTATATTTCTACATTGGGTCCTGTGTGTCAAATTTTCATCAGTAACATAAAGATTCATTTAATACTTACAGTTGGGGAGATAGATATTAAGTTCTTTCAAGGAGACAAATAAATTATAAAAACATGTCTGTGAAAAATCAATATTATAAAAATCCATTCTGTACATTTGATAATAAGCAATAAATGTTTTATATACAAAGAATTAAATAAGTATTTTTTGGATTAATGAGCAAAATTTATTATGAAATTCAAGGTTCAGATCCCAGGGAGAAATGAATACAAGCAGTTCAGTATTTATTCTACAGTTTCCTAAGTTTGCAAATTATGATTAAAAAAAAAAACTGGGCTAAATATTTTGAGACATAATGATAGTGTCGAATTCTTAGCAACCTGCTTTAAATAAAAGATCTAAGTTAAACTGACACTGAGAATAACAAAAACTTCAAGAGATGAACTAACAGGCCGCAACTGTTTAGTAAACAGGAGTCTCCTGGTCTGCCCAGTGGACTAGGAAGCCACTCAGACTAGGAAAACAATACAGAGTGTTGGAATACAGGGAAACTAATTTTACAACCAGTCACAGAGAACCAATACAAACCCCATTTGCCTTCTTCTGTCCTTATTTCATAGGGCATAATACATGGAACAAACAGAAGCCAAGATAGCATGCTCTAGATAAACTGATTTTAAAAGAAAACCTGACATTGTAATTCTACTATGAGAATTCTGAGACTATTATATTAGCTGTGATGGTATCATTTTACAATCAGTTATTGAGTCCCCAAAATAAGGTATGTTAAAGTGACTCATATATCTACTTTCCACCCTAGATTGATTCATTTTCCTGTGGAAATTTAAAATTTTAGGATAACAAGAATCTAAGTATATAGGATTGTTCTTAATTCAAACATACTGCATACTGCTCACAAAGTCCCAGATTGTATGCACATTTTCTAAAATTGAGGTATTCTAATACTGTCATCTAAAACAGAGGCCTATTATAGTAGATAGAGGTAAGAAAGCTCCAATTGGAATTGTTATCTCCTTTAAATTTCCCTGTTCTATTAATCCATGCATTTCAGTTTATGACTGTGGAGCCGTTATGAAACTAAGAGTGACAGAGAAGATAATCTTTATAAACCAACCTGATTGGCAAAGGAATTTTTGCTGAGCTATAATATACAAGTTGTCTAACCTATAGTGGCATGCTTAATGAAGAACAGCAGTCAAATTATCTTATGAGACAGGATTATCAAATTTAATTGACACTCTGTGGTCACCATCTTGTTTTTTGTTGCTTTGTTTTGCTTTGTTTCTCCGTGTTGAGACACTTACAAGATAGATAATAATTTGTCAATGATCAGTAGCCAAGAAATTCAATACTTAGGCTTTTAAATTGATATCTCAGTTGTTGTGATAATCTGTCATGTTCTGTCTTAGAACTGATCACTTCTGATCATTTGTGAACTATATTTACTTTTTGTGGCATGTTTTTCACCTGTGTCATAGCTCAAGTTTTTCACTGTGTGAAAGTATTAGAGAAGAGGAAGCTTAAACAGCACAAATAGATTTGTTTCAGTTTTGGAGAATAATTAAGTTCACAGTCAAGTTGTTACTGGACAGTTTGGCCCTGGATAAGGTCCACATATCTGTTTGTAGACGGACCCCCTACTTACTGCATTCTCATATAGAAAACAGATCATCTCCTTTGAGTTTCTTCCTTGAATCCCACTCATGAGAGTAAAGCCAAGGCTCCTGAAGGAAGAATAAAAAATATCTTTTCTCACCCATAATAAAGTTCCCATCTGAGGAAGCTATAATAGAAGAAAATTTAACTAGAGTAAATCATGTAAAGTTAATTAGAACAATGTTCATGAGAAGTAGATACCTCCTGAAATAAAGATCCAAAAGAAAGCACCTGCATATTTTGTGAATAGATGTGTAAAATAGCTAGAATCAGAGAAGACTTGAGTTAATGGAAATGATCTGGGGAAAACTGGCCAGGTCTTGTTTGTTTGGATTCTTCTTTCTATCTCTTTGCCTCCAAGAATAAAACTGCATTGTTGGGGACTGGAGAGATTACTCAATGATTAAAAACACATGGTTGTTCTTGCATAGAACCTGAGTTCAATTCTTTGTGCCTAGATGAAGCAGAGACCATTACCAGTAACTTCAGCTAGGTTGTCTTCCCTGTTGGGGAAACAAGGAGCCCCAGAGTGACTTCTCTCTACAGTTTATGCAAACACCAAAGACTCATGCTGGGAAGTTGCTGTTCTTTCATCCCTTCACTTCAACTTCATTGGCATCTGACTGGGGATTAGGCTTTCCACTCTAGTGGACTTTCAGCTCATTGTTTTTGCTAAGGACCAGTATTTTTGAGGCTTGGTGATACTATAGACTTCAGAACAAGTTTTAGAGTAGAAAGCAGTGCATTGCCATGAAATTGTCTTTCTAAACACATACTTGGTTTGAGTCCAGATGCCAGGCAATCAAGAAAGTGAAATTTTCCCCCACATTGGTCCTGAAACACACAGATGAATGCAAGCATGCGTACATAAATGCACACTTAAGAACTGCCAAGTGTTATATAAATCTAGCCTTACAAAAATAAGAAGGAAACAACTATTTATAAAAATAAACTTAAAAACATACTTTCATCACCAAAAGTGTTAACCGATTGATTGGTGTCACTTCATGAATTACATAGGTAGAACTAATATTGTAAGCATGAATATCTAGTTTGTTCATTAACTATACTTGTCACTTATGAACCACAGACTGCGTCAGTAAATATCAAGTATAATAAATATTGATTTATTCTTGTCTTTACCTAACTTTATTTAGGTATGTTTTCCTTTCAAATGAAAGAAAAAAAATATGATGTCAATGTAGCTTCTTGCTCATCACCAAGTAAAATGATACAAAGACAAATGGCTTAGTGGATAGTATCTTAAAGGAAAGCAACTGTAAAATGTGAGCTGAAGTCTGTGTCAGTTCTAAAGCCTAAGCTTTCAACACCATGTTCAGTTGACATATGGTCCAATTCATGCTGTGAGGTGCTAGATTTTGATTAGTCACATTTAGCTAAATAAAGACTAAAGTGATATTTAGATTTAAAAGAAAGCTGTCACATAGTATATAGAGGAAGTAAAGGTGTACCTTAGTGGCAGGTTGTAAGCTTAACATACAGAAGATACTGGTTTCAATCCTCAACATAGAATAATCCTTACCAAATTTTAATTCAAATGAAAAAGAAGTAATTAAAATGCTTTTTATAGTTTGATCATGTATTTATTAATAATGTATCGTCCTGTAATAGACATTAATAATATAGTAAACAGTAACAATTCTTTCAAACTGATTTTTTTACCATGATCATAATCAAACAGTATTATTGCTTTAAAATTGAAATGTTACACATTTTACTTATTAATCTTAAACTACTTAATTTGTTTCATCCCATGATCTGTTCTGTGTCTTCATTTATATTGACTGTATTTGCAAGGTAATATTGAGTTCGTATTTCACAGAGTACAAAAGTCAGTTTATGGGATTTTCTGTAATATTATTCATAATCAACCACTTAAAATGGTGACTTGAGGGAAATACTTGGAGAACTATACATATCAGGTTGTTCATTTGGTACTTTCCTTTATAGTCTATAAAATTTCAGTACTTAAGATTAATGCCACCCATCTTATCAATACTTGTGTTTAATTAATCAGCTTAACTATTTGCAGTTCTGGATGGCATTCTTTTGCCTGTCTCCTCTTTTGTGACATCTGCTGGCCATACCGAGTACTACGAGGCTCTACACTTCACTCTTACCAGCTTCTCCGGTTGTTCAATTCTTTTCCAGAAATACCAGTTTAGTTGGAGTGAAGGAATTCAGTGAGTATCTTTGACTAAAAGAAGAGGTATTGTAGTGTGAGTTTCAACCTTGAAAGAAAATGATTATATCCCCAGCAGCTAGGGGATTCTTCATTTAGCAATATTGGACATATATGTACTTTCATATTTGGTACTTAAAGTGATACAATGTATTAGGATGACTGTTCGCCAATTCTTTTAATGTCACTGTGCCACTCAAATATCCTCTACTATTTGATAATAATAAATATTGATAATAACAAATTAGCATAAGTCTGCAATGGTAGTTTTTTTAATTCACATTTTAAGTGAATGAACGTTGGGTTTCAGCACACATTGTGTCCAGTCTGAAAAGAAGAAGGCATGAACAAACTTTTTATATCACCAGAAATCCATTTATACACTGTCCCATCAGTCAAATTCAGATACTTGTTGCCAGCTCTAAGATTTATAGGCTAAAGCTGGTTTTTGAAATTGGTTTGTATTTCCATTTAACAGCTAGGGCAGGAGCATGTTAAAAATCTGCCTTGGTCTCCTTGGAGCCTATTTATAAAGCTAATTTGTCTCCCTGAACATTTTTTTTTCTTCTCCACCCTTTTCAAATACCAGCTCTAGGCTTCTAAACCATTAACCCCCCTTCTTCATCCCAAGGAAAATACTGTCAGAGACAATGGATGCAGGACAGTGACGATTCTGGTGATATAGTCCTCTCCAGCAGAATGCAAACCATTTCTCCTGCTGGCGGGAGATGGATTCGCTGCCCTCCCTGCAGACCACACACACACCACACACACACACACACACACACACACACACACACGGAGCGCTGGGAAGTCCACATTTACTGTACTGCGTGCTGACAGCCTTGAAGAAACTGTAGCTAACCACCTTATTAGTATTCTTGCCTCCACCGTGTCTCACTTGCAGCATCAGAGCGCTGAGCAAAATGCAGTAGAGCAGGGACAGACACGGCTCTGGCAATCATCTCAATGCAGGCTGCTGAGTGTTGGGGGTGGGGGCATGCAGCGCATCAAGATTAATAACCTTGCCATAATCCGGGGCACCGTGCAAGCAGACACCTCTGCTGATTGACTCGCTCCTGGCTTGATACATCTGCCTTGGGGAGAGGAATCCGGAATCTAGTTTCCAAGCCCCCCCAGCCCCCTGATTTTGGATGTTCTTTTGATTCTCCACAGACCTGGGAAGGTAACCGCAAGCCATACCATCTGCAGCTCACAGCACCTCTTGGAGGTTACTACTGACAGTTTTCATTACACAGGCTTCTGTGAGTGCTTATGTGTTTGTATGTGTTCCTGCGTGTGGGTGCCTGCTTCCTCGTGAAAGAGATTGTGTGACTGTCCGTACTGTGTGTGTGGGTTTGTGAGACAACCAAAGGAGGTATACCGTACAAGAGGAGGTCTCAACAGCGTGATAAAAATCTCCAGGCACTGGGGCTCACAATCTGTAGCCCCCCTCCTCTCACCGCCCCTTCTCTGCCCTACTCCCCCGGCTCCTTTCGTCTTTGATGAGTTTTTGGCTCACTTTTTGGCGGAGTCTCTTGGACATGTTCTGCTGTTGCTGGAGGATCAAATAAATGGAACCTTTGAAAGTTGATTATTTTTCTCTTACGTGACAAACACCCACACAGAGAGCGCGAAGAGGAAAGGAAATTAGAGTGCTGTATGACCAGCTAGAGGATTTAAATTTTTCTTGGTGAACTTTGAGGATCCACTGAGAAGGTAAGTCACCAGATTACTTAGCTCTGGTACCCTGTTTTCTTACAACGTTTGTTTGTTTGTTTTTTTCTGGGTTGTTTTCAGAAATCCATATGCAGTTCCTAAGCGCGCACTTCCAGATTGTAATGCAGAGAGGAACCAGTGTGTGGCATTTGGGGTTATTCTCATGCCAAGAAGGTTATTTCCATCTGTATGGGCCCCTCTCACTATTTTAAACCCCTCTTCTTGGTGTTTTCCTGGTAAATTCGAAAAACATGAAATCTGCAAATTTGTGATAAAAATTAAAATCACACCCTATTTCAAAATAAATCTCCTAAACTGGGAGATTGGGTTGCAGGGGTGGGAGCGTGGGGGTTGGGGGGGTGGGGAATCATTCAGGTTAGCTGCTGTCAAAAGCTCTGAGACAGAAGCAAACCTGAACCTACTCTGAGACTGTCATGGGACGCCAGTTGGGATGTAATTCAGACTTTTATGATAACTTAAAAGTAGACCCCCTGCAGATTTTTTTTCTTTCTTTCTTCTCTTTTTTTCTTTCTCTCTCTTTTCTTTTAAGAACAGTTATATCTGCTCTGGGAAGTAGTGGCTGTGTTTCCACAGCTCTTAATAGGAGCAAATGAGAACAAAGTGGGAATTGTTTTCTGTTTTCAGCCTCACTTTTGGATTGACTTTTCCTATTGCATCTCATTAACCCCTTTTGAACTCCATGTCCCCTTATTACGACTAGTAGTGTCTGTCATTTTGGAGCATCTTCTCACCCCATGCAGTCCCTAGAGAAGGGAGTGTGGTTGCAAATTGCTCATAACTGTGCAGTCTTGGCTGTAAAAGCAGGCAGCGTCAGAATTCATGTGACTTCAGTCAAACATCTTGCTGAAATCAGTATCCTCAGTGTTCCCTGATGGCTTCCTGTGCTTTAAATCTTTACCCCTCATTTCTTTCGAACTGAAATGCAGATAACATTTTACTAATTTTGTTTTTTGATCCAAGAAACAAAAATACTATTTCACTGTGACAGCATCTGCATCTCTATTCGTGAATATATTTAACTCTGGATTGGCACCTAGCTTCTATCTAGCAGGGAAAATAAGGTATAAGTGGATTTTCAAAATGCTGAAATCCCCAAGTGAAAGTGGTAGAAGGTTAGTCTTCTAGGTGAACATCTATGGTGGGGTCGTGTATCTGAAGTGGAGTGGTGATGTTCCCTGGGCTGTTAGCCAACTCTAGGAGCTGTTGTGATCATGTTCAATGTAGAGATGACAAGTATGCTAACTAGGGAGAGGAGGGCACACCTAGGTAATTCTTTTCTGACTACTGAGGATTATATTTAACTACAAGATGCTAATTGCAGCACAGAAAATCTATTCAGAGATGACTGATCTAGTCAAAGATTTATAAGTGCATCCAAGTTTGGAGATGTCAGACCTCATACTTGAAACACTGATATTTTGTCTTTCCTAAAAAGGGGAATTACTAAAAGAGCAAACAAACAAAATGTAGACATGAGGTTTTCTACTGATCCTTGCCGAGAAATGTTGGAAGAGCTGAACTGCAGCTGTTAAGAGAAGTTCCCTGTCCCCAGCTGCCTCGGTGACTGGCACTCCACACAGTAACCTGATGGACACATTGTGGGAAAATTTCGAGAGAGGAGTCATGATATACTCTTCTTGCAGGCTATTTTTAACTCATGTATTTCCCCCCTAGATTGCAGCTACTGTTTCATGATCAGCAAAGGAACATTTCTTTTGCTTTACTTTTTTATTTTTCTTTAAGTGGCTGAAACATAGTAGCAGGCATAAAATATATTTCTTTTTTCTTTACTTTTTTTTTTCCTTTTTTGCTTGAGACAAGAATGAGCTAAGAATCATGAAACACAGAGTCTCATGGGATAGATAGCTAAACTAGAAACATAAAATATAAAAGGAGAAAGACAAGGAAGCTCCAGATGCCAGTAAGTCACAGCAGGCCATCAGAGGTTTCCTAGATTTAGTGAGGATATGTCTTATTCCTTTTGTTTTCAACTTCCCACCTGGAGACTCTGATAACGAGTCCTAAGGAGAGAAGGCAGTGTTTTAGGTCATCTACTTGATATTAGAACCACTTAGAGTAAAGAGAGTTCCTTTATAAATGCCATTCTGTAAGTTGGCAAACTTATGCCTCTTTTGAGATTGCTTGACTTTAACTGCCCCCTACCCATTCATATTTTCATGCAGTATGAATATATTCATGCAGTATTTAGACTAGTGGTATTGGAAAATTAATTGCATAGATTGTCAACACTGTCTAAAAACATAAGGATATTATTTTTCTTTATATATTTGAGATTTAATAATTGTAATGAATGAATCTTCTGGCAACAGCAATACTTTCTTTATGAGTTATTTTAGGTTAATAATAGCAGTGGAGTACCAGCCGACCAGGAATGTTCTAACACCAGCTCATACAATGTATAAAGCAAACCCTTTGCATCTCAAGGGCTCCAGATGTTGTTTGCCATCTACAACTTGACATCTCTATGTTTAGCTGAAGTGTAGCAATGGTAAACAGGTTACGCTCACACTTGATTCCAGGACCCAAGGTGGACTTTCTTGAAACTTGTGTCTTGGTAGAGAGTATTTTGAGGTTTAATAGTCTTAGTTTTCTTGCTTAGGAATTCAACAGCAAAAAAAGCAAAAAAAAAAAAAAAAAAAAAGGGGGGTAGTAGGAACTTTCAATTCCGTAGGGATATTGTATGTCAGAGTACCAATGAATAGACTGATGTTCTTTCAAAGAAATAGAAACAAGATTACTTTTAAAGAATGAATTCATAAAGGGCTGTTTTCAATTTATTAGGGAGCCTCCTTCTCCTCCTCAGTTTAGTTCTATTCAATGGGCAGGCCTTTCTATTTCTCTTTGCTCAACTCAGCCAACCAGACCCAACACTCCAATGTGTTTCTAGGCTTTTAAGATCTAAGACCCTTAACACATGAATAGTTCCTTCCTTTTCAAATAGACTAGCTGACAGCTGGAAAGTTAGCTATTGAGATTCTTTAAAGGAAGCCAGGAAGATTATCTAGTAAATTCAAGAAGAATTTTCTTTTGATTCTTTAGGTGCGCTAGGCATTAGGTTCTTTGAGCTTTTAGTTCTCTAGCCCTGCCAGTGAAGATAAACCAAGAATCCTGCATTTGAAGTTTGGATTCCTGCATCATAACTACAACTTAGAACCACTTAATATCTTAGGGTGATCCTAGCAATGGAGATGGGAACAGGGTTAGAACATCAATCTACAGAATGACATACAAAGTCTTGGATCTTGGCATGAAGTAAATATGATAGAGCAACAGATGCTTTATATGTCCTTCATGTTGTTCCTTACCACTTAACAAACACTTGTTCTGGGACCGCCATGATTACAAAAGAAAAGCTAATTTAGGTTGTGTGAATTGCATAGGAAGTTTGAAGTATGCAATAGACTAAATAAAACCATTCACTCATGTGTTTGTACATGTATGTACATGTGCATTCATGCATGCATAGATTTTAAGTGATTGGTCAGGCTATGGGAGGCATAACAGTAGATTCATGAAAAATAGAAAACAGTGATAATCAGTTGGATTTCAGAAATGTTGAAAATAAAGAAGGGAGGAAGGAAGGAAGGACAGAAGGAAGGAGGAAGGAAGGAAGGAAGGAAGAGGAAGGAAGGAAGGAAGGAAGAAAGAAGAAGAAAAGAAGAAGAAAGAAGGAAGAAAAGAAGGAAGGAAGATGGAAACAATAAAGGAAAGAAGATGGAAATATGTTAGGAAAGAAGGAAACAGGCAAAGAAAGAGACTTGGACATTCTAACTTTCTTGGCAAGGATACACAGGCCATTACTGAGTTTGTAAGCTCCAAAACCCCTAGTCCATAATGAAACTCGAATTTTAAGATAGTTGGAAACTGTATAAATAGGTCATTTATCTATAACAAACAGGACATAGTGAGGACAAGCATTATCACACTGGAATGCATTTATGAGACAGACTAGGGTTAAAAGAACAATGATAACAGTATTAGTTTTGTAACTGAATAAACTTAGGATAGATCATTTCTTGGAGCCTCAGTTTTCTATTCTATAAAACATGAAAGGTAATCATAAAGATTTCTGTGATGAGTGAATAAAAGATACATAAATACAGTTAATAAAACCTTTCATATGAAATTACATTGATGTTGATAGCTCACAAAGATTTTTTTCATCCATCTTAATCTAGCTTAAGGAAGAGAAAAAATAGCCTAACTCAGGATATGTTTACCTTAGACAGGGAGCTAAAGTGGAAGATATAACTGGAGAGTTAGGTAAAACTGAAGAAATGAAGCTATGCTTCTGTCAGTTAGCTTTAGGGTTTATTCAGACACTCTCAGAGCAGCCTAAGTGCCTTCCAGATGCTGTTGTACTCATATTCACAATTTCAAAATAATACTGACTGTAAGTAGAATCATGTGCATCCATCCATATGTGGTTGCAGAAAGCAATTCAAATGTCATCAAGTAGTGTTAACATTGCTTTTTATCTATTGTCTCTTTTTGTTCACAGACAATGAAAGCATATCTATTTATTAGTTATTTAGCTGGCAGCTACTGGTACTGTGGCCGCTGCTGTGAGAAGTACATAAGGTCTCTCTTCATTTCTCTTCTCTCCAATTCTAGCATTTGGACATGGCATGCTGCTGTCTGCCGGACTGCTCCTTAGAATTTTGACTTGATAGTTAAACAGAATTAAGATTCCTCTTCCAGCATCTGACCCATATGGAGCTATGTCATTGTGTACGACCTTTATTTAGTTCAAGAACATATTGCTAAAGATGTAAAAAGCCTTGTTCCTATTAATGTAGCTAGCTGAGCTGTCAGCGACGAGGCCAATTCTGCTTTGCTAACTCTGCACGGCTGGTACCACTTGACCCAGGTATTTCTGTTCTGCCTAGTCAGCCTTTCCCTGAACATGAAGAGAGCTGGGCTTTGCCCTTCAGTGTGTGGCTCTTACTGTCTGATAATGAATGAATGGGCTCTGCTTTATGATTTGCATGGAAGAAATACCAAATAAAAACTCACAGCAATTTAAATTCTTTTTCTAAAATCCAGGTCTAGGGCAGAAAAAGAGGGAAAAAGAATGTCAATGAGTCACAGTAACACACCTGTACTCATACTGCAGCCTTAAATATCGCAATCTGGGGACAGGTCTCTGCACTGAACTAGGAAATTCTCTCAATAATATACAGCAGTTCGATGTAGAGAGTACACATAAAACTTATGCAATAAGTTACAATTATCACAAATAATTACTAGTCATATTTCATGTGCCAGACAGGGGAGATCATGTATGCCCTCTCTTAAAATATTAGTGAGTTTGGGGGTGGATCAACAGATCAGCAGTTCATAATATTTGCTGCTTTTTCACAGGACCACTGTTTGATTTCCATCAATTATATTTGGCTCATAATTATTAGTAACTCCAGTTCCAGAAGATATGGTGCCCTCTTCTGACCTCCGCGGCAGTAGACATGCACATGCTACACATACATGCATATAGGCAAAACGTTCGTACACATAAAATAAAGATAAATAAATTTTAAAAAATAGTGACATAACTATTTTTCTCCTAAATGAAACAAAAAAGTGATTAAATTTTGCCCCAAATATTAACTCATGTTTATTCTTCTGCATCATCATTCTATAGTCTATTATACACTACTAGTACTATTATCTATCTATCTATCTATCTACCTCTATCTAGTACTATTGATATCTATCTATAGATATCAATATACACACATATATATATGATATCCTTTTTGTTTCTAAGAGACTTGAGAATTTTTCTCTTTGGACCAGTTAATTACTGATATAGTATACCATTAGTGTTATAGTTCTATGGTACTTAGACAAGTCTAGAGCTTGAGGCACATGTCTGATTCTTTTATTATTGTCCAAGTCTTATTGGAATGGTTGGTCTTAGGAAGTGTATTATACTCCAGTTGAAAGTTTGGAAGCATTGGTGAAATGTATATTATAGGCATATCACTATGTATACCAACTTTTTAGTGATATAACTTTGGGTAGGTTAATTTTGTATCTGTACTTCAGTAACTTGATTTGCAGAACTGTTGTAAAATGACTGAGAAAAACAATACTTAATATATACAGAGAAGAGAGATTTGATAGGATTCATGTTCAGTAAATGAGATTCCATTAAATTTCTAATGACCCTTACTAATAATCATCATAAAAATAATTATTGTAATATCTTAGAATTTTAGTTTACATAACTATATTTGTACTTTGAAAGAAAAAACAGTCAAATGACAGGAGTGAATAAAATACTTTATGTTTTTGTCTGTCTGAGATACAATACAAAAGATAGGAAGAAAATTGTGATTCTAGAATACAACTACGAATTTGGCTATAAAAAGGAGGGAAAAAAATCACATTGTAGAAACTTCTACACGTGTGTATATGTGTGTGTACTCTTGTATGAATACACAAGCATGTATCCATGAGTATGTGTTGAAATTAGAACAGCCTTGATTCTTACTCCTCAAGGGCAATTCACCTTTTTTTTTTTTTTCTTCATAATCATTCCCTGCCCTGGTGGTCACTAAGTTCACTAGACTGTCTGGCCAGAGAGCCTCAGATTCACTCCTTTAGCCTTCTCGGTAGTGGGTAACAGTGTGCACCACGAGACCTTGTAACATTTAGATAGGTTTTATAGAGTGAGTTCAGAACTGTATGCCTTACAGGGCAAGCACTTTATCCTAACAACTAAGCCAGCTTCTTATCTGTAGAAGTTTTCTATTTAAAGAGAACAGATAGCAATCTTCTTTTGATTCACTGAGCCAAAGAAAACAATAAAAGTTCATTTTTATTCCCTCATTCCTAAAAAGATTCTACATTTTAGATATAATGAAAATATTCTATTATATTTCTATGTCATTGTTTTAATTATACCTTTATATGTATGTAAGAATATATATGTGTGTGAAAAACTTAGCTTTGTAATGCTTTATAGTAAACTACACAGTGATGACAAGTTTCATTCCTTTTCATAAGACTATCTATCTATCTACCTATCTACATATCTATGTCTATAATCTATCTTTCTATCATCTATCATCTTTTTTCTATTCATCTATCTATATCTATCTATCTATCTTATCTATCTATCTTAATCATTATCTATAATATATCTCTATCATCTACTTCTATCTATCTATCAATCTCTGTCTATCTATCTATATCTATCTAATTTCATCAATATCATATTTAGTATCTATCTATCATCATTCTTACTATAACATCAAGTGCTCATCTAATTGTCAGGTCAAAGAGCAGTAATTTTCAGGGTGTATTTGTCAACAATTCTTTAAAATAAAACCAGTGACCAATACATATTAAAGAATCCAGTAGACAATCAATATAGAAGGTGTGCTTAATTAAAAAATATAACATCAAGAAATGTTTGAATAAAAGAAAAATGAAAAAGACAGATATCTTGATAATTATTCCAATAAAAGAAATATTTTTTGTAATGCTAGTAGCAAGTGAATGGATTTTCTGATTTTTTTGCTGATGAAGTATAGGTCTGATCATAAGCAATCTGGATTAAAGATTTAGAGAATGGTGGAGCCCAGTGCTTCTTTATTAAAGAAAAGGATGTTTAAATGGTTTGGTTCAGATCTTTCATCTGCCAAAGAAGCTGGGCTATCAGGAAGAGTTAAGCTCTTATCTGTAAATCTATTTGAACCCAGTGCCAAAGAAACATATGAAAATATGTTTGAAATGCTTGGTGTCCACCTGGCTATTAGAACTTTCCTGAAATATGGTCTGTCCATTATAGGAACAGAGAAGCCTTTCATATTTTCTTCTGATTGATACTACCTCCATTATTCTTTTTCATCTTCTTTGTCTTCTTTTTCTTTGACTCCCTTCCTTAATATGTACTTTGTAACTCTTAAGCCTGACTTTCATTCTGTCATGTTATCAGCCTATCTACATTCACTCTCCTACTCCACAACACTATACAACAGTAACTCTGTTCCACATATCTAGCATCGTTTGATATCCTTGATATTCATTGTGGTTATCTATTTATTAAAAATATATAAAACAGTGAAGTTCCTAATCTAAATTCTGAAACTGAATTCCATCTCAGAATCATAGTTGGAATCATTTTACATAACTAATCAACATTTCATGAGTGTTTGAATGAGATAGTCTATTCTACTTCGTGATCATTTTTAGTGCTATTACTCTTTATTGTTTTTGAAGACATATTTGTGGTTTAATGCTATGCATATTATAGTTATCATGTAGAACACCAGAGAGAGGCAATATAAATTCCCCTAAGATATATTGCCTCATTGTTGCATTATATTAATAAAGGAGAAGTTAACAGTGTAACCAAAGTAAGTCAAAGTGTTTTTTTTTTTCCTTTGAATTCTTTTTTTTTTATTTAGTTATTTAAATCACATCGTAAGTTACTTATTTACACAGAGGTTATAAACACAAAAAAGACAGGATGTGGGGAAGGGAATAGCACCTGAGCATAGGTGTTCAGGGGGAGTACAGATACCTTTCAGAACAGGGTATCAGCTGAGTGTAGGTTCAGGGGACAGGTCACTATGACTCTGCCTATGATTCACTTGTCCTTATCTAAGTTGGTACTGTCCACCGAAGCTGTCTATTTATAAGACCTATGACTACTCGGTCTGGTGAATTTCCACTGAAGCTGCCTGTTTACAATAGCTTATAGCCTTCTGTTTCAGTGTTTTTCCACAGAGACCCAAGACTTTGTGTTAGCATGTATGTATGTCAGGCCTATTGCTGATTTTAGGCCTATGGCTGATTTTAGGCCTTTAGTGTATATGCAGGGCTGCTGCTGACATCTCCTCCCTTCTCTAAGTATAGAAGGGCCTTAGTGATTCTATTCTTGCGAAGGTGGGGATAGAGACCTGACCTCCAATAATTGAAGGGGACCTTGTAATGGCTCCAATCCTCCTGTCGTTGTCCAGTGAGGCATGTTGTAGAAGCAAAACTGAGGCATTTGTGCTTGGAGATGTTTAAGTACAGGAGTATAGTGGTATTGGAACTAAATATTTCAATAGTGAATCAAAATGAATAACTGTTTTGAGATTCTGTGGAGTGCTTTAAAAAAAGAGAGTCCTCAAGATAAGCAAGGTGGGTGAATTTTGAATGTTGTGATAGTACAAATATACTAAGAGCTCCACAATCATGCAAAGAGGGACATCTTTATTCTGGAGATGCTAACAGAAAAGCTAAGATTAATTCAAATTGTGATTTTCTTAAAGAAATGGTTCATTACAAACCGTGCATGCATCTGTGTCATTGCATCTGGCCACACAATCCAGGTGTCCAGCTCCCTCAATTTGAAGCTTTAGTTGGCCTGAAACAAAGTTTAGCACTATTCTTTATTTTCCTCTCTATTTTTCCTTTAAATTTACTGATGCCATTTTACATAACTTTTTTTTCTTGAATTGATGGGAATGTTTTTCTGCATAAATAATTTTTCAAAACTTCTTTTCTTAATGTTATAAAAGGAGAAATTACAAATAAAGATATATACAAACACTCATCTGGTTTCTTTATCTTCTCTTCCTGTTTACAATTTGTTCATGTCCTTTTGTTTCTGGAAAGGGTTCGAGTATCTTGAGCTGATAGTCTGTTAACTGTCAACATCTGATGTCATGTTCTTGAGGAAAGCATACTTAACCATCCAGAGCTTAGAATGAATAACCTTTATCAAAGCCAGAAGAGCTGATTGAAGGCTAGTTCCTGACCTTTCTGTCTTTGGCATGATTTTGAAAGATATAAGGGGTCCTTTCTCTGCTTCAAGAAATTACAAGTTTCTTTTCCAATTAAGCTAAAGGCATGGCAATCGAACAATGAGTAACTTGGAAGTAAGCTAAGTTTCATTATAGGGTAACCTGGTTTTAGAGGTAGGGTCTGGATTCAAGGCCAACATCTAAGTAAAACAGAGGAAAGGCTTTTTGAAGATAGGGAAGTTTAATTCCTATTGTACCACTTACTTGAAGAACATAATGAGGTTTATTTCTACTAAGAAAAAACTTTTTAATCAGATATAATTTTTGGTCATTGCTGTCAGTGTTAGTGGACTTGCTAATTATGAGTTTCAGAAACAGGAAGAATATAGAGTTAATTTCTACCTGTGTCCATGCCCAGGACTAGTTTCAGGAAGATTTTTCATTCTAATCATCTTCTGTAATGGTTGATAAATTGTACATCCAGAATCAGAAGAAACCTCTCTCTACCTTTGTCATTTTCCCCATATCTCTTATCAAGAACATCTTCCACCTGTCCTATTTACTCAGAAGACCAGCTTTCCTCCTGGTTCCAGGGGTTCTTAGACTTCCAGCTTTCTGCTCAGCTTCATCTTTCCAACATCAGCCTCAAGTTCACTTTCTTATATGGAGGTAACATTGAATCTTTTCCCACCTGCCTTAGAGATTATAGTCTTTGACTTATACATTCCTTGTTTAAAGCAGTCTAAAACATCACAAGGGCAGCACTGACTTGGCTAAATATAGCCCACAAGGCTGGTTCCTCAGCTTCTTCAGTGGGGATGTAACACTGATTTTTGGTTCAAGACTGCCAAGTCTTCCAAGTCTGAAGACCCGTGTCAAGCATTTGACAACTGTCCCAATTTACTGTCAGTAGATATAAACATCCTTCAGAAGGGACATTGTCTTATCTGCCAAATCACAATCCTAACAGTGGGCATGTGTTCTGTATTTCTCATTTATCTATAACTTCATATTCACTTCCAAATCTATTATTTTTGGAAAAAATATGAAGTAGATATTTTTAAAAATTGAAAGATAGGGGTAGTAAATGAATGTCAAAAATCTTGGAGCATGTGTCTAGATAAATTAAATACCTGTGGTAGGAAATATATTTTAAATGTTCTTTTCTAGGTCATTTAAAATATTTAACAACTTCCTTCTTAAGAAAGAGTGTGTGTGTGTTTCAATATATCTTTAAAAGCTATATAAACTTTAAAGTTCTATGCAAATGATGATTTTGCTATGTTTTATCCTGAAATTACTTATGAATTATATCACATATATTTTGTGTAGCCCAGTGAAACAAACAGCTGATTAAAGGGCAATTATTCCCTATTTTAAATCACAAATATTATGGATGATTATGAAATAGAGCTCCAAAAACAGATGTGTGCCGCAGCCTTGTTTGTGTGTCTGGTGAGTACAGTAGAACCTGGCTAAATTACACTAATGAGGTAGCGACCCATTACAAATCATCACATTTTGCCAATTAATGTTGTAGCAACATAGAGAAAAATAGATTATTAAGCAAGCTAGCTGATAGAAAGAGAAGAAAATCCTTAAAATAAATTTAAAAGGCATGAGCCATGTACCACAGAGATATACATGCCTGAACACACATATAACACATGCAGTATGATGCAGTGTCACGTTTTATTTTATGCTGTTAAATCACAAGCATCACAAGCACATCAGAAAGTACAGCCTTGCAGGATCCTGTCTGTTATAGTGCTCTCAGCAATTGCTCTGTATATATTCTCAGGAAGCACTTGTTTTTTTTTTTTGGTGTGGTGTACTTTGAGACAGAGTTTCTCTGTGTAGCCTTTACTGTTCTGGAACTTGCTCTGTAGACCAGTGTAGCCTTGAACTCACCAAGATCCACTGACTTCTATATCCAGGGTACTGGAATTAAAGATGTGTGCCAATACAAGTCAGGAAGACCTATTCTTATCTCATACATTTACTTGGAAACTTTGTTTACACATACACATGCCGCCGCGCGCGACACACACACACACACACACACACACACACACACATAGAGGGTGAGAGAGAGAAAGGGGGGTAATTATTTTCTTAGTTCCTTGAGATTCTAAAATTTCTTTTTTTTTTAGAAATAAAGAAACAATAGTACATTTCTGATAACTATGTATATGTTGTTTTCAATCATTGAGTATTAATACCAATTTGGAGATGGATTTGAGAAGATATCCTTCTTAAAAATGTGTTGTATTCTCTCAGACATAGATTACATAAACAAGACATTCATTTTACACTTTATGTTAAAATAATCCTTCAAAATTATGTCTAGATCTCCTATAAAAATTAATGTACGTTTACTCTTTTAGATTTTTTTCTTCCTTTCGTACCGTTATTAGATTGGTTACATGATCAACACAACACTATTTTCCCCTTTGGCTCCATGATTTCAAAATGCCTTTGCATTTTATTTTTAACCTATATAACCCATTTGTTAATATGAAAGCAAATGATCCTTCTGGAACTGCCATCTTCTTAGCAAGGTTGTCATATCTGGGCTGTATTCTAGCTTTGTTGGATTCCATTTGAAAATCTCTTTGTATGTTTGCTAATGGTCTTATATTGTGCTGTCTACAACTGCATAATGGAAGATCTAAAAGAACAAAGTGCATCCCCCTTCAGTATTTAGTCATCCCTTGCTAGGTAAGAGACTGACATTGTATGTATTTTGAATTGCTCAATAAGTTTGTTGATCTGAAAAATCAAACAAGAAATTTATTTTTGGCATCATTTAAATATCAAATATAAGGCATATGATTTGTAAGAAGTTTGTCTGTCTTTCTTTCTTTCTTTCTTTCTTTCTTTCTTTCTTTCTTTCTTTCTTCCTTCTTTCCTTTCTTCTTTATATAGTTCTATGTCTCACAAGAATGAGAATTTGCCTTCAATATACCATGGTCTTTCAATACAAGATCCAGCATAATCTCTATCAAAATTACATACAAATCAATGAATTCTTGTTCCTAAAAATGTCATGAATGAATGAAGACAGTCTTAGATGCAAGACAATTGATTATGAAGTACTCCTCGTAGAAATGAAGAGATAGTGTGGCCTTCAAAGGGGCATGGAGGAGGGAAGTGTCAAAAGGCTGGCAGATGGTGGCTATATGAATTGGGACTTTAATTTAG
Organism: Mastomys natalensis; assembly: GCA_021653895.1. Lineage (NCBI taxonomy): Eukaryota > Metazoa > Chordata > Mammalia > Rodentia > Muridae > Mastomys > Mastomys natalensis. Next base: position 113,319 of record JAJTUV010001086.1, read on the forward strand.
CCTTTACCTCCCCAGTGAATCCCTGCAGACAGTTCTGCACTGTAGGTGAGTGCATCTGAGACTACATGTCTGTGAGAAGATAGAAAGAAAAAAAATTACAAGATAACACTGCAAACAATAAATGAAAATTTTAGATGGTCGAAACCATATAACTAATTAATCTGAGCCTTATCTTTTTCATAAAGTTTGACCTCTAAACATTTTTATTACATTGGGAGGGGTAGAGCTTATTGTCTGGTACTATCAAATCTAAGCTTTAATGATTGTTCATTGCCAGAGACTAATCTGCAATGGAGTTTATGTCAGCTGTGAACTGTATGTAGAAACAGCAGTCTACTCCCAGCCCAGTAGCAAGATTGGAAAGGATTGAATATTTGGGGTCAGAGGTTACTTGGAAAGGTTTTCAGATGCATAGTTACTTTTATCTCTTCATATATCATCAGGTTTGGAGATGTATCAGATTCATTGGGTTGTCAAATAGAAAGGTATTATAGGAAAGATATTTGTGATTAGATCTTCCCTCTCTTAAATGCTGTACATTGAAACCACAATTCAAAGATACTAATTCTTGGAAGTCTTAAAGTATGATCAGAGTTTTCTACCCCACTTATGGGAAACACTGGGAGAGATCATTTGGAGCTGGGTTTGATGTGCATGGAAAAGTGATTTGAAGGAGTGGAATTTTATAGCCTGTGTCCCACTGGCTCAGCTTCAGAAGTAGACGCTAGTGTTATAAAATAGGCTCTCCATGATGATTATGGCCACATATAAGATTTCTGTACATCAGGCAGTGAAAGCTGGTGACTCATTTCTGTAAAAGATTTTCTGCTTTTTTAAAACCAAGTTCTGAGATGTTATTGCTGCTAGGAGACTTTGCCTAGTTGAATTTCTTTACCCAAGCTGCTTCTCCGTGGATAGGCGTCTGTCTTTGTGAAGATTTTCTGACAATTTAAAATTGAGATAAGTTGCGTCAGAACTAAAAGAATAATAATAATAAAAACAAAACTTCATTGCCAGGAGTGGGGCTGAAACACGGAGGATAACTTGGGGTTGGTTTCAGCCTTATAGTTGTCTTTCAAGGGTAGAAGTGAGGGTCTGTCATGGATTAAGAACATTTCAAAATGAAGTCTGTGGAGCCTCCTTACCTCTTTAACAAGAATTTTCTTTCCTGGCTCTTTTCAGTTTAACAGTACATTCTAGTGTGTTTGTTTGTTTTGTTTTCCCAAATGATTTTAAAGCAATAAGAAATGCAGACAGGCTAAAATAACTATAATAAAAAGAAATATACAACATGGCCTGCCTGTCTTGACTTATTTAAAGTTATGTATGTATATCTTGCACAATTGCCATGAAAAAGCATTTAATATACTTCCAAAATCAAAGACAGCTATATATCAAAGGAATAAACTGTTACTGGGTCTCACAGGTCTGTAAAATGTCTCGTACTAATTTTTCTTTCTTTTAAAAGGTATGTAAAGAATGACATTTGAAAAATTTTGAAAGTCTTGTGTTAAACAACCATGTTTTTATCTAATTCAGTGTTTTCCAAATTTATTCATCCATGGAACACTATTTTATGGAACATCAGTTAACATTTTGCAAATTAATACTGCCTCATGAAAGCTATGTGTAAACAGTGACTTTAATATCATTTGTACTGTGAATGGGAACATGCTTACTAGTCGATACTTATATGATTCATATGAGTGTATAGAAATGAAATCTTGATTCATGACAGTAGTCCTTGAGGAATATATGTTTTGGGTATTTACTCATCTTAAATAAGGCATGTAAAGCATACATCTGGATACTTTAGTGTTAATCACTGTTGAACTATGAATTTGTGTTGGGAAACCAACCATTTATCATGCGCTTAGAGGTCAACTAACTTTCTTTAATAATGAAATATGTGATCATTTGTCCATAGTAATAGCATTTACGTTGCCATAAAATATGACTGTAGGGACATGTTGATACATGTTGTCTTGCATGTACAACAAAAAGTATACAATTTTATCATATTAGATCAAAACATTTTTAGTTCTATATAGTCTCCATTACTTTTAATAACTGAAATTGGACTAAGGGGCAGCATCAATAGCTGAGTTTAAATGAACATCCAAGAACACAAACCTTGTGGACTTTTAATTTCCAGAGTCTTTCAGACACTGGCGGCTCTCCTGGAGGACCAGGTAGCCTCTGCATTGCTGAGGTTGGCTGAGAGGATTCAATGGTTTATAAAATGCAGGATAACTATGAAATGCATTCAGATACTGCTTCTTTTCCTAACACCTCAGCCTCAAAACAAAACAAAACAAAACAAAGAGCAGGCAAGAATAGAAAGAGTATTCTTAGCTGAGCCAGCATGATATGAATGCTGCATTACCAGCTGCTCACTGAGCCGCAGCTGAGCAGATCTGCAGTCTTCAGCTGCCCCACATCCTCCCTTCAATACCAACTGCAGAAATTCCCGTGTGTCTTTCCCAAGCAGGAAGTCTAACTTCCTCAGGTTGAATGACCTTTCCAGTCTCCATAGAATAGGAACTAGCAGGACACAGATGGTAAGAATGCCTTTAGGCACATCAAAATAACAATGAAGTCGTATTTTTACAACTCATGATCACGGAGTCTTTCCCTATGTAATATATTATACTTAAAAATCAGAGGCTGTCCTGCATAAATGTAGGAGGCAGTGAAGATCTTTAGTCTCATTGATTTTTTTTTGAAAGTAAAATCCTCAGAGAAGTCTGTCAAACTGATTTCCATGCCTTATGTATTTCCTCTATTTCTGAAAGCAGTGGATATTCTACATTCTTCAAGTAAGAGGTCTTCAACAATGGAGAAGTTTAATGAGATATTCTGTAACAATAATTTGTGAGTCTTGATATGCTCACTGATAAATCTGGGATCAAGGGAGAGGCTTGTGAATGCACATTTATAGGATAAGACCAAAGACAGTTGTAGGCCCATGGATTGTTACTGAATAACCATGGTGGGCCTGTGCGCTAACTTATGCCGAGAATCTCTATTATAGGCCATCCATCAGCCAGTTATTTAGAACACTCGATTACCAGGGTAACATGTGGAATGGATCTACTTTTAACTGAGGATCTAGACACGAAGAATTGTGGGTTAGGAAGAACAATTAAAAAAACATAAAAGCTAGATTTAGAATTCTTATTATTTTTCTTCTTTCAGAATCAGTGGTTTTAGTCTAAACCTATCATAGAAATTGCAGAGAAACCAGAGAGGCAGGATTTCAAGAGAAAAAAGAAAGTTACACATGCTTTAAAGTAGCATTTCCCCTAAAACTTGTACTTCAGATTATCAAATAGTACCTAGATATAGGATTCATATTTAAATAATTTATATTAAGTAATTCCAGGACATAATTTTCAAACACACTTATTTCTATAACATTTACTTTCTACCTTTTATTATTCTCTAAACATTTTCCTTACTGCCTCCATTGAGAATGTTATAGCATTATTTGGTCATATCAGGATATTTATTATTGGTATTTTTAGGGTATCAGGTTATATATTGGAGAGTTAAAGATACAATGCCCATTCCTTCAACCCCTTACATAATGTTCTAAGAAACAGCTGATATGTCCCATTACTTATGAAATATCCAGGTGTCAGGAGTTGAACAGGACAGTGAATACTAAGATGCTTTGAAGTATATCATGCAGATAGTAGGATTTTTTTTTTTTTATCCTCCTCCATAACAGAGACTAAAAAGGTCTCAGTTCTGGATTTGCTTTCATTATTTTGGATTGAGATTGTAATGAAGCAAAAGGATTTCATTTTAAACCTCATTTGGAACACTGGCCATGTGGACAGCATTTTACAAGGGATGGAGAGGAGAGATTCTGTTTGTGTGTATCAGCTTGTGTGGAGATAGGACGAGTATGTGTGTCTTCAGGGTGTATTTCTCCCACGTTTTCTTTGCTTTTTATCTTTATTTCTTTGTCTGTTTTGTAAACGATTTGTAAGATTGTAGGAAAGCTCCTAAGCCATGTATTTTCTTGGAACTTTGATGTAACGGTCCCATTTTATTAATTAAAAGTCAGGTGGTGTCTGATGGTGCTACCGCTCTATGAGAGTGGCACTCCTGTTATCTTGCCATTCTTTTTCTTTCCTTATAAAAACGTGAATTGCTATGTTTCCCTGAATAACATAAAACTACTGGGACCCAGGTATTTCCCTTCTTAACCCTGACCTTCCAGAGTAACTGAGACTGTAGGTGTATACTTCTATGCCTTGCTAAAAAACGGTGCTTTAAATTTTCCATGACAAAACTAGCAAGTGCTTCTCTGGCTCACTCCTGTCATCAGATTCATTCCACAGTGTGAATGAGTGTCCTGATTGGGTTTCGTCAATTTGACACAAATCTACACATTGCCTAGAAGAGGGAATCTTAACTGAGAAAATGCTGCCATACAACTGGCCTGTAGTCAAGTCTGTGGGGCATTTTCTTCATTAACATTTGATGTGGGAGAGCCTAGACATCTGTAGGCTCACCACCCCTGGGCAAGTGGTCCTGACCTGTATAAGAAAACAAACTGAGCAAGCTATGAGGAGCAAGTTAGCAAGCAGCATCCCTTTACTGCCTATGTTTCTGTTCCTGACCCCAGTTTCCTCCCTTGAGTTACTGCTCTGTCTTCCATAGATGATGCCACTGTAGCATGAGACAATCTCCACAAGTTACTTTGACCAATGTATTTTATCACAACAATAGAAAACCTAACTAAAGCAATACACTATGTTACCTTAAAAAAAGAAAAAAACAACTGTTATTGTGATATACAATGAAAACCATAATACTAAAGTTTTTAATGTTTAATGTTGTCATTTATAAAATGAAAAATTTTGGTGAGGAGTTCACATGGCAGTGAACAGCACTTCAGATAGCCTTCTTTTCAGTAAAACAAAAATACTGAAAACATACCTAAAATAACTCTTAGCATTTTATTTTAAATTATTATTTACTGCATCCTTTTTTCCATTGCAAAGCTTGCCAACTTCCTGAACAGAAGAGTCCTACCACTTAAGCATAGTAGATCATTTCAACCCATCTTTTCTCACTGGGTACCACTACATGGACCAATGCCTCTGTGGAAAGGACTCCTCTTCTGCAGTATTTTTCATATGATGTACTCCTGAAGCTGACCACTAGATGTCTCTGTGATCACATGCTAGGCCAAATCAGACACATGGTCTACCATACCAGTAAAGGTGAGCCTCAAAATAATCCCCAAACTCCAGATACTATCACTACAGTAAGCCTTCTCTACAATAACCTAATGTGGTGGCTCTAGATATGCTGTTCGACTGAGTCTCTGTGATTGTGCAACTTAATATAAAGTTAGGTCCATCCATCCCCGAGAGAATCTGTGTGAAAGTTCCATTTCAGCTGGTCATGTGCAAATGAATATGCATATACATACACACACACATACACAGAGAGAGAGAGAGAGGAGAGAGAGAGAGAGAGAGAGAGAGAGAGAGAGAGAGAGAGAGAAAGAGAGGGAGAGAGAGGGAGAGAGAGAGAGAGAGAATCAATCAGAATATACACATGAAAATAAGAGGTGATGTTTAGTATTCAAAATGAAGAGTGTGGTAACTGTGGGTAAAATTGTTTCAGGATCTCTGGCCACAGCTGTTCCAATATCCTTTGGTTTGGGGAACAGTCATCTTTCATAGCCCTTTTTCTCATTTTCCTTATTTTATTTACTTTTAATATTCTCTCTTCCAAAAGTAACTTTACCTCAGTAAAGAACAAGATTCTATATTGAAAATTGTTTGTTTTTAACCTGGTGCTTACAAAATAGCCTACATCACAGGCTCTTAGTAAACGCTTTTGCCGGCATGTTACTGGATGAGGAGGACAATCCATTTGCGCAGTAGAAACGTAAAAAGAGTGTTAAAATAAATTTTCATTAACATACAACTACATTAACATGATTACATATTTAGAATTGTTATGAATGAACATCTTTAACTTTTGCAAATACATTTTGTTTGCTTTTAACATTATTAAGCAATCCCTATGTTTCTGACAATACACGTTCAGGTCAGCCAAGGAAAGCATGAGAGTAGATCCTTAAACTCTGACAGTATCCACCAGTTTCTGACTACCTTTTCATTATATGAATTCTACATATGGTAGTAGTTATGTAAAAATAAGTTGAGAGGAAATACTAAGTAAATGTTCTTAATGATTAGCATCACATTGAAAATCGTAATTTTTAGAAAAGAGTGTTGTACTCAAATTATTTGTAAACATTTTGAAATTAAGTCGTAATGGCATTCTTTCTAGTTATGTATGGATGCATCCTTTCCTTCAAAGAATATCATAACAAGATTGAACTCCATTCCCATCCATCTCAAACGTTACAGACTCCCACGGGGTAAGGGGATAAAACATTGCCTGTTTGTTGTGATTTTTAACAGTCACTCCCAATGTATTTGGTCAGTAGTTCAGTAGATCATGCTGATCTCCTTCAACTGAGGTGCAGTTATTTCCTGAGGGCAAGAGCAATGGTTGTAAGGAATTGGCACACAGCTATCTGAGTTTACATTTTAGCCACTTGAAAGTGACAAAAAACTGCCTACAAAAGTTTACTAGCTCATGTTATTTCCGAGTATCAAAGAAGAAGCAGAAAAGCATGGCATTTTAAATTCTGAATGGTTTAAAAATGGCTGATAATAACTAACAATTACCGATCTTACTATGAGTTGTAAATTATAAGGGACTGTATCTTTAAAACAATAGCTTGCATTTATTAAGTGCCTTTTATATACCAGCTGCTGTTCTTTGACCTTTGCAATAAATAAATCATTTACTCCTCACATCCAACCTTATTACCATTGCTGGGATCTGAGGCACAGAAAGGTTAAAAAACTTGTTAGTATCTGCAAAATCAGACTTGAACCCAGAGAGTTTAGCTCTGCTTTGCCTGGCTTCTTAACTTCCTAGGAAAATTTTGAATGGTTCTGGGGTTGCTTTAATTGGAGTGATTGATTCCCTCTCACTGCAGATTTCTTAAACACCATCATTGGACAGTTTAGCCAGAGTAACAGTACCATCACTTTAAGCCTCCTTTTTCCTCCCATTGAAACTCTCAGAGGCCTTTTGATTTCTTAGGTCTGTTGCCTTCTGAATGTTAGATAAGTCAGAAGAGTTTGTTAGTTGCAATGTTTTATGTCTTATTATTCATGCTTAACCATTACACATAGTGTGAGAACTCATAAGGACATTTTCAGATCTCCTCATGCCTTTTCCCCCTCCTGTTCTTATTTCCTTCTTTTATTAGTTTCATTCATTGCCTAAAAAACTGCTTCCTACTTTCATGTTATATATACAAACAAAATTTTAAGTATCTTTATATAATTTATAAATAAATTCCACAAATAGGAAACATGTAAGTTACATGTTTTCAAGTCAAGTTTGAATTGTTTATTTAAGATATTTTCCAGTTGCATCTTTTTCATTTACATGATGCAATTTCATTTTATATTGTATAATATATATAAAATATATGTATATCATATGTGCATGTGTGTATGTGTATGTATTTCCTCTCCATGCCTCTCTTGAGAGGCTTTTGAAAGCTTTCTGCTACCTCATTACTGTACCTACACTCTTGTTACTTTTCTCAAGTACCACAGTGATGTCCCGAAATTAGGCTACAAGATAAAGGATCAATCACATATTCATTGTTTCTACAAAGCAGAGGCTCATCAGGGTTTCTAGGCTTGACTTCATACTGTAACAATGCCAGGTAGCTTCAGAACACTTTGTCCCAGAGTCCTACCTGATCATGCAATTTTCCATTTCTTCTTCCACTTGGACCTTGGGTCAAGACCACCCAACTACATGAAAGATGTTCATGGCTTAACAAAGTAAAAGATGTACTGAACATTGATGGTGTTCCTATAAGACAGCCTGCTTCTGTGTGCATTGTTCACATTCTTCCCTGTGGTACTCAGTGTTGAATACATTTCAGTTTTATGGACCTCGAGGATTACTTAATTACTTTGGCTTCAGCATAGGCTTCAGCAAGTATATGATAATCTATATTCTAATTTGATACTCTAGTACTATATTTAATACACAATAGGAAATTCAATAGTATATGAAGGGAAAAGAAAGAGAGAAAAAAGGAAAAAATATATCATTACCCTGCCTCTGCTATGCCATTTATTTTGTTGAAGGAATGTTGTTACTACCAGTGTGACAAAACTACTAACATTTGAACATATGCAAAGTGGTACTCAAATTGTCCTTTGAATTTTTATGGAACCTCAATGTAATGTCTCTAATAGTAGCAGTGGTATCAAGAGAAGCAGCACTGCCACCACTACCACAATCATCATCACAATCAATATCATCATCACTACCACAGCATTCCCTATCACTACTGCCATCACCAACATTACCAATGCCATCAGCACCTAAATCACCATTACTATCATCATTACCATCATCACCACCACCACCACCATCACCAGCATTATTGTGATCATTATCACCACCACCACAGTTACCACCAATATCATTACCATCAACACCACCATCACTGTCATCATCAATATTTCTACTGCTACCAATGAGAACAATATATTCTGGATCTCAGTAGACTTTACCCATCATAGAGACATATAGCAATTTAAGTTCTCTTGTCCATGTGTCTATTCTTCTTAAAAATTTACCCAAAAGTGGTGAACAATACATTTGTCTACGTGGTTATGGAAGAGTCAGAGTTAACTATAACTATTCTTTTCTTACCTAGCTCAACCAAGTTACTAGTTGATTCAAGTTTGCCTTAAAAATACAAAAACAAATGAATAAACAAACAAACAAAGAAAAAACTTAGACCAGACTAGAAATGGCTATCACAACTCCTGGAAATTTCCTACAAATATCTCTGTGATCAAGTCTTAGTTATGCTTCTTTTCTTTCCCACGACTTTTGTGTTTGCTTTTGGATTGCATGTCTTTAGGGTATGTGCTCTTTCAAAGGTGTGCCGGATGTTTCATTGTCTTGGGGTTTCACACATGCTATCATCCCATCACTCAGTTTTTTAGATGAAATATCGCTTCTTTGGATAAGCTAACTCAACTTTCTAATAAGCAGTAGATAATCTGCTGTGTAATTTCCTTGAACAACTTAGCACTGTGGTATTTTGTTGTTCATTTACTGTTTATGGATGGTGGAGTCTAGTTCTCATAGGGAAAATAAAACAAAAAAATAAAAAAAACTGCTGTCTCTCATTCATCACTTTCTTTCCTATGTCCTAAATGTATGGGAGACATTAGGCAAATACTTTATATCAATATATAAACAAACTAACTAACAAGTAAAACTACCAAAACTGAAAATGTGATTTCTGTTTTCAAATTACTGTAAAATACAAATGGAGTATTGTATTTTACAATACTTGTAGAGTATGCAAAAATCAAACAAACAAACAAACAAACAAACAAAACCAAAAGAACAACTTACCTTCATTTCCTTCTTTTTCCATGTCTGATTTCTACAGTCAAAAGGTAATGTGGTTCTCTTCTTGAACTATTAATATGTGTATTTTTCATTAATAAAACAATTAAAGTAGAATTAAAATTCTTGCTTTGTCTGATAGGTTTTTTGTTTGTTTGTTTGTTTTAGTTTGGTCTGTTTGTATTGCTATGGATCAAACCCAGGGCTTTACTAATTCTTTAGGACTGAGGTCCACTCTTAATCCAAACATCCAAAGAGGATTTAGGACTTCCTATTCTGTCTTGGAGTCATAGGTAGCAATGAATATAGACAATTAATATTGAAGATAGTTAAATGTTTTGTCACCATGAAGGAAAGACCAGGAAGACAGGCAAAATATCTAGATATTCCAGCATGTCTCCCAGAAGATCCTCATCATATGAATAACTCCAGATTACATGACCTGGAATAAGTAATGGACAAGATACAACGTAACCATGAAACCTTGAGAAGTTACTGTTTTAAGCCACCAAATTTCAATACAGTTTGTTTCTCAGCAAGAGATGACTGAAATATATAGATGGTATAAAAAGAATGGATCAGAAAGAAGTTAGGAAAATAGGCACCGAGGTTGCTTGTTTCCTGTGGAAAATAACTCTTGCGTAGTTACAAGGCCTTTGAAAACTTACAATGCACTCCCAAAGCAGCCAAGGAAACACATACATCAATTATGTATTTCTGTCCATTCACTACTGTAGCTCTATAATATAAGACTAATTTGAGGGCTATTTGCATAGGGATGGTTCAGCATAGCACTAAACTAGCAGAAGAAATTCCAGGTGAGACAGTGCCAACACTGAGGCAACAGTAGAGGTAGTACTTGCAGATCTAGTTTGAGTTGCAATGCTAACTCATGGAAAGAGTCCAACAGATTTCCAAAGGACATGAACCATTAGAACCTAAACTTTATGAAATAAGGTAAGGAATGTGAAGTAGAAAACAAATAAGCACTGGGACATGACAGACATCTGGAAAAAAACAAACAGGATGCTCTGACTATATTTTACCCAATGCTGTCATCAGGGCACCATCCCCATGACTGTTCATAAACAAACAAAAAAACCCAAAAAAACCACCATGTCCCTTGTTCTGTACATATCTCCTAAAATGTAGCTCTAGTTTTTCAAATTCTGAAGCTACTCAGCTATTAAAGACTTTCTTTGTGAACTTTTTAACGATGGACTCTTGACCCCTTTTCTTTTTGTTGTAAAAAAGTACCTGAAACAAAGAAACGCAAAGGAAGGGTGTTTATTTGGGTTTGAAGTTCAGGAGGACATAGTCCATCTTGGTGGCCGGAAAGGAAGGGCATCTGCTCACAATGCATCCATAGTTAACAAGCAGAGACCAAATTGAAGTGAATTTGTGCCATTTTAAGGCCTGTCCTTCCTCATGACCTACCTCTGCCAGTGAGGCTCTACTACTTCCTAAAGAGCACAGGACATTTCTAAACAGTGCCATTTGCTTGGGACCAGATGAGCACATGAGCCTGTGGAGGATATTTGACATCCAAACATCAGCAGACAGTATTTCAATTCAGAATCTTGAAAAAAATCCCTTCATACTCCAAAGACTTTTAAAGATGGTCAATTGGGCTCTCTACCCAAAGGAGACCATTTCTATTACCTTCTCTCCACTCATTGTATCTTATGTTCTTTCTAGAAGATCTTCTTTGTGTGAACACATTACCTCTCCTTGTAGTTCAATGCTCTCTTTTATAAAACTGGAGGAGTATCCTTTTGTCAGCATGCTACATTGTAATTTAAATAATTTGTAATTTTTAAACACTTTGGTGATAATAAGTATTGGTATTATTTCAAGGGTAATTTACTTCTTTTGATTTACTTGTAATTCCTTCATCAAAGTGTCATTCAGTAAGAACTGTTTGATGCATCAAATGTCTGTGGGCCTTCCTTATGATATTTTCATTATCAAAATTGCTAGAAAGATTTACCAACTAAAACAGTTTTGCATCCAAAATATTTACAGCCGTATAAGCGTTAAACCATACCTTAAGTAACTCCGAGCACATTAGGAAGAAGCCAGGACTTAAACCTGGGTTCATTCCTGCATATGTCTGTAATAATCCTTTACCAAAAAATGCAAAACAAAAAGAGTTCTAAGTAGAAACCTGCTCATATATAATTTTAGTCTTCCCTTGAACCTTTTTATCTGTGTGGGAATTTTGCATACTCCAGTTTCAGCCACCTCGTTCTGCCTTTTGAAAAAATCCTGAGCTTTTTTTTTTTTTTTTTTTTTTTTTTTTTATATATCATATTGGAAGACTAATGGGATGCAGTTTGTTTCTTTATAAAAGTAACCCTGATGACTTCTGAGTGATGGTTTTCAAATTGCTCTCTACTTAGAACACAGTGACTGAATAGCATGACCTGATATAGCCAATGACACGTAAGGTATCTTGAATTTTTTTAAAAAATATACTATACCACTGCATTCTAAAAGTAAAATTTAATATTACTTATGGATTAAATTATTTCTGGGTTAAATTATACAATTTACCCACACTTTAGCTACTGATTTAAACATATCAATTTTATTTATGTTTGTTAAATTTCAGAAAGCCTCCAGGAATTTCAACATTTTGTGGAGAAGCATTCTTCCCAGATGTGATCTGTTTGAAAGGGCATTTTAAGGTAGCTTGTCACCTTTCCTCAGGGTTGCAGGGCGATTAAAGGAAAAACTCATTATATGAACACCTGCTTATCCCTTAGCTATGTACATTTAACACGCTGAAATCCCAAATTGGTATCCTCTTTCAGGCATTCCATTAGCTTCTGAAGTTTTGTCTCTAATCTCTTCAGGGTATGACTGTTTTAAGAAGCATGCCACAGACTGTGAGACATTATGAACCCTGTCCTCATTCTCAACCCCAGCCTCTCAGTACTAGCGATCTCCCTAATTGTAATTTCATTTTAAAAATTATTATTTCTTTCTGCCATATATTTCATCAAATACTTTCTTTTCAGGACAAAGATCTCAACCAAAAGTCCTTATATATTACAAAAACGTGATGCTATAGCGGTGAGGCCAGAGTGGGCGAGTGTTTGAAGGAGCACCCTTAAAGAGGCAAAGGGGAGGGGAGAAAAGGGGGAAAGGGATGGGAGAGTTTGTGGAGTGGTAACCATGAAGAGGGATATCATTTGAAATGTAAACAAATAAAATGATTATTAAAAAAACAAATAAAAGAAACCCAACTTTGTTCTTGAAACAAAGCACAGGGAAAGTGAGTTCCTTCCAACTGTCGTAAGGCATTAGAAAGTGGCTTCATATATGAATAACACTCCACCACACTTCTTCCTGTATTCTCCCTTTTCTAAGACTCTATTGTTCAGTTGTGTCTTCCTCCTCAGTGTTGGGTTGGTGTTTGCAGTTTGCAAGGTGATTAGCTTCTAGGCATTTATTTCCTCTTCTCTTATCTGGGGTTCCTGCTTTTATTTCTTTCTCCATTGATCTGTCTTTCATAATCTTTCCAGAATAGTATTTCTCAGACGTCATTAGGTTTTGGCATTTTTTAAAATAATGAAACCATCCTATGATACCCCATCATCCACAAAGACCAGCTTTCAAATTGCACTTTATAGATACAACCTAATAATGCTATCTGTTTTTGATATTATCAGATAGAACTTTGGATGGAGTAAAAAGTTACGAATAGAAAAACATTGAAGAAAATACTGAAAAAAATTCGAGTTTTATGACACAAAATCCAAGCACTCCTAGTATCTGGTCTCTTGACTCTACTCTGACGTGGTAGCTGATTGTCTGTAGCCCTTGTTTTCTATCTACACCACACCTGTTTGCCTGTCAACATCCAAACTATTCTTTTTACCTATCTTGATATTTCTGCTCCTCTGCAAATCATACAGAATACCTTTAAAATATTTTTCATTGTGAAAAGTCCATCCTAGGCATTTCTACTTGACATCTCATCATTTGGTATTGCTACTCTGTATTACAATTACAAAAAGATATGTTTTCCACAATACTCAACACTACATCTACTTTTCTGCACCACTATACTATTCAGAGCTCTCTAAAAAGGAGAGTTGAGCCATAAAGAGATCATTTTATTGTTGCACATCTTTTATTTAGTATAAAGTAAAGCATCAAAAAAACCTCTGCTATTTAAAACTCAACTGAAGTGAGTGTAACATTGCAGAAACTAACAAGAGAGCAAGGAGTAGAGAGTGCTGTTCTTACTCCCCATTGCCAGTAGGTATCCTTGTCAGCCATGTTACCTGCCAGTGGTGAATAGTTTATTTTATTTGAACACTTTTGTTGTCATCTGTAAAAGTAGAAAATTCCTTTTAGAAAAGATGTTGTATACATATATATATATATATGTGTGTGTGTGTGAATTATTTTTGTATTGTATATTTTGAATAAGATAGTTTAGCTGTGATTAGAAGAAAATTCATCAAAAAATTCCCTAGAAATTCTAAATTATGCTGTGTAAGCAGATGCTCAGGAGTAGGCAGACCTACCGTTTAATGAATGGGACAGCCAGCACCACCATCAATGGTTCTGCTTTCTACTTTTTTTGTCACAGTCTTTTCAGGATTTTGAGCACCAAGCTAGAACCCATGACCTCAAGATGGCTGTAGTAATCTGAAGGATGAGCTTTGTACAAAGCTCTTTGTATACTTTTCGTTAGAAAAATGCAGAAGTTTTTATTAGATGATGTCCTAGAAGACTTCTCTACAGGGCCAGAGATAACTACTATACCACAGGGCCTTTCCTATACCCATTTCTGTAAATAGAAAATGATCATCAAAGATGATTGGGCCTGGTCATGATTACTGTGCCAGCTTAGCAGTTCGTTAGACTCTTTAGAAGACAGTGACCATGGTAATTTGGAGTCCAGCCAGTATCTTGTCAATGCAAAAGTATCAGAGTACAGCCAACAGAGCAAATAACCAAGTCCTCTTCTACCAGCTTTGTTTTTTCCTTCTCTCATCACCCAATTCTAGGGAATAAAATATTCTACTTTCTCATGATGGCAGTTCCTTTTTTATTGACCCTTTATCTTCAGTCACTGTTGATATCATTATGTATTCTTCCCTATTCTTGTGAGGGCACAGGATTTGTAATGCTTGTTCCATGAACAATATGCAACAAGAGACATGAGGGGCAAGTGGGTCAGGTATTATCCTCACTCTGCTCCTGTCCTACAGCCCCAAACTCCTTCCTGCTTAATTAAAACTGCAGGAGGACAGCATCACTGCAAGTCAGTTCAGCTTCCTGGATCGACAATGATGCTGATTCCACATTCATAATTAATTCTCCCCAGTGTTAAGAATGGAGCTTCGGCTGATTAAGGATTCTTGGCGGATTATTGCAGATGTCTGATTTGCTAAAACAACAGCAGCCATGCGGTGTCTTCTTGATCTACATAAACTTGGGATGCAGAAGACGAGAAGAGGCATTTTATGTTCCCCTCCAGAAATCTCACTTGACATTTAGCAAGGGACATTTGTTAGAATGTCAGTTTGATAAAACAGTTTGCAAGAGTCACTCAGCATTTGCTACTGAGCTATAACAATTGTTAAGAGCCATAATTACTCAAGGCAGGTTTAAGGAAAAAATATTATTAGAATACCTGGGCCAAACACCCCCAAGCAAGTAACCATGCTTCTTCTGTCTTCAAGTTGAATTAGTGTCTCCCTGACATACTCTGAATATGTTTGCAACAAAGTTACCAACAGCTGAGAAGGCAGGTAGAAGTCAGTCATATCTTTCAAAGGGACAAGCAGAAAGGGCTGCAGACATAGCTCTGCATATAGAAAGCAAATTTGGGGAATGAATTGTGCAAGTCATATCATGATAACCAATAATTATATAACAGATAATAATGGAAATCATTTGGATAATGTTTACTATGAACCTTTACGATGTTGTATAAGCTTCTTATATCAGCATTTATTGCACAATTTCAATCCTATCGGGTAGGAGATATAATTATCATCACTTACACATTAGGACACAGATATGCAGAAATGTTATCAAACATCATAGTAGGGCTTGGCCTCCAAAATATTCATTTTAGAACCTCACTCATAGTTCTGCATCACATTACCTTCTTATGTGTCTGATGCTTGCATACTGTATTGTGTAAATTGTGTGGAACAAACTATTCACTGATCTATGGAAATGTAGCAATAAGCTAAAACTTGTTGACAAACCTTTAATATAGTATAGGACTTGCAGTACTATGGGTACAGGACTATTCTGGTTAATTTTTACCATGACCTCACACCTGGACAGGTATACCTACCAACTACTTAATTGCAAATGGAGGAAGTTACATATGGTCTGAAAAAGCTAAAAATAAGTAGAATCAAGAAAACCTACAGAAGCCTGGATTTGAAAAGAAGAATTTTTGATAAAAGAAACAATGCTGAACAAACTAAGATGTGTTCTCCACTTTGTTTGGAGAAAGCTAAATATGTTAGGATAATTTTTTTAAGCCTTTGTTCATTCATTCATTCATTCATTCACTCACAGAAAAGTGTTTTTGAAATCAATTTTCAATGGAAGCATTTATACAGCACTGTTCATAGAATGGCAAAAATAAAAATGACAGTCTTTTTTTTTTTAAAAGGCAACATTTGAGGGGAAAAGACAGCCATGGAATTACATAGCTTACAATACCATGGTACTCTGAGAGACAAGATCTATTACTTCCTTGCAAGACTTCTTTTGAAATACCTCATAGTCTTGTTGTGCCTCTATTTGTAGCATAGTATCCGGGAGACAGCTATGTTGCCCCAAATCACTTTATAGAAATGTACACATTTAAAAAAGGACTCCTGTGGAGTACTTGAAAGATTTCAAGAAAAGTTGTCTCCTTATTATTTCAAGGTTCTATTATCCCAAAATGCCTCCTTAAATGGTATCAAAAGGCTCTGCTTCAGACTTTCAGAACTGCTCTGCACACGAAGGGAGATGTTCCTGGAAAGGAACAGCAGTCTCTCTGTGACACAAACTACTGCCCCTCACATCATTTGTGGCAACA
This sequence comes from Mastomys natalensis, assembly GCA_021653895.1. Classification (NCBI taxonomy): domain Eukaryota; kingdom Metazoa; phylum Chordata; class Mammalia; order Rodentia; family Muridae; genus Mastomys; species Mastomys natalensis. The sequence goes on from JAJTUV010001086.1 coordinate 129,898, forward strand.
AAATGCCTTTTTGGGCTTGTCTTTTTCTTGATGAGTCAAGCAAGGGCAAAACCTAAGAATGTCAGTCAAAAGGTGGAGGGGCTTTGTATATGAGTATGAAAGGACTGGGGAAGTTCCTGCTTATAATTCTAGCATTTGGAATTACTGTGAGATCAAGGCCAGCCTCGGCTATAGAGTGAGACTATATATATATATGAGAGAGAGAGAATAGAATAGAATAGAATAGAATAGAATAGAATAGAATAGAATAGAATAGAATAGAATAGAATAGAATAGAATAGAATAGAATAGAATAGAATAGAATAGAATAGAATAGAATAGAATAGAATAGAATAGAATCAGCAAAGGCAGGCAGGGTTAAGTATAGTTTTAGAGGCAAAACCAGAGTGGAAATAGAAATGGAGATGCAGGAACTGGATATATTCAGAAAACCTTTAAGTTATATTGTGGGCTCAAAGCTAACCATGAGCCACAGAACCACCATGTTATTATTTCTCTGTGTTGATTTATAAGTGAGTCAAGTGAGAAAAGCTTATATAGAGTTGGAAGTTGGAATTCAGTGTGACGGTCATAGGCAAGCTGCCTATGCACTGAAGTTGTACAGAAGTTAGAAGTCAGTGTGATGACCACACAGTACCCTTGCATCATAGATAAACGTCTGTAACAGGAATATTTTCAAGATATTGACAAAGTTTACATCTCTTAACCTTTCTGGGTTTTGTCACGTTAATCTTCTTGCTGTTATATTTTATATTCTTGGAGTTATATTTTCATCACAGTTATCTTATATCTATATAAGCTTATACTAACACTTAGATCACTAATTTAGTCATAGAATATGTATCCAATCCTACATCTTATTATGTCTTTCTATGTCTGTGGTGTAGAAGAGTTAACCACGAACCTTCTATTTAGAATTACAGGGTAATGTATAGAACTATGTGATCTCATGTGTGTGCATGTATGTATTCGTACACATATAAGTATATTCAAATGCTGTTGCTTGGTGCTATACCTGACAGAAAGGGAGATTTCACCCACATTCCCGAAGAAGTTAATGCCGTTTTTTGGATATGCATTTCAAAATCTTGTAATTCTTAGAATAAGCTGTAGTATAGAATTATAATAAATATATTATAATTATGGAATTAGATTTCCATATGGAATGATATATTCACTTGTTCATGTGTGTGTGCAAGTGTGGGTATTATGTGTGTGTTTGTGTGTGTTGGTCAAGATCACTAAATATCTTCTTTTGCCATCTTCCTCTATGTATCTATCTATTATATGATTACTGAGGATCCGAACTCAGGTCCTCATACTTGCATAACAAGCACTGTTCTAACCACGCCATCTCCTGAGCTCAACATTAGATTTTTAGGATTAGATTGTGAGGGAAATGCAAATAAGTCTAGTTAGAAATGTACATTTACACTATGCAGGTAATTTTCTAATGGGGTATAAGACATATAGTCCAGGAAGTATATGTAGAACTTGTTGAAAATGATATATGTGATAGAAGAACTACAGATAGAAAGGGAAAGATGTGCATTAGGAAATATTAACATATACAGTGTTCAGAAAATGGGCATGTGGGGCACTTATTTCATGCATATAGAATATTCATATTGAAGACTGACTTGCCTAGGGTTATTTGTTAGTATAGTTAGATAATTTGGGATTCAGGGAGCTGAGCGCTGGTAAAACCCAAACAGGATTTTCCATTTGATAGAAGCTGAAATCTTTTGGAGTTGGCTTATTAATTTCAAATTCTGGTCCTGAGAGACTGTGCTCATTTGCTGATTTGTAGATTTGCATGATTGCCAGTCACAACTGAGAAAACAAGCAAAAAGCTATGCCAAACTCTCACATAGTGGATTTCAGTAAGAAATTTGCTCCTTCAAGATACTTCTATCATCACAAGAATAGAACACATGTCACACACAACATTTAGGCACCTCTCTGTTCCTAGGTCTAGGCTTGTTCAGAAGGTCTTTTCTATTTATGAAAGAAGGGACTTTGTCTCAGGCTGCCACACTACATTATTCACTCTGAAGTTTTAAGGCCAATACTTAGGTAATTTTTTTCCCATAAGCCAGTACTGGAACCTTCTGTAGAAAGCTAAAGCATATCTTACTGTTTCTGCCTTACATCCTTACATGCCTTACATGATATTAGGAGTGTGGTAATATTCCCTATGGTAGTCAGAGAGGTAAAAATACTCAATAGTATTGATAGCATTCCATCATTATTTTCTAATAATTGCACTATTTAATTATCATGTGCACTGGCTTATTACTGAGTTGCTAGACTTTTCTCAGCTACAATGACCTATTTCTATTTTAATTCACTTTTGGTATTCTCTAAGGAAATGACAATATGCCTTCCATCTGGAATTACACGTCCTTTATTTTTGTTGGGAAAAGCTGTGCACTTGGAAACCTCTTAAGTTTGGCTCATTACTCCAATGTTGTGCTGCAGGAAATGGAAAACATCAGAGGATAAAACATCTTAAATATCACCAGGGATGTATGAGTTGTTTTTAAAGAAATGGAATGTTAACTATCACAAAAGTGTTTTAATATATTTAGATAGGCATTAATAGGAATTAATACTCATATTTTTAAAATTCTTTTTAGAAAGTCACTGCCTTTTCACAGTAAGGTAATGTGGCTTCAATCCAGGAGATTTGTAAAAATTGAAGAGAAGGGTAGTCTTTGCATGTTGCACAATTAGGACCACATGCAAGTAGCAAAATATATCTTATCTTTGTTTTTGATGTGCTTGATTTGTGTTATATCAAAAGAAAGAGAGGTCAGTGATGGGGAAAGCATAGGAGTTGAGCTAAGTAAGCTTGGGGTTTTGTACAATTTCTGTTTTGACCCAGGATTCTTCTTTTTACGCTTACGATTACTGTAAGTAATCAGGATAAATAAAATGTGTTAGACAGACCAGTTTTATAGGCTTTACTGTCAGGGAAGACTACAAAAGCAACCTACTTCTAGGTTAAAAGGTAGCTAGTATATTTAGGGCAGGCAGAATTATTTACCCTAATCTATTTGCTTTATTTTTTTTTCTCTTGAAGACTTTGTAGAACTCTACCCCCCAAAATGACATATGAACCAAACCAAACCAAACCAAACTAAAACCAAACCAACCAACCAACCAACCAACCAATCAACCAACCAACCAATCAACCAACCAACCAACCAACAGAGATACTTATTGCTCTTTAAGGAGTAGGGCCTCTCATGATCAAAGAAATAACACAAACTAGCAGTATTATGTAAGGTTCTTCAAGGGGTATGGCCTGTGGTATATTATCCATGATCCAATGGGCAGCTTCACACCCATGCATAGACAGGTAGCTCTGATTAAACTCAGGGCTATAAGTTTGTTTCTTCGTTTTGTTTTGTATTAAAATATGATATGAAGTTGGTAGGGCTTGTCTAGAAGAAGTTGCGGGTGAAAGCCTTGGTAGAGAGTCTCAAAATGCATCCATCATACACATGAATTACATTCTCAACAAATAGATAAATAAAATTTAAATAATAAGACTAAGAATATAGTGACTCCCCTGTATGATCCCCATTGTAGACCACAAAGTATAGATAATGAGAATTAGATACCCAGAAACATGCAAGCAATGTAGAATGGAGAAGGAAAAGGCCTGGCCGCGGCATGAGCTTCTCTTGTAACAGTTACTGTATTTCAGGTGGGATAATTTAGACAAATGTCTTTACTCATCCTTGCTCATAAACACTAAGGGACCTTGAGGAAACTTTGTTTTTGTTTTCCTTTCTCCTCTAACATTAGAAATTCAATTGAAGGTCATATAAACGTTCATTGAAACATACATTATGAATTTGTAAACACTCATAAAGTCACAGAATTACAGAACTGCAGGGGATTAGATATCACTCTGAAGGTTTTCTTGACATTGAACAATTACAAGATCTCATAAAAAAAAAATCCAAATCTAAAACAATTTAAATTGTCACTGATCTCCTGAGCTGGATGGGAGACCCAAAGCTTTTACTCACCCTCTTCAGGGATGCCCTGTGCCCTTAGAATATACTTAGAAAACTATGGTCTAATCCAAACAGCTGAGTTCAAACTGAAGAGGCTCAATCCATAAATAGATTGAATCATTTTCTCAAGCTTTGCAGTGAATTAGTGGTTAAACTTCAATAAAGACATAAATCCTCTTTCTTTCTAACTTAGAACAATTTATAATTCATCACATTCTTTGCTCAGTCATTCTGGGACTCTTCTTTGTAAATCAGGTTGCAATGAAGAGGCAAACTAGAGACCATTGCTCATTTATTCACTCATGGAACTAATCATCTTTGCTTTAGTTGATATCATCTCCCTATAACTAACTGTCTGACACTCACAGAATGTATTTGCCCTCCTAGGGTTTATGAAAGGGATGGAAGAAGAAAAGAATCAGCATGCAGGAAGTTGACATTTGATTTAAATTCCTTAAATGCTTTGAGCCTCACTTCTTTCTGCATTAAGTCTCACTGATTATTTGTCGGCAACTTGTTTTCCATGAACACCTTCTGCATTGAAATCATGGCTAAAGAAGCATTGCCAGCAGATGCACTGTACATGGAAAAAAGACTGTATCTAAATAGGCTACTTTTTCAAGTTTTAATGGGTCTAATTACTTCATGTTTGTAAAGTGCTTTGAAGAGGAAAGGTGCTATATTTGTGTTGGTTGTTATTATTTTAGGTCCCTCAGCAGCACTTACTAGTATCTTCAATTGCCTTTCTTGAAGTGACCTAATAATCAAATTGCCAGTGAAGATTTCTTCTTTCTTTCTTTCTTTCTTTCTTTCTTTCTTTCTTTCTTTCTTTCTTTCTTTCTTTCTTTCTTTCTTTCTTCTTTCTTCCTTCTTTCCTTTCCTTTCTTTCCTTTCTTTCCTTTCTTTCCTTTCTTCTCTTCTCTTCTCTTCTCTCTCTCTCTCTCTCTCTCTCTCTCTCTCTCTCTCTCTCTCTCTCTCTCTGTAGCATTAAACCAGAGGGAAACTGGGAGAATGACATATAGTGTAATCTTTTCTTTGGTTAACATTATGTTCCCAACATCTTTCCAGAATTAAGGAAGAATGGGATTTATACTCCATAATTATTTCCAGAATAAATGTTTAAAAGTGTTGAGCCCTAGTTATCTCAGAGACCATTGCCTGCCAGTATAATGTTCTGCTGTGAACTTTTCTTAAGACTATGGCTTCTGGAGAACCTGCAGAAAGTAAGGCAATCTTGTAAGCAACCTGAAAAAAAAATGGTCTTTTTCTCCCTTTCTCCTCTGTTCTTCCTATGGTAGGTAGGAGAGAAGGAGACACAGACAGAGACATCTGCCTTAGTTAGAGATTTGCAAAGATACATGTCCTAGGGAGCTATTTTCTTTCTTGTGATGTTGGACTTTTCTTCTTCATATATAAAATGAAACTTGATTTCCTCCCTTATCATCTGTCTACTTTTATAGAAAAAGTTTGATTTTCATGAGGATATTCTCAAATCCTATTTCTCATGGCAAATGTGTTTGCTGTGTCTTCTGGTTCTTGGTATCTCATTCTAAGCTTGAAATAAAGGCTCAAACAGACTAGATATTAGCAAAAGAAGCAATTGTCTACATTAAAAATGTATTGAACACCATCTCTAGCCAACTGAGAAGGGAAAAGAGAGGGGAGGAGAGGGAGGGGAGAAAGAGAGAGAAAGAGGGAGGGAAAGAAGGAGAGGGAGGAGCACAAGGAAAGGGACAGGGGGAGGAGGGAGAAGAAAAGGTTCATTTCTAAAGTTCATTCATAGAAAGCAGTTTGTTTTCATGAAAATGCAACCCAAAGCCAGTTCAGGCCAGATCATTTCATCTCCCTTAATTTCAGCAAATGTTCCAAGACAAGTTTGAATAGAAACACATTGTATCAAAGTACTACAAAGAGGAATAAATTGCTTCCAATATTTAAAGCAGGTAAATGTGCAACATAATGTTGGAAGGGTCCCAAGTTACCAATTGATTACTAGATTCATTTTAAGGAAAGGAGTGTGGGTACATAGTGATTCAGGTGAAGAAGGCTACCAAGGATATTGCTAGAAAAGGCTATACGTACAGCTCAAACTATATGGAGCCCCGTGGTGCTAAACTATTTCCTATGCATACATGCCTCATTCTTTACCCCTTTTAATAAGCATTGATTCTTATCTCATACAATATAATACGAATACAATTTCCCTCCCTTTTCTGCTCTTAGTTCTTTCCCCACTTTCTTTCCAGTGGATCTCTACTGCCTTTCTGTCTCTTATTAGGGAAGAACAGTATTCTAGGAGATAGCAACAAAACATAATAAAATATAATAAGATAAAACAAAAAATATATCAAAGTTGGATAACACAGACAAAAGAAAAATAAAAGAACCTCAAGAGTAGGCACAGGAGTAAAAGATCTACTCATTTTATACATTCTGGAGTCCCATAGAAGTATAAAACTGAAAGCAATAGTATATATACAGACCTTGTGCAGTTCTGTTAAGGCCTGTGATTGTTGCTTCAGTCATGATGAATTCATATGAGTTTTGCTCATTTCTTTTATACTGCATTGTTCTCCTGATATCCTTCATCCCTTCTGTCCACCCCACTCTCTCTCCTTCCTATTTTGGGAAAAAGCATTCTGAAGGAGGGACTTGATCAATATAGCTCATTTAGAGCTGTGTGTTCCAAGGTCTAGGTCTCGTTGTCTGTCTCTGTCTCTGTCTCTGTCTCTGTCTCTGTCTCTTCTCGTCTCTCTCTCTCCGTCTTTCTCTCTTTCTCTCTCTCTCTCACTGTTGCTATCTGTCTCTCTGTCTGTTGCTCTCTATCTGTCTCTGTCTCCCTTTCTATATCTCTCTGTCGCTCTCTGTCATTCTCTCTGTCTCTCTGTCGGGCTCTGTCTTTCTGTCTCTCTGTCTCTCTGTCTCTGTCTCTCTCTATCTTTTTCTCTCTGTCTGTCTGGGCAATGTCTTTCTTTGGCTCTTTGTGTTTCTTCCTGTCTGCTTCAGTAAGAAGCGTCTCTGATCATGGCTGAATAAAGCACAGATCTATGAGTTATTTCATTGATAATTTTTAAAAAAAAACCAACAGTATTTTATTTTAGCCTAGCTCTCTGGATTATCTATACTCCAATTCTTTTTTACTCAAGAACTGTTGGGTGTGTGTTCTGTTGTGTTTTATAAAAAAGAAAGAACCAAGATATGTCTGGTAAAGGCAAGATTGGATGAGGTGGAAGGGGGTGCCTTTGTAGGACCATGCTGATACATCCCTTACTCCTGATGTACAAACAATAAGACACATATAGTATGGATTGAATTTGTTTAAGGAATGGGGGAACGGGAGTCGATGATGGAGTAGAGAGAGAGAAAGTCAGAAAAAGAGAGAGAGAGAAGGAGAGAGAGAGAGACAGAAAGAGAGAGTGGAGGCTGGGCAGGAACATGTGGAAAGAGAGTGTAGGGCAATTAGGAGAGAATGGACAGAGAAGGTATGAGAGTAGGAGGGCAAGAGGGTAAGAAAGTAAGGAGGGGCAAACTACCCCTTTTATAATGAGTCAGGTATACCTGTCTATTGCCAGGTAACTGTGGGGCAGGGCCTAGAAGGAATGCTAACATGTTCTATTCCATGGAGTGGATCTTAGTTAAAATCAGACATCAGTTACTTTCTTCTAAGGTTTGTGCCACCATTGTCTTAGCATATTTTACAGGCGGGATAGATTGTAGATCAAACATTTTATGGTTGTGTTGATGTTCATATTTATCTCTTGGTAGACTGCAGAACCTTACCATCCTTTGTCTTTCTTCTATCCTCATTCCTTCCCTTTCTCTGCTCCTGGTTCTCCATATAAACCCCATTGCTGCACTCACTTCTTTTTGCTATGCTTTCTCTTGTGTTTAATCAGAACTGTCTATTGGAGCAATATAGGTTCCTTCTCCAGTGAGTACACAACTGAAGACAAAGACTGTTCGCTCCCCAGAATCGTTTAGTAGCGTTAGTTCACCTGTGAGGTTAGTGCCTGTGACTTACAGCTGACAGAACCAATCTTGTCTAGGCCCTTTGCTGGCAGCCATGGTTGTTCTGGGATGGTGATTGGAATGGGTTTGCCATGTCATAAATGTATTTCTCAACCTTTATCTCTATCTTCCAGCATTTACATTTTCTTCCCTTGTTTTCTGTAATGTTCCTTGAGCCTTACATGGTGTAATATAAAAGTCTGATTTTGGATGAGGCAACATGAGTTTCTGAAACACCACCTTTTGGATGTATATAGCAGCTTCTCTGATTATAACTGTGAATAATTCAGAGGACTTTTCACTCTTTTGTTTATTTGTTTGTTTGTTTGTTTTACATGAGTTGTCTGTCAAGTCTTTATGATCTAAAATATATTCACCAGACTTGCATGGAAAATCATCTCTTTGAAGATCCTTCATCCTTCAGTATTCCCAGTTAATAATTTGTAATGCTTTTCCTTTGTGAACATCATATTGATTAGTATATTGGATATTAAAGAGGCCTGTGTCTACAAGGTTGCCATTAGCTATTCACATAGTGCTTTTTGGAGAATACATATTGAGACAATTAATTACTGTCTAGGTCTTTTACTTATTCAAAGGTTGAAAATGATGAAAACCATAAAATGTTTGATCTACAATCTATCCCGCCTGTAAAATATGCTAAGACAATGGTGGCACAAACCTTAGAAGAAAGTAACTATGTCTGATTTTAACTAATAAAACTCAGAAAACATTAGGTTCTGAAGATTTAGATCAGTGGCTGAGATCATTGTTCATTTTTCTAGAAGACCAAGGTCCAACATTTTCTGTACTCAAATGGTGGGTTACAAACATCTGCAGTTTCAATACTAGTAGTTCTGACATTCTCTTCTGCCCCACTCAGGTACTGAACTCATATGGTATACAGACATACATTCAGGAAAATACTCACTGATACAAAATGTTATAAAAACAAAATTACAGATTTTACAAATGTACAAAAGTTTAACATAAACTATCAATTTTTGTTACATACAGAACAAAACAACCACCCTGATAAGCACTATTTCTTAAAATTTGAAATAACAATAATATAATCTATTACCTATCTACTTATCTTTATATATGTATATACGTATATGCATATGTATAGATTTATGTGTGCATATGTGTGTGTGCATGTGTGTGTGTATGTCTTTTCTACTCATTAACCTGTAAGGAAAACATGGAATTTATATTTAATGATTCCTTTAAGGCTGAACATATGTCCAACCTGGTCTCAGAAAACAAATTCTCCTCCACACTTGCAAAGTTAAGAGTCTGATCCCACTAGAGCAGAAATCCCTCTTGCCACTCTGTACAAGAACCAGACAGGTACATAAGGAGTAAATAGGGACTACAAGTGTCACACAGTGTAGCCAGACAGTATAAGAACCAGACAGGTACATAAGGAGTAAATAGGGACTACAAGTGTAACACAGTGTAGCCAGAAAAGAATCCCTGTGAAAACATTTTAATTTTCAAAGTATGAAACATCATGTTAGAGAAAAATGCACTCTTGAATTTGTCTTCTGATTGCATCATTGAAGCTGTTTACTTAAATAGCCCACTTGCTTCTAGTTCAATAATTAGGGAGATGGAACAATGACTTGTGTTTTAAAGTCATACAAAAGGGAGCAGCATGGCTTGTCACAGTGTGCAGATAATTTATTTTTTTGGTTTCACAGTGGGTCACCATCATAAGTGTCAAACTCACTTCTCACTGATACATGTCGTGTAAATTATATAGACAATCGGGAAAGTCAAGCAATTCTGAATTGCTTTCTCTTTTTCAAAGATTGTTAAGAATAACGCTTTTCTTTGAGTCCTCACCTTTGGCTTCCTATGTGAACACCATTAAAACCCAACAGATAAAACTATTAGACAGTCTTGTAGTCACGTAGCTTTTTGAATCGTGGAGAATAAATGTAGTATCTCTAAGGCTCTGATTTGCCCAGTGCAAAATGGTTACTTCAAATGTGTAATATCTGGTTATGTCACTTTAGTTATTAAATAAGAAAAAACAGAACGAAAATGCATGTAGTATCTTTGGCCTTTCGTCAAGTAGGCACTGAACATGAATCCTTCTCTTACTTATCATGCACTCTATCTTAGTCTCTTTCCTTAGAGCTGTCTTAACAGGTAAATGAGTTTTACTTGGTTAGGCTTAGGTTTCGCAACTATCTTACAATTTAATTGGTAGCTGAGATGTTTCACACACATTGAAGGAAAATATAATGACCTAGAAATGTCATTAATTAGAAAAGCCCTGTAAATCCCCAGTGTAGACAGATAGTCCCTCTAGTTCTCCTAGGAGTGAAACAAGCACAGAGGAAAAGAGAGAAGCCAGAGTGTCATCCTGACACAGGCAAGACTGCGATTTTCACTTTGAGACACTGAAAGTGGAATGACACATTTACCAGATTGTTGATGGAGTGTTTGCCTGATGGCATGCTGTATTGCCATTAGTACCTTGAAATTATCTGCAATTGCATTTTCACCTGGGTAAATGCAAGAAGTATTTTAATGGGGATCACTCAGTGGTGAACCAAATGGTGCAATTTGCTTATAAAAATTTGGCATGTTTACACTGAAATAATACGGATATTATTATTTTTAATTTCTAACATGATAAAGTGCCTGTGCCCTTCTGGTGTAGGTGTTAGGGACCATGACATCTAGGTAACTCCCCTCATATATTTTCTTGGTAGAGTACTCTGATCTCTTTTTATAATAGAAAATGCAGACAGGCTGGTTAGTTGCAACCAATCAGCTGTCCATAAAACATTTCCTCAAAACATTTATCCATGGTCCAAGCAGAGCTCTGGGATGGACTATAGATAATGGAAAAGTGGGATAATGATGTCTACCATTACAATCAGGGTAGCTACACTTTTAATAAATTAATACCCCAAAAGTTTATATGATTTTTAACCCAGTTAAATTGTGGCTCCCTGCTTTGATTAGTTTTAGCCATTATTGTAACTATTTCTATGTGGTATAATACAAATGCATTGAAATCTAGATGTAAACAGAAGTGGATTTCTATTCTGTTAATAAATAAAGTTATTACTTTTCTGATCATATGAAAATTCAGCAACCTCTCTGATTTTCATTGCTCTTGACTGTAATAACTAAATATTCTTTGCTGATAATAATATTAGTGGAACCTATGATATGAGAAGCATAGGAATTAATGTCATGTCTGCCTTTTAAAGGAGCAGAGTGTGCATTAGTTTTTTCTTGTCCTTGGTTAATTGGCAACTTCCTATCAAGGTTTACCAGAGATTATTTTCACTTTGATTCAAGACATGTATTTTGGACCCTGAAACTTAAACAATGCTCAGAAGGTTCAGCTACTGTCAAATATCACCACTGGGTCAACCTGTGATGCTGCCATCTTTGCCAGTCTTAAATTGAAATCATAACCCTTGCCAAGGAAACAGATATTTTAAACATCACATGAAGGAAAAACTATAATCATAGTTTTGATACTAGTCTAGCAGTAGCTTCACACAGGCATCTCTCATAAGAATAATATATGCCCAACATTTTCTCAGTATGGAAGATTTTGTAATTTAGCAAAGGTGACTGTGAAAAGCAGACTTCGTTGTGCTTCTGTATCAGCAATTTGACATCAGTGTGCCTCTTTAGGTTGGAAGTGTTCTGCAGTGTTCAGTTTTCCTGTTTGCCTGCAAACTAAAAATTACTAGTGGGAGAATGAGACACTGCTTCCCTCTTGACTAGCAGTGTCAAGAACATTTCACATTTCCAATATTACCCACTTTTATACACTTATGACAACACACACACACACACACACACACACACACACACACACACACACACACATCCTTTATCCTTACTGACCAGTCTGCTTAATAAGTGTTAGGAAATCGGAATATGTAAAGAACATTACCATTACCAAGTGTGGATTTTTTCTTCTTCCATCAGGAAATATCTTTCTTTCTTCAATCTGATTTTTACATATTAGCAAAATATTAGGATTTGAGTTAGCCATCACTCACAACCAAGTGTGGATTAATAGACATGATTAATCTCTTACTCAAGAGTTGTATTGTAAAGATGTTGCATCATATGCCTTTAAATAAAGGAGTATATAGTGTCTGAACATAGTATCTGAACTGTTTTCAATAGTTAAGCATGCATGTGCATGTATGTGTGGATATTAGGTACAAATGGAGTACTTTGGGAGTTAGTGGAAGACAGCTTGATTGAATTCTAGCAAACACACATGACCTGAGATGACTATATTCCTCTACTCCAAAGGAAAGTTAGAAAGAGAAGGATGTTTTGTGAAGTGATGGAAAAGAAAGATTTCATCATATGGAAATATTCTCAGGAACAGGTATTTCTATCTACTTTGATCCTTTGCAACACTGTAGTAGCAGCTATCACCCTGCATAAGCTCAAGTGATGCTTGAGAAAAAGAATTCCAAGTAAATGCTTCATATACTTGTCAGAGCAAGCCCGGTCAGAAAAGACCCAAAGGAAATGACTCTATATGTAATTCATGACCTCGTTTCCAGCAAGGACATTGCTGTGTTCTACCTGTGCCATATGCTCTTAGCTTTCTTATTAAGTACAGTATCCATTCAGCTCATCATCACTGTGAGTATCCTCCCTTTCCTCCTTCTATCCTCAAAGTATGCATAACTAAGATGTCCTGACACAACTGAGCAATACTTCAGGACTGGGCCACTTCCAACTCTTGTACATCAAATTTGAATAAAACTGCCAACATTAAGATTTATTTTCCTCTGCAGGGGGATAATTGTCCTATGAATGAGGACAGAATATTCTTAAAAGAATATTCAAAGGGCAGGTGAGAAGGCTTAGCAGGTAAAAGGACTTGTCAGTAAGTCAGGCAAATAGAGTTTAATCTCCAGAGTCCACATGAAATCAGAAAGAACTGACTCCACAGAGCTGTCCTTTGACCTTCACAGCAGGCTATGGCATGTCTGACACACATATATTTATTGCATACACATAACAATAAATATAGTTTATTTATTGCTAAATAAATAAAAAACCTAACCAGTTAATGCATACACGCTTTGGTTTCCTTTTATATTTCCAGTTCCTCTGTCAGAACAAAACCTCTAGGTAGGATCAGAGTTCATCCTCCTCCCAAAGCTTTTCTCTCATGTGTGTGTACTTCAGTGCTCATTTGTGTAGGTTTACATGTGCATGTGGAGGCATGAGGTTGGGTATATTTTCCAATAAGCTTTCAACTTTATTACTGTGGATAGGGGCTCTCCATTCACCTGAATTTCATTGATTAAGCTGAACTGGTTAACTAACAAGCCCTAGAACCCTCCGGTCTCTGTCTCCATGCAACCAGGATTATATATGTGCGTGCTCCTGCAGATGTCTTTTCAAGTGGAAACTGGGGATGTAAACTCATGGCCTTATGACTGCCTGGAACTAACTAACCTACTAAAGAGCATCTCCCTTGTCCCATTTTCCCCATTCTCAGACATTTGCAAAGACAGAAGCATAGTAGATGCTGAAGTAATATAAGCTATGATACACTAGAAGACAACAGCCTTTCTAAAGGCTAGACTTACGATCAGTAGTAGACAAACTACTACAGCTCTAAGTGTATTCTCCATGTTTTAATCAAGTGTTTGAATTAATTCAGTACTTTTGCTTTGTTTGATATTTGTGTATACTTTTGTTTTTGAACAGCCTAACAGAGAAGTTAAATGTTGTCTTAGTTTGTCAGAGAATATTTATATTTAAATTGTTATTATTTACAGAGTTTATACCTTTTCATTCTTATTCATTGATGTTTTTTCTTTCTACAATAGAGAAAAGAAAATTTCTGAAAAAAGTTTTAAAAAGTCAATTGGAAGTATTCATCTTTTTTTTTGTATGTTTTATTGAAACTTTGCAAAGCAGTGCTAATTTATTTTAAATATCATTTTATCATATTTGGAACTCTAAAAGTTATCTTTTATTTAATTAATGGTTTTAGCTAGATTCATTAACATTGCTGGAAATACTGAAATGCTTGAAAATCCACATATCACACACTAAAATTGTGACATATTTTATTCCCATTCTAAACAGTGAAACTTCTGAGAATCCTTGACCAAATCACACTTGATAAGTGGATCATTTTTGTCTTAAAGGCAGTCTCTAGACAGGATCACAGGAAGAAGTATATGTACGTGTATTTTGCAGCAGAACATCTCATGGCCTTGTTATACATATATTGTAGGTTATCAAAAATGTCTCACAAACTGTCGAGAACAACATTAGAGAGACTCAGGCCAGTTCCACTGATAAAATAATTAGTCATAACTGAAAGGTACTAAGTTTATGTGACAGCTTATTAGGAAGTAAGCCTGACCTTTATAGAACTCTATTTCATTTAGTGCAATTAGTAGGCATGAACTTTTTCTTGGGGAACTGTAGGGATCTCATAATGAGTTGTTCAAAGTTGAAAGGATGTAATGACAGAGAAAGGCTGGCGTCAATCAATCAGGAGCCAAGGTAATGACAAAGTAGGTTTCTTTCAACTTTCAAGATGTCAGATATTGAAATTAATGACCATACACTGTTGGTGTCACCAAAATATATCTTCTGATCCCTCTGACAATTTACTTCTCAACTGTGTTTCATTTATCATTTCCAGTTCAAACATGGCTTATGCTTTTGATACAGAGTTATTCCTTCATGTCTGTGTGTGTATGGGAGGGTGTTGGTATGGGTTTATACATGTTTACACACACACCTGTTAACAAATGCATTCATGTGTGTACGTATGATTCTCGCTCTTGAAAAAACCCACTATTGTCATTAGTTAGTCCCATTTCTCTGGCTAATATTAAATGATTTAGAAGTAAACTGATGAAGGATAGGGTAAAAATGAAACAAACAGTGGTGAGTCCTCAAAGGACGGGGTCAAGGAGGAAGACAAAAATGAACCATAGTAAAATATGCTAATGTCCATAATTTAGAAATACTATAATATGGCCTTGGCAGAATCATCCTCAAGAAAGGGCCAAGATTTTGTTGACATCCTAAACTGGACAATTTACTCTTAGTCAGTTGTCTATCACTGTATGGTACAATAGCTTTTATAATTACCAAGCATTTACTTTTGTCATAGCAAAATTCCTGAAATAGATAAGTCTTCTTCTTGTGTTCTGAGAATTTAGGTTTTGTTTACACCATGTATCATTTCAGACATACGTTTGAACTGTACATATGAATTCTGTGATTATTTTAGTTATCACTCACTTTCCAGACTTTAGTTAGCATTAGATAATGTCTCAGACATTTGAAAACCTGAGGTATAGTTCAAAGTTAGCTTATGTAATGAAGATAATCTATAAATCAGTTCAAGTCTGTTTAACTTATTAGAGAGTGGTTTGCAGGTAGATCCTGCAATGGATCAAACATTTCTCTTCTATCTTGTAAGACTCCATTAACAAGCTTAAAATTACCAAATGATCTTTATAGTCTCCTTCAGATGCCATGCTGGGTCTAGCCTTTCAAACTGTCTTTCTATCAATGATGTCTTGAACATAAATTAATTTTGTGGTCTCAAGTAAGTTTCTTATTTTGTTTGCTTTATTCGACAGTTCTCATATTCAAAAGTAGTTTGATAATACTTACATTAGTGTTGTCTAGTTATAAGTAATGGCCAAGGAACGGAGCTCAGTACCAGCTTCAGAGCATCTGTCTCTTGAAACGCAAGTCACATACTGGGTTGTACTTTGAACATTATTATTCATGGTATTTTCTTTGTTTATGAACTCTTCATTTTCCTCTTTCTATAGCATCTAAATCTTATTTGCATTTTCAACCCATTTTTTATGAATAAGAAGAATATGTATTCTCTCTTTTTATTTCTTATGTCACATTGACACCTGTAACTTTTAGATATAAATGTAATTTATAAAATAATATAAAAAGAAATTTATTAGTGGCAAGCATACATGCATATATATGTGTCTGTATATGTGTATGTGTAGGTAAATATATATAGTGTTATTACTGAATACACAGTGCATACAAGAAAACCAAAATAAATGCATTTAATTAATCGATATGAATATCAGCTTACACATACCTTAATTCAGGTGGATTCTGCTCAACCATCAAAGTAGAAATCCTTAACATGCCTTCAAATCTTAATTTTATTGTCATTCTTCCCTAGGGGTTCCTTTAGTTGGTGTGGAACTGATTCTCACTTAATGAGTTATAATTGATCATGGCTTTATAGAGTGGGCAAGATTTTTTTTTCTTTGCTTGGAGGAGCAAGTCAATTAAATGAATCATTCCTTAGATGAGTAATGAGAGGAACTATTTCCTTTGAATGGTTGTTAGGTCCTTTCCTTTCTATTATATAGACATTATTGTCCACACCACAGTCACATTGTATTGCAATCTTTTATATCTTTATTTATTCTCCTTTTTTATTTGTGTACAATGTTCATTACTATTCATTCATGAGTTTTTAAATGTAGAGTGTTTATTGATGATGTGAATTGAATTATTGGTTAAATCATGAATAAATGATTTATTCACAATAATAAAATCTCTTAGTTTGCTATCAGCATGAAATAAGTTGGAAAAACCAATGCATTGCTTCTGGAAAAAGGAAATGGATCAGAAAGTATACATTCTGGTACTAGTGAGAAGGCTCTATAGTTAAGAATATTTGCTGTTCTTGCAATAGACCAGAGTTTGGTTCCCAGAACCATGTTGGTTGCCTCACAACCCCATGTAACTCCATTTTGGGGGACATAGAGCCCTCTTCTAACCTACCCAGAAAATCACTCGCTTCTGAACATACATACACAGAAAACACACACACATTTCTAATTCTTTGAAATACATATAATAGACACTCATAGAAAAAGAATGAAATAGAAAAAGTTTAAAGAATGAATGAATTGACATGTCAATCAATGTATTTGTAACTCCACAGATAGTTTGAATATAGCTCAATATAGTCGGATTTATCAGCCACAGATTATTTACTCTGTAAGGAAATATAGAAAGTAGAATCGATATATCTAACACTTGTATGCTTAGTGACTGTGCTATAGTTCTGTTTATCTTTACTTTGTCCGCAAATCCCCTCAATGAAACTAGAAATTCTATGAGACCAAAATAGCCATGACTATGTTTCACTACTCTTTATAAACATATTATCAGAGAGAAGATGATAGAAGATAGTCACTGGAAAAGTGGTAGAAGAATATACTGTAATATATTGTGATTACAGTCTGTAATACACTCTAGCAATGAGCTATGCATGGTTACATAAAGCTTTCACACATTACTGGTGTGAATAAGGAGTAAACGTTTAATAGTGTTTAATCTTAATTTTAAGTGTAAAGACCCAAGTGCATAACCTGATACTTTATCAAACAACACAACTAGTAGAAATAAATTTAACTTCTTCCTATTAGTGTACACTGTAAAACTTGAGTTTCTTCTAGAATCTTTCTGTATTTGTTCCATTCCAATAATTTACTTCTTACTTGTGATTCTCTCAATATGATGCTTCATTTTCTTAAAATATTAACTGTTTTCTTGAATGATTTCTGAACCAAATATCAACCTGAATCTTCTAACATGACTACATTACAATTGTCCTGAAGCACTTTTCTCTTGATACATTAAAAGATATCCCATATCCCTAGGATCTGCTTGGAGGATAGTCATATGGGTGATAGAAAAAATAATTCTTAAAACCTATATTTTTGATTGAGCAAAATCCTATGAATGAATTTAATAGTAACAGATTTATCAATGAGAAGAAAAAGCAGTTGAGAAGAAAATACATACCTACTGATGGCTTGGATCACATAGCTAAAGAAAGAATATTTATTAAATGTTTCAAAATAACCTCAACACATTAAATGTGTTGTAGTAATCTACCCACAATTTACTATAAGAGAATCTAATGTTCAGTACACCACAGTAAGCTGTCCATAATGTACATAGCTGTCCTAAGTATTGAACTCACAATGCTGCCTTATCCATAACTAGAGAATTTTAAACATTCTTGCATCAGCTGTTCTTAAAAATTGAAATTGAAGACAACTGAACTCTTCCTCATTGATCTTTCCCAGAATTTGACTCATAAGTTAGTTTCTAATTCTCAATGATATGTTCATATTCCAGAATTTTTCAAATCTAATAAAAAATCCTCATCAGTATAATTTTTTTATTTTAGCAACCCAACCTAACACCATTAAACAGGATCATTGTAATTCTGTGCACTTTGCAACAAATAACAAATCCTCAATTGATGTAAGAAAAATTAGTCATCAAGAATCAGCCATCTGCTTCTCTAATCTCCTTTAAGTGCCATATCAAATTGGCAGATATCATTGCATTTTTAAGGAAAAAAAATTGTAGTGTAAAAAACCAACATTAAAGGTTTATGTCCTCTTCTTGTGGTGCAATAAACAATATTAATGGTAAAGCATGCAAAGGATTAATAGCTCTTCCCTGAACGAGACCCAGTTATAGCAATCCTGAGAAATTCTGTAGGCTAAAATATGAGCCTTACAGTACTTCCAAAGCATAAATTATTTGTTTTTTCTTCTTTGTGAAGGAGAGCCTGTCACTCCAAAGGCAATTTTTCTCTTTGATCCTTTGTACTGTAATTTCATGCCCTGGTTGTGATGTGCCTGCCCACGTAGAGTATGTTCTTCTTGCAAGTCTTAGCCTTGAAATCCGCTCCTCTGCATCATCCATTCTTCCAAAATAAACATACTACTTAGAAAATTGGAATTCTCCATTTGATGTGTTCAAATATATTCAGGTTCATTTTATGAAAATGAGAGATAAAAGAAAGGCAGTGTGTGAATTGTAAAGTTTGTATCTGTGTTTTAGACATACTGTTCTTTTAAGGTTTATTGTACGTGTGTGCCTGTGTGTGGGTGTGTGTTCTAGTGCATTCAATTACCTGAGCTCTAGTTACAGGTGGTCAAGAGTTACTCAACTTTGGTATGGGAAACCAAATTCAAGTCCTCTGGAAGAGCAACAAGTAGTCTTAACACCTGAGCCATCTCTCTAGTCCCAGAACTATAAAGTTTCTTGTGTCAGTGTCCTCAAGACATCAGCTGAGTTTTAAGGATAGGAATACTTACTGATGCAAGCAATTTTTATGAATAAAAAGACTCAAATCAATGGCATAAAATCACATAGCTGTGGTAGATACCTGTTTTCAAAATTTTAGCTACTTTCCTTATTTCCTTCTAGACTATTAGAGTTTATGTATTGCAGAATTTATTTTTTTTAGGAATGTAGGCTTAATCTAGAAACTTTCTAACGGGGTACTTGGCCAATAGGAATAAGTTTGACTGTAGTCAAGATTGGTAGCAAGTTTCTGGCTATTATAAATAATGCTGCTATGAACATAGTGGAGCATATGTCCTTGTTATGTGTTAGAGCATCTTCTGGATATATACCCAGGAGTGGTATAGCTGGGTCCTCAGGGAGTGATATGTCCAATTTTCTGAGGAACCGCCAGACTGATTTCCATAGTGGTTGCACCATCTTGCAATCCCACCAACAATGGAGGAGTGTTCCTCTTTCTCCACATCCTCGCCAGCATCTGCTATCACCTGAGTTTTTTATTTTAGCCATTCTGACTGGTGTGAAGTGGAATCTCAGGGTTGTTTTGATTTGCATTTCCCTGATGACCAAGGATGCTGAACATTTCTTTAGGTGCTTCTCGGCCATTCACATTTCCTCAGTTGAGAATTCTTTGTTTAGCTCCTTACTCCATTTTTTAATAGGGTTATTTGGTTGCCTAGAGTCTAATTTCTTGAGTTCTTTGTATATATTGGATATTAGTCCTCTATCGGATGTGGGATTGGTAAAGATCTTTTCCCAATCTGTTGGTTGCCGTTTTGTCCTATTGACAGTGTCCTTTGCCTTATAGAAACTTTGCAATTTTATGAAGTCCCATTTGTCAATTCTTGATCTTAGAGCATAGGCCATTGGTGTTCTGTTCAGGAACTTTTCCCCTGTGCCTAGGTATTCGAGGGTCTTCCCCACTTTCTCTTCTATCAGTTTCAGTGTGTCTGGTTTTATGTGAAGGTCCTTTATCAACCTGGACTTGAGCTTTGTACAAGGAGATAGGAATGGATCGATTTGATTTTTCTACATGCTGTCCTCCAGTTGAACCAGCACCATTTGTTGAAAATGCTGTCCTTGTTCCACTGGATGGTTTTAGCTCCTTTGTCAAAGATTAAATGACCATAGTTGTGTGTATTTATAATAGCCAGAAACTGGAAAGAACCCAGATGCCCTTCAACAGAGGAATGGATACAAAAATGTGGTACATTTATACAATGGAATATTACTCAGCTATTAAAAACAATGAATTTGATAAATTCTTATATAAATGGATGGAACTAGAAAATATCATCCTGAGTGAAGTAACCCAATCACAAAAGAACATACATGGTATTCACTCACTGATTATTGGATTTTAGCCCAGAAGCCTGAAATACCCAAGATACAACTCACAGACCACAAAAAGCTCATGAAGAATGATGACCATGTAGGGGGGGGCTTCAGTCCTTCTTAGAAGGAGTAACAAAATACTCAAGGGTGCAAATATGGAGACACAGTGCAGGACAGAAACTGAAGAAGAACAGACCATTCCACCTGGATATCCATCCTATGTGCAGTCACCAAAGGTAGAGGTTGATGTGGATGTCAGGATGTACATGCTGACAGGAGCCTGATATAGCTGTCTCCTTAGAAGTCTGCAAGAGTCCGACATACTCAGAGGCAGAAGCCCACAGCTAACCATTAAACTGATCATGGGGTTCCCAATGGAGAAGATAGAGTGAAGGCTGAAGGAGTTGAGAGGATTCGAGACACCATGAGGAAAGCAACAATCCCAACCAACCAGAGCCCCCAGGGTCTAAACCACAAGCCTGGGAGCGCTTAGGGAGGGACCCATGGCTCCAGCTATATATGCAAGGGAGCTATATATATAAGTGGGAGAAGAGATCCTTGGTCCCATGAAGACTGGACGTCGTGGGGGGGGGATACTCGAGGGTGGGGAGGTGAGGTACAGGGGAGGGTGGAAGGGGGTACACCAACGTGGAGATAGGAGGAGGGGGGAAGGGATAGTGAGTTCCTGCGAGGGAGGGGGGGAAATGGGGTAAGGAGAGAACATCTGAAATATATAAAAAATTTACAATAAAAAATTTCCAATAAAAAAAAATTAAATTCAAAAAAAAAAAAAAGATTGGTAGTAAGATGTTCTTTGGAGAGTAAGACCTTGTATAAAAACAGTCTTAAATATTGAATGTAAAATTTAGCCAATGTAGATTGGGACATCAGTGTTTACCACTATGGCCTCTGCATTGCTATTTTATTCTCATTTTAAAATAATTACCATGTGGTTATCATTATTTGCGAGTTATTTATTATATCTTAGGTTCCATGTATTCAAATATTAATGATAGCCATAAGGAATGTGTATATCAATTAAATCAGAATCTATTTAACACATGGTGTATGGTATAAGTTTAGCATGTAACTATCCTTCTTGACAACATGCTTAGCCATTAATGTTTTATATATATATATATATATATATATATATATATATTTCATAATCTCAGATTTCTAGCCTTAAAATACCTAAGTATATTAATTATAAAAAAAATCGAAACTATCCCGCCTTTGGAAGAAGCATAGGCTCAGACCACAGAGAACATAAAGACAAGAGAGAGCCCAATGGGAAATTTACATTTTAGCCGTACACTTACACATGAATCTCGTCTCTCATGTTCTGAGGCACAATAGTTTCATAATTTGAAGAGAAAACTTGTGTGCATGATATGGCTTAGCTAGTTTGAGGTTCTGGGCCAAGTGCACTTAACTCAATGCTTCTTGAGGCAGTTTTAGATATGGAGGTGGAATTCATGGTTATCATTTAGTATTTTATGCCTTCAGCTATCAGTAATCTTCTGTATTAGATTCAGTAATTTCAAGGTCCTGAAATGCATAAAATCACCCCCATGCTGAAGAATTATTCAACCTCCAAAGGCAAAATTTAACTTCATTAAATGAATGGGAAAAAATGAATGGTGATACTATATAGATGGACATATTTGATAAGCATGATCTAAGCATCTATCTATATATCTAAGCATCAATAAATCGTTCACACATAGTTGAAAAATGTTTCGAAAGAGTGACCAAAATGACAATATTAAAAGTAAGTAAGTATAATTTTTTGTTGTTTCTAGAATTGCTTTTCTATTGTAATTACATCACTTCCTCTCTAAGGTGAACTATGTAGAATCATTCCCGATGTTCTTAACAATGTGCCTTAACTTTCTAAGGGCCTTTAAAACACAAAACAGGGTATTATTAATAAAGTTAAGCTAAGAAATTAGATAAATTTTATTATTTCATCACATTTGTTCATATATATATATATATATATATATATATATATATTTATATATATAAATAATTCTAAGAAGCTTAGCATGGTGGTTGATACTGAGCTCTGAGATGAACAAACATGGTTTGCTCTGGTTTGACTGTGTATAATTGTTCCTACCTATTCACTCACTCTAATTCTTAAACACATTATTTAGATATTTGTATTTTCATATGAGAACTGAACACCTCAATGCACATGGAACATTTAAGTTTTCTTTTTTTTCTTTAAATCAAATTGTAATTTTTACTTATTCACACAGATTATAAACACAATAAGGCAGGATGTGGGGAAGGGGATGACACCGGAGCATAGGTGTTCAGGGGGAGTACAGATATCTTTCAGAACAGGGTATTGGCTGGGTGAAGGTTCAGGGGACAGGTCACTATGACTCTGCCTATGATTCATTTGTCATTACCTAAGTTGGTACTATCCACAGAGGCTACGTATTTACAAGGTCTATGACTACTCAGGCTGGTAAGTTTCCACAAAAGCTGTCTGTCTACAATAGCTTATAGCCATTTGTTTCAGTGTTTTTCCACAGAGACCCAAGACTGTGTTAGCATGTATGTATGTCAGGCCTATTGCTGATTTTAGGCCTATGGCTGATTGTAGGCCTTCAGTGTATAGGCAGGGCTGCCCCTGTCATCTCCTCCCTTCTCTAAGTATAGAAGGGCCATGGTGATTCTAATCTTGCAAAGGCGGGGATAGAAGCCTGACCTCCAATAATTGAAGGGGACCTTGTAATGGCTTTGGTCCTCCTGTCGTTTTCCAGTGAGGCATGAGGGCCATACCCATCCCAATGTCTTTTTCCTGGAGAGGGGATACTTTTGACATCAACCCCTATGCAGTCAGGCTTGTCCCTCAGGGAACCCAGAGAGATAGTTTTAACTTTTATTTGTATTCCCTTGCAGTGCTTAGTCTCACAGCCTAAACAAGAATTCAGATCACCAGTCAGAGGAGGTTCTGGGTGGCCCCTCTCTGCTTGGTCTAGGGTGGAAGTCCCCTCTTTTAGGTTAGGTGGAGATGGGTTTTGGAAACACCCTGGATAAAATAACAACCTCATCTTGAGTCTCGTGGTCCTCCATAGCTAACTTATCATAATGTATCTGAATAGGTTTTGCTACCAAATTATCTATCTGTTGTTTCACAAAGTTAGTCAGCCTGTTTAAGGCCCAGGGCCCAAAATAAATCAGCAAAAATAACCCAATTAATGGTCCCAAGATGGGAGGAAGTAGGGTTGACAACCATGGAGAGGTTGAAAACCAATTCTTGTACCAGCTCTCATCTCTCTCTTTGTCTTTTCTCTGGACCTTCTCTGACCTTTTTCATGTTCTCTTTAACCATCCCTGTCTTGTCTATGTGAGAGCAACATTCTTCTTTAAAGGCTGTACACAGTCTTTTCTATTGTAAAAGAGTAAATCACGTCCAATAAAGCCATTTGCAATTTTTGGAGATCATTTCAGACAGCGAAACGAGGCATTTCTTCAGATTAGTGATGTCAATTTAAGTTTTCTTCTTTTTTTTTTTTTTTAATTTTTATTTTCAGCAAATCAAAAAAATTTAAAAAGCATTCAAACAGAATAAAATGAAAATAAACAAACAAGCAAAATACCAAGGGTCAGATATACTTATACAAGAATTCTATAGTGCCTTCAAACAAGCAACACTTTTTGAGTTATGTTTAAAAAAATTCAGAACCACAATAAGCTCCTTCACAAAGCAAATAATATTGAAATAGTGAAATCAAGTGTAAACCCAACAAAAATATATAAATTATAGTCCAGTATCCCTCATGAATATACATACAAAAATTCTCAATGAAGTAGTTGCAAACTGAATACAAGAGATATAAAAAAAAATAATATTCCATGAATAACTGAACAACTGTTTTTTTTTTTTTTTTTTTTTTTTTAGAAGATCGTACTCCATATACAGGCTGCATGTTTTGGGATAGCCCCCACTCCAGATGCTTGAGACCTACATGAAAACCAAGCTGCACATTTACAACATATGTGCAGGGAGGCCTAGGTTCAGCCCATGGAGGTAGATCTGTGTAGACTAGGTATGCTCCACGGTTGGTGATTCAGTTTCTGAGAGCTCCAAGGGTTCAGGTTTTACTCTGTTGATCTTCCTGTGCAGTTCCTATCTCCTTAGGGCCCACAATCCTTCCACCTATTCTTCTTTAAGAGTCCTCAAGCTCCATCCACTGTTTGGCTCTGGATGTCTGTATCTGTCTGAGTCAGCTGCTGGTTAGAGCCTCTCAGAGGACAGCTTGCCCCTGTCTGTTCTCAGGCTGGAGGTTTAGATCCTGGGAGCTCTGGTTGAATCTTTTGATACTCGTTCTAAAAAGGATAAAAACACCCTCACTTTGGTCTTCCTCCTTCTTTTTGAGTTTCATGAGGTTTCTGCGTTGCATCTTAGGTATTGTGTGTTTTGGGGCTAATATCCGCTTATCAGTGAGTGCATACCATGTGTGTTCTTTTGTGATTGGGTCATCTCACTCAGGATGATATTTTCTAGCTCCATCCATTTGTCTAAGAATTTCATGAGCTCATTATTTTTAATGGCTGAGTAGTACTCCATTGTGTAAATGTACCATTTTCTGTATCCATTCTTCTGTTGAAGGACATCTGGGTTCTTTCCAGCTTCTGGCTATTATGAATAAGGCTGCTATAAACATAGTGGAGCATGTGGCCCTGTTGCATGTTGAAATATCTTCTGGGTATATACCCAGGAGGGGTATAGCTGGGTCCTCAGGTAACACCATGTTCAATTTTCTGAGGTATCGCCAGACTGCTTTCCATAGTGGTTGTACCAGCTTGCAATCCCACCAACAATGGAGGAGTGTTCCTCTTTCTCACATCCTCGCCAACATCTGCTGTCACCTGTGTTTTGGATCTTAGAGAACACAACCAAACAGGTGAAGGATTTATACAAAACCATCCAGGACATAAAAATGGAAATAGAAACAATAAAGAAATCACAAAGGGAGACTACTCTGGAGATAGAAAACCTAAGAAAGAAATCAGGAGTCACAGACGCAAGCATTACCAACAGAATACAAGAGATAGAAGAGAGAATCTCAGGTGCAGAAGATACCATAGAAAATATTGACACAACTGTCAAGGAAAACGAAAAATGCAAAAAACTCTTAACACAAAACATCCAGGAAATCCAGGACACAATGAGAAGACCAAACCTAAGGATAATAGGTATAGAAGAGAGTGAAGATTCACAACTTAAAGGGCCAGTAAATATCTTCAACAAAATCATAGAAGAAAACTTCCCTAACCTAAGGAACGAGATGCCCATAATCATTCAAGAAGCCTACAGAACACCAAATAGACTAGACCAGAAAAGAAATACCTCCCGTCACATAATAATCAAAAAACAAAATGCACAAAACAAAGAAAGAATTTTAAAAGCAGTAAGAGAAAAAGGCCAAGTAACATATAAAGGCAGACCTATCAGAATTACACCAGACTTCTCGCCAGAGACTATGAAAGCCAGAAGATCCTGGTCAGATGTCATGCAGACCCTAAGAGAACACAAATGCCAGCCCAGGCTACTATACCCAGCAAAACTCTCTATTACCATAGATGGAGAAACCAAGATATTCCATGACAAAGCCAAATTTACACAATATCTTTCCACAAACCCAGCACTACAAAGAATAATAGCAGGAAAGACCCATTACAAGGAGAGCAATCATACCCTAGAAAGAGCAAGAAAGTAATCCACCTCCAACAAACCCAAAAGAAGATAGCCACACAAACAATGCCTCCCCTTCTAGCAAAAATAACAGGAAGCAACAGTCTCCTCTCCTTAATATCTCTTAATGTCAATGGACTCAATTCCCCAATAAAAAGACATAGACTAACAGACTGGATACGCAAACAGGATCCGACTTTTTGCTGCATACAGGAAACCCACCTCAGAGACAAGGACAGACACTACCTTAGAATAAAAGGCTGGAAAACAATTTTTCAAGCAAATGGTCCTAGGAAACAAGCTGGAGTAGCCATTCTAATATCGAATAAAATTGACTTTCAACTTAAAGATATAAAAAAGGATAAGGAAGGTCATTTCATATTTGTCAAAGGAAAAGTCAACCAACATGAACTCTCAATTCTGAACATCTATGCACCAAATACAAGAGCACCCACTTTCATAAAAGAAGCCTTACTAAAGCTCAAAGCATATATTGCGCCTCACACAATAATTGTGGGAGACTTCAATTTAAGTTTTCTATACAATAAAAATCTATATTAACTATTATTTCTAGTGATTAGTCTATATGAGGTACTCAAATAAGATATTTGAGAAATATTTGCTACATTATACTGCAAATATCAAAAGCTAAAGCATGAGCACTGAGAAAACATGATGGGGAACTTAAAATACATGTAAGAAATGAAGTTGTCATATAACCTTAAAATTGCATTCTGTATTTTATACAAAATAGAAAAATTGAGCAAGATGCATTAACTCATTCCATTTTCTCCAATCCAGGTCTTTTATAAAATTAAGATGGAACCTGGGCCATATTTTATTCCATAAAATGGTCTTGTGTCTTCCTTCTTAAGATGGTCTAGCTCTTTCCTTCTTTCCTGGTCACTGCCTTTCTAGAAATCAATGATGTGGTGTTCTCACAATGTTTCTATTAACTTCCTTGAGCTACAGATTGAGATCTGGACTACTTATGAAAAGGTAGAAACATTAATAATTTTTATCCATTTCCTAAAATATTAAAAAATGTTTAGAGAATGTCTTCAGTGGATGTCAGTGCTTGAGGGAAGAGTATAGAGTAGAACAGGATAGCATGAAATATTTAGATTTTTTTTTTTTTGAAGAAAAAATCACATGATCAGAAGATCTAGATTTTTGTCCTGATTCAAATTTTTTATATGACGTCAAATTTACTTATAATGTGTTCAAATATATTGTTTGAAAATGTTGTACACATGTGCAGTGTATTTTGTTCAGCCCTTTTGTGATCTTCTCAATCTCTACCTTGTACAGCCCCACTAATCATTCTCTTCTAAGGCATGTACTGTTACTTTAATCTCCTGAGTCCATTTAGGATCGCTCATGTGTGTGTGAGTGAATGTGTGTATGTGTGCATGCTCACACAGTCCTGCACAACCATCTACGATAGCACTGGAACCCAAATATAAATCTCATCCCTGAAGAAAACTAACTATTCTTCACCAGTAGCCATCAATTCTTAACAGCTACTCAGCTAAAGGTGAGACTTCACAGACCAATCTCCTACCCATGCTGGAATTTTGACAGGTTTAACCTACATATCTTGTGCATGCAGGCATTTCAAAGGGATATCTTCGATATGCAAGTGACCTAGTATTAAGTCTGTATAATTTAGGGTAACTATAGTTCCTTATGTGTTATTATTTAATCACTACTTAAGTTTATTAAATGAGACTAAATTATAGTGATGGCCCAATCATTATTCCCATTGCCACAGCTGCTGTTTAATTGCTTAGCTGGCATATTAATTCTCATGTAACCTAGATGATTCTGGACCTCATTATCTATTGTGCTTGAATGAGGTCATATGGCATTTATAAATCTACATTTTTGGTCATGATTTTCAAATATGCTCAGACAGAATACAGCTTAAACACCTGCTACAAGAATATACCTGTAAATACAGTTTTCTCTTATTTTCCATTCTTCCATGGAGGTTCAAAGATATTCAGTTATTATCATATATGTTTTTTTTTATCTTTTTATTTTTATTTTTTTATTGGATATTTTATTTACATTTCAGATGTTCTCCCCTTACCCCATTTTCTGCCTCCCTCCCAGAAATCCCCTATTGTCACGTCCGCCTTGGCCGGCAAGTAAGACACGAAACTCCTGGATTCTTCTCTGACAGCTCTTTTATTCCAGGGACAATCTTCATCCAATGAAGGGGAATCTCAAGCAGCAGAAATGCACTGCTCATATACCCTTCCAAGGGGGCGGGCCAGGCAGCCTGTTCTCTCAGGATTGGTTAGGGCCAATAACTCATTAGCATAAGCCCCAGGATTGGTTAGGGCTCATGCCTCATTAGCATAAGCTCCATGATTGGTTAGGGCTCATGCCTCATTAGCATAAGCCCTGTGAGCTCGTGCCTCATTAGCATAAGCCCCATGATTGGTTAGGGCTCATGCCTCATTAGCATAATCCCTCTCGGGAGGGGCTTGAGGCTGACACATGCGCAGTAGGCTTATACAGGACGCTGCGCCAGCCATGTTGGAAACCGGAGCCGTCTCTTCGGCAGCCTACACCCTATCCCATCCCCCCTCCTCCTGCTCTTATGAAGGTGTGCCCCCACCTACCCCCCTGCACCTCACTTCCCCACCCTCGAACTTTTCCCCACACAACATCCAGCCTTCATGAGACCAAGGATCTCTTCTCCCACCTATAGCTCTCTTGCATATATAGCTGGAGCCATGGGTCCCTCCTTAAGCACTCCCAGGCTGGTGGTTTAGGCCCTGGTGGCTATGGTTGGTTGGTATTGTTGTTCTCCTCATGGGGTCTCAAACCCTTTCAACTCCTTCAGTCTTCACTCTAATTCCTCTATTGGGAATCCTATGATCAGTTTAATGATTAGCTGTGAGCATCTGCCTCTGAATATGTCAGACTCTTGCAGACCTCTAAGGAGACAGCTATGTCAGGCTCCTGTCAGCATGTACCTCCTGACATCCACATCAGCATCTACCTTTGGTGACTGCACATGAAATGAATACCCAGGTGGAATGGTTTCAGACAGCCCCTCCTTCAGTTTCTGTCCTGTACTTTGTATCCATATTTGCTCCCTTGAGTATTTTGTTACTCCTTCTAAGAAGGACTGAAGCCACTCCACTTGGTTGTCATTCTTCATGAGCTTTATGTGGTCTGTGAGTTGAATCTTGGGTATTTCAAGCTTCTGGGCTATAATCCAACAATCACTGAGTGAATACCATGTGTGTTCTTTTGTGATTGGATTACTTAACTCAGGATGATATTTTCTAGTTCCTTTCATTTACATAAAAATTTCTCAAATTCATTGTTTTTAATAGCTGAGTAATATTCCATTGTGCAAATGTACCACATTTTTTGTATCCATTCTTCTGTTGAAGGACATCTGGGTTCTTTCCAGCTTCTGGCTATTATAAATTGTTTATTTTTTTTTTTTTACTCTGATAATTGACCCATAACATCAATACTCCATCTCTGTTTCATCAATTTAAAGCAATTCTAACAGTTTTTGTCTGCTGACACTAAGATAATCAATGTTTTCATGGTGCCTTCTGTCTTCACTAGAGTCCTGGAGATTAAAATTCCAAAGAGATCAACATGTGTAAAAAGATTTGCTAACAGACCACAATGTATCTCCACTTTCCTACCTCTCTCAGTTTTCTAATAGGACCTTAGAATCAACTTCCCAAGTGATGTGTACCATGCTCCTTTGTAAAACTTTAGTGTAAGTTCTGAGTTTCTGTTTAGGTGTTGCCAATCTGTGATTAAAAACAATAAATGAATATCAGTAGTATTACTGATAGTAGCACTAAATTGAAGCTCCCAAATTCCTTTCAGTTCAATGCTCCTTTGAGGATGGTCTTCAAAGTTTGCTCACTGAAAGCATGAAGTAAGAATTTAAATGTGCTAAGAAACTCTTACAACACTGTTATGATCTCCATGTTGCAGATAAGGAAAAGAAACATTGTGTATAAGGAAGCAAAATGTTGCCAAAGTATGTACCTCTAGCTGCTCAATATAATCATGGAAATAGAAAAGCATCTGTATTAAAAGTTGTGTATTTATATGTTCTCTTTAAACATGAATAAGAGCTACAGTCATGGATAGAAAGGGAACTTTGAAACTTTGAACCGGATTTACGCTAATCTCCCAGTGTCTGAGTTCTATAAATGGCCAATGATATTCTTTCATACATTTGATGAAAGCATAAGAGATCAAAGGTGTTATGTCTGGTTTATGTTCTTTAATTTCTTACCTTAATAATATGATTTAGTTAATTGAACGCTAATTAATAAGTGTTTGTGAACACTAGTTATGTGCAAACATATTGTAAGCAGGGGGTGTTATGCATTTCAGTTGCATATGCTATAAGCATTACTGCTATTGGAAACATGCCCCACTGCAGTAACAAATGTGTGAGGTGATATTTCTCAAATACAAATATGGCAGGTTACTCGGTGGTAGCATAAAGTGTAAATGTGGCAGAG
The DNA here is from genome assembly GCA_021653895.1 of Mastomys natalensis. Taxonomy (NCBI): domain Eukaryota; kingdom Metazoa; phylum Chordata; class Mammalia; order Rodentia; family Muridae; genus Mastomys; species Mastomys natalensis. The sequence goes on from JAJTUV010001086.1 coordinate 160,668, forward strand.
TTATTTACATAAATTTTGGCAAGTCCTCAGTATTTTTTTCTTTAAGTTCATTGCCTCTAACTGCAAAGTATAACATCCCATAAGATATATAGAATCTTCATCGAAGCTCTGTTGGAACACTTTCATAGTTTTAAATTTAGCAGTGTCAGAAGTTGGAGATTCATGATTTTCTGGAAACAACTGGTGGTCTACTTTTGAAAAGAGACTAGATGAGAAAGAAAGATATTACTGAGTCATTGCAACTCCAACACTGACTGCTTTTTGTACTGAAAGACAACTGTGATTCTACCACTAGCTTGGGGATCTTTCTATAAGCATACATTTGCAAAGCACATTCTTAGTAAAATACAGAGCATATGCTTATCGCTAATCTCTAGAACACGTCTCTATTACCATGAATCCATTGAGTATCTTTTTTTAAAATTATTATCCATTTTTACATTGGTTCCCATAAACTATGAGTTGCACAGATTTGGAAGTAAATATATTTGACTAACAGAAAACTAGTTACAAAAATACCTTTTAAGGGTTGTGGTTCCTGTTTATAGATAGCTAAGTATTGAAGTTATATTGCTTATGTGGATTATAAATTCATTGGTTTCCATGATGGCAATAATATGTTATCTTCATTGATTAAAATATTGTCAAAGTCTCTGTTTTTGTTAGAATACCATCACAATAACATAGGTGCATTTTCATATTGGTCTATGCATGAGGATATCTGTAATAGAAACCTCAATTAATTTTTCATATCTGCCACAAATTATCACAAACTCAATTGTGGAAAACAAAAGAAATTTATTCTTTTGCAATATTGAAGGCTAGTTTTTTTTAAATCAAAGTGTAGTGGGATTCTATGCCCTTTGAACACACCAGGAATATATATTTCCTGCCTCTTCCTCTGTATCCTAAGATTATCATTACATTGACATATCACCTAAGTTTTATTCTGTAACCTTGTTTTAATATCAGCCATTGGGTTTTAATCTCTTCCCAATCCAGTGTGAGTTTTTATTGGCTAATTATTTTTGCAACAAACCTAATTCCAAATGATGTCAGACTGAAGTTTTAGGCTTTCATGTCCTCTGGGTAGGAAGGGACTAAGCAGGTTATTCTAACACAGGTCCTTAAGGCATTAAGTACTGAATAAAGCTTGCATGTAACTGTTTGATTGCTCTCCTGGTAGCAATGCTCTGCACAGGATATTGCTGACATGCCAAATTACATGAAGCCCAGTGAAAGACTGGCTGTACCAAATGAGTTCAGCATGAGCACTTGCACAGGAACAAGTGATGCTGACTGGTATCTGAGCCGCAAAGTAGGCAAACAGATTGACAAGAAAATTCATTACATGATTATATAGTATAAAAGAAATGGGCATGAACAAAGTTCTACCGAAATAACTTTCTTAAAAAAAACAGGGACATAAATAAATTGTCTTATTGGGATTTCTGCAACAAACACATTTGCCCACAATCACTTACTGAATCTCTCCCTCTCAACCGGTTTTCTGACAATATTTTTATATTGTTGCCTTAGTTACTTAACACCCACTGCTTCATATTGAAGCTATTGTGTACTAATTTATTTTACTCTTATAAAATCACCTACTGAGTTATGATTTTCACCAAGTTACTTAAGACTAAAAATTACCATGGCAATTCAATGAAAAAGAGGGAAATAGTTATGAAAAACCCGAACACAATGTTTGAGAAACTTCAATAAACAAACCTATTTTAGTGTTTATGCAATGTCTACAAGTACTTGATGTTGTATGTATTTAATTGCTCTACAATATTACAGGAACTTGAATGAAATACGTTTTTTCATTTGTAAGGCTTATATAGTTAGAATGAACCAATGGCAATAACGTTAGAAGAGAGGTAAAGAGTCTTCTGGTCATCATGTATTGCAGCAGTTCTCCAACTTGAGCATCATTGCTATCTCCATCATGTCAGACTATGCTTGGGTATTACACTGTTTCCATTCCCCAAGGCCATACTTGTTGCATAGTAATTGCCCAACAACTATGACTAGAGATACATAATAAACTTATGGCCTGTTGGTTTATTGGTTTTTCTCTTCTTATGACTAGTAAATCTGAAGGAAAAGGGCCAGGAATACACTAAACATATTTATGAGATTTACATTATAAAATCCTAAGTTTTCTATGTATGAATTTTGTATTTATTTATTTATTTATGTGTCCATTTATTTATTCATTTTTCATATCTAAATCACTGCCCCTCTCCCAGTCCCATCTCCCAATATCTCTCCTTTCATTCCTGCTGCCCTTCTCCTCTGAGAGGATGGAGCCCTCACTCCACTCTGAAAGGGAGGGTATCCCTCCACCCTGGTTCATCAAGTCTCTGAAGAATTATGTACATCCTTTCCCACTCAAGCCAGACAAGGTAGTCTTGTTGGGAAACGGATTCCACAGACAGGCAACAGACTTAGAGACTGATATTTTTCCAGTTATTGGGGGAATCACACAGAGACAGAGATGCATATGTGCTATATATTTGCTGGGGGCCTTGGTAGAGACTGTGTATGTTCTTCGACTGGTGGCTCAGTCTCTGAGATCTCTCAGGGTTTCAGGTTAGCTGACTCTGTTGGTCTTTCTGTGTAGTTCCAATCCCCTCTATTGCCTTCAATTCGTCTACCAACACTTCCATAATCATCCCCAATCTCTGTCCAGTGTTTGTCTGTCAGTATCTGAGTTTGATTCAGAGGACAGTTATGTTAGGCTCCTATCTGCAAGCATAACAGAGTATCATTAATAGTGTCAGGGAGATGCTTGCCAATGGGATGGGTCTCAAGTTAGACAGGTTATTGCTTGGCCATTCCCTCAGTCTCTGCTCCATTTTTGTCCCTGTATTTCTTATAGACAGGACAAATTTGGGTCACAGGTTTTGTGGGTAGATTGGCATCCATGTCCCTCGAGTATGAGTCCTTCATGACTACAGGAGTGGGCCTATTCAGGATCCATGTCCCATCTGTTATGCCTTTCCTTTAAGGTCACTGGAACTGACTCCTTGGAGCCTTCTGCATCACAGGCCTCAGGCACTTCTTAGAAATTTCCTCCAGTCCAACCCAATACCTGGCAGCTTCAGATTTCCATTTATTCTCCAGGCCCTCTGGCCCTCTCTCCTGTATCTCACCACACTTGATCTCCACCCCATCTTCCCCTCCCTATCCCCTCTCTATCCAGTTCCCTTCCTTCTGTCTCCTATTACTATTTTATTCCCCTTTCTAAATGAGATTCAAGCTTCCTAGCTTGTGCCTTCCCTTCTTGCTTAGCTTAATTGTGTCTGTAGGGTGTATCATATTATTAAGGGGGATCCTGTAATCATTAGGGTTATAGACAAGAGATTCAGTCTTCCTACCTTTAAGTAGAGATGGTTAAAAGTAGATAATGGTTAATTTGACCCTTGGACACATAGTAAAAAGCAACCATATGAAGACATGTAGAATGAGTTTGGGTTAAAGTAGTAGAAAGCAGAAAATACTAGAAGAGAAGGACATTTAAGAATCTTCTTTAAAGCCATGTTGTTGAGGCATTGTGGTCCAGGAAGATGCTCTCAGGTGGTACCAGTTACACATCCGTCTCATCATGTAGAGGAAACAAGTCATCTCTAATGGTCAGGATTAAAGACACTAACTCTCTTCCCACATTCATACTATGGGAATATTCCCATATCTCTGAGCCAGTCACTCAGAAGTTGAAACATATTTGTCTCTCTTATAGCATGTATCCCTATTAGTCCTCTGTTCATTGTTTTGCTATTTAAAAGAGATCAGAAACTTTGTATATGTAGTCAACGTACCTCAAAGCACTAGGATGCTGGTTCGTTATCCCACAAATCTTTTGTAAACAAAATAACTTTCAGAATATTCTTGCAGAGTTTCATTTAAGTATTAATATTTTTCTCAAATGCAAGTCTAGATAGATACACTCAAAACAGGACAAAAAGAGAAGATAAAATGTTCTCATTTTCTTGGTTCACAGTTTGCACTGTATATCCATGGAACAATTCCTTGCTTAGAGAGTTTTTACTCATTAGCATAATATAGTATAGTTTTTAGGCATAATTTAAAGATGTGATCTGAGTGAATACACTATTCATGTCCAAGGTTAGCACAATGAAAGATATTCACAATATCGTCCAGTGCTAATTGTGGAAGTGTGAAGAGCCTGACCTTCAATTAGCAGTCTGAGCATGTTTTGTCAAACTGCATGTCCTTTCAGAGTCTAGCAGATGGCCCAGATGTTACGTTGTTCCAAGCAATTACTGATGAGGAAGATGCATCTCTTTTTTAGATATTTCTTTCCTTACTTTCTCATACCTAAAGTTTCATCCTAGATTAGGTTGGTAAATATCAAACTTCAAAGTTAGAACTTTTTATCTTTGATACACTTAGCTCCTTTAGGTGTCTTGGTGGTCTTTGCTCTCCAGTCAAGTACCATGTTCTTCTGTAGTCTCTGATCTACCTCTTTCAAGAAGAGTAGAACATGAAGTAAATCTCATCACGACTTTGTTGCCTTTGGTGTTATCTGCTTCACATTCTCCTTTCATAATCAGTCATGATACACATGATGATACTTTAGAATCAGAGCTGAGTATATAGGTTAAAATTAGGACCTCAGTCTTAAACTATGAGAATTTTCTTTTACTAATTTATTTTCATTTATGTAACTTAACTTTTAAATTTTTAGTAGTGGATTAGTATTCTAGGAATAGTTAGATGATAACATTCCAGATAATTCATATAGAAATCAGTGTTTTGTAAGCACCAATTTCTACATACATAATTAACATCATTTTCGCTGAGTCTATGTGGATATAGAATAAATGAATTTGTGCATTAATTAATTCATACATAATGTTTATCGGAGCTCATTGTTATGCTACAATGAGAGAACCCAGGGTCTCAGTCAACTGTTACTTTCACTTTAAAATCCTGGCTTGTTTGCTTGCTTTCACTTTAAAATACTATTTCACACTGTTAATTTATAGGATATCTAAACATCAATAAAATATAAACTTTCTAACTGGACACTTTAAATATTTAATTATTAAATTGATCCTTTAATATAAAAGTTGTGATTTAGCTATTCATTTTTAAAGGAAATGGTGGCTATTTATTTATTAAGGGAATTCATAACTTTTGATTTTTAATGGTGTGTGTGTGTGTTTTAGGATCTTGTTTTAACTGACCTCATTGCTTTGAGATTTTTGTATAGTAGGATATCCTATTGTGCACTAGTAAGTTACTGCAATTGCTTGCAATTCCTTTATCTGTTATGTCCATTTGGCTGCCTCATTTTCTTCAAACCACAGTTCAAACATAATAACACCTGTGGATTCTTCCTTATCAGAATTAGTGTATGTGTTGCTTCTATTTCCAAGCATATTCTGTGTTATAGTCTTGGACAATGCTTGCTGTATTTTGTTATATCCAACCATGCCCAAGTAGCACTTATTTCAAATTGATTATGTAGTAACTTTTGTTATGTAAATACTTATATGTACAAGTTCCTGTCCCCAGTGGAAAGTATACAGAGAATATAATCACTTTGCCATAAACATGTCTTCACAAGGAATCATTATTTAATCCAGCACTATCATAGCACCTTCCAAAGCTATCAAAATTCTACGTCTACTTCGGATTTTCAAACTATGACTCACTTTTGCCGTCCCAAAGTCTAGCAAAGTCCTGGACCCCCAGATCTTTCAAACACTGAGCCACCAACCCAGGCAGCATACACCAGCTAATATGAGGCCCCTAAAACATATACAGCAGAGGACTGCCAGATCTGGGTTCAGTCAAAGAAGATCTAGCTAACCCTCAAGAAACTGGAGGCCCGAGGTAGTTTAGAGGTCTGGTGGGATGGGTGGCAGGTGGTTGGTGGTGAGTGGTGGGACATCCTTCTGGAAAAATTGGGTGGGGAGGAGGTATGGGATGTGGAACAGTCGGAGAATGGACCAGGAGGGGAATAAAATCTGGTGTGTAAATAAATAAATAATTAAGTATTAAAAAGAATAACTGAAGTAACACAATTGAATATATAATATCCAGTACGTATTGTATTTTGTAATCAAAATAATATTGTATTCTATATGTATTCAGAACAAAAAAAGTCTGAAAGCATTCAATATAGGGTGTCTTATACAATTCAGTGAAGATAAATCTTTCAATTCCCTATCTACTCCGTTCACTTTATATCTTTTGATGCCTTTCAGAGAAAAGTTGATGTATTTCTCCACTGGGTTACAGAACAATCAGCTTTTTAGAAAAGTATCAAGGCAAACAGGATTCTGGGGTGGAACAGATGTGTCAAATCTAGCACTATGATAGGAAAAGTAATCTACTGAGCTCATCCTGGCATGCCTCATCCCAGAAGAACAGTTGGTGACGTCCCTACAATGCACTTACTTATTTCAGACATAAAAGAGGTTTCAACCAAAAGCCATGTCAATGTCTGATTATGATTTTGGTGCTAAGTTGATGTCTAAAATACACCCCAGCAAATTATTAGAAACTAATTTATATTTCTCACCTAAATTACTCCATTTTAAAATAAATTTAATAATGTAAACAGCCCTCTTGTGTCCCTAAGTTAAAGTGCTATTGTTTTTACTTTATCCCTTGTTTTTCTATTCGTTTTCTACTTCAGTGTAAACAAACACAGAGATTAATCAATTACTACTAAGAAAAATGATCTCTATATTATCAATATTCAATCCATACTCCACTTCCTACTGATTTCACCCAGGCTCTATCCATATCCAAACTCCATCTTGGTCATCTCCTTCCTTTATTTTACTCCTTCCTTGCCTCCACTACTCTCATGAGTAAACCTAAATTAATATAATGGTTGTATTAGATACAACCTGACTTTAGAAAGATAGCCCCATTTCCACTGAATAAAACATATCACCTAGCTAAGTATAAGGATTGTCTCTATTACTAAATAAAGAAATTTTACCCCAGGAGTCTACTTTTCATAAAATCACAAATTATTGTAAGTGAGAACAACATTATAACCAAATGCTACTGTTGTCTGGGTAGATACATGCACCAGCTGATATATTACAGCTATTCTCTAGAGAACTTGATGTTATATATTGGATTTCTAATTTAAGGCAAGTGTTAGTTCATAAACATATAGTACTGGTTATTTTCTATTTCAAATAGCAATTAAACAAAGGAAAATAATGTACAATTTTCATAAGTTATCATTTCATTTTACATTGAATCTTCATCAGGACCATCCAACCCTCAACTGGATTAATGCTTGATGATATTATTCTGTCTAAGAGCATTTTTTAGGTGATAAAAGAAATTCACATGAAGTAAACATAATTATAAGTTAATGGTTTAAAAGTATAAATGTATATTACTAGAGAAATATACTTAATACAAAATAGCAGGATAAATGTATACTTGGCAAAGTCCAGTTGCAGTGGTGATTATTTTTCAGTAAATTATAACAATGTGAATACATGAATAATCTCTTAATGATTTTGAATTTTGAAAAAATCAAAAATAAATAGTTACTGGAAAGAAGTATTGTTAGAATTGTGAATGAAATATGTGATTAAGCTGAGAATTATAGCAATGTTCATTTACTAATTTTGACAATAGCACTATGATTATTTATGACACTAATACCAGAGTCAAGGCTATGAGAGGATTCATGTATGTTATCCTTTAAGCCTAATTTTCAAAATAGGAAGTTAAAAATTAAATAAATTTACAAAAACCATTTATGTTTTCATTGCCCCATCTATTATAAGAACAATTACGGATGGCACTGTATTCTGCCTTTACTGCAATCTGGAGAGTCCATTTCCTTTTCCTTTGTTGCCTTAGCTCCAACTGAACTAATGGCCAACCAAATAATGTGAATGAAAAGCATCAAACATACATATTTAAATACATTTAAATGTCTGTGAGATGATGTGATCCCATCAGTTTCATGGAAGTTAAATATGATATTACAAATATTTTAGATCATAAATACTTTAAAAGAGATCACAAGACATGAAAACATAAATCTTTCCATCATTTTGACTATATTCTGTGACTAACAACATGTTTTTATCTTTGCAACTTGGAAGGGTTGGAGATCATGTACATACAGTACCAGCTCCAGCAGTTTCTAAAACCTGCTCAGAAGAATAGTGTTGGTTTCTGACTAAGACTACTTAGGGAGCAGAAACATTTCTCTCCAGTTAGATGTTTGCTTTTTCGTTTGCTTTTTTCCTTTTAATATTTCTTTATCACCTTACCTAATATGAATGTATTTGTCAACTTATCAGTATTTAGACTTAGTTTTAAGATTTATTTTTGTTTAATGTTGCAATATATGTTCCTCAAAGAACTTTTAGCTACATCTCATAAATATTAATGGGTGATAATCAACTCTTAAACATTTAAATAATCATTTTGTTTTTCTTTCTGTCTTAATTCACTTCTTTTTCTCTTATAACCACTTTGTAATTTTATGCAATAACTTTTGTTACAATATTGTCATATATGTACTTCTATTATATTTACCTCTATTACTTTTTGTACCCCCCAATCCTCTTTCCTCTTCCCAAGTAATTTCTTTACACTTTATAAAAGTACTTCTGAAACTCAAAACATTTCTCTGGTCATTTAAAATTATCATAACTGTGCTGTGACAACAAACTCTGTAGACTATATCATACTAAATTTCTAGAGGGTTAGCAACAACTCTTTATCTATATGTGTGCATGAAAAACTTGTGTTTTGTCATGTTATCAGGTACAAATTATTTTGTAACATAGTTTCGATAAGTTGAATGACTAGGAACTGTGAAATTCATACAAGTTTACAATTATATCTTCTTGGCCAATTGGGTACTGACCATTTTAAACCTTAATAATAATTTTTGGCTAGAGATATATTTCTGTGTTTTTATAAACATCTACATCTTATTAAACTATACATATATTATTTAATAATACTGCTAGACAAGTTATATAATTTTATGTAAAAGGTCGTGGATATTTTTCAGCCTACTTACAATGAAGGCATTCATCAATCTTACCATCAGATGAATACTTAGCATGCATGCAGTATATACTGAGTCTTGCACCTGGTTGAATTCATATATTGAGCAATGGTAAATTATTAGCATATTTTTGACAATGACATCTGAAAAGTGTGTGGTGGGTATGGGTCACTGTTTTCTTCTTCTTCTTTCTTCTTCTTCTTCTTCTTCTTCTTCTTCTTCTTCTTCTTCTTCTTTTAACTTTATATCAACCTGTCTCCTTCCCAATTGTTCTAACATTAAGTTTATGTGTGTGCTCTAATACTCTATGGAACATGAACTTTGATGAGAAAGGCATTAATATAATTAATATTATTAATATATTTTTTCCCATCTTCAATGAATGAATGAAAAAGGTAACATATTTATGTACTTGAAACACAGTTAGCACTTCTAATATTATGCTCAAATGAATATTATTTGTTCTGAGAAATAGAACAGTTTTCAGTGAGATAAAGAATTACACTATATATGACCAGAATTTTAGAAGGTCTAGAGTGCATGCCACATAAATCTTTAACAAAATGGAGAACAGATTTCTGATGATCAATCTACGGATTCCATTTTTAAAAATATGATGTTCACTGTTCTTTCATAAACAAAAGTGAATGGGAAGATTAACATAAACGTGATTGAAAGCTGTGATAGGCAGATTCAAAACAAATCCTAGGCAGGGAAACAAACATAAAAACCCAAAACAAAAAGCAAAACAAACAAACAAACAAAATCACAGACACTGAGTCTGATCCAATTCCTGTTCCCTGCAACTGGGAACAGAAAATTTAATTTTTAAGTATTTACTTAATATTTTTGTTATTATTTACATAATATTCTTAGCTTAAGCATGCATTTTCTTATGTATTTTAAATTGTTTGTACCCAACAAAAAAGAGATATAACTTTTTCACTCTGACTCCTTTATCTGTATCTAGTAGTCAATATATATTTCTCCTTCTTAAAAACGTTTGAATTTATGCATAGTATTAAATTGTTGGTTTTCTGCATCTATGTGAAATTTCTTTACTCTCTTGTTTCTGTTGTTACTTTCAACAGTTCAATTTGGAATTGACTTTTAATAATTGTTCCATCAGTCCATACTGAAGATTAATTTCATGTACTATCATTCTGAGTGATTACCACAGCAAATATGCATTGAATACAGATCAAGAGTGTTGTAGTATTATTTAAAAAGGCCTCTGTTTCAGGCCGACTATCTAAGCTACAGAGGCTTTGCCTAGCCCAGCTGCCATGTTTCTCAGCCAGAGGCCACGTGTGCATAGCAGCTAGAACCAGCCCGCCAGAAACACCAGCCCTGCCACCCACAAGGCGTCAGCATGGGAGATGGCTCTACCAAACTTCCACACTGTCTCCGCAAGGCAGGGCATTGCCCAGACCATGCCGCTATCCATGTGGGCCCACTAAGAGAATGAGACTCTAATTCTTATAGATTAATCAAAGGCTTTATATGTTTGATAATGATCAATAACAAGATGCCCATACAAACAGAGTTGTATCCCAACTAGCTAACCTAATTATAAGTTTATAAGTTGTTCCCCACAAGTACTCTCCATACCTGTGTGGTTCACCATCCTCCTACATCTCTGCTCTGTCTCTCTCTACTCCTGTCTCCTAGCTCCTCCTCTTCCTTTTCCTCTTCCTCTCCTAACTCCTTGAACCTTAACTCCCCCTACAAAGTGTGAAAAAATTCAATATTGTATATTACACTGTATCTAAATGAGAAGGTCTAGAATGTATCCATTCTCGCCAATGAAACTTGACATGTATTTTCAAGGCCAAATATTTCAGTTCTCATTATTTTCAGTACACACCACTAATATTTCAGTTTTACATATCAGAGTTTGGTTGATTTTTACTTAACTACACGAGTATCTCTTGAAATTTTAAAGCTGAGGCTCAGATTAATTGGATTTACCAGATTCTTGTGAAATAAAATCCAACTTCAGTGTCATATTTTTTATCTTCATTTGCTTTTCCATATGTGTGTGTGTGGCCAACTGCTATTTTCACTTCAAAGTGTTTCCTATAATTTACATTTGAATTTTCAGACACCAGTTTTAGGGTAGAAAGGTGGATAAACCTTCTGGGTTCATTTGTACATTTCTTTCCTTCAAATACTTTATCTAATAATGTTTAAAATTAATAAAACTGAATAAAAGTTTCTATCTGTATGTCATTTTCCCTACAGTTACTAGAAGAACTCAAAAATGTTAAAAAGTGGCTTACCACTCTCAAGCACTTGATCAGATACACTCAAACTATTTTATCCCACTCAGTTCCCAAGATTTAATATTTCCTGTTGGCTACAATATAAAGTATGTCCTGTGCTGCTGCGTCAAAGTTTTAGATGGGCTAAAATTTGCTTATAGCTATAAGAATCTAGTTTTAAATTAATATATTTTATCTTTCAATCATCTAAAATCTGTCCCTTTTTAATGTTGAACTTCCATGTTTTATGTTTGTTCCCCAGATTACTTTCGTAAAATTTCTCAATGTACAGATGTTATATTTTGAGCTGAATATTCATTCAGAAGTAGTGATGTGTGCATCTGTACAAGAATTCATGTGTTTTTATTTGTGTATCTGCATGTCTGTGCTTCTGTGTGTATGTGTGTGTGTTTGTGTGTGTGTTAATGATGAAATACACATCACTGCAAGGTGACTGGGTTTACCTTGGCACCTCTCTGCTGAAATGAATGAAACCCTGCTGGTTTTAGACAACAAGACTGAGGAGAGACCTAAGTTTCATACTGAGAATAATTAGGATAGCCCAGATCTTGTTTAATTATTCCAGTGCATTGTTCATAGTTAGGCATAACATCTATTTGGCTCTTTTTACTAATTTTTAGCTTTACTTCTGCTAAGAACTATGTTCACAGACACTGACACTGACGCAGGATCACAGTAAGAAACTCTAAAGGATAATGACCACACATTTTACCATGCTGAGAAATAGGCAAAAATGTTTTGAATTATGGCTTTATTCGAGTTTAAAAATTATTTTAAAACTTCCTAAACTCTCCAATAATGGGGCCATTTTATTCAAGTTTACTTTATTATCTTATTTTTATATCCACTGCACATCATATGTACTAATTTTTTCTCCAAGAAGTCATGATATTAACTTTAGTTTAGTGCTAATTTTCTGCTTATTATCTGCACCACCATGTATCTTCTTGTTGACTTGGTGAATTTATATCTCTGGGAATTTTTTTTTGTCCCTGCCACTCATTCTGTGATTGTACTCACAGAAGATGTTAATAGAAGGCTCTACAGGAAGGACCGGTAACCATGGTGATAGGAGAGTACTTTCTGCAAAAATTCCACTGTACAAAATAATTTATGCGTGGATGTAAAATCACAGATGTTTTGAACCATATGCAAACTATATTTAACCAGGCTACAAGTGACAAATTACTTGGGAGTTACTAATCCAAAGGAGGTAAGCTTCAGTTGGATCGTAATTTTTTTTTTCTTTTCCTCATGCCCTGGTTGAATCCTCCAATATCCAGGCCTAAGAAGTGGGGTGTGAATGTATATCTTTAGTCTGAGTCACTGTGTGTCAGTAACTCCTGTGAGTAAGAGAGAGTGACATAGGGAAATTAATGTCCAGAAGAGACACTGAGGAAGAAGCAGGAAGGCAGCATGAATAGAAACAAACAGCAACAAAGAGTCTGTTCTTACTTTCAAATATCCATTCCTGAAAACTATGGTTACAGAAGGAATGATTTCAGACATGACATTTACTTTTCATCTTCAAAAGAAAACTCAGATCTTTATTTTAATATTTAAACTATTAATTGGTGCTCTTAGAATAGTTAGAATTAGTGCGTAGTTCAAGAGGGCAACGTTTTGCTATACCAGTTTTGCTAGACTATTGGTAGGGTACTGTCAATTTAGAGGAAAGGGGGGCAATAATGCATATAGCTCAGTAAAAAGAACCTATCCTTATAGCAATGACTAAATTATCTTTAATATAGTTTGGTTATAAATCAAAAGAAATATTTAATTCATGCTTGAAATTCATGCTTTGAAATGTTGAAAATGTTTATGTTCTTTCTTTTAAACTCTGTTTTTAAAAGACTAAGTCCTTAGCTATTTTGAATCTTTACAGTATCCTGTGAACTTTTACCAGAAATGGCCCCACAAATTTCATTTGTAGTTCTCAGACATGAATAACTTTCTAAATTCATCTTTCCAATTGTAAAAATAACTGCTGCTTTTAGAATTGGTTTTCTAAAAGAGAAGCTCGCAGAAATCACAAAATTAATGCAATACTTTGTGCAATGGGGCTATTTTCAGTACCACTGGACTTTTGGAATTCAGAGACGAAGGAAAGAAATGAGAAATGGAAATGAAACAATTTGCATTGCAAAACTTCTCCTTTCCCATGACGTCTTATGTGTATGGTCGCCTTGTCTTCTTCAATCCCGAGTTTGTTATTTTTTGGTAAAATGTTGTTCTGCCTTTTTTTGATTAAAGTCGTCCTGGGTTTTTGCCCCTGACCCAATCTCTTTGCTTATTGCTTTTATTTTTAATTCTTTCTCAGTCTCATTTTAACATAAATTGCCTCACTGGTAATTAAGTACATTTCTGTAGATCCAAGAGTTTCCTGTTAGGCAATTGTGTGCTCCCGCCTGTATGCTCCATTTCTGAAGCACTAATGTGCAATTAAACATTAACAAGGAACCTCCATATTAACCCATGTTAAGTTTAATAGGAAGGGGATTAGTGCATAGTTCAAGAGAGCAACTCTTTGCTATACCAGTTTTACTAGACTGTTGGTAGGGTACAGTCAATTTAGAGGAAAAGGGGGCTTTCTATTAGAATAATGTGACTAGGTGGCACTAGAGCTAATTGCCTTTGACAATAGCAGGTTCAGGAGTCTCAGTAGGCTACAACAGAAATAAGATAGATACAATGAGCAAAGGATTTCAAGGATTTCTGGGTGAGCCTTAACGTACTATTTTAAAAAATGTGCATTTGAGCAGGGTATGTTGTCAACTGTACTTAATTCCAGCACTCAAAGCACAAAGGCAGGTGATCTTTGTGTGTTCATGGCCAGCCTGGCCTAACTGATGATTTCTAGGGCAGCCAGGAAATCTCACTCTATACAGTGACCATATTTAAAAACAAAACACACACACTAAGAGATATAGACTCACACACACACTTGCACACAGACACACACACACACACACACACAGAATGAGAGACAAACACACACTTATATACACATACACACACACACACACACACACACACACACACACACACACACACACATCAAACCAGAATAACAACAGCAACAACAACAGAAAAAAACAAAACGTAATAGGAAAAAGAAAAAAATACGTACTTAAAAATACTCCCTAAGTATTCCATGGTAAGTGGAAATTTTTTTTGCCTAATAAAACTTATTCCTGATATTCAGTTAAATCTTCTTGAATACTTCTGTATCCTGGCACCAAAAACAAAGGATATTGAAAATATTTAGATATTTCACTTATTTATCTACATCTCCAATTTTGTTAATCATTTAGCAAAATATGTTACTATTGCGTTGAATATACAAGAGCATTTAGATAGGCATTTGGAACAACAAATTGATGTTCTTTATCCTATCAAATTATTTGAAGGAGGTTTAGAGTTCAAGAGAAAGGAGCCACCTTGAGTATCATGCCATGCCAAAAACCATTGGATTCATGCTAGTTCTAAAATTTACAATGGTAGTCATTATAATTAGGAAAAAATTTAAAGACACTTGCAGTGTGTTTGGCATAATTCTAACACCGCTCTGGATGTTTTAAATTTGCATAGTGAGCTTATGAATTTTAAGATTGCTGCTCTGCTGAGTGTTCATGCAGCAGATACTACTGATAAAATTGCCCATAGCCTGAGGTCAGTATTTCTATTTTGGTCAAGCTTCAAGAATGGCATATATAGTTTGACCAGGCTAGCCCTTTTTGTCCTGGGAATACTTTTATTTCTGTCCATTGTGTTAAAGCTTGTCTTTAACAACAACAACATGTCGGCAGCCAAAGTACATGGCTTCAACCTGACAATGGACCCCAGGCAGAGTTATTAATATAAGAGGCTGGCAAGCCAAAGATGGGTAAGATTCTGCACAGAGTCTTACCAACCTAAGACATAAGTGCATTGCTTTTGATAATGCATATTCCATGACTGATAAGGAAGAAATTCTTGTCAAAATGACCTAAGACAGGCTTAGTCTTGTGTATGAAATAAAAAAGGAGGACAGACAGAGAGCTTTTGGGGCTGCTTGGTAAGAATCTGACATGGGCTAAGGACAAGGAAGTGGGCATATGTATGTAGTTGAAACAATAAGATGTGGGTCTAGGAGGATGTGTCAGTTTTTAAGAATGCAGACTGTTCTTGCAGATGAGGTAAGTTCAGTTCCCAGAAACCACATTGGGCTCATAACTTCATGGAACCCCTAATCAGGGGACCTAATGTCATCTTCTGGCCCTTACTTAGACTGCAATCACATGTATAAACATACTCTCATGCATGACTAAAAATACAAAATCTTAAAAAAATGGATACTTAATTTTAAGGCATCTGTTAAGAGATTTTAATGTAACTATGAGGAAGAATCTCTATATTGATGAAGAGCTAAAACTATTGTTAAAATTTTATTTATGGATCCGTTTGTAGTCTAAATGTAAACAACAAGATTGACAGCCCAGACCGATTTTAATCCCTCTCATTGTCTGTTAGTCTCCTTCCTCTAGGATCTTTATTTGTGGAATATACTTAAATAAAGTTTAAGAATTTCTAATGGGTGTCAGGAGGTGCATGCTGACAGGAGCCTAACATAACTGTCTCCTTAAAGGTCTGCAAGAGTCTGACATATTCAGAGGTGGATGCTCACAGCTAACCATTAAACTGATCATGGGGTTCCCAACAGAGAAGATAGAGTGAAGACTGAAGGAGTTGAAAGGGTACGGGACCCCATGAGGAAAGCAACAATACCAACCAACCAGAGCCCCCAGGGTCTAAACCACCAGCTGGGAGCACTTAGGGAGGGACCCATGGCTCCAGCTATATATGCCAGGGAGCTATATATAAGTGGGAGAAGAGATCCTTGGTCCCATGAAGGCTGGACATCGTGGGTGGTGGTATTTGAGGGTGGGGAGGTGAGGTACTGGGGAGGGTGGGTGTCGGTACACCATCATAGAGGCAGGAGGAGGTGGGAAGGGATAGGGAATTCCTGCGAGGGAGGGGGAAAAGGGGTAAGGGGAAAACATCTGAAATTTAAATAAAAGTTCCAATAAAAAAAAAAGAATTTCTAATGAACAGATGAGCTCACATCATAATCAATTAATAAAATTAAACAATATTATTTATATAGACATTAAAATAAAAGAATTAGTATTTTCCTAAGTAGTTATATTTGTTTATTGATTGAACAGTATAACAAAGTGTGTAATAACATTGATCATTACGTTACATTTATATTTAGGGAATGAAACACTTACTTGAATGACCATTTTTTGATTTCATATATTATGTATATTATTTGTAAATTAATTCCACAATGCTATCTTTTTTTGTCCCCCTGTTAAACAAATATCAATGTGTGTGTGTGTGTGTGTGTGTGTGTGTGTGTGTGTGCGCGCGCGTGTGTGTTGTATGTATTCCCTTTTACTTCTGGCCACTAGGTAATAGCTTCAGTGTACACTATGGCTGGGTATTCCATTATATTAGTTATCAGAGATGGGATTGTGTTTAGCAATGAGTAAGAAAAGCTATTGTTCTTAGACTTGAAAGTATAAGAGGTCGCAGTTTAGGTAATACCAAATGTCTACAGGCCCTTGCACATTACACAGGCCTCACATACATGCTTCTGTAGAGACCTACTGGATGAGTGTGCTAGGTTCTAGGTGGTACAATGGACTGGTATGTATCATAGAGTATGCTATATCTGGCTACTTTAATTTTTCATTTTTCAAATAATAATAGTATTAAAATTAGTTATTGTAATTAAATAACATTATTCACCATGCCTCATGAAAACTCAGTAAACAAGATTCTTCATTTCATTCACTGTTATGTGTCTGCTTCTCTCTTTGTACACATCCAACAGACCACTTCAAACTTGCCTCAGTCAAGGAAGACAATGTCTTGTTAATTTCTATCTCTTTGGGGAAATGACTGTGGTTGGTGTTGCTTTTTGAATATATACAAGGATCTCTTGACTTGCCTGGTAGGATCTTTAAAGGGGTGATTAAAGCATTGATGTGTTCTCATTGTATTCTTCAATAAAAATGTTTGTGTTTTTTTACATTCTGTTAATTAAGAAAACTCTATTTGATGAAGTATTATTTCCAGTAACCTACCCATTATGCTGAAAGATAACACTATTTTTGGTCTCCAATCTCTCTGATTCATATTGTGTATTCTATCTTTAACTGTTTTTTTTTGTTGTTGTTGTTGTTGTTTTACCTATGTAATTTATTCAAACAAAAATTCCATGTAACTGGCACAAGAGACGGTTTTAAAGAAAATGAAAGACAACCAAAACTGTGTAGTTAACTTAGCACCTGTAAGTGTGCTTTTACCATTTCCTAATTTCAAAAAATAAAAAACCAATTTTTTGTGTGTTTTTTTTAACATTAAAAGCTGGCTTCCTAATAGAAATGATCACAAAATCCCAAAAGTTGATGATTTTTGGAAAGTTTTAATGTTTTCCCTTAATTTATCCTTCTATGAGTCTAAAAGGGACTTTCCAAAATAGCCCAGCTGCTGAAGCAGATGTAATAGATTGCTTTGGACAATTTATCAGCTTTGTCTCCCAAGAGTAACTGTTAGTATGACATGATCTCTGCCCAGATGTCAGGGCTTGAGATGAGACAGTTGTGACAGCTGAACTACATCTAATCTATCAAGTTAGCAGAGAACCTTCTGAGACATAATAGATCCTTCCATGGAACTAAGTTTTATTTTCATTTTTAATTCTATTTGCTTTTAGTTAGCAAGGAAGAAAATGATCTTCCAAGAAGGGAATTTACTAGAGGATGAATAAACACAAATATATCAGTAAATCAGTGAATGTGACATCTTTTTTTTCTAGCTAATGGAAGCTCCAGAGAAAGAGAACAGCAGGCACATTGTCCAAATAAAATTTATTTTTATTCATTATAATTTAAATGATGTGTAGTTACTCAGGCAGTCTTACTTAAAAATAACAGCGGATGAGATTCTTAAAGAAATGTTTAAAGAACTGTGTTATGTATGTGTTTCTTTCCTAAAGTATACAATGTATCCATGAAAATGATTTTTTTTCTTTAGAAGTTTGTATTCAGAAATAACTTTCTTGGCAAAAGAAATCAAACTGTTTGTTGAATAATTTAAAATATGATTTCTGTATATTTACATCTGCTGGGAGTTGAAGCCCTCATTAGCACTAACCTTGTGTTGTAAGCACTGTCTAATTAGTCCTTTACATCTACTCCTTCTGATGCTGCAAATACACCTAACACAGTGGGCAAATGGGCCATCATCATTGTGTGCATGATCACTAGGAGGACGTGTAATCTTCCTTTACATTCATGCCACTGTGCCTTGCCTCATACGTTACATTCTTTCCCAATCTGCTTTTCTCACATGAGTAATGCTTAGCTATATGTGCCTAAGGCATCAACATCGATTCTTTACCAGTCCTCTTAGCTCCTGTTGACCCTCTCTTCTATGTTTCATCCCTGTTTATTCAAACCTCCAAAATAAACTCTGACCTTTCCAGAACTCTTGCCTTGTGTAATTTCTACTTGTTCTCTGCATCTTCTATTCCTGGTAGGAAATATCAAATTCTCTGTTTGAGGGTTTACACAAAATTTACACTAAAATTAACATTTTTTTGTAAGAGATTGTCTCTTATGATAATGCAAATTGATAGGGGAAATGAGATAATTGCTCATTATTGTTTAGTTTTAGAAATTTGGTATTAGCTGTTTTACTTAGCATATTGATGATGAAAAACTTACATTTCTGAAACTAAAATGACAAAAAATTCTGTAAGAGTAGAGGTCTGATATTTTGTTTTGATTTGAGACATACTCTCACTATGTAGCTCTGGCTGTCCTAGAGTTCACTATGTACACCAGGCTGGCCAGGCACTCACAAATATCCACTATCCTCTGCTTCTAGTATGCTGGATTAAAGGAGTGCACCACCATGTCTGGTTAGGTCCAATGTATTAAGTGACAAATTTACAGCAAGATGAATTAGAGGAATAGGAGTAAGAAACATGGTAAATATACATAGCTAAATTTTGCTGATATTCTGAACTGTCTATGCATGAAAACTCAAATTTTGCAAACCTATCTGTTTATGGTTTCATACAATGCATATTTACAATGTAGAAAAATTCTTCTAAAATCAGGAAAGGCAATATAAAACATGTTAAGGATACATGAACTAACAGAAAGTACTCTAATCTCTAAGAGTATCCTCCTGTCCTGCCTCGTTTTTTGAGCCATAAGCAATTTTA
Source organism: Mastomys natalensis (assembly GCA_021653895.1). Lineage (NCBI taxonomy): Eukaryota > Metazoa > Chordata > Mammalia > Rodentia > Muridae > Mastomys > Mastomys natalensis. Next base: position 180,283 of record JAJTUV010001086.1, read on the forward strand.
GATGGTCCAGTGCTGTCCTATAGTAGAAAGAATTTTTTTCTAAATGTTTTATAAGTTGAGGCAGGAGTTGTGGTTAGCAGACTACATAGTATCAAAGTTGATCTCAATATAAAGCAATCAGTGCTCTCACCCAAAGTATTATTCCCAGTATATTCTTTGGGATCCTTGGTTCTTTTGGTTTACAAATAAATTAAACACTTAATTCAGTTTGGTGGATAATGATTCAGTTGTTTTACACATTTACCATATATCCCTTGTCAAAACTTTGCTGGGATAGTATGCTAGCTATCTGGGCAAATGTGATTTTTGTCCTCACAGGTGTTCTATTTAGTATTCATGGAATTGATCAAGATAGCACAGAGAATAGCTGAGGGAAGGGAAATTTTAGAAAATACTAAAAGGCAAACCCATTCATTGTACTTTGATTGTTCAGGAACGAATGACAAGGAGACTAATGAGAAAATCTCATTTCTCTTTGGTTGGAAATTTATAGGATTGACAAGCTGAGCCTGGCTTTCAACTGTCTAAAACAAAGAAGAAGAAATTTGCCATGATTAGTGCTTATATATGTGTTATGATTTAAGGCCTAGTGTTTTTGAGTACCTGGAGGTGTTTCTACCTGAAATAGGTGAAATGCTAACTCAATATGAGATTTTGGCTTATCACGTTGAAAGTAATTTTCCAAACTCCTTGTAAAATGACTTGATACATTTTGGCTGCATGCTAAGACAAAAGAATTGCTTTGGAACAGAAATATGGGCTGTGTAAGAATCAGAATATCCTACTGGGATTTCAATGGATAATTTTCTTCCTAGGATGATAACCTTTTGAAAGAGGATCATGAATCATTAACACAAATGTGAGTCCAATAGCCTGAGTAACGGGGAATCCATATGGCCAGAAGACCTTTGGATGCTCTCTGTGGCCACGGTTGCCAATAATCAGGAGCCAGATATGAGCCAAGGACTGAGAGTAGATCGTATAATCAGATTCCCAGAGAGCCAATACCCAATTTTTAAAATTCTCCTCTTATTCCTTTTACTATTTCTTTTTTCTTTTTTCTTTTTTTGACCAAACCTGTCAAATCAAACAAAAACATAAGCAATCAAACACACCTTTTCTTGCTTTCAAAATTACAAGCAAATAATAAACTGTCTAAAATGAGAGTCCTTTGCATATCATGTGTACAAACAAATACATACATATTTCTGAGTTCACAGCAATTGTTGCTCTTTATTTTACATGTAAAAAAATCCAAAGCATTCAATTAAAAGACATATGAAGTGGAATCAATTTGAGTTGATGCATGTGTACTTCAAATTCATCCTCACTAACTCTGAACAGCTGACATTCCCAAATCTCCTGTGGCTTGCAGTGTGAGAATATTCCAGAAACTTTATTTTAAAATACAGATTATTTAGTACAATTATGCTCCTTGTCCTAGAGTTTGATTTAAGGCTTCTTAATTGAAGACCCTAAGATTGGTACTTTAAAATATACCTCAACAGTTATTTATTTTTCTCTTATCTCATACTATAAAGGCAAGGGTTATGTTATGGGAGAGGAGATAGGTGGGATAATGATTCTATTGTTAAAACTCAGTCTGCTTATTATGGCTTGAGAACACAAATTCTCATTCTTGTACCCTTATTTTTCAAATAAACTTAATAATATACCATGTTAGGTTTCTAAGTCTGCACTCATACAATATGGGCTTTTAAATTATTTAATCAAATGATATTTGTCAGAACTAGAAGTATGAAGTCATGCTCTCTACATGTCTCATAGATGACTCTTTCACCTGTGCCTGCAGAATCTCCTCAGTTTGTGCACGTCCAGATCCTAATATCTGTTGATGAGGCATTTTTTTCATTCTGGATTAAGGCTTACTTTAATGACCTCATTTTAACTTACGTTTAAAGACCCTATCACTAAGAGTATTCTAGGGTAGAAATCCAATAATGTTCTTAGAGACAGTGGGCATGATTTATGCTGTATAATTTGTACTGAAGTAATATTATATGTTATTTTTAAGACTGCACCAGCTATCATAGTTACCATGGTTTAGAAAGAAGACTTTCTTTAAAAATTAAAAAAAAATTCAATTACACTATTACATTGAGAACATTTTATTGCCTTTACTAACAGGAAACTAATGTTAAGACAATGTTTTCATTTCTTTCTCTTATATTATAATCCTATTTCGGTGAAAGATCTCATCTTTTTACATTATTCTTTGCCTAGAATTAGTATTAGTTAATACAAAAGCATCATATTCAGGGTAGACTAAGAAGAATAGATGGTTAAGAAGATGGCTCAATGTGGATCGTCTTATCAGTCAAGTCTGATGACATTCATTGATCCCTGAAACCCAAAGAAGTAGGAAAGGAGAGAATGAATTCACACTTTTCTCAAACCTTTGATTGTACACAGTGGCATAAGCCTAAGTGCTAACATACACACACACACACACACACACACACACACAGAAACACATACACAAACAACACACACACAGAAACACATACACAAACAACACACACACAGAAACACAAACAGACACACACACACAAACAGACACACACACACACACACACAGAGAGAGAGAGAGAGAGAGAGAGAGAGAGAGAGAGAGAGCCATCAGAATATATATGCAATACTAACTAGCAGAAAAAAAGAATAATTAATTAATTAATTTAAATCTGGGGACTCAGACTGATGCCACATAAGTATTGATATTCTCATATAATTCACCAAAAATGTTGAGCAGTCAAATATTTATAGCAGCTACTTTGGAAGCACAAATACTTAACAGGCAGAAACATGTATCTCTTTTGAGAGATTATTTTGTGTCAAAAATTGCTATTCTGCATATTAAATATGCATTCTGTCCCATTCATTTGTGTCCCTCCCTAATGCTATTGATTTTGTCCCAGTTTAAAATGAAAAACAATCAGGCTGAGGAATTGTTTATGTCACATGATTAGTAAGTAATATATTGTAAATTAAAAGTAAGGATTTTCTTCCCATTTCCTTAGACTAGAATATACAGACAATCCTTTACATGTCCTTCCATTGGACTATGAATTCTTCTGTTTCATTTAGACTCCAGAGAGAATGTTTCCTGTACAGTACATAAACTGTGTGCTATCAGATTTTTTTCTTCCTGATAGATTAGAAATAAAGTGTTTAGATTAAAGGTACCTGGAGGAAGCTCAGAGTTCAGTCCCTAAAGTTCTGAACAAGGTCATTCAAAGTACTTATGAAATACTGATGCATATCTAATAAATTTGAAACATACTACTGTATTACCCACTTTTCTTGGTACTGTAATATAATACTCAGAAAAGGCAACTGGCCACATTGGTTCCACAGCCAGGAAACAGAAAATAGTAAATTAAGATGGCCAGCAGTAGTTCCCAACTGTACACAGTACAAAACCTAGCCTATAGAATAGTGCTGCCCCTATTCAAGTTGGACCTTCTTACTTCAATTAACCAAAACTTATATTATTTAAATGTTCACAGGCATGCCAAGTAGCTAGTCTCCTTAGTGATTCTAGATTTTCTCAAGCCGACAGTTAATATTAGCCATCATATTAGTTCACCAGAAATAGACCTCACTCAGATATACAGATATGCATTCGGTCAAGTCTGTTTTGCATGAAATGCTTATCACTGAAAATTTTTGAGTGGAAATTCTGAGTGGAATAAGACTATTTCCTGCCTTCCTAAGTGATTATTAGGTGCTGACTTTGTGTATGATCCAAGTTCAATGTGTGGATTAAAATCTTAGTGAAATTTTAACTTGTTGATTTTATTTCAGCATGCAATTTTTCCTATGTGTAGTTGAGTGAGAAAATAAAAGTTGATTTTTGATTCAGATACACTATTCAAAAGCACTTCTCGAAAGTGGAATGTAGTTTGTTTTGAACAGTCTCAGTGCAAAACAAGAAGTGTATTCTCTTTGGAGAGCTTCTTCCTCTGATGACTGACATATGTCATAAAGTTTTACTTCACTGAATTTTCTCAGTGCATTTGAGGATCAATCACCGTCTTCAGTGCACTCTTGGTCTTTCGCACATGCGTTTCCACTGCTCTTTATAAAAAAACGTACCACTTTCATTGAACTTCTTTTCTCTTCTTGTTTTTGCCTCAAGGTTTTTAAGTTTATTTTTGTCCTAGAGAATAATAGGTAAATTTTCCATGTGCACATCATAGGCAGGAGGATAAGCAAGGGGGCAGCTTTGACCTATGGCCTTAAGTGGACACTGATGAAATATTAGAAAGATACATCTTCTAACAGCACAAATTCTATCCCTGGTAATATTCTATTCCTTTCTACAAAGACATCTACTACAAGAGGGGTGCTGCTTTCAAGGTCAAAACGTCCAAATGTACTTGCCAGTACTCTTGATTGGCTTTGAAGGAATTTCTTTAAAAATAGGTCCGTTTTCTTATTTTCGTCTATTTCCAGGGCTAATGTTGAAGTATGAAAACCTTTTCCTGAATTTATATATTCATGTGTGTATGTATGTGTATTGCATGAATACATATGGATATGATATAATGTATCAGCGTGTGTATATGCACATGAAGCCAGAGGACCACCTGCAATACCAGGCTCTAGTCCAACTTTTTCTTTCTCTTTGTTTGTTTGTTTGTTTGTTTGTTTTGGAGACAGTAGCTGTCACTTACCAGGAGCTTGCCCAGTAGGTAGACTGATTGATGAGCAAACCATGGCTCTTCTGTATCTGCCTCTCCAGCAGTGAGATTATAAGTACTTGATTTTCATTTGAGTCTGTGAACTAAATCTGATCCTTAGAAAGGCAAACATTACACAGCCACTTAGCCTTAGCTTTATACTTCTAACTGAAACTTTTATCTGTCAAAATGTTAGCAATCTGTTCAGTAATACATGGAACCTGTACAACTCAAGTAAATATTTTTACTGTTAATATATGGGAGAGATAGGAAGTGGGAGATTATAAAACATACCATAATCTTGAAAAATTAATTCTTCCCCCCCAAAAAAAACCCAACAAGAAACCTTACATATAGAATGTAAATTTGCCAAGGTCTTTCCCATCACATATGGTCTATTTAGTGGACAAACTTTTGAACAGAAACAATATTTGGATAAGAAGGAGTAAAGAAATTCCTATAATTTAAAGTGTTTTCTTAGTCATGTTACATGACTGCAACTAGGGAACTATGTTATTGGATTCTAGGAACGTAAAATGGCTCCTCAGGTATTATCAGCAGAAGAAACTGTAGCACGGAATTGATGATCAGACACACAGAGATCCACAGGACCCTGGGCACTAAGCCACTAATGCATGTTATAATAAAGTGATTTTTGGTATTGAAAGTTCTCAGAAAATACATTTTGTTTTTAAAAACTAGATAGATGTTATGAGCATTACCCACTTAATATATCTATTGTGCATACCTTGATACTCAAGTAGGAAGGAAAACTGTTCTGTCTAGTTGTATACCAAACAGAGGTGCTGGATCATGTTGAATGGGTTTCCGAGATGAACTAGAAGAATTCCCAACTTCCTACATGAAGTAGGATAATTCTGATTTTCAAAAATTCTGGACCATGACTGAAGAACTTGTGAATGACACCTTCTATGGTAAAGGAGATTTTGCAGATGTGATCTCGATGAAGAGAGTCTATCGCGGGATGGAAGGAGGCCATCTGACAGAGCAGATGGTAGCCCAAGGAAGCAGAGACAGACAGAAAAGATGGTACAGTCCTGGCTGTGAAGGGAAAGAAGGAGCTATGAGCCAAAGAATCTTGAAAGCCATTACAGAAGCTAGGATAAAAAATAGAGGTAGGGTTCCTTCCTTGAAAGTAAGACCTGCTCTCAACCTAAAATCTGTAAGATATTTTTAGTTGTCTCAAGACATACAATTTTGTGTGAACCTGTTATAAGCATTAGAGAATATTAGTAAATAATTTGCAAAGATCATATAAGGTAATCAATCCTTCTTTCATGATTCTGAAAATTCTGCAAAATTGAGTAGCCTTGTACATGGACAGACATGAACCTGAGAGAGAGAGAGAGAGAGAGAGAGAGAGAGAGAGAGAGAGAGAGAGAGGAGAGAGAGAGAGAGACATACACAGAGATAGTGATAGATTAGAGAGATTAGCTAGAAAGGTAGATAGATAGATAGATAGATAGATAGATAGATAGATAGATACATACATACATACATACATACATACATACATAGAATACATATGATTATTTAGTTGTGGCATATGACTATTGGCATGCTTAGTGTTAGCTTGTTTGCCTATTAAAGTTTATTTTCATAAGCGTATGTATATATAATAAAAAGGAAAGTGACCCCCCTTTTTGAGTAAGGATACTTAAATTGTGTGAGACCAGTATTGTAAGCATTTTTAGATGTCAAAGTACAAAGATATGAATGGTTTTCCACTGGTACAATCAAGAAATCCTTATTTTTATATACTGATACATTTATAGAAAAATAAACTAATGTTTATACTAGTTACATACATACCAACAGTATAGTATAGTTCAAGAGTCCCCTTACCTCATGTCCATGCTAGTCCTCATTACCATTTGCATTCCTGATGGCTGAGGGGTGCAAAGAGCAAGAAAATATATTAAGTAATTTTAATCTGCATTTTGCTGAGAGCTAAGGATATTGAACTTTTTAAATGTGGTCATTAACCATTTATATTTCTTCTTTTGAGAACTTTATGTACCATTCTCTTGCCCTTGACCTCTTTTTAATTTGTTTGTTCAGCTTTTAGTGTTTATTTATTTGTGTTCATTGTATATACTAAGTATGCTCTTTGTATAATTTTTTTCTGGGGTATATAACCAATAAGGATTTCTCCCATCCTGTGGTTTGCCATAGTTTCCCTTTCTGGACATACAGAAGCGTTTTAGTTTCATGAGATTCCATTTGTAGATTGTTGATCTTCAATCTTTAGGTAATAGGGTTCTATTCAGAAAATCTTACCTTGTATTTGTAAGTCGAAGTACATGCCCTATTTTTTCCTCCAGTATTTTTAAGGCAATAGGTATTATGTTGAGATCTGCCCTAGTTAGCTTTGACTGTCAACTTGACACATCTTAGAATCTTCTGGGAGAAATTATCTAGATCAGATAGACTTAAAGTCTTTTGTGAAGACTGCATTGATTGTTTGTGGATGTAAAACACTTTAGCCTAACACAGACAACATCATTCCTTTGAAATGTGGCTTGAGGCAGCATAAGAATATTGAACATAGGTTTGTCCGTACATAGTTACTGCTGGATGTTCTACTTTGTGACTAAATGCCTTGATCAGAACTATGTTGTACAGAGTAGCAACTACGCATGCCTTATGTCCTGTCTTGACATTCTTCAGTATTGAATATTAATTTGAAAGGTAAGCTTAATACCCAACTTCTCACCCCAAGCTGCTTATAGTCATAGAGGCATTGTCATACAAGCAGAATCAAACTAAATTGCTTACCTATTCACAATTGAGATTTACAGAGAGTGAGAAATAGGGATTCAGGTTTGTTTTTCCTGATGGCAAAATATAGATTTTCCAGCACCATCTTCTATAAATGTTGGTTACTTCTTTAATGTACACTTTTGGAATATTTTTATAACATCAAGTACCTATTTCCACAAAATTACAATCTTATTTAACTTATTTTTTTCATTTTATTAAAAATAGATTTTTTTCACATAAAATATTCTGAATAGCTTCCCTTCCCTCTACCTTTCCTGTTTCTCACCACTTCCCATTCCATTTTGATCCACTCCATTTCTTTCTCATTAGAAAACAAACACGTTGCTTAGGGATAATAATAAAATATAATATAATTAGATAAAACAAAAACTATCAAATCATAACAGGACAAGGTAAACAAACAGAAAGAAAAGAGCCCAAGAAAAGACACAATTATCAGAGACCTATCAGTTCACATACTCAGGAATCACACAAACTCACTAAACTGAAAACCATAATATATGTGCACAGACCCTGTGCATGCTGCTTCTGTTGCTATGAGCTCATATGTGCTTTAATAATGATGATTTATAAGGTCTTGGTTTTAAGGGGGTCTTCCATCCCCATTAGGTCTTTCACTCTTTCTGCTTCCTCTTCTGTAGGGTTCCCTGGGACTAGAAGAAGGTATTTATTTGATGGAATATAATTTATGGCTTAGCCTTTAAAGGTGTCTCACTCTCTGATATTATGTCTGTGAATCTCTGCATTTGTTCACATCTGCTGCAGGACGAAGCTTCTTTGATAGTGGTTGAGCAAGGTACTGATTTATGAGTTTAGCAGAATGTCAATAGGAATCATTTTGTTGTCACATTTTTCTTTTGGATTAATTTTTGAGAACAGTAGTCTTTGTTTTTAGTCTAGGTCCCTGGGCTATCTAGTCTCTGGTTCTTTGTCATCCAAGCAGTGTTGGTTATGGTTTGCACTTCATGGAGTGGGACTTGAATAAGATACTGGTTGCTTACTCCCACAATCTTTCTGACGCCAATGCAATAGACTATCTTGCAGGATCCCATTGTAGATGAAAGGGTTATGACTGGGTTCCTGTTTATGTTTCTCTTTTGGTAGCATGAAGAATACCTACTTGTACTAAAGATGCTTGAACATATGGGTGAAGACACTATGTAGGCATGAGTTCAATATCTCTATTTTCATGAGGTGTTTAGGTGTTGTCTTCTGAAATAGGGTCTTGCTGTTAGTTGGTGGAGATTAACCTATAGTCTTGAGAGCAGCCTGGGATGTTTGGGGAATTCCATAGGGCCTCTTTGGTTAACAATTCAATTAGATATAACCTAATGCTACTATTAGAAGTTTCATTGTGACAAGAGATGTACAATTAGGGTTTTTTTTTTTTTTATCCACGTTTTTTGGTTATTTCTGTTAGATTGCCTGAAATATATTTTGTGGGAGGGGGAGCTTCTACTCTATTAGGAATTCATACTACCCCTCAAATGTGTCTTCCCATATTTCATGCTTGTTAAATTAAATTGTATTTTCGAGCATTTTGTAAAAAGGGGGATGTTTCAGAAGTAGAAAGAATATTTTTTTTTGTATTATGTGTGAATATGCATCTTAAAATACCACCAGTACAATCAATTATTGTTTTTTTATTTGTATAAATAAGTTTTCATTAAAAACTTTTCCATACATCTTTCTATTCTTTTTCCAATTACAATCGTATTATATTCCCACAAGGAAATCACATTGACTATATTCCAGAATGAAGGAATTGTATAACCATCAGTAGACGTTACAGTAAACTCAAGTCCCTTAAATTAAATTCATGTATCACTGTTTTTCTTAGTGATTTTAAAATTTGTTGAATCAGTACTTTTAGTTAGAGGACAAAGAGATGAAAGTTGAGATTCAACCATACAATTTAAATCACTTTAACTATGTGTTTTATATTGAAAATCACATATGATTTTGTCTAGGAAACTACATAGACAAGAACATAAATTGGATCATTTCATAATTAGAATTTTTTGATTTAAAGAATTTGTAGTCAAGGAGTCAGAGGTATTGCTAAATGGGACAATCCTTGCTTTGCATGTGCAAGAGCCCTGGGCTTGATCAAATTAAGGGATATGATGAAGGAAAGGGATGGAGAATGTGGTGACAGGGGAAAGATAAAATCTAGCAGTAGAGAGAGTGATGGAATGTGAGAAGGGTGAGGGGTTCTGTGAAAGGGAATGGAAGAAAGAGAGGCAAGAGATAGAAAAAGTGAAGGGATATATTTATCCCTCTGTATAAACAGCATATCTAGAAATAAACGTTTTCTACAAACCTAATATTTAGAAAATTAAAACAGATTGACTAAGTTGTGTAACCATTAAGAGTTTATTGTTAGTGGTATTAATCTTAAATCAAGACTAAAGAAGTCAAGATTATTATGCTGCAAGAACATAATTAGAGAAGTTGCTCTACATTTTGAACAATGCAATGTCTATGACAGATAAAGTATGTAAAACAGATCATAATTAGTTTTTGGTGTATTTTCCTGTTGAAACAGTAATGAAAATAAAAACAGTAGGCAAGTTGAGGCTCAAAGACACATTTTCCAATAAATATCCAGTGAAGGAAAGCATGCCTTTCTTGCAGTGGATTTGGAGTGTTTGTGAGATAAATATCTTCCACCACAGGCATATGTGACAAAAGGAAAACCAACTGGGCTGTTTCATAGCCATAGTTGTAATTCTTGACCCAACTTTTATCATAGACTATTGATCTAGATTCACTTTCTTATAACATTGAGTGATGTTGTAATTTTTAATGATTTGTTTTTGTTTTTAGTTACATGTGCATGTGTGCATATGTTCTTGCATAAGGAACTGTAGGTGGCTACACATTCCAGAATGGGGCATCACATCCATTAAAGCTGGAGTTATGGTCATTTGTCAATCATCAGTCATGGGTGATGGAGGCTAAACTGTGGTATTCTAAAAGAACAGCAAGTGTATTAATGTTGGAGCCATCTCTGTAGTACTATAATTGATTTTTAATTTCATTTTATTGCACATCCCTTTGAAAAATCTGTGGATACCAGGACATAATTATGTGAATTTACTTTGTTATGAAGCCATCTAAACTGATGATACAAATATATATATATATACCTGGAAAGTAAAATTTGAAACAGTTTTTAAAGTCTCTCTTTAAAAATGCACTGTGCATCAGCTATTCACATGTGTCCTGTATTCTCTCCTCAAAACTCCTGTAGCTCACTTTATAACCAGAAATAGGATTTATTTCCTTTTTCAGAACCCCTTTTCTTTTTCCAATTAGATGCTCCATGCTTATGCTGTGTCTCCTGGTAGAATACTCTTCATTTCAATTCATTTAATTAGCTGCTTCTTTCCATTTAGGCTCAACATTAACTCCACTTTGTCAAGGAATTCTTTTATGACTTTTCTATTTTATTTCCCAATCTATATTCAGTTAAAAGCTTGGAACTTCCATTCAGTTATGATTTCCATTTAATATCAAATGCACACACACACACACACACACACACACACACACACCACACATAAATTTTTTCCCATAAAATCAGAGGTAAACTACAATGGCAAATTCCTGAACTAAAGAAATATCAGTCACAAATTTAGGTGGAAGAACTAAATTCATTAGTACTGCACAATTTCTGAGCATAGAGAGCCAAAGGGTTGGCCATGCCAGTGACATTTACAGTGTTCCAAGAAGGAGAGGAGACACCCACAGACAATCTAATTTATTGTTTATCCTCACAAAAGGCAGGCATGGAGGATTCTTAGGGAAGTAAGCAGTCCTTTAACAGTTTAATGACATGCTGAAATAAAGAAGGTAATATTCTGTCTCACTATATGTCATAACAGTACACACATTAAAGATGTTATTCAATGTTATTTTAATAAAACAGAAATATGCTCAAAAAACTTTTAGCTTGAAATTTCTCTCAGCATTACAACTAGACCTTGACACTATTTCTTAGCTACGATTTCTCACGTTTTTGTTTCTAAATAATATAAAAAAATGACCTGCTTCAATTTTTGTCATCAAACTTCACATGATCTTGTGCCTCATCATTTTCAATAATTTCTTCAGACTTTCAGACTTTTCTAAATATTTATCCTTTTTTTTTTCTTTTTTGCTTATGAACTGGTTTACTTAATATTTTATTTCAGAAAACAGAAGGGTTTTTTTATTTATTTATTTTTTAGGTGGGATGTGTTTTTGTATTTGTTTTGAATAGTAGTCATTTAATGGCCTCCATTTCTGTCTTTCAAGAACTAAGACCTTAGTACTTACTCTAGAAGTTCAACACCAAATCTACAGTTTCGTTGATGTTTTTCAATGTCGTTTTCTAAGACTTCTCTAGTTTTGGGAGTATGTCTGTCACTGAGTATGCATGTTTGTGTTTCTTGTGTGTGTGTGTGTGTGTGTGTGTGTGTGTGTGTGTGTGTGTGTGTGAATCTGTATGTATGTCAGTGATTACAGACTTCTGATTTTATGAATTTGTCTTTTTCATGTTCAATCATAGTATTTTCATTACTACAGCATGGTAGCGAAAGTTGATGTTGACATTTTTCTTCACTTTTAATAGTTTGGTAGTTCTTCTTGTCATGTAACATTTTAAGTGGTTTGTCAACATCCTCCAGCTAACTTGTTGGCCTTTTGAGTAAGACTGTGCTGTGTCAGTAGGTCAAGCAGAAAGGTGCTTAAGCTGACTACACAATGTGTCCGAATTCATCTTTTAAAAATGTAGTTTCATAGAATGTCATAAATTCTTTCTGATAGTTGGGGTTTTATGATACTATTTTATAGAGCTTTGAGATTTTAAAGTAAAGTGTTCACACTGTATGTAAAACACTTAAAAGTATCTTGTGCCCCAATAAAAATATATAGAAAATAAATCTTAACTTGAGAAAGTTAAGAAACTGAACAACGGATGAGAAACAGCCCAACACATCAATCACTTCATATTAGAAAGAAGAGTTTTAATACATTTATTTATTATTATTTTTTTCTGTTGACCTGAGTTGTCATTGCTAATTTTATTTATTTATTTATTTATTTATTTATTTATTATTGAATATTTTATTTATTTACATTTCAGATGTCATCCCCTTTCCCTATTTTCCCTCCCTAAAACCCCCTATCCCACCCCCTCCTCCTTTTTGCTCTTATACCATTTGAATTACATGCAAGTATTCAGGTCAGGTATAGGTTGAGGAACTAGTGTTTAGCATTTAATTTCACTCCATCCTTCCCTGTGTCCTACTCTCTCTTCCTCTCTCTTTTCCTTTTTTTCAGCCTAGATCAGAGAGGACCCATTCATTAATAAAGAATGAGGACATCATTTATTTTTAAACGTAGGAATTACAAAGAAAATATCATATAACATTTATAGTCCTTGGAAAGACAGAGCTGGTCACAATGCTCAAAGGCATTAACTGCTATGAAGTTTGGTTAAGATATAAAATGTGAAATACATTGCCACAGACTAGATAGTGGTGGGGAAATGGTAGCAACTACTTATTAACATAAAAGTTCCATGTCATTAAATCTATCTATCTATCTATCTATCTATCTATCTATCTATCTATCTATCTATCTCAAAATACATGTGTATGGTGTCATGAATACACTTGTCAGATTTTTGAGTTCTATTTAAACAAAGTAGTAAGTTATATTATTCTGTAAGCTCTCAGAGGTAATAATCTGCTAACATATTCAGTCTGCATTCTAGCTCTTGTAAATCTTTTCAGTTTACTGACCTGCAAATGTACTTGGAGAAAATTCTGACCTCTTTAGCACCATCACATGATTAAGTGGATTATTCTAATGGCAGAACTCTCACCAAAGGACACATGGAAAATTAATTTGCTTTGACATTTGTTTGACTAAAACAAAGCAGTAGGAATTGTGCAGTTCTGATGCATAGGACCTTTACAAAGCAGGTTGTCTTTGACTAATGAGAGACAGGCCATACTCTAGGAGTCTTGTTTATCTTAGTTCAAAATGGCCAATATCCTCTCCTGACTCAATTTTCACAATGTATAGTGTGGATAATGAGGATTAAAGTTAGGTTACAGCACTGTAATCAATGATTTGAAATGTGGTTGTCACACAAGCCTAAGATTTCCGAATGCTACTACCACCTAGCAGAACAACAGTTGTGAAATTTGTGTCCCACAACAGAACACTTTGTTGGCATTCGGACCATAAACCAAAGGTCTGACCTGTGCTTACATGTACTGTTATGCATAGCATGTTATTTGATAACATACCTTCCACTAAAAAGACTCTATTTTGTAGTTCTCAGGAAAAAAAAAAACTGTACTAGCTATCAGTAGTTACAGATTAAAGAGTTTGAAACCAAACTGCACAGAAAAATTGAAGGCACCTTTGATAACAATGCTGTCACTTGTACAGTTCCCCTTGCTTCTATCTGTCTCTTGATAAACATTGTGGGATTAGGTAGCATATATTAGCTAGTTGAGGAGGAGCAGGGAGAGATGTGCAGTGATGTTTAACCCCAATCAATAGCTCCACATAATGTTGAATACTATCATATTTCAGATACACTTTCTGAAAAAATATGTTCTGCAAAATACCAGGGTGATGATGGGTTTATCATCATTTTTGAAAGTCTACTTGTAATATCATGCTACAAGGAAACACACTTGATTTTAATTATTTCTGTGTTATGTAAATACCTTAATGTAGATAAGTCCTCAAGCTTAAGATGCTGATTACAATATATCTTTAAATCTGTATTACAATTATGCTTGTATAGAAGTATATGTTGGTTTCATCCCTTTGCATACAGTTTTATTCCATCCTCCTTTCCTTCCTTTTACTTATAAGATTGAACCACATAGGAGAGAGCAGAGGATGAAGCTGTGTTGATAGTGTGTTTGCCTAACATACACGAAGCCCTGGCCTCCATCCCAGTCCTGCCAGTCTTGCTTATTAGAACACATAACTGTCTTTCCAGGACTCAGGAGGTAGAGATAGGAAGATCTACAATTTAAGGTCATTTTTAGCTATATAACGAGCTGAAGTCCATCCTGGGCTACATGAGATACCTCCTTAAAAATACATACGGAACCTTATATAATTGTCAATATTACCCATTTTAATCTTAAAAGTCAATATTTACATGGTTCAACCAATAAAAACTAATTTAGAAGGATAGTGTTTAGTATCTCAACTGATTATAATTGCTAAATTCATCAGAAAATATAAAACATTCATATGGAAAGAAAGACAAATGTGGATTAGTTTTATTGGTAATCCATACTTCCAACTAAATCTGGGAATGTGTTCTAATATAAAAATTAAAAGGATTCACCAGTAAAACTATTCTGATTAATTATTAACATATATTATGTTCATTTGCAAGATGAATATCTTTAACTTATATAGACTATACATTCTAGAACTCAAGTCTTTTTAAGTAGCACATCTATTTACATGTTTTCCAGATGTATTTCACAAAATTCACCTTCTACAATATGATTTAGAGTAATTGTTTTTTAATCTTTGTTTCCATTATTTACTCAGAAAAACAGATAACTGTAATATTTAAATGAACAACCTGGGTCAGGAGGTTAACATAGCAAGTAAAGACACTTGCCACCAAGCTTGGTGATTTGAATTTGAGTCAGGGAACCCACAAATGAAAGAACAAAAAACTTACATCTGTAAGTTGCTCCTTGTCCTCTACATGATCATGCCATGTACATTGCTCCCTGACACACAAAATAAATAAATATTTTAAAAGTATTCATAAGATATAATATTTCTATCTCCTTGAACCAGGGTTTTAATATCATATAATACCTTCCTGGATTTCAGAGCCTAGTTTTGCAAAAATTCAAATCTTAAGGAATTTTTTGAGAAGGGTCAGCATCAAAGCCTTGCCTGTGTATTTTATGATATAGTTGTTTTTGACATTACAATGGTTCACTTCTCTATTTTGACCAGGACTTTATTAATGAAAACACTGCTTAAAACTTTAGTACTTCCTTTTGACACAGCCATTATTGTTTCCTTAGAATATTTTATTTCAGATAAGCTATTTTATACTCTATAACCAATAATCATGAAAATTTAGATATTACAAGGTATTCTAGCAATAGTTTATTTTCAGTCTTTTGATGCCTACACAGATATTTTTTAATTTCCTGCAACTCAATACAAATATTGTCAAGTTAAAGTTAACTCAATAACCTATTTACACTTTATTTAACCATAAATAAGAAGGCCCTACTCATTTGTGCTTGTTTATTAAGATTGCCATGACAAATAATACAAACTTCAGGCCTTGGAACAAAAGAAATGTATTTTCTCACTCATTTAAAAATCAGACTTCCAAATCAGCTTGGTAGGAGATAGCTTTTCTGAAGTCTTGATTGAAGGAAGCCATTCTTTCTCCAGCTGCAGTGGTTTGCTTATATTGTGTTTGAATAATTTGACTCTCTGCCTCAGTTTTCAGAAGGCTTTCCCCATGTTTTTCTTCTCTTCTATAAATACTGACAGACTCTGTGGATTTAGACTAACCAAATCAGCCCAGGGTGGTATCATTTTTTTTCATACAATATTTTCTCATTGTTTCCTCTCCCTCATATCCTTTCCGATCTATGTGATCTTACTCTTTACTTAGTTGTATCTATAAATTATGCTTTCAAACAAGTTCTCATTAATAAATAGCCAAAGTTTAGATTGGAGCATGACTTTTTATTATGCTTTTTTAGGAGCACAATTCAACTAAATGTATTGTTAACAAACCAAGTATTTGCATGTATCAGCAGCAACGTTCTCTTTATTTGGTTAACTGATATGAGAATTGCATTTCAACTGATTCTTTTTTTTTAATTTTTACTAATTGTTCCATTCATTTACATCTCAAATTATATCCCAATAAAAGCAAGAGATCGTTGAAGTTAATACAAAGTAACCATTAAATAATGTGTTTCCTCAGTGAAACATAGAGTTTCAATGAATTCTGAGCCAGTCATTCATTATTGAAGAATTGGTTTAAAAAGTTAAGTAATTTGAAAGCAACAAACACCTTCACTTGTACAAGGGCCATTCAAGAAAAATTTTTGGCAGATTTTTACACTCAAGTTTTGCAACACTGTATTGGGGCAGTCTAGAGTAAAACAGTTCTTCACAAAGAAACTGCTCCAATAAAGTATAATATTTCATTTCCTTTAGTTACAAACTAATGTTAGGTAAATATTACATGTAACAGCATGAATTTTGTATTTTCACAGAATAATCTGCAATTGCTTGAATTATTCATCGATTTATAACGATGGACCTAAATGAAAGAATATGCTCTTATCCAGAAGCTGATTATGCAAAACAATCTGACAATCATAGTCACATCAATTTATATTAAAATTAAAACTTTCTAATAATTAAAATACTCATAGTAGATTTTTTGCCTCCTCTTTTACTTCTAGAACCTTCTACCATCTTAAAAAGTGAGGTATCCTCTAACATGTAGCCGATGTCTTTGTTTCAAGCAATGATGATCTTGCTATTCATCCTACACTCAGGCCTATATTGCAAAGTTTCCTTTTTCGTAGAGATTTCCTCTTCTGTATTCAGATCTACAGGTTTCCTCATTGCTCAGTTATGTCTGAAATATTGATTATTTCCCTGTTTGTTCATTGAGTTTGAAACTTTCTTTTCCTCTGTAGCTTTGATCAAATAAATGAAAACAAAAGCAACAAAAATTTGTTATATTCAGAAGATGGCCTTTGGTAAATCATGAGCATGATTATTTCATGACTTTATTTTAAATCGTTTTGTCTTGATTAAAATCTTGCAGGTGGACTAGAAGCATTCTTCTGTTTTGCTCATCCCACAATGAGCAATGCTGCATATAAATGCTTAATAAATATTGACTTTCTAATACAATGTAAGTAAATGATAAATATAAATATTCAGCAAAGATACAAAATATATATTTGAAAACCAAGAATGCTTGTAAGGATAATTTGAACATTAACTGATGGTAAATGCTGTTCTGATAGTTGTGCAAACTTTATGTAAGGTCTGATATTTACTGTGCATCTAGAAAATTCCCTCTTGACCTAGAAACAGACTCTTCAACACCAAAAGAATATCACATAACAATTATAGCAGGATTGAAATACAAACAAAAGCTACTCTTTTCATGGGAAGAAGCATGAATTGATTGCTATATTTGATTGTATCTTTTTACACTTTCTTTTTGATTTTTGTATTGTTTTGTGTTAAAATCAAGTAGGAAGTTAGCTGTTTGTTCATTGTTATACCTTTAGACTTAAGAACAGCATGTACTGAAGGCATATGTCTGACTAAGGAAAGCAAATGTGGACAAAGACAGATAGACAACAGAGGTAGGGATTGTGATCTCTGTACATTAACCCTTCAGTATTTGTCATAGATTTCTTCCATGATTGTCCTCAGATGTTTAGATTTGAGCAGTTCAATTACTTAACATAAAATGACTTCATATTCTCACATATTCAAATAAACCACATACATCATCTCAATTATTCTTTAAATTATCCATAGATTATTTATGATCCATAATGTAACAAAATATATTTAACTTGTTATGCTGTGTTGCTTAATGGGTAATGACAAACATGGGTACAAAGTCATTACATATGCAATTTATTTTTAAATACAGTTGATCCACATTTTCTCACTCTACAGAAATAAACCCAATGGATACTAAAGAGCAACTGCATATATATGTACTTGCCTACATATGATTTATAAACATATATGTAAATAGTAGTTGTTGATATTAAAATTATTTTTTTTTCTTTTGGTTGTAATGGTATCTTAGTTATTGCATAATACAAGTATAAAAATCAAAGTCATGCCACTCAGGAGGACCTAGACTGTAAAAATCCAGTCTACATTACAGGTTCTTATACTGGTATTCTTGGTGATTTCCCGCCTTCCTCATTTGCTCTATTTCCTTCTATCAATAAAATGACAGAAGCCTTGTTTAAGAAGCAAGGTAGAGATAAACACTTCACTCCTACACTAACCAGTGGATTTTGTTCAGTGATGGTACCTCTTCCCCATTCAACATTTTCTCATGGTGCATGAACTCCCAGCGGATATGGATGCTGCAGATCTCTCTCACTTCATGCAGATCCAGTCCTCTGCTTTAGAAAAACAGGATTAGAATGGCTGAGGATTTCTTACTTCAAATGAAATATAAATAGTTAAGACCAGCTGCTAGATTCATTCTAAATTACTTAGGTGTTTCTAAAATGCATTTATGAACTGAACTCTATGTGATGAATATTTAAATTAGAAATGGTTAACAAAGAAATTACGAGCAGACTTAAGGTCATTGTGTTGCACATGGCTGTTTTTCCACGTTTAAAATCCAAAAATATAAAAGGTGATCACCTAAATGTTTGAAGGAATGTGAGTTAGAATGACAGTTCTGAGTCCTTCCATGCATATTCATTACAACTTCTAATTTACTACCATATTTACCACCAAAATTGTAGAGCAAATTATATTCTGTATCAGTCCCCAAAGGGGCTTTCATCTTCCTTGTTTGGCTCTGCACCAAAACAGAACACATTAAAGAGAGGGATTGTACTGTCGGTTGTGAATACTTAACATGATATAGAAGTTGGTACTTCTTAAAATGAATACTGCTTAGGCTTCCAATGACAAATAATACCAATTCTATTCATTTTGCACTTCTGTGGATACCATGGAGAGGTATTGTCCCAAAAAACAGTGACAGTAAAACTATGAAAAATATCTTCTCACTGGTAATTCCCACATGTGTGATTCTGCCTTCCACTCTGTCCTTGACAAGAGCAACAACAAGATAGAACTTGGTCTGATAATTTTCTCTATCTTGGTTTAAAGAAATGATAATAGTCTATAATAATTTCTGAAAATTAACAAAGCAAATGAATAATTTTGCAAGAATATTTATCTAAGTACTAACTATGTAAGATTTCATAGTAGAAAAATTCTTTCCCTGTAGCAAAAGAAATCCATCCTACTCTTTAAGTTTCATAAGATAGCTGAAGGAAGGCCAAAGTGTGGATGCTTCAATCCTACATAGAAGGGGGAACAAAATAATCACAGGAGGTAGAGGGAGGGAGGGCCCTGGAAGGGAAGGAGGAGGTGAGGAAAAAGGAGGGGCAGGATCAGGTACGGAAAGGAACAGGAGAGAAGTACAGAAGGTCAAGAAATGGAAAAGAAATATATAGCAGTTGGGGATCGGAAACTGGAGATAGCCATTAGAAAGTCCCTGATGCCAGGGAAGCAAGAGGCTCCCAGGACCCAGTGAAGATGACTTTAGCTGAAATACCCCAAAAAACGGGAGATAGAAACTGTAGAGACCACCTTCAGTAGATAGGCATAGCACCCAATTGAGTGCCCGGGCCACCCACCTATCTCAAAATTTGTAACCCAAAATTGTTCCTTTCTAAAGGAAAAACAGGGACAAAAAAAAAAAAAAAAAAAAAAGGAACAGAGACTGACAGAAAGGCAATCTAGAAACTGCCCCACCTCGGGATCCATCCCATCTGCAAATACTAACCCCAGTCACTATTGCTGATG
This sequence comes from Mastomys natalensis, assembly GCA_021653895.1. NCBI lineage: Eukaryota > Metazoa > Chordata > Mammalia > Rodentia > Muridae > Mastomys > Mastomys natalensis. Next base: position 200,421 of record JAJTUV010001086.1, read on the forward strand.
CCAAGAAACACTTACTGAGAGGAGCCTGATATGACTATCTCTTGAGAGGTTCTGGCAGCACTTGGCTAATACAGATGCAGACACTCAGAGCCAACCATCTGACTGAGCCTGGGGACCACAATGGAAAAGCTAGGGAAAGCACTGAATGAGTGATGGGGATTGCAATCCCATAGGGAAAACAACACCACCTAATTGTATCACCCAGAGCTCCCAGGGACTAAACCACTAACAAAAAAGTATGCATGGAGGGATCCATGGGTCTAGATACATATGCTGCAGAGGATGGCTTTATCTGGCATCAATGGGAGGGAAAGTCCTTGCTCCTATGGAGGCTTGATGTCCCAGTTTAAGGGGATGCTAGGTGGGAGTGGGTGACTGGGTGGAGGAGCATCCTCATAGAGTCAAAGGGGAGTGGAGAGAAGGGCAAGAGGATAAGGTGTTTGTGGAGGGGAAACAAGGAAAGGGGGTATTATTTGATGTATAAACAAATAAAGTTTTGAATAATAAAAATATGGCAAAGAATGAAGTAAAAAATGGTCTAAAATTTAAAGAATCCCACTCAAATTTGCATAGAATAAGCTCAAAATTTGGCAGAATATGGTATTATACCAATGACATCTGAAATATGGTCAGGCAACCAAATTAGAGAAATTGAGAGTAGTAAATATGAGATAAAAGTTTTAAGCAGGGTCATTGCTTCCAAAATACTAAGTTTACAGTTCAGTACTAAGCACCAGTGCCAGTGATTATGCAAATGCATAAATGTAAAAGATTCTATTTTTGCTTTCATGATTATATAATTGGTACATCATGAGAAGACTTAAAATGCTTGATATTAATTGCACTGAAAAGTACATGAATTAACTAAATCAAAAATGCCATGTGCATTTTCAAGGAAAGTTCATACATACCCTAAGTTTTCTATATTAGTGCTATGCACATAACATTGTAGGATCCACTTGTGAAGCTAGATGAATGCACTGAATTACAACTGAAGTGCTTTATACTCCACAGTTCAGAATTAGTAAATGTGATTCACTGTGTTGTACTCTCTGTAGTTTAACACATAACTTCTAGTTTTTGTAGTAAACTAAGAGACCCATGGACTAAGTGTGTTTTAGAATTTAATGATGGCTTTAAAGCTTCAGTTATAAATAGGTAAGGTAAAAGAGTGAATGTAGGCCATACATGTAGTCTACACACACAATGGGTCTACTGCGCCCCTGAAATTTTTTTGTATAAATACTCCTTGATCCTGTGTATCAAAAATAGTGGTTTGTACAAGTCAAAACGTGAAATTCAAGACTTAATAATCTTTATGATGTAAGAAATTTCTACATATATATACTACAAAAAAATGTCTTTATTCAGATATGCCCAGTGCATATCTGTAGAGTATAGCAACGATAATTTACTCATCAAAGGTCAAGAGACTCTGATTTTACAAATGACCTAAAATGATTGCAGTAATGGGAAAACTTACATGAAACTGTTAGAATTTGTCAGCAAGAAACAAATGCCTGCTGAAACCTCACTGATGAGTTGCTTTCTGCAGCTCCTCCTGTACAGATTGTCTGTGAGGCATTTTCTTGATTATGAACAACAGCCTAGTGTGTGGGGTAAAACCCCTTGGTAGGTAGTCCTGAACTGTATGAGAAAGCCAGCTGATGAAGCAATAAGAACTCTATGGTCCCTCCTTCAATTCCTGCTTCCAAGTATCTCCTTTGATTTCTTGTGTTGACTCCCCTTCATGATAGACTACAACATGTAAGCCACATAGACTCATTACTCCCAAGTTCATTTATTCATGTTTTTTTTCATCACATCACCAGAAATAGAACTAGAATACTGATGTTTAAAGTGTTACACAAAGGTGCCTCTGTCACTTAGGTGAGGGGCAGGATGGTGAGTAGTGAGAACCATTGTCTCCTGTCCTATTTGCATTTCAGACAGAGTTCTTTAGTTTTTTAATGTCTTTCATGTTATGGATATCAGAAGACTACGTTTCAAAAAGAAAAATTACCTTTTTTGGTATGCTGACTGTATGTATTTGACTCTTCCTAGTTTAGATATGAGTGCAAGTACATAAGAATTGTTGAAGACCAGTGCTTTAAGTTCCTAAAGCCTGCATTTAACATAAGGAGAATGCCCATCTAGAAGAACACTTCTAACATTGTTAGTGGAACTGAAGCTAGTACAACCACTCTGGAAATCAGTCTCGCGGTTCCACAGAATATTGGAATTAGTACTACCTGAGGACCCAGCTATACCACTCGTAGGTATATACTCAAAAGATGCTCCAACATATAACAAGGACACATGTTCCACTATGGTCATAGTAGCCTTATTTATAATGGCCAGAAGCTGGAAAAAAAGTGAATATTAACCTAAAAGCTCAGAATACCCAAGATACAGTTCACAGATTATGTGAAGCTCAAGAAGAAGGAAGATCAAAATATGGATGTCTCAGTCCTTCATAGAAGGGGAACAAAATATTCAAGGGAGGTAGAGGGTGAGAGGGACTTGGGAGAAATAAAGGAGTGAGAGGGGAAAAAGGTGATAGGATCAGATGTGAGAGGAGATGGGGATGATATACAGAGGGTCAGCAATTTGAACAGATGTGTGTAGCAGTGGGGGCTGGGGAACTGGGAGTAGCTACCAGCAAGACCCAGATGCCAGGAAAGCAAGAGGCTCCCAGGACCCAACAGAATGAGATTAGCTGAAATTCCCAACAAAGGAGAGGGAGGACCTGTAGAGACCATATACAGAGGGTAGGCAAGGCCCCCAGTTTGGGGATGGGGCCACCCACTCATCTCCAAATTTTTAACCCAGATTTGCTCCTGTATAAAGAAAATATTGGGACAAAGTGTGGAGCAGAGATTGAAGGAAAGGCCACCCAGAGAGTGTCCCACCTGAGAATCCATCCCACACACAGACAACAATCCCAATCACTATTGCAGATGCCAAGAAGTGCATGCTGACAGGAGACTGATATCACTGTCTCCTGAGATGCTCTGCCAGAGTCTGAAAAACACAGAGGCAGATGGTCACAGCCAACCATTGGACTGAGCATGGAGTGCTCAATGGAGGAGTTAGAGAAAGGACTGAAGGAGCTGAAGGGATTTGCATCCCCATAGGAAGAGCAACATTATCAACCAACCAGATCCCGTAGAGCCTCTACCACCAATCAAAAGAGACTAAACCACCAATCAAAGAGTACACATAGAGGGACCCATGGCTCTATCCACATATGTAGCATAAAATGGCCTTATCTGGCATCAATGGGAGAAGAAGCCCTTGGTACTATGAAGGCATGAGGCCCCAGTGTAGGGGAATGCCAAGGCAGTGAGGTGGGAGGGGTTGGGTAGATGGGGGAGCACTCTCATAGAAGCAGAGGGAGGCAGAATGGGATAGGGGGTTTCTGGAGTAGAAACCAGATAACATTTGAAATTTAAATAATTAAAATATACAAAAAAATTTTTTAAAAAAAGAAAAGAAATTCTTAAACACACTGTGGCTGCAGATCCATACAGCAAACAGTGCTGATATTTTTTCTTGGCCTACAAATTATTTAAGAAATAGCACGAATGTAGAGAGACAGAAAAAAGTGGAAAGAAACAATGAGTTAGAGATATAGAAAGCGAGATGGAGAGATACAGACACAGACACACGCAGACACGCACACAGACACACACACACACACACACATATACACACACACACGAAGAGGAGTTATTTCCTGTTCTCTAATTCTTAAAATTCTGAATTATTAACTATCAGTGGGCTTCTTGTTGGTTCATAATTTTCTCACTTATACTACAGGAAGATTTGCAATACAAGTATAATAATATCATATCACAATATCTACGTCAAGAATGCACAGATAATTGGCAGAATTTTTATAGGGAAGATAGATTACCTGAAACAGAAATGCAATGTGCATAGATATAAAGTGAAATTCATTAATCTTCTGTATTATTTAACTATCATAGTTTGGGTTTGCTTTCTTTGTCTTTTAAAAAGATGTGCACAATGTTTAACATGTTAATCCGTCAATATAGTTCTCCTTTATAACTGAGAGATGAAGCAAGTTTTAAACATGGAACTTTTAAGAAAAATAGTTCATACATGAAAACTACCTTTGTCCAGTTTAATCGAAACAAGTGAAAGCAGGGTCCCTAGAGAAACTCACATTGTTCTGGGAAACAAATAAACAAACAATAACCTTGGCACTATTAAAATTGTGCTATCCAATTAAGAGGTCTAAATTCAAATTGTTATAACAATCTGAATGAGGATTTGAAACTATATCTATGATGTCAGCAATGGAGAGCTGATCTTGGTTGTGAACATGAAGAAACTCAACTTAGTAAATTTCTAATTTTCTCCACCAGATTGGCCTGCGCACATGTCTATGGGGTGTTCTATTGACTTTAATCGATAGAGGAAGGCCAATACTCTGTATGTGGTGCCATCCCTAGGCAGGAGGACAAAGGCTGAATAAGAAAGATGGCTGAACAGGAACTTAGCAGTGACCCAGTATGCACTGTTCCTCCAAGGGTTTGTTTAAGCTTCTGCCTTGTTCTCTTTTAGTGATGAACTGTGTTGTGAAAGCATAAGCTAAAATAAATCTTTCATTCCAAGTTTGCCTTCAGTTAGTGTGTACTACTGGAGAAAAAGGAAATCTCGGACAATGGTTAATGTCTACCATGCTTTCCTTTAAAATATATGCCTAGATTGCAAAAGGATCACCATAGGATATAGCCAAGATTTAGACTGTGAACTTTCCATAGTTTTGTTATTTTTAACTAAAAGCAGAATCCTTGCCAAAGCAGAAATTTCAATCATCAACAACAACAACAACAACATCAACAAAAACAAACAGGGTTTGTTTTGCCTCAGATATTTTATATATGTGCTTGGGCAACCAAATCATCCATTTAACATTTATTTCCTGTCTCTGCAAAAAACGATGGACTGAAATCTATGTTCTAATTATGAGCTACAATGCAACTTTCTCCATAAAGTTTATCACTTATATTTAAATTAGCATTACCTTACAAATATGCAGTTTCCAGTTAGTAAATTGTAGATGGCCTTTCAGAAGGGCCTTTCTCAAGGATGCTGTTCTATTGCTCATCATATTTGTTTTATCTGATGTTCATCTTTTTTCTCAGTCTTTCTACAGCTGCTCTTTTGATTTTCAGTGAGATTGGAAATCAGCACCCTACCAGGTTATAACATCACTAATAATTTGGAAATGTGTAGTTTAAACCAAAGATTATAGAGCAGAAAAGCTGAGCACTCTGGAAGTAGCTCCTTTCTGGCCTTTAGTTCTGGTACATTTTGGTATAAGGAACACTGGCATCTCAACCTATTATAAGAAACTTTAAAAATAAACAATGTAAATTCAATACTTTATCTTGTATAGTACGAGGATCTGGGCAGAATTTTCTTTCAAAGGAGTTTGGCTCTGGGCAATATTTCAGGATTTCTCTCTTTAACGCTATCAAGGAATAATGGAGTAGACCGAAAGGGACTGGAGAAAAATTCTTGTTCAAAAATTAAAAATATATATGTATATATCATTTGATTTCTAGTATTTAAGTAATTCTGATGCATTTATTCAAGAAATTGCAAAACAGTCTTTGCATTTCATTTGGATTCTGTGTTGTGTAGTCGCATAAAGCTCATTAAGACTTCTGTGAAAGGAATGTCTTTGATATAGTTACTGTCCCACAGGATTAAATAATGATCTATGCATTCATATAATTTTTTCCAATCTCATGACTTATTAAAATGCATGGCTACTTTATGAATAATCTGGGTAAAAATAAAGATCTTTGAAAGTTCAAGTTACAATCTTTATCTGCTTCTAATATTCAATCTATGTCAAAATGAACAAGTTCAACAAGGAAGAGATGAGTAGAGACTAACGTGATTTTCTTTGTGGCATATCAGTGCTAATCTAATCAAATAGACCTTTTTGCAATTCAAAATTATTAGGTCCATTTAAAACATTAGTCTATGAGAATTTTATTAGTTCTAATTTAATACAAACTTTTATGTCACTCACTTTAATTACTTCATTTGTTTGTTTTTGTTTTGTTTTGTTTTTGTTGTTGTTGTATTATAAGACCAGGTTTAAGAGAGACATTGCTGTCTTAATAATGGAGAGGAATGACTGAGCAATTTGATGCTTAACATTGTGGTTGAAATTCAAATCCATACTCAACTTATTACATACAATTTGCTGTTAACTTTTCCCATTTATAATCCAAGTACTTAGTAAAACATTGAACACAAAATTGGTACTTATGTACATATTGTTTGCCATTAAAATTTAATTTTAATCTCTGAAAATTTCTTCTGCTACTATACACTCGTTTTACTCTTCTATGCACTTTATTTATTATCATTTTAGTTTGCTTGTTCACTCGCTGATTGTATGAGTGTGATAATGTATTTGTTTGGAATAATTTATTTTTTATTTTTATATTAAACTATTTTATATATTTATATTCCAAAAGTTGCTCCCCTTTCAGAACATCTTCTCAGAGTCTTCACCATACCCAAACCCCTACTCCCAAGAAGGTGCTTCCCCACCTCCTCACCCATCCCCCAACTCACCCTCACCAGCATCTCTCTTCTCTGGGGCATGAAGTTTTCACAGAATTAAGTGCAAACTCTCCCACTGAGGCCAGACAAAGCAGTCCTCTGTTACACATGTGTCCAGGGCCACAGACCAGTCCATGGATGCTCCTTGGTTGGTGGCTTAGTCTCTGGGAGCTTTGAGGGTTCTGGGTTAGTCAATACTGTTATTCTTCCTATGGGTTGCAATGTCCCTCAGCTCCTACAATTCTTCCCCCAACTCTTCCCCTAACTCTTAGGGGTCACCAACATTGATCTAATGGTTGAATTTAAATATCTGCATTTGTCTCAGTCAGCTGCTGGTAGAGCCTCTCAGAGGTCAGTCATGCCAGGCTCCTCTCTGCCAGCAGAATATGGCATCAGTAATAGCATCAGGGTTTGGTGTGCCAACATGGGATGGATCCCAAGTTTTATTGGTCACTGGCTGACCATTCTTTCAGTCTCTGCTCCATTTTTGACAATGCATTTTCGTTCAACAGGAAAAACTTCAGGTCAAAAATTTTGAAGATGGTGGATAGTGATAGACTAGGGGCCATGTCTATCTACTGAAGGTGGTTTCTTCAGGTTCTATCTCCCCATTGTTGAAAATTTCAAATGCATCCCCATTGAGTCCTGGTAGCTTCACATATCCCAGGGCTCTGGGACTTTCTTCAGGTTCTCCCTTCCCCCGTACTGCTGCATATTTCAATTCATTCTCCTGGCCCTCTAGGCTTCTCCCCCCATACCTGATCCTGGGTTCCTTTTCTCTTCCCTCTTCCTACTCCCACCCAGGTTCATCCCTCCCTATTATTTGGTTCCCCCTTCTAAGAAGGTGTGAGGCATTCATGCTTGCGCCTTCCTTCACCTGAAGCTCTCTAAGGTATGTGGAGTGTATCATGGGTATTTTGAACTTTTGGCTAATATCCATTTATCAGTGAATACATAACATGCATGTTATTTTGAGTTTGGGTTACCTCACTCAGGATGATATTTTCTAGTTCCAACCATTTGCCTGCAAAGTTCATGATGTCCTTGTTTTTAGTAGCTGAATAGTTTTCTATTGTGTAGACGAACCACATTTTCTGTATCCATTCTTTGGTTGAGGGACATCTGGGTTCTCTCCAGCTTCTGGCCGTTACTCATATGGCTGCTATGAATATAGTGGAACATGTGTCCTTGTGGTATGGTGGAGCATCTTTTGATATGATAATGTATTAGTACGGTATGATATTATTTTGGAATGTTTTAAAGCTTAAGAAAGATGTAGCATATTCAAAAGTAATCGGGAGCCTATCATTTCTTTTTATATTTATTCTCACTAAGATCAAGACTTTCTTGCCAGATCTATATTTCTATAGACCTAGATGAGAAAGGATGAGAGGCATAAGATTGAAAATAAAACAATTTCCAACTATCATATTGAATCTCCATATTTCTTTCCATAATTAAAAGTATCATTTATGTGCACATTAAAACCTCTAAGTGAAAGCTGAAGAAGAATGCAAGAGCATCCAAACAAACCTAAACCCTGTTTCCCCAGTAACAGTAGACACCCTGAACTAGGCTGTAAATAAGATTGTCTCAATTTTTGTTTCACAGTCCAGTGTTTGTCTCTCCTCTGTTGGATATTCTCTAGTGATCTAGACACTATGTCGTGATACAAATGTGAAGACAATAATCCTTTCTCCAGGGATTGAAATTTGGTGATTGAGTCATATTACATAATATTAAATGATATTCAGTGACACAAATAAGTTTGAATAAAAATGATGTTCTGCAGATGAATAGTGGGTGCTGATGAAGCACAGTCCTTTATGTTTTCATTCTCTTTTCCAAACAAAAATGTGTCACAATTCTGCTATCTGTTTAGAAATATATAAGCACAGAGGCTGGAGATGAAGATGAGAATCCTTCTTGTACTTATAAACTACATACAGAATACAAAAAAAGAAAACAAAATATAATAAATAACATGTATCATAGAATTTCTGTTCTTATGAATATTACATCTTGAAGGAATCATAGTATTAAAAAGGAATTATATTTAATGTACAGTACTTATTTAAGTAATAAATATAGATTTTTAAGGGATAAAACAGAATCTAAATTTATAAAATAAATATGAGAAAGTAGTTAGGTATTTGCCATTTCATAATTCTATGCACTTTTAAGCATTCAACTTGAACTTGAAAGTTGGTTTAAATTTTTGGCAGGTTGAAATAACGATTGAATCTTTCTCTTCTACTTGTGTATTCTACAATGATTGAATATTCTGAGAGTTTTCAGTGAAACTTCTATTTCTATCAGAGAAATTAGGGTTATTTTTATATGAAGAATAATGTGTCTAAGGTTGAAGTTCTGACTGATATTTTTGGATTATGTCAAATTGTTGATAACTAACACAATAAACCCAGCAAAATTGATGAAATTGTTATAGGTACATTGGAATATTGGTAAATCATTATGGTTTGGGATCAATGTTTGTAGATTATACTAAGTACTGGAACATTGAAAATAAATGGCTACAGAAAGGATGCAGACCAAAAGAGCCTACAACTGAATGGAGCTGGGTATCTCTGTGTCAAACCTTTCTAAGGCAGAAATTCTCAATATTACAGTTGTGTGCATCAAGTACCAGAACATCTAACATCTGCTATGTGCCAGAAAATGAAGTGCTTAGTCAACTGTATAGCAATTTTATATTATTTTCCCACTATCTGAAAATAAGCACTAAAGATGAAGAATATGCCTGAAATAGCTTTAGATGTCAATCAAGAATGATGAGAAGATTGACAAAATGTTAAATGGAATGGGGAACTTAGTGAGTAAAGGGTAGTTTAAAAAAAAAAGGATTTTACAAAGCTTCATTACTGAGAAAGGCAGAATCTCAAACTTCTCTGTAAAGTCAGCAGTCCATATTGTTATAGTATATAGCAAAGGGCAAATTTGCTTTAGAGATGGGCAAAGGCTTTAGAGATGTGGTCAAGGTTTCTAGAGATGTTCTTCTATTTGAATTGCACTCCTTTATATTTAGAAGCTTCCTAGTGCTAACCTTGAGGCTTTATTGTTCTGCATAATTCCTCCTGAAGTGAATGTTTAAACAAACTGGAGGAAGAAAAGTTGCATGGTGGAGGAGCAGCCATTGTGAGATTCTAGAAACAACACTTTGAAACAATTATATCTGAAAACTCAACTTGGGATTAGCAAATAATAATGGTGATGATGAACCCTGTATGTGTGAGATGTGTTGAAATCAAATCCAAGGTTGGTATAAGTTATGCAAGTGCCTTACTTCTAAAATACACCCACAAAGCCATAATGACACTTTTCAAAGAATGGTATTTACTTATGTCATAGGTTGATATGTTACAGCCCTATTTCTTTTTTTTTTTTAATTCTTTTTTTTATGGTATATTTTATTTACATTTCAGATGTTATCCCCTTACCCCATTTCCTCCCTTCCCGCCCAGGATCTCCCTATCCTGTCACCCCTCCTCCTGCTTCAATGAGAATGTGCCCCCACCTACCCCCCCCACTCCCACCTACCCACCCTTGAATTCACCCACACACAGCATCCACCCTTCATGGGACCAAGGATCTCCTCTCCCACCTATACCTGACAGGACCATCCTCCCTTGCATATACAGCTGGATCCATGGGTCCCTCCCTAAGTGCTACCAGGCCGGTGGTTTAGATCCTGGGGGCTCTGGTTGGTTGGTGTTGTTGCTCTCCTCATAGGATTGCAAACTCTTTCAACTCCTTCAGTCTTCTCTCTAACTCCTCCATTGGGAACCCCATGATAAGTTCAATGGTTAGCTGTGAGCATCTGCCTCTGAATATATCAGACTCTTGCAGACCTCTAAGGACACAGCTATATCAGGCTCCTGTCAGCATCCACTTCCTGACATCCACATCAGTGTCTATCTTTTACAGCCTTATTTCTTATTACAAATAACTGCATTATTCCAGCCAAAGAAAGGAGATTAATGTTGATCTAAAAAAATTAGGCTGATGAGTAAAATGTGTAAATAGTTTTTTTTAGTTCTTGTGCTGTGGGAAGTACCCATAATGTATCTGAATAACTATCATTGAATAAAAGTGCTTCCAGCTTAGTTACTTTAATATCTCTGTGAGAAATTGCAGAGCTGTTATGAAATACTAAATATACATTGAAAGAGAATGGTACTTTTGGAACATATCCATAATCAGAAGTGTTAGTTACAGTTCTCTCATGGGTCATGTATTTCTGTATAAATTTTATAAATGAATATTTTATTGAAATCTGAAATAAGGGGGAATTACCTGGATAATATTCTTAAGATATTGGGAAATTCAAAGTGAGCACTCATACCTGTTTTCAAGTCTTTTGTCCTCTTAATAATATCTCTGATAATATAATTCCTTCTCGAATAGAGCAACATAGGGTTGGGTGTTAAATAAATGGAGAAAAGATAAAATACTAATATGATTATATTAAGCTAAATGGTCTCTTTTGAAGCCTATTTAGCTAATACTCTAAGAAACAGTAAATGTTATATCTAGAGTCTTCAAGTACAAAATCTTTAGAGATATTTTCTCTTTGCCAAGGAGAAATAACTTTAATAACTTCGTCTTCACCTATATGATAATCTTAATTTATAATTATCATTATCATCTTGCTCCTTCAAATAAGTTTCCTTTTTGGGAAGCAGAATTAGAAGTCTGCTTTACTTGCTTTGGGAACTGTTTATTTTTGTTCCTAAGCTGAGAAAATCTTTAGAGAGCAACTCATGTTTATTGATAGCAAATATAGTTTGAGGATGAAACCTAAGCTCAGAAACAAACTTACTTTTAACTTTGCTTGTAAAAATTGATGTAGTCTTTCTTGAAGTGTCTTTCATGGTAAAAGGTGAGATTTCCTTCTTCACTGGGATTGCCAAAATATTTGAATATGACTATTGTAGATACAAGAATGACCAAATAATCACCTTTTCCACCAATACTTTGAGTCAAAGTGAAAGCTATTTGTCAATAAAAATTTTTTGACAAATGATGGTATTACTTGCTAAAGCAAAGCTAATGTCCTGGAAAGCAATTAACAGAAAGTAATATTTAGTAAAATTATTTATTATATGTTCTGTATATTTCTATTTATTTAAGAAAATATGTTAAGAAATAATGTTTAAAATATTGACTGGTATATAAGAATACTCCAAGTTGAATTTTTAAATTATTTATTGTACATGCATGTGCATGTGTCTGAGTGTATATAGGTGCACCATGGGCATACAGTGCCAGTGGACATCAGAAGAGTCACTGGATCAACTGGATTAGAGGAAATTGTGAAGGGTTGAGAACTGAACTTGAGCTTCAAGAACATCAGATGCTCCTTAACATCAAAGCAATTTCTCCAGGCCTTCCAAGAGATATTAAAAGAAAAATGTTCTTGGTTGTCTGTATGCTCAGAGATAATTAGCATGTTGTTTTATTTTTTTCATTGTATTTTGGTTTGGTTTTGATGTCCCATGTCTGGGAAAGGTTAGACTAGCAAAGGTAAACACAGAACGCCTGGAAATGACTTTATCATCAAATCCTAAAATGGGAGATTCTGATTCTCAGTATTGGAATAGGATATTTGTATATGTAGTTGTTTATAAAATAAATAATATCCCTAATATATATTATTAACATCTGTGGCATTTGTTAAATTGATAGTTTGGATAAAATTAAATTTGTGTAAATTTATATTTTAATACTGATTAAATAACTGGTCACCAATATTGAAACTAAGATTAGAAGAATCAGTAGCTTGGGTTATGGTCTACATGCCTCATTCTGGAATATACTTTAAAGGTATTTATACTACGGTTCAAATTTGTGCAAAAGTCTATACTCACTATTGAGACTGTGAATATGGAAAAAGGTCTCAGGTTGCATGGATTTTATATTTCAGTGCATGGAAATAAACATGAAACCCAGAGTTATAAATTATCTAAATAATGTGTACTCTGATGGAGAGTAAAATAGAGTCATCACAAAGTAGGGGCAATTTTAGCTAACGTGACCTAGGCTCTTCTAATTTACAATTGTATTTTTGTTAGTTTAGTTTAGTTTTTTACATTCCAATCATTCCCCCCTCATAGTACACCACCCCCCTCTGGGTATCCAATCAATTCTCTGCCGGATTAGGCTCATCCTTGCCTACTGAGGCCAGACAAGGCAGTTCTGTTGTGGAATGGATTCCACAAAGGCAACAGCTTTAGGGACAACTCAAGTTGTTACAGGACCCACAGGTAGACTGAGCTGCACATCTGTTAAAGATGCCTCATTCTGGAATATAATTTAAAGGTATTGATAGTACGGTTCAAATTTGTGCAAAAGTCTATATTCATTATTGAGACGGCGAATAAGGAAAAAGGTCTCAGGTTGCATGGATTTACATTTCAGTGCATGGAAATAAACATGAAACTCAGAGTTATAAATTATCTAAATAATGTGTACTCTAAAATAGAATCATCACAAAGTAGGGGCAATTTTGTGTGTGTGTGTGTGTGTGTGTGTGGTGTGTATGTGTGTGTAGGGGTGCGGCTTAGTCCAGCCTGTGTATATTCTTTGGTTGGTAGCTCAGTCTCTGTTAGCTTCCATTGATGTAGATTAGTTGACTCTGTTAGTGTACCCATGGAGTTCCTATCCCTTTCATCCTTCCTCCACTACCCAATGTTTGGCTGTGGGTATCTGCCTCTGTGTCAGTCAGCTGCTGGGTGGAGCCTCTCAGAGGACAGTTATGCTAGGCTCTTATCTCCAAGCATAGCATTATTTTTAATAGTGTCAAGGATTGGTGATTTGCCTATGGGATGGAGCTGCCAAACAGAGAACAATCTCTCTGGTAGCACACATAGTACCTTCAAGCAAAGGGCTGAGGGTTTTTCATCTGTGGGAAAGGGAAATAAATACTCTCGGATGCATTTTTAAGCAGCTCCTGTTTGGGCTATAGTTTATTTTGAATTTGCTCTCTCAGTCCAGGATTTCATGCTCATTAACACTTTATAGATACAAGACCTAGAAGTGAGAGAAGAAACATATCCAGAATAAGCACATTTGTAGCAGAGAAAATGTTTGAGGAAAATGTCTTGGATCAAAATAAAACTAAATAGAAAGAAATATCTTAGGAATGCATCTGATGTCTTTGGAGCAGTAAGAAAAGTAGCAAAGGTTAAGTTATTCATCTATCTGTCTATCTGTCTGTCTGCTTGTTAGAATTAGCTCTATTTTTAATATTTATTATTGACATCAAATATATATATTAGTTCCTTTATCATACTTTCATGAATGTATAATGTATTTTTATCATATTCACTCCCTATTGAATTCTCTTATCACCATAGTACTATTGCTGACCCAATGTTCTTCTCTTGTTCACTTTATACTTTCAGGTATGTTCCTGGTGACTCAAAGGGTTACAGTACAGTTGAATACAGAAGCACAAAAGGGAGAAGTGTCTGTGTTTAAGAGCATAGGTACCTTCTAGCAACTACACCACTAAAAAAAATCTTCCCCCTACAGGAAAGATGTGAAATGTTGAATGAAAAATAAGACCAAGTATTATTCTTCTAAATAGTTGGATGCTATAAATTACTAAGAATTAATAGGATCATAGGCCTGGTGAGATCAGTACTCAGCAGATTATTCATTGTAGAGCACTTGTATTTATAAAAATAATACTTGATCTGATTTTTCCATTCATAAAGTCATATATTCCTCCTGAAAGTTCACTGAATGGAATCTGAGGATACTAGTCAATGAACAACTGTGTCTATACTGTGTGAGAGGCTGGGTCTATGTCTCAAACATAAACAATTTGTTATCTTTACAAACATTGCTTTTCTAGTTGTATGTTTTTTAAATCAGATAACCTTGAGTAAGTTACCAATCAAATGAAACTGTGGGAAGGTCATTAGTTGCTCACAGAACTAAAAAGAGGTGAAGGAGGCAGGTTTAGAATAAAGAATGGTCGTGATGAGAGAGAAAGACTGGGAACAATAAACTGAGGAAGGAGTAATCTTGTGACAGGCATATTTTGTTCAGAGCATGAGTTTGGAAGGGATAGAATCCAATTATTTTCAGATTTGGGTTCATTTTTTTCTTTTTGTCCCCTTCAGATCCAGACTTCAAGACAGAAATATCCAATAGTCCTATATTGCATTCTGGATAATCTCTTCAGCTTAGCTAGTACCAGAAGGAATCTAGCAGTCAGCAGGAAAGCTAGTACATGTGGAGCAGATGAATTATCTATATACTTACTATAATATATTAGAAAATGCTAAGCATTTAAGATGCACTCACCTATTTTTTTATAGTTTTGTAAAGCTAAATATACACACATATAAGAAATATTCAAGATGTAAGGGTTACATGAAATAAAATCTATATTTAAGTAGAAAATCCAGGTGCTTATATATGTATGGGAAGAAGGATACAGATACAGAAAGACTTCGTGCTGGTGGCTCAGGGTTGTGAAAATAAGATTCAACCATTCCTTAGTCAGCAATCCTTCCTTTAAAAACTCTTATAATTATTCCTTAAAGAACCTTTAGCCCTATTAATATGCTGTTTAGTCTATGAAAATTACAATGATTCAAACTAAGTATTCAAAATTATAATTAAAATTAAATTAGTAATTTCTAACATAATATGTATTTCAGAATCTAAGTTTTCAGGCAAAGTTATAAACAAATATCATATACTCTCACCTGTTCCCAGACTCGAGCACAAGCAGGCACATATGTATTACCGTTGTTTGTGTGGCTATGCTAATGATGTTATTTTCCAGAGTCGTGAACAAACTTCATGAAAAAGCTTCGAACACTTAGCAAACAAAGTTTAATTTCCCCTTAGTTACTATGTTCATGTACTGCAACATTTATATTAACCCTGACATTTGAAACCAGTAGTTTTCTATCACAGTGACAACACAGAAGCCTCACATTTATATGAGATGAGGTGAGATGATAACCTTTGCAAGACTGAAGTGACCATGAGGATAGATTGGAGAAAAATAGATTTGCTTTATTAATTGTGTAGATTTGGGAAAGAATCTGTAAGGTATGTGGAATCAATATCCTCTGAGATAGGACAAAGGCTTATGAAATCAAATAAAGAGATATATTTGAGGACTATCCCAATATAGTGATTATTTGGATACAAAGCTAAGGGAAAAGGAAATATTGGAATTTTAGCACTGGGTGAAATCAGCTGTAAAGTGAGAGGCAATATACAACAACAAGAAGAAACAGTAAACATTCTTTGTAACATGAAGTCTAATGTGCAGCTATGCCAGGTTGCAGCTTGAACTCTTGGTGTGGAGCTCAGGAGGCTGACCTTTGCTGAAGATATAGATTTTATTCAGGATAACAGAATGCGAACAGGGAAAATGACAGGGGTTTTTGGTCATTTTCAAACATCAGATATACATTAGAGAATTAGTATATTCTTTTATATTATAAACTATCTGGGATCCATATATAAATATTTCCACAAGTACCCAGAACTTTGCCTGTGACCTTCAACCACCAAAGAAGCTTATATCATTGCATCATGAATAAAGCACATGTGATTCGCCATTACATGGGCATCAGTTCAACCCACATTTAAGCTTGGAAATAACTTCAGTTCACATCTTAGCTCTTTCTTATGTTACTTGGATAAGTTGGATCACACTTAAAGAACTCAGCTTTCCCAAACTAAAGTTAGGATATAATACCCAAGTCACAAGATGATTCAGATTAACATGAACAAATGTACCCTTGAAGCTATGAGCCCTTTTTAATATATTATATATTATTTATATATTATTTATATATATTTAATATATTATATATTATTATATATATTTATATTATATATATTATATATATTTTAATATATTATATATTATTATATATTATTTATATATATTTAATATATTATAAGAGGTGACCTGAGCATATGAGCATACTTGGAATAGAGAGAGGCCCTCTCATATCATTCTGCAGAACCTCGAAAAAATGCTTCAAGTAAGAAAGCCTGCAGCTGTTTAGGCAACAGGCACAATTGTAAGACCACCATGGATAGAGCCATTAATGTCATTAATGAGTGTGATTAACAGGGAATCTGAGTAAAACCTTTTGGCCTGAAGAATGGGTAAGGCGAAGAAACACATGAAAGATCCATGATTGGGAAATGGATTTGCTTGATATCTGGATACATAACTTTGGCTTTGTCTTGAATATATCATTAATTGACTATCACACACACATACACATACACACTCAACACACACACACACACACACACACACACACACAAGAGAGAGAGAGAGAGAGAGAGAGAGAGAGAGAGAGAAGAGAGAGAGAGAGAGAGAACAGAGTTGGAAACAGCAAGAGACAGAGAACAGAGAGGGAAAGAGAGAGAACCTAGAAGATATTTAGTTCTTGGAAAAATTGAACATGTGTATTCTACTATTCTTCATTCTACAAATTTTTGTTCCTTTGTAGTTTCAAATGTATGAATAATTAATATTATTCATTTTACCCTCGTTATCCTCTTTCATGTCCCTCCCTTTTCCACTGAGCCTTTTTTCCTTTCATCCTAGTAATTCTCTTTGTAGTTTTTTGTATTTTTCTCCTATCACTTTTCAAAACAAAGAAACCCAACAAACACTCCTTTGGAATAAAACTCATAGAAAATCTGGGAGATTTGGGCATGTATTTCAGAGCACAGCTACTACCTAGAAAGTACATGGTCCTGGGTTCAATCTCTACCATTTCCAATGTAGAAATTCTTCTGTCTGAAACTGAAACGACCTGATATCTTTGCAAGGGATGGGACTAAATCTATGCCCAAATGAGGACACTGCACCCCCTAGAGTCAGAAATGAGAGGAGCTGAAGAATGTCACTTAGCTAGAATCTAGAAGTTGTGCAGAGGAGCCTTTGTTCCAACTAGTAATACTTGGTTTGCTTATGTTCACACAGGAAGGTGCATGGGATGCACAGAAACTGAAATGTGAAAGAAAAGGCCAAAGGACCCATTCCTTTCCTAAATGAAGTACATAGTTTGGGTCTTAATTTAAAGTAGCAATTTTGAGTAATAAAAACAAATGTATTAATACATCAGTAACTTCATTTGTATTTTCGGGTTCCTGCCATGTATAAATCATTGATGAAGAGAAATGATAAGAGGGAAAACACACACACACACACACACACACACACACACAGTGAGACTAATATAGAGGAGGGTCTTGTTTTCACCATTTATTTCTTCTCTAGATTCTGGGAACCATCTAGGATGCTGCCTGTGACTCTCAGAAGCTCTGCCTACAAGTTTCAAAGACAGTGATACATCAGCTACACTGTAATTGAAAACTTAAATGATATTAGCCCTTACCTTTCTTAATTAAAATAATAATTGTGATACACAGACCATGAAGAAGACAGGCTGCCTTATCCCACAACATGTTATTACAGAAAGAAAGAGAATGGGTTTTAATGAGTCCTATTGCTTTTGACCTAATTAAATTCTCAATCTCCTACATCTTAGCTTCCACCTGGCCTCTGCAGCTCATAAATACTTACCAAGATCTGCTCATTGACAGGGCCACTGAAGAAAATGGGTTTCTTGCCCTAGATGTGTATTATGATTGACAGTGTAATCTTCAGGGATGCTGTGGTGTCAGGAACGCCATGAGATATGCAGCAGTTCTCCGTTCCTTACCAGGCCTCTCTTAATTATGATGGATACAGGGAGTTATAGGTATCAGGATGCAGATTTGTGACGGATGGAAGTAGCTCTTTTTACTGAAAATTTAGAATAGAAATCCATCCCAGTGCACTCCCACATCCCAGTGCTAATAAGCATTAGACTTATTTTTCAATGTAACTTGAGGTTAATGTTTATGAGTATGAGAATGCATGGGTACTCACATACTCAGTAGCACCATAAACTTTGTAAGTTTCTGTGCAATAAGGCAGAGAAAATCTTTAGAACACAGTTATTTTATCCTGTACAATACTTATCAAACCAGTAATTTTGCCCTTTATTATTTTTGTATGTGTTCTTCTTATATTGACAGTTTATTTCAGACAGGCTTCACAGCAATTCTCCTCAGTCTTGGTGGTCTCAGCCTACCAAGAGTTGGGATAACAATTGGCTGCCGACATTTTTTTTTTTTTAAATTTTTGATAAATAACAAAGCTTTACAAAGAGGTATGTAAAACCATTCAACTCTACTTAAAAATGAATGCCGAAGAAATTTGTTCCATAACCACTTTTATCATATAAAGCATCACATATACATTCCAAAGAGACTTTTACTTTTCTAATAGAGACCTAGACATTTTTGAAAATTTAGGGAAGATGAAAACACAGTTCCTTAAACCAAAGATACAAAACATATCATCTATAAGGAAAAAGACCACCTCATAAGTGAAGCATGATATCGATAGTATTTTGTAAAAAAAAATAATAATAATGACTGAGAAACAATCATGGCTCATCAATAAGTACAAATTCAATAAAAACACTTATCAGATCATAATTTTTCTTAAACACAGAAGTTAGAGATCCTGAATGAATTCCAGTGCTATTCGATGTATTCTGATAAAGGTGGAGTATAGTAAAAAGGGATTTTCAGTGAATAGGATTGGCTGTTCAGTTTACTCACAAGAGTACCAAAATATTCGTTTCTTAAAAATCCCATTGTTTGATCTCCTATTTATTGTCTTTTACCTTTACTCATTGAAAGAGAATATAAACAAATTTCCCAAGGTAAAGTGATTCCTTCTGAGTCATTTTCTCCAATAGGATGGATGATGTTTTAAAATTTTTCAACAATCCTGGACGATACTGACTTTACTTATGTATTGTTTGATTTTAACTCAACACTAGCTAGAGTCATTATCATGAACAGAATTCCATCTTAGCTACAAAATTATCTCAAGAAAACCTTTTATTTTATACATAATTTATATGTTTTTTTACAGAAAAAAAGTCTGTGTTAGATTCATGATACAATTATAAATTCCAAATGTTATTAAAGAATTTATCTCAAAAAAAAAAAATGTCCCCCCTTCATGTGTTTAAATGCTTGGACATAGGAACTGGCTCTATCAGGAGGTGTTACCTTGTTGGAGTAGGTGGGGTTTTATTGGAGGATGTGTGTAACTGTGGAGATGGGCTTTGAGGTCATATATGCTCAAAGTATTCCAGTGTAGCCGACAGTCCCCTTCTGTTGCCTGTGGATAAAGATATAGAACTCTTAGTTCCTTTTCCAGCACCAAATCTGCCTACATGCTACCATGCTTCCCACCATGATAACAACAGATTAAATCTCTGAAACTATCAGCCAGCACCAATTAAATGTTTTTTTTTTGGGTTTTTCTGTTTTTGTTGTTGTTGTCTTATTGCTTTTTTATTTTTCGAAAGAGTTGCCTTGGGCATGCTGCCTCTTCCCAGCAAAATAAAACTCAAACTAAGAGAAAAAATTCAAGAAAAGACATTGTTATTAAAATTTGCATTAACACCAAATTTTCTTCAAACTTGATTTATTTTCTTCACATCCTTAGCTACAGTAATGTACAGTCTTACCATTATGTGGGCTTTATCCTACAAACACCTGGATTGATATCAACTTTGGGCCTTGCAACAAAAATATAATTGTTGTTTTCTTGAAAATATTTTATAAAGTCTTAACCTCTCTTAGGTTTGTATGACGCTGTTAGATTTTTCAGATAGAATGTCCCTGAATTCTCACAGAAATTATCTTAATCATTATTATCCATAATACTCAGTTATGTACAAATTATTTCCCTGTACTTTCATCTTACCTTTCTTCTAAAATAAAATTGTAATATTAGTATGAAGAAAATATTCAATGAAATATTTGTTTATTCTTTAAATGAACTTCCCAAGTCATTACGGAAAAGGTCTTTATTTATGAAACAGAGCTTAAAAAATGCCTTTTGATAATTACCAATAGTTAATAAGTACTTTGATATATTTTAAAATAAAATCTTGGTATTTAACTGGATTTCTACAAGGTAACAGGTTCAAAATATTATAAAATTAATATATACATAATTTTAATATATATAATGTAATAAAAATATAAAATTAATACTTCCTGTATGTAAAGTACAATTTTAAGCTACAATATTTGCTTTGAAATTTACCCTTAAGCACAAATCTATATCTCAGTCATACTTCATATTTACCTCTTCAGCATATAGTCAGAATTCCTTTTAGTATTTTAAGTTTCTTTTACAGCATTTACCAAGTGCTAGTTGGAGTAATCATCCAAATATAAGATATGCTAGAGTTATGACAATAAGATAGAGATCAGAAGGACAGCTCAGTCATTTCTAACAATTTTCTTTAAACAGTGTACTGGGAGACTGCTAGGCAATGGATGAAGACCATTCAGCAGGTCTCATTTTCTTTAACACAGACTTTGCAATATATTTCATACATGAATGGATGCACTTATATTCCCAGGGAAAATTTTATTTTAACTCTCATTTGGGTCAACTACATTGTAAAACAGTGTACAAAGTATGGTGGTAGATGATAAGTCCTAGGCTCGTTTACATTTATTTTTGTTGTATTTTTCTATAAAAGTAAAAGATCACATTGATTTATTTGGCTTGATTTCAACAATATTGTTAGATTCTTCTTCTAAAAGTTTGGCAAACACTTCTACAAAAACCCTCATAGATTATAGGTATTTAAATTGGCTCAATTAGAGTCATAAGGTATTATAGGTGTCATCAGAAAGACATGACTTTTCAATGTACAGAGAGAAGGAAGCCGCGATGGTTAGTCTTCATTGTCTGCTTGATAGAATCCAGAATCACTATGAAAATCCACGTCAGGGTGTGATCCCAGAAAGGTTTTAACAGATAAGAAAGAGCACTCTGACTTGCGTGACAATACCTTATGGCCAGGAGTCCTGGATGTAATAATAAATGGAAAGTGAGTTGTATTCCAGTACTCATTTCTCTCTACTTGGTGACCATAGACACAACACAACCAGCTACCTCACGTTCCCATGGCTATGTATTCCCCGTGATGGTAGACTGTACTCTCTAGCTATGAATCAAAGTAAACCTTTCCTACTATGTTGCTTTATTCATAACAAGTTGTATTTTTTCATAAAAAAATGAAAAGTAACAATTTCCAGAAGACTGACATCAATACAGTTAAGTAATTCAGTGAGAAGCTTTAAAGTAAAAGAATCCTTGACACATTCTGGTGCTCAATGAGAGCGAACTTGCATTGCATATACACATATATTCTTCCTGATGATCCATACTTTCTTCATAACTAGTAGTCAAGATTATATTCTCCATTTGCTTCTCTCTCTCTCTCTCTCTCTCTCTCTCTCTCTCTCTCTCTCTCTCATTCTCTCTGGGTTTCTCTCCCTGCGGTGTGTGTGTGTGTGTGTGTGTGTGTGTGTGTGTGTGTGTGTGTGTTTGTGTTTGAAAAATAAAAGAAGTTTCAAGGCAGAAACTTTCTAAGTACCATTGTGAGACTATGCAGCAGATATCAAATAATATCTAATATCTCTCTGATAATCATTGATTACAAATATTACTAATTTATATAGGGTAGATGTAAAGAAAATACAGGTTTCATGTATTACATGAAATGACTTACAGTTGTAACTAACCTGCAGGAAAATCTGACCACTGATGTGTATATTAATGATAATTCTTATAAAAGTTATCAGTTGAGGTTAACTTTTTCAAAATATATTTGAAAATTACTCAATATGTTATATTCTTTCACATTAGTGACTGGTCAGTATTTTATATTTTATTATACTATATAAATAACCTTGTAGTACTTAGATTGCTAATGGTGGGAGAATTTATATCTAAAAGGAAGTAAGAGAGTAGTTTGGCATAGTAAGCCTGGAGAAGAAGCTTAAGGATGTCGTGATGTAAAACTTTCAATAAACTAGATTAGGAATATACAGTGAATGCATTTGGGATGTTTCTAAATTGTAAAACATATGCTTATGATGCAGAAAACTGGGTCCAATCCCCAGCATTTCACATTCCAGACTCTCCATATCCCACATCCCAGCACACATAAAGGGGCAAGGAGGAAATGGGAGAACTCATCAAAATGTAAATTCAAACTAAAGTGAAATAATTCTGGTCCTCTGGAAAAGGAACAAAGTGCTCCTGACCACCGATCTATCTTTACAGCCTTTAGACAGATAATCTTAAACAAGTCAGTTGACTTTCTAGAGCAAACTTTTTCATGTATAAGACAAGGCAGTGTTGAAAATGCTGACTGGAATTTCTACTTTGGTTTTCTTGTGGTAAATACCTAAATGAAATGCAAACTGCGATGAGTGGCTGGCAGAGCACAAGCTCTTCAGACTTCCTGGCTGTTCTACTACACCATGTCCAAGGCAATGTGTAGGTTGCAGGCTAATTAAATAATTAGATTCCTCTGACACTGACTCATTTATTTCTTGTCCTAGAGTTATCTAAATTGAAGGATTCACACATGTGTATTTTTTTAATTGCACATGTTTTATGTATTTAATGTTCATGTCTGGGCAGTGTCTGTATCATTATCAGGTCTCATTCTCTCTTCTCCTGCTCCTTAGATTTATTCTATAGCATAGTGCTACACTGCCACATAATGCCTATGTTTTATTTTTAAATCAAAGAGAGTTCATGTAATTTTGAAATAGTTTGATAATTTAGAAAACTTACCCAGATATCCCACTCTAAACCTAAATGTTGCAATTGTTAACATGACCTCAGCTCCCTGTTGTATTCTAGGATTCCAACATTATATGACTAAAAAGATTAAGCAGATATGATTGAAGTTATTAGTCAGTAGACCTTAAGCTAAAGTCTCAAGGATGGCCAGGAATGTTAAGAGCAGTGAATCTGACTATTGTAGGGAAAAGAAAAGGTAAGGACATGAATACAGCAAGTTCTTATCCTTGCTTGTGCAGTAGAAAAAGGTCCATGAGAAATCCTGTGCCAGGGACCTGTGAGTGAGCAGGCTTTAAGATCCAGCTTCATAGTCAGTGTGTAGCAATTCAAGATATAATCACATCGCTGAATGTGAGGAGTTTGAAAAAGGTTGGCCATAGCAACAGGCTTTTGAACATTAGACAGCCAAAAATTACTTCAAAAAAAGATGCACAGTCAAAATGGTAACATCAACCTAAAACACAATGATTAGGAGGCAGATTCAGGCAGAACTCTCTGAGTTCAAGGTCAGCCTGGTCTGTATAGCAGGTTCTAAAACAGTCAGCGCTACAAAGTGAGACCCAATAACAAAAACAAACAAACAAATAAACAAATAAAACAAAAACAAACAGACAAAAAATCCACAGAAAAACAAAGCCAAAACCAAAAAGCAACTCTCCTTAAACAAATCAAACACCAGACTTCACTGCAGCTTTGGCTCTGAACAGTGAATATGAACACCTTGGCCTGGTCTTGAGTCACAACTTGTGATACCAGCAAATATTGCTTGAATCTGAATGACCTTAAATCAGATTCAAGGCTATCCGATGTGATGAACTGCAGTGTTTCATACTAAGTTTTTGCTCAATAGAAGCTGATGTTGTAATTATGAAAAGTGATGAGTTTTAATTTTAATGTTTTCATACTGCTGTTCTTCAGGCTTCAAGGATCAAATTAATGTGTCTTTGAAGTGCACTAAATTAGAATATCTGATTTTAAAAAATGTTAAGTTGCTAGCTTTAGTTCATGAGAAACAAAACTTTTGCCTTGATACTAAGATAAAAGTTTCAATAACTTCTAAATGATTTTTGACATACTCCTATCATTTTGTGTTATGTAGTTATTTGAAAAGACAGTCTCAGCACTGATGATTATAAAAATAACAGCTTATTCTAAGCAACACTGAATAGGTTCTATGGCCTGTAGTGTCATACATTCATCCCAGATTGCATTCTTTGTGTCAAAATAAATGAGCATTTCATTTATTTTGTAGATTTGATTTCAACCACATTAAATGGTAAAATTATATGTATTGCAAAATTGCTTTAAAATCAATTGCATGGTGACTTAGCAGAAAATGTTTGACTTGTGTATATTATTTTTTTTTTTACTTAGTTAATGTGTATAGATGTTTTTACTCACATGTATGTCTGTGCACTGTGTGCATGTCAGTTCTCATACAAGCCAGACTAGGGCATCAGGTATCCTGGAAATTGTGTTCAGATTGTTCTGAGCCACCAGGCGAATACTAGAAATGGAACCACAGATCTACCTCTCCAGACTCAGTGTACTTATTTTTAATAGGTATATGTTTTGCGTCACATAAAAAGTTCTTTAGTGATATGGATCAGTAGTGGAAAATGTTTAGAATCATGCCACAGATGATAATTTATAATGGCTAGGAAAGGAAGATATTATTCATATGATACCAAAGAACTGAAATTTACTCTCAATCTAGATATTCCTCAATGTGGGTGGGCTTGAGAACCTTGCTGTAATCAAAGACAGCTGACACCTGGAGCCCTAGACCTTGTACAGAGAACCGATTTTAGCCACACTTTTCTTGTTCCTCATATGCAAATATCTCACAAGAAGCCATCAGACAAGCATGGTGATAAGTGAATATTGTTTCAGGCCATCAGTGTTTCTTGACTTGTTATGAAGCTGTGAAAAAAGCAACTGGTGCAGTTACTAAAAGGAGATGTAAAGGTTGAGCAGATTTGGAAAGAGCCATTTTCTGTACAAATGTTAACTGGACCACTTATTTTGCCAAATGTGTGTGAAGAGCTGATGAAAAGGACCATGTAATGCACTGAAGATATCTAATTAGACAGAAGTGGAAATCACCATTCTATTGAAACACTTTTTTTCTAAATCAAGAGTGATTCACCAGCTGAAAAGACCTTGACCTTCTGACTGAGGGATGTTGAACTACTTGTCACAAGATTTCTTTCTTTAAGGAAACCAAACCCACATCTTTCAAATGTAGACTGCTATTCTTAAAATCATAATTGCAGTCACTTTTGAATCTTAAATTTGAGGTGGTTTTTATGCAGTATGCCCTATTGTAAATAAAACTGCTAGTTACAGTTTTATAGATGAAATATAATTTTCATTTAGCATCCTATACAAAAATAGTTATATAAATCAGATTCTATTTCTATTCTAAATGAACCATGGAGTAAATGGACTAAAAATGAAAGGAAAATGAAGTACTATAGTTATGATTTCAAACTTCTGAATTATATCTTTCAAGGTCAAAGTTCTAAATTATAACATAGCTACATATAATTTTATTTAATTCAGGATATAATATGATATGCCAGTAAAACCCTTGTCTCTTACTCTGGAAAATATTTTTTTTGTATTTAAAATAATTTAAAATCTAATTATATAACTAATTTATTGTATGAAAATCAACATTCACAAGTATGAAAGTATTGCCTAAAATTATGTCTTATAAGTTTTCAATACAGAATCTCAGTGTTTCAATTTAAACATTTACCTCAGGCCAATTTTTGTGCTTATGAGTCAGATTTTGTGGTAATATTTGCTAGTCAGTTTGTTCTTCTCATGAAATGATAACTTTCCTTGTTTTGAAACAAGTCTCCTGACATCATGTAGCCTATCACAGAAGTTTTGTTCACATCATTATCCTGTCAGCTTTAAGGCCATCACAGAGCTCAGGGAATGAAAAGCAGGTACTAATAGCTCCTTCTGATTTATTATGGATATAAAAATGTGTGCAAAATTAGCATATGGTCTTTCTCTAAAACTGGCATTCAGTTATGTTCAAATGGCAAAGATTGGGCATGAGTATATATATACATATATATATGTATATATATATATACACATACTTTGCTGATAGGGACTGAGAGCTGCACAAATTGTCATTAGAAAGAGAAGAATTTAAAGAATAGTTTCCATTTGTCCACTGAATTTGAAAATTCAAAATGTATTTAACACTTGTTTTAATTTTGTTTCCTGTTGCTGAATTGCTATGTACTATGGTATTTTATGTTTATTATATCAAATGATTCCTATATTTGTTGCATTTTAATAGGAAGTTCATTAAGCATTTATCTTCAGGAATATACTATGGGAATATAAAATATAGATAAAATAATTTATTATGTTAAACAATGACATTAAATATTATCACACACAGAATATTGTGACAAAAGCAACCAAGGACAGAAATGTTTTAATTGTCTCACAGGTCCAAGTTATAGTCCATCAGTGTGGATAAGTAAAGGCATCAGCAACTTGAAGCAGATGATCATCAAGAGAGCATCTGGCCCATGAAATTGTGCTGTCAGAATTCAGCATCTCACCCCAATTAACCCAATTAAGAAATTTCCTCACAGGCATGTCCAAGGTCCAACCCCATATAGAAAATGTCTCACTGAAACTAGTTTTTTCCAAGTGATTCTAGACTGTTTCAGTTTTACAAAATTCCTTATTGCCACTATTATGATCTTAATAAACTAATACATTAATTTCCTCTATCACGATCATATACATTTACAACTTACTACCATGCTAGACATTTCTAAAGCTGTCAAAATAACTTGATTTCCTTGGTGTTTATATGTCAGGATTGTGTTTTTAACTCTTCCCTCTGGACCCTTCCACCTGACAATGATGAATACTACATATTATGACTAAATAAATACAAGTATAATTAAAATAAGACTCTTACTTGAATAAACAAATAACATCTATACAGATGTGTATAACTCCTGATGTTAGGCACAGTTAAAATAAGAATATTCTAAGACAGTGAAAATACTATGATATTTTAAGTTTGAAAATAAATGATTCCTCTATTGGTTACATTTTACCAATAAGTTCCTTAAGCAATTTTCTTCAGGAAAATGCTATGAGAATAGGAAATATAGTTAAAGAAACCTTTATCACATTCAAGAATGGCATTAAACTTTTCACCAAAAATTTACATTTCTGATATTATCCCCTTTCCCATCCCCCACCCCATTAGCTCCCTATCCTCCTCGTGTTGGAGATTTCATTCCACTATCCTTTGTAGAGCTGGATTAGTAGAAAGATGTGGTTTAAATTTATTTTTGTCATGAAATATCTTGGTTCCTTTATCTATGGTGACTGAGAGTTTTGCCAGTTTACTGGGCTGTTATTTGTGTTCTTTTGGCATCTGGATGACGTCTATACAGGATCTTCTCACTTTTAGAGTCTATGTTGAGAAGTCTGGTATAATTCTAATAGATCTGCCTGTATATATATTGCTTGGCTGTTTTCCCTTACAGCTTTTAGTATTCTTTCTTTTGTTCTGCACACTTAGTGTTTTGATTATTATGTGATAAGAGTACTTTCTTTTATGATCAAATCTATTTGGTATTCTGTGAGTTTCTTGAACATTTATGGCCATCTCTTTCTTTAGGTTAGGGAAGTTTTCTTCTGTGATTTTGCTGAAGATATTTTCTTGTCCTTTGACCTAGGAATCTTCACCCTCTTTTATTCTTATCATTCTTAGTTTTGATATTTTCATTGTGTGCTGAATTTCCTGGATATTTTGGGTTAGGAGCTTTATAAACTTTGTATTTTCTTTGATCAATGTGTCAATATTTTCTATGGTATCTTCTATGCCTGAGATTCTCTCTTCTATCTCTTGTATTATATCTCTTCTATCTTTTGTATTGTATTATTGTAGTGATTCAAATCTTGTTTTGGCTGTTATGTTAGTTAGACTTCAAAACAGTAGCTTCTGAAATTTCCACAACAAATTTCTTATTTTTCTGGTTCTTATCATTTTTATTATTACTTTTTATTTTTTTTAATTTTTATTTTTTAAAATTCATTTTACATTTAAATCTCAGCCCCCTCCCCTTCTCCTTCCAATTCTTTCTCTCCCATTGCCCCTTTCTCATCAGAGAATGAGAACCCCCCCACCCCCATTGGGGACCACCACATCCTGGGGCATTTAGTCCCAGCAGGACTAGAAACATACTCTCCCATTGAGGCCCAACCAGGCAGTCCAGATAGTAGAGAGGGGATCCAATAGAGGGGGACTGAGACTGAGACAGCTCCTCGTCCACTTGTTAGGGAACTCACATGGAACCCAGGCAGCACAATTGTAACCAATGTATTGGGTGCCTAGGTCCAGCTCCTGCATGCACCCTGTTCAATGGTCCAGGGTCTATGAGCCCTTAAGATCTCAGGTTAGTTGATACTTCATGTCTTCTTGTGGTTTCCTTGACCCCACCAACTTGCTCACTTCTATTCCCCATTCTTCCATAGACTCCTCGGGCCCTACCTGACATTTGGCTATGGGTCTCTACATCTGCCTCCATCTATTTATAGATGAAGATTCTCAGGAGACAGTTATTCTAGGTTCTTGACGGTGAGCATACTACAGTATTATTAATATTGTGCAGGGTTGGCTCTCCTGGGATGCTGGGAGCCAGCCCCGGCTTGGTGGGAGGAGAAGGTGATCTTCTTTGGTCAGTTCTTCTTGAGGCAGCTGAGGGGGATAGGGATTGGAAGAGCATAGGAGGGGGTAAGACTTGGTCTTATGAGATTTGGGGTAAGACTTAGGTCTTATGATATTTTTAGGGTTGCTAATTAGTAAAATCTTACTTGTTTATGTTACTAAAGATTATTTACTAGGCTACTGTAGCTGACCTGCTATCTGATTGATCCTCTGAAGCCAGAAACTGCTGTTTCTGGCACTTAATATCTCAGCCAGGGACAGCAGAGGATTTGGAAAATGGCCTTTGTACTCTCTCTGCAGGGACTGCCAGGCTCTAACTTAGGTCTGTTAGTTTGAGGTCACAGGAAGAAATGACACTTAAAGAAGTTATTATAGTTTATTATTAAGTGTAAAAAGTTTCCTATGAAAGCTATCTAAGAGAAAAAGTGGAAAGGTCCTAAATGGAGAGATTCTAAGCAGCGAAGAGAAGAAAGAGTGAGGAGAGAATGAAGAGAGAGGAGAGAGAGAGAAAGAGAGAGAGAGAGAGAGAGAGAGAGAGAGAGAGAGAGAGAGAAGAGAGGAGAGGAGAGGAAAGAAGAGAGAAGAAGCAGCGAGCCCTTTGTCTTTGTCTTATACAAAGTCCCTTTGTCTTATACATCATTCAGAGTACATGATCACATGTTACAAAGTTCATCACAAGTTCACACCAAAATTCAAATCATAAATTGAAATAGAAGTTTACAATAGAAAATGTTTACATGCATATCCATTAGGAGTAATTATCTGACTAAACATCCATCACCTGTCTAGTTCCACAAGTTCATCGAAGGTTTAAAACTGTAACTTAAGAAATTAGTGAAGCTTTGTATAGATAAACCCAGGCAATATTTTCTCTGTCCTAGCACCTATAATAAATCGTGAGTTCCCTTTTAGTGACCCTTGGTTAATTGTTTTACAACCACATTGGAATGTGCTCTGAGCAGGAGAAGTCTGGTTACTATCTAAGGGCTGTTAACCAATGACACTTGGGAGACTGGCAGAGTTCTCATAGCAGTATTGATTGTCAGAAAGAGACTTAATACCAGTCCCACTATAAAAGAGCTAAATAATCATTGATATAATTTTAGGAATTCTTATACGATCATCATTAAGACTTAAGAAGTCATCTATTTGTCTATATAGCATCACTACAAGACAGTACATCTTCGTGGGTCTGCAGATATCTGCTCCAAAGGGGTGTGCTATTGCTTAGTGATTGTTACATATGTTTAATAATAATAATAATAATAATAATAATAATAGGAAAAGCATATTAATAGCAGGGATTTTTCCTAAAATATATCCAGCCACAGCCTTGCTAATGGGGACACTTGTTGTAGATGGTAATCTGAGGTAAGCATTTCAGGATGATCACCTGCTAATTATTAGCTTGTCCCATTATGGCTCACAACAATGGGATAAGTCTCAAGTTGAGGCAGTCATTAGTTCGACTGCTCTTGTCAGTCTTTGCTTCATCTTTATCCCTGCCCATCTTGTAGTAAGACAAATTGTGGGCTCAAGGTTTTGTGGGTGAATTGGTGTACCCCTACCTACTCTGAAAGTCCTGCCTGGCTATAGGAGGTGGTTAATTCAGTCTCTGTATTCCTCTTTGGTAGGAACTTCATCTAGGATCACCTTCATAGACTTCCTATATCATTCTCCTTCCTAGGCTAGTCATCAGAGATGCCATCTACTCAGTGATTTCCATCCTCACTCCCAACTCTCTCATATCCCTCCATCTCCCCACAACTTATCACACTTCTGCTCCCCTCCTCACCCCTTTTCCTACTCAGTTCCTTCTTTGCATCCATCTCTGATGAATATTTAGTTTACTCTTCTGAGTGAGATTCATGCATCCTCCCTTGGGACCTCCTTATTACCCAATTTCTTTGGGTCTGTGGATTATAGCATGGTTGCCCTACACTTTATGATTAATATCCACTTACAAGTGGGCACATACCATGTGTGTCTTTCTGGCTTTGGGTTATCTCAGGCATGATGATAATTCTTAAGTTTCATCCATTTGCCTGTAAAAGTCCTGATGATTTTGTTTTTAATAGCAAAAACCTTCCATTGTGTAGATGTATCACATTTTCTTTGTCC
Source organism: Mastomys natalensis (assembly GCA_021653895.1). Taxonomy (NCBI): domain Eukaryota; kingdom Metazoa; phylum Chordata; class Mammalia; order Rodentia; family Muridae; genus Mastomys; species Mastomys natalensis. Next base: position 231,656 of record JAJTUV010001086.1, read on the forward strand.
ATTCTTCAGTTGAGAGCCATCTAGGTTGTTTCCAATATCTGGCAATACAAAACGAGCAACTATGAGCGTTGTTGAGCAAGGGTCTTGAGGTAAGCTATTCCCAGTTTTCTGAGAAACCATCAAATTGATTTTCAAAGTGCTTATACAATTTTTCATGGCCACCATCAATGGAGGAGTGTTCCCCTTACTCTACATCCTTGCCAGTATATACCATCACTTGAGGTTTTGATCATAGATATCAGAAGATGGAAAAATCTTCCATACTTCATATCAGTGAGATGAAAATAGTGAAAATTGCCATCTTATCAAAAGCAATCTGCATATTCAATGCAATTCCTATCAAAATTCCAACACAATTCTTTACAGACCTTGAAAGAGCAATTCTCAACTTCATATGGAAAAACAATAAAACCAGGATGTTGCCGGGCTGTGGTGGCGCACGCCTTTAATCCCAGCACTTGGGAGGCAGAGGCAAGCGGATTTCTGAGTTCGAGGCCAGCCTGGTCTACAGAGTGAGTTCCAGGATAGCCCGAGCTACACAGAGAAACCCTGTCTCAAAAACACCAAAAAAAAAAAAAAAAAAAAAAAAACAGGATGTTGTACATAATTTTAATAAACAGGCTTCTACCTTCTCGGGAGTTCTGCCCCATGCTGTAGGTTAGGATCCACCAATGGCCAGCTGTCTCTTTTTCCCCTGAAGGTTCAATTTCTTCCTCTGCCCCTCATGGCTAGCTTCGCCAAGCCACCACCAACTGCTTCATCTCTTTCTCTTCCTGACCACCTCAGCTCTGTGGATGGAAAACACTAGACAATTTTATTATTTTAAAACTAGTCAGGGTGAAGAATTTTCTGTCCTGATCTTATCAGCTACCTCCTGCCATCTCCTTGCACCCCATAAAAACATCCATGGTGGATGCTCCAAATTCTAAATGTCCCAAGACCTACAGGACTTCAGCTTTCTCTTAGTTCCAAAGCATGATGCAAATCCTCTCCTCTTTCCTTGCAATCTTTCTCTTCCTCTTGAGACTGGGAAGTTCCACTTTCTTTTTTCTCACACCCAGCAATTGGCTTCCTCCTTTTTTATTGACACAATCAAGAACCAACTAGGGAAATAACACTTCTCTCTACACAAGAATAGCCAAAACAATCCTGAATAATAACATAACATCTGGGGGTATCACCATCACTTTCAAGTTGTACTACAGAGCAATAGTAATAAAAACAGCATGCTATTGGTATAGGAACAGTCAGGTTGATCAATGGATTCTAATTGAGACCCTGAAATAAACTCACACACCTATGGGCACTTTATTTTTTTACAAAGAAAGAAAAATCAAGCAAAGGAAAAAATGAATGCATCTTCAACAAATGTGGCTGATCTAACTGGAAGTGTGCATGTAGTAGTATGCAAATCACTACCATAGCTATCACCCTGCACAAAACTCAAGTCCAAGTGGATCAAAGACCTCAACATAAAATTGAATTACACTAAATCTATTAAAACAGAGACTGTGTAATAACCTTTAACTCACTGGTACATGAGAAAATATCCTGAACAGAACACCAGTGACTTGGGCTCTAAGATCAACAATTGATAAATGGGAACTTATGAAACTGAAAAAATTCTGTAAAGCAAAGGACACTGTCAATAGGAATAAATAGCAGCCTGCAGATTGGGGAATGATCTTTACCAACCCTATATCCAATACAGTGCTAATATCCTAAATCTCTAAGGAACTCAAGAAGGTAGACACCAACAATCCAAATAACCCAACTAAAAAATGAGATACAAAGCTAAACAGAATTCTCAACAGATGAATTTTGGATGGCTAATAAGCACTTAAAGAAATGTTCAAAGTCCTTAGTCATCAGGGAAACACAAATCAAAATGACCCTAACATTTCATCTTACCATCTTGCTATCAATAGTTCTGTAAAAATCCCTTGGCAGTATGTGTCAGATTTGTGTTGATGATTTATCAGTTGGTGTGGGTTCTGTAACTCATTAATTGTTTAAAATAGGTATCAACCTTCCCCAATTTTAAGATGAGAGTGATCTAATTCCTCGCAGTTAAATAACATGTTGTAAGTCAAATACTGAAGTAAGGAAATGAGAAATGAACACAGGTTGGCCTGATCTGGACTAATTTTTGCTATAACAGAGCATTGATGTAGAAACTTATCTTCTTTCAAATATGCTAAGCATTCTATCCAGAGGGCCCACAGTTGATTTATGAAAGCAAAGTATCTGTACAGAGAAAAGCAAACTCTTAATTCCTTTAAAGGATTCTGGTTCTGAAGTTAATAAGTTCCAGTATTTGAGAAAAATTACTTCCCACAAGGTTACACAAAAGAAGTCAGAGATTTCTGACTCTGCACATCTAGTTAGGTCTCATGCCAGTGTTCTCTGGACCAGTTTTGTAGTTTCATTTCATTCTGACAAGGACAGATTCTGGAATCTGATTTCAAGAGAATGAATGAATTAAAAAAAAATTGGTGGCAGTGAATTCTGATAGATAGTGGCTACTTCCTTTCAAGCATTTAAAGTAACTGTCTGCCCTCTTTTCTGAATAGAAATGGCTTTTTTGTTGTTATAATAAATGGCAGAGATGCAGCAGGGAAGATGCATAAAGTGTAATTATGATAAGAATACAAAGAAAGGGATACAGTATCTCTAAATATAAGTAAATCTGCATTAAGAAAACAAATCAGTATGTATGATACATAATTTGCAGTCTAATGGAGTTGACATTCAAGCAATGAGAACCACAGAGCTGAAAAGAAACTATTTTTATCCTTATTGATTATAAATCAAAATATAGATAATGGAACATAAAACCTGCAGAAATTATCTGAATATGTGACTTTTTAATATAACCTTTCAGTCAGGATGACATTGGACAACTGCAGAATATTATGACTCACATGACTGAAAAATGAAGATACAATGGGCTTCATGTCTATCATGTCTAATCGCCCAATAGGTCTTTGCCAGAATTTCTTTACCTGTATTTTCTCCTACACAGAAATTTACCTGTTTTTTCCCCCATTGGATCAAAATTACCATTAACCACAGTCACGCCTGGTTATTGAAAGAGAATCTGTCATTTCAACATTTCAAGAGAGATTGGAATCATTTTTGTCACATATAAAATCTGAGCTAACTGTTCTTTCTAAACCTTTCCCTCTGGGATTGGGTATGAAGTCCCTTTTCCCTGAAGATGTTGGGGTCTAAAGTACCAAAGATTAAATAATTTAATACCTCAGTCATTATTAATTACTATACTATTAAGGGATTAGAAATATACATTATACAACATATTTCAGTTGCACTAAGTATACTACAAGGAATGCTATATCACTGTGATCTTGTTTAGAAAAAAAAATCTTACTCCATAATATCCCTACTTACTGAGTTCTTATTTTATATGGAGACATAGTGGGTACGTGTGCAAACAATTGACATACAAAGTATTCCAATGACTATTTTCATTTATTTCGGTTCAATGACTAATGTAGAGTTCAGTGATTTAAGTTTGTAAGTATTTATTCTCTCTCTTTGTTTTGGTAGGTTACAATTACAAGCAGCTTGGATTACTGGTATGTTAGTCAATTTATGATGCTGTAAGTAAATGACAGAATTAATTAACTTAGAAAAAGAACAGCTTATTTTAATTTATATCTTGAAGATTCTAGTACAAGTCCAGATGATTCAACTGTTTTGAAATTCTACTGATAGTTTTAGATGCCAAAGCTGGTAAAGTATCTCAGCCCATGCCCAGGAAACAATGAGAAGAAGCAGGTTCTAGGATCCTTGATTTCCCTTTGAAGACATATCTCTTGTCCTCTAACTGCATACAAGCATCCAGCTCATAAAGTTTCCTTGGAATTGTCAAACTTCTTAGTACATGACACAAACGCTGACTCTTTCTCAAAGAAGTAGCTGGTATTTATTGGGTGTAAGTAACAGCAAGGCAGTAGGTATTGATCTGACCAGTATCCAGCTCAGGAAATCTTATCAAGTCAGGGACACAGAACTGCTCCACACATTATCCAAAATCAGAATGTGTAAACAACTCCTATACTCTAGAATCTGAATTTCTAACTATTATTCAATGCCAGCATTTTTTGTTTGGTTGGTTGGTTTTTGGGTTTTTTCGAGACAGGGTTTCTCTGTGTAGCCCTCACTGTCCTGGAACTCACTCTGTAGACCAGGCTGGCCTCGAACTCAGAAATCCACCTGCCTCTGCCTCCCAAGTGCTGGGATTAAAGGCATGTGCTACCACTGCCCGGCTTTATGCTGACATGTTATATAGCACTGAAGGTTATGAAACTGGTGTGTCAGCAGAGACCATAAAATCAGTTTAATCCCTTTTATCCTGATACTGTTTTATAGGATGATACACCTAAAATATAGAAATACATGGAGCCTGGTTCTAAAGCAGGATGCATAATCGGATATTAAGAAGATTAGTGGAATATACAAGAATGTGTAACATGAAAGAGGAAGGAAGAGGGGATGGGAAAGATAAAACATCCATGAAAGAAAAAAAAACTTGAAGTATTTTCTAGGACTTACTAGTATACCATCTTCATACTAATAAACCAATAAGCAAGACAAATTCTTTATGCCAGTAGAATGAGGGAGGGTCACTGTTGCCCAGTGTTAAATCATCAGGTAATTTAAAAAGTCTTTCCTACCTAACTAGATAATTGCCTTTTAATTTCTGTACATTTTGAGGCAATCCTCAGGATAAGGAATAATATTAGCAAGTCCAAATGAACTCCTTTGTTAAAAGTCACAAAACCGGGAAATGTAGGAGATGAGTTATACATGATATACATGATTCTTTACAAAGAACAAGAACATTGATACATTTGCTTAAAACTATTCTTAGAGCCTTATCTTACATGCTCCACCTTTGTTCATTTAGTTCACCACCATTTAATAAATTATTTGTTCTAGTAGATAAAATAATTATTAGGAATTATTTCATTACCTCTACAATGAATTTTCCTGAGTTTAGACAGGTCATTTAACTGTTACTTGCCACAATATATTTCCTAGTGAAGTCACTACAAATGGCTGACTTTATTGTTAAGTTATTAATAATACTTAAAAAGAACATGTAATATAAATTTTGCCTCCTAATTTGAAAATGCAGTAAGGTAAGGTAAATTTATCTTTATAAAGTTATTGTAGTATAACTAAAGCACTTACATTAACCCATATAACATTATAAAATAGTATTAAGAATTTCTCATATATCTTTAATCTATGCTTATTCATTTTTAATAACATGAGAGAGAAGTTTGATGTGTGATTGTTTCTTTGAGTTTCAAAAATAAATATGGGTCATATGCAAAAATAAAACACTGCAAATCACAGACTAAGCTGGTGGCTCTAGGTGTTACAGCACTGCAAACTGATATTTAGTGCATCATATTTTTTGTGCGATTCCAGAATCATCATACATAAGCAAACATGATGGTCATGGGATCATAGCTTTTGTAGAGCTAAGGCATGAAGATTGTGGGTTTCACGCCAGCTATTGAAATGCTTTATCCGATATGAACATGTAAAATCATTCATGAACCATAGCTCTGGTTGTCATGAGAAATTTTACAGGTTGAACTAGAGAAAGCTTCAAGTTCAGAGTGGTCTTGAGGCATTGGTTCCCAGGATCTGTGGTAATGAGTTTATTTGCTTACTCACTAGACAAGAGTGAATAAAATAACTGGTCATGTGGGATTCTGGTAAAAAAATTATGTCCTAATACTCTGCTATTTACATCATCATTTTAAGTTCATATGCAGTCTACCTACAGAGCCAAAAAATATATTAAAAGTAATGTATTGGATGTTCTATATAGCAGGTGGAAAACTGCTTCAAAGTTATTCAGTGTTACATTTCAAATTTTAGTTCCATCTTAAAGTAGAAAATATTTGGTATACCTGTCAATACAAAGGCACAAACATAACATTAGTGATTTTTCTGATCATCGCTTTCTTCCCCTCCTATACACCTTTACGTACTTTACTCTGACTGGGTTCTGTGAATACTTTAGTAAGATTTTCTCATATTAAGCCTAAGGTAAAAGCAATAATAATGATGATTAACATTATTGATTACTCAATAGCCAAATGATTTCCTAACATTTAGGGAATTAGCTTACTTGAACAAATATTAACTTTAGAAAGCGTTATAATTTGAGGGGCAGCTGAAGAAACTGAGCCACAGAGCTAGTTCACAACTTAAGGGTCTTCATTTAAATTTTACAAAAGATGTATCAAAGAGTCAAGATTTGAACCCTGGTAGTCTCACTCCAAAATTCCAGCCTCTATCCCAATATAACTTCTCTTCAGAAAGATAATAACTGTGACTCAGAGTCATTTGTTCTTTTATATGTTTAGTGAGTCAGATATGGGACATGAGAGCGACAATTTTCAAAATATTCATTACTGGATTTTAACATGTGATATGTGCTAAATACCATATCTTATAGAAGAAATAGAGCTGGGTCTGTGGTTAGGGCAGACAAAACATCTTCATTCTAACACATCTATGATCATGAGTTAACGCAGATGATCTAGTTATACTACTAGCTCTTCAAATTTAGACTGTGGTCATCTAAAATCCTACAGTCTTCCAATTTGAAAGACCTGAGTAAGGAAGGGAGACAGACATGAAGTAATAGACTGTATAGCTTAAAGGCAATTAAGAAATTAGTACATCCAAGCACAGTTAAACAGAGGAGAAACCAATCAGATCACACTTGATCTGCCTGGACATGCTTTCCAAAGGTACTTTCATGGGACAAACACAGATGAGCTCAGAGTAGACTTGTGACTTTGAAATGATGTAGACAATTCTAATAAGAAGTTCACACACTTGTCTTTATTAATAATTTCTGTATATTCCATGAAGTTGCCACAGAAACCATGTCATCCTGTACCACACTTCAATTCAGATTTGACAGTAGGAGTATGAGAGAGAAGGTGCAGTGAGCATATGAATGTTCAGTAATCTCACAACTGACTTCTGTAAAATGGAAATATCCTATGTGTAACCTGCTTTACTCTGACTGTTAACCTCCAACCTATGTCCTTTTGAAAGTATCCAGGGACTGTCACCCACATGTATATTAAGGAAAAGAATTACAGAGCATGGATCATCTACTCTTCCCTCTTTTCAGTCTTAGGTGGCCCTTGCAAATTTCTGTGGAAGATGAGTGCTGGTCCTTGGTGGGTACTGATCCTTGGGCCAGTTCACAAGGATGCACACACAGGTGTTATTGTCACAGCAGGCTATCTTAATATTACATTGGACTTTAGCCACATCAATTTTATGAGGTCACTATATTCACAAGGTTTTGCTGTTATCTATGCAAACATTCTATTCTACTTCAGTCCCTGGACTCCATCCATAAAATTTCGTTCAATTTTCTGTTGGTTTCTAGATTGTCTTCTGTGGCTGATCTGGAAGATATACCCAAGCAAGCATTTTAAGTCCAGAATGTATCTTGTTGATATGCAAGTTATTTTAGTTTTGACCTAAGCTGATTTTGTTTACCTCCCCTTCTTTTGAGATGTGTTTTGTCTTGTTGATATGACTAGGCTTCTGATAGACCCCTCACAACTTAAACACACACACACACACGTCAGCATAAGCAGAGCCTGGAACTTTTGCTTCACAAGCATGTCATATACTATTGACTATGTGTAGCTTAAATAAAAATACACATAAAGTGTTTGGCTAGCACCTGATTTATTTTCTGTCAATTATCTTGGTGTTGGAAAAACAACAGACAAAAATAAAAACAACATAAAAAAATCTAGGAATCCATAAACCTTGCACATATATATATAGTTTTCTCCATAGACAGAAAAACCATTCATTTAGAGCTTTTTTCCCCTTTAAAAGCAAATTTCTACATTTTAAAAATTATGTATTGGAAGTCTGAAAGATGGACGAGGAACACGAGGACAGCTTTACCTGTTGCTCTTAAGCCATAACAGCAGTTATATTTATTCCAGGTCAACGCTATGGGTGGATTCATATATATTTGCATACTACCAAGAATGAATACTGAATGTTTGTGCCACTAAGCTGTAGGTATTAAGGACCACCCATTCTCAGAAAAACTCCAGAGTCTGCAGGTAGTCACTAAAGATATGGGGTTTTCTGTCACCAGCATCCCCAAGACCCTGGAAGACACTTAAACCTTCCCTACAGTATTCTTCAAAAGGAAACCTTCATACATATGTTCATTTCAGTTTTTGATCCCTTTGAGAGTGGTGTATCAGCTGAGCTCTTTAAATGTATTTTTTAAGTGAAAGAAATGGGGGAAATTTTATTAATTTTTACCCATAAGGATTTTCGATTGTGTCTCCTATTGTTGCTGACGCACATGGGAAAAGATCAGGTTTGTACAAATGTGGCCTCTCTCCCAGACACTGAATCCCTGCACAAAGTCAGTTGGGAATGAGAATCTCCTCAGCAGCAAACTGCACTGTCTATTCATATTTCTCTTCCACCTGCCCCCACAATAGCGCCTGTTTGTTCAGCCCACATGCAACAAGGCTGTGTTTGTAAGTAAGGGTCCATTCACTGGCTGTCTATTTAGAAGCCTTGACAGAAAAACCCATGAAAAGCTCTTCCATTCAAATTTATCTTTAATGACTTGCTCCATTCAGTATAGATGGTAGGCAGGGGGAGGGTCCTGGGGCTTGACTTCTCCCACTATGGAAGAAAAGAAAGCATTTCTATAAAGCCCCTGACGTGCCATGGTTACTAAACAACAGGTTACAGAAAAAAATTGATTAGAAAAAGAAATTATTTCAGGTGTAAAACTTTTCCCACTTCACAGGCAATGCAATGCACCACTATAAACTTCTCCACATCTTGTTCTCTTTTTGAAGTGCTGTTTCTCTCTAGGTCTCAACATTGCTTACTCTCTTTCAACAACAGTAAACCCCTTCCTTTCCAAGAGATTTGACTACCCACCCAGGGTTACAAGATTTCCCCTTAGACACTGTTAACCTCCTGAAATTCTTTTTCATTGTACACAGTATTTTAGTCACACATTTTTTTTTGTTTCATAATTTATTATTTTTATGCATGGACTTTCTACTCTGCACATATGAATATCAGAGGTCAATTTTTGCTGTCTATGTTTCCTTCTGAGTTTATGTGGATTCTAGGCACTGGACTCAGATTATTAAGTGTATAACGCAAGTATTTGACTTTCAGTGTCATCTCACCTCAGTCCCTCCCTTTTTAGAGTTGTGCTATTTACATTTAATAAGGAAACATGTAACCCCTAAATTTAATAAGGAACCCATGAGAATCAGGAAGTTTCCTAAGAGACGTAGAAGATAAATACAATAAAACTTGGTAAAGTTTCCCCACACCACTGCACTCTACTTTCTTCTAATATCACATCTGCTTTGAAGAGTGCCAAATGATAAGGGTGAGACACAGTTATATCTGCTTTCCCTCTCCTTGAAACTCGCAGCAACTACAGAAAAGTAGAAATGCTCTACTAAATTAAAGGCAAAGTGACAAAGAACTCTGGTAATCTCTGTAAAAGAAAATTTATTTTTGTCTGTTCAATCATATATATCCTTACTAATGAAATAGCTTTGAGGAAAAACCATGCGGATTTCTTGCCCAAGGCACAAAAGTTAAAGAAGTGCCAAATAATTTTAGTCATTAAGAGAAATAGTATTTTGATGCAACATTTTGGAAATTATTTCATACTGAACAGGATGATGATTATTCATTTTCTTTTCCTTTGCCCAGGGCACTATTATGCCTTTGTATGACCTTGATTGATAATATTAAGAAGAAAGTTATTTAGGAAAGATTTGGGTAAGTTGGCCCTAAACAATGACTAGGGAGGTGAGGATTTGGGAAAAACAGGAATGTCTCACCAATCAATGAGATGTGTAGTCAACCATAGTAACATTATCCAGTGTGAGTGGAAGACTTAGTTCTAAACATAGAAAGAGAATAAATTGGTAGCAAACTCTACTCTTTGGTTATTGATATTTATAATCTACTAACAATGATATTTATAATATTTCTACTAACAACAAATTATACAAGGTTGTAAAAATATAAATTTCATATATTTGAAACTTGGTTAAATTTTCAATTATTTTAGGCATATCACCCCTGGCTTTCAGATTCATTCAACTGGACTTTTCTTTAATTGTTATATAAATGTTGTTAGGTAAGTGAGCCTTTCTAAACCTCTCCTCCATATTCCCTTAAGTCCCTAGATCTAGTTCAAGCCCCACAACTAGTTCCCTTGCCTAGCCTAGCCTCCCCAGTTTGTGTTTCCCATCAGAGCTTTATCTAGGATGCCACGATCTGTCCACAACATATAAACTCCTCTTTACCATATTGAGTGATTCTTCTAAGCCAGGCCACTCACTTTTTGTTTCACGGCCTAGTTTGGTAAATCTACCTGTTCCTCTCCTACATATCCCTCTCCAAAACCGCAAATATGCTTCCAAACTCCATGTTTGGACAAGGATACACAAGCTTGCCACAATTGTGCCTAGCCCCATGAATCCACCTGACTATTTTCTATCTAAGCCATAGCCAATATTCAGGCCATATCTGACCTGAATAACTGTCCTCTGTCCAAGCCAACTGTGTCCAGATCAGACACAGAATGGAAATGAGAAGTTCACATGCATAAACCTCATTGCGAAAGCACATCCAATATGAAAGATCAAAATCAAGGCAGTATTTCATCACCACAAAAATCCTCCTGTACTATTGAAATGTTCATCAATGAAACTTACCTAAATGAACCTCAGAACACATATAAAAACTACCAAAAGCTGAAACCAAATATAAAAAATAAAAGCAAAGCATATACTTGGTTTAATAATTCAAGGTTTTGTTGAACTATAGGAGCCTAGATTAGAACATAGTGGCGTGTTACTTTTGCAGCTCTAATACCATATGTAGACACAAGGAAACAGTTGAATGAACATAAAGGTAATGAACTTAAAAAGAGTAAATATCTGATGATGCCCCATCACAAAATCTTTAAACATGAGATAGAAAAGAGGAACATAATCTAGGATTTGAAAGATTATTTAATAAACATATAGAAACGTTGATGATAAGCCAAGCTGAAACACCAATAATACAACTTAGAAAACATATAGAAAGCTTTATAAATAGAATTATTCACACAGAAGATAAAATTTAAGGACTCAAAACTAAAACAAGTAAATACACCAAACAACCAAAGAACATAAATTAAAAAATAAAAACAGACAGGAATAGAAAGTTATTAGACAAAGAATGTGGGAAACCATGAAAATAATAAATCTTATAACTGTATGATTGAGTTTACCTAACTACAACCGTCTAATATTTGAGAAGATGCCTAAAATACACTGTATTAAGTCAAAATCTTCAACAAATGGCATATCATTATCGGTGACTATATAATTAATATACATTTCTATATCTATATCAATATCTGTATCTCTATATATCCATATCCACAATTTTTATCTATCTATCTATCTATCTATCTATCTATCTATCTATCTATCTCTATCATATTATCAAAGTTATACATATATATCATATATACATATGATATATAGATTAGCTATTCATTTATTTATATGTCTATATCCATATCTATATCCAACCTTCAAAACAGATACTCTTTAGTTAAATTCTGTTTTTTAATTTGACTGTGTTTTTCTTTTCTAATCACTCTGTGATCTGTTTATGGTATATGATCCAGGTTAAGTTTTCCTATGTTGCTATAGTAACAAGGAAGTATGGTCTAATCTAGTCTCACATAGTTCAACAAAATCAAACATCATGCTGAGGGATGTCATCAAGCAGAAGGTAAAAGGACTTGTTATGCAAGGATTACTAATGGAATTTCAATCTGACTACAAATAAAACAGTCAAATCTGTTTGTGTCTTCCTGTAACCCTAGTATTTCAGGATACAAGAGGATCCTGATAACTTTCTGTCCAGTCAGTCTATCTAAAATGATGAACTTATGATATAGTGATAGGCTCTGTCTCATGTTAATGAGCCAGAGAGTGATAAAAGGAAGACTAATGACTCTTTTCTGTCCTTCCAAAGTTTACCTAGATTTATGAACACCTACACACTAATGTGTATGTACCACCCACACTCACATATACACATGCACACTCACATTAACATAATAAAAAAGGCTAGTAATGAAACCTTCATGAAAAAACTATGTAAAGGTGAATAATGTGAATTGAAAAATCAAAGTAAGCACAAATGTCAAGACAGCAATATTTGGTAGATTGGTTGGGGATTATTATTTATTGTACTAACCTTGCAAATTACCTCTAAATTTAAATACTTTCAGCATATTTATGTCAGGGACACCAAATTATCTGAAAGAGTTTATTTTTACAGTTTGATTTCTAACTTGGTAAACTTTAGAGTAGTTTTCCTCTGTTGAGTCACAAACCTGTTGAAAACAGAATTATAACAAAACTCTTCCACAGGTTAAACAAATGAAACAATCTTTTTTTCAAAACTGATGGACTGTGTTCTGTCTCAGAGTTTCCTCAGGTCATATTGTTATCCCTAGCCAGGCTACTTTCACAAATTTTTGCTTCAAAATAGTGAATTATCTTTTGCAGTTCCTCTAAAGCAATAAGAAGGAATTTGCAAAGCAATTAAAGTACAAAATTCATTTGCTTCCTCCTACATGATTTTTCTCTATCCTTTTTAGGGTTTTCCAACTCACATCAGTTTGACACCAAGGGGTTTAATGACTCACTGTTACCAAGACTAGTAACAAGCCTTACAACATTCTACTTAGTTTTTATGGGAATGGAAATTCTTTTACTTTTATGCTTATTAAACTGGTTTATACAATTATTAATTAAAGTCAATAGGTTTGAGAGAGATACAAGCAGAGAGCCAGAACTTGATGTGCACCCTACTCCATGTGGAGCAGAGGCTTGGGTACCCACTGAAACAGGCAGCAACCACATTCCGTCAGCATGTTCACTGCCCTGGGGAAGCTAATGGCTCTAGGAAGTAGAGATCAGTGAAAAAAAAAGTTTTAGTGTGTTCTGGTTTTCTGTTAACATCTGAAAACAATTTTAAAACTCAAATTACTTACATACTTTTTAGATCTACCATGTTGATCCTTACCAGAATACGAAATGTCCCTCTCCTACAGTCAATTTATGATTCCAAAATGAAATTTCCTCAATATGTACATTGTATCATTTATATGAATGCTAAAGAGGAGAAAATTTATGGAGGGCTTGCCATAAATTCACAGATATGTGTAAGAAATAGAATGATAGATGGCCCTTGGGCTAACAGCTTTTAAGAGATTTTGGAAGTTCACAGTCACAGGGGGAACCATGGTATTGCAGAAGGTATAGAAATGTCAAGAGGAAAGAGGAATTCTCTTCTTCAACTGTCATTGAAAAATTGTGAACTAATAAGAAAAGAGAACCAAAATGGGATAAACCCAAAAGTAAATCTCACCATGACTTAGTTACATTCATGTATTACACAGGAAATTTTCCTGACAGAGTTCAGTGAAAAAAGATAGCATATCTGAACTAAAAGAAGGGTTTTTTTTTTTTTTTTTTATTCTGTGTGACAGTTTATATATGTTTGGTCCAGGGAGTGGCACTATTAAAGGATGTAGCCCTGTTGGAGTAGGTGTGACCTTGTTGGTATGTCATTATTGGTGTGGGCTTTAAGACCCTTAGCCTAGCTACCGGGCAACCAGTCTTCTCAGAGCAGATGAAGATGTAGATCTCTCACCTCCTCCTGCACCATGCCTGTCTTGATGCTGCCATGCTCTCACCTTAATGATAATGTACTGAACTTCTGAACCTGTAAGCCAGCCCCAATTGAATGTTGTCCTTATAAGAGTTGCCTTCACCATGGTGTTTGTTCTCAGTAGTATAAAACCCTAAAACAACCTGGAAGAGTAGCCTAAGTTTCATAAAGAAAAAAAAAGAATTCTATTGTTTTCTAAGTACTTGGTAAGAGAAATCAGTCATAGCTGATACAAGTAACTAAAAATGACCATGAGCACTAAATAAAATGAGTCAGTATTTTAGGGATGATTCCAATGTTAAGCCTTGGGCAAGTTGAATCATTAAGTTTCATGCTTCATGTTTCTGATGAAATACTCCAGTAAAAATAGTACCTTGAAAATGCTAACCTGCAATTACCCAATTAGAACTACAGTGTTAGAAAATGGTTTTGCTAATGAATGTTCAAGTTTTAAATGTTGAATTTTAATTCATCATGTCATAACTCCCAGTGCTATTCTTTTACATGTGCTAAACAACTTTATTTCCTGACTCCACTATTTCATTAATATACCTTGGTACCACCTTTCTATTCAGTCTACTCCAGTGATCATATCCTGCTCACTGTGTCCTGGAACAATGTCTCATTTCCAGAGAAATCTTGTCAATGCATAATAAAAGCAGTTAAAGGAGGTGACAACATTTTTATTGTTTGAAAGACACAAAGTGATAACTGGATATCCCACATCACTGAAAATCTCTAAGAGGCCATAACATTTGAGGCAATACCAATTGTTTAAGAAATTAAGAATAATTACTGGTCATTCTAGAGTTAGTTTTTCAAAGTTCATGGACAAAGTTTAATTAAAATTAAGCACATGCAAACACAATTTAGAAAACAGAATTCTGTACTTTCTGTTTAATATCTCTTTGATACCTTCTTAATTATAGTGCTGTCATTAACTCATTTCACTACTGTTCAGTAGTTCTGCTAGATTAAGTATGATAAATCAGAAGAAGAAGTAAAAGAAGAAGGAGGAGGAGGAGAAGGAGAAGGAGGAAGAGAAGGAGGAGGAGGAGGAGAAAGCGGAGAAGAGAAGGAGGAGGAGACTGTTGGTTTCATTCTCCTTTTTTTTGATTCCTATTATTCAGGTTATATATTCAAATAGGGAATAGAAACATTTGAATTCATTTGTGTCTAATACTGATTGCCTTGTAACACTCATTCCTATTTGTTTCTTATCAATATAACAATTTTGTTTAGGTCACAAGTGATGATTGCTAGTAGCTTTCCTTCCTTTTTTCTTTTCTTTCTTTTTTTTTTTTTTAAATATTTCCCTGTCTACCATGCTTAAATGATGGTTGCTGATCATTGTGATAAGTAAGTCTCTCGAAAGCAACAAAATTGGGCTTATAACAAAAGTCATGTGAGAAGAAACATGCTCTCCCTCTCTTAACTTCTTAAGTACTTGGAGTAGAACTCAAAGAGCAGAGCTCTACCACCATGTTCTTCAAGATTTGAGGAGGTGAAGAGGATGAAGATAAACAGTAAAAATGACTAGGCAGAAGGCCAGAAGTTCCCTCACAACCCTGAAGACAGTACTGAAACCTGTGCTGAGTTATTCCTGTTCTCAGACCTGTCCCTTAGGAGCAACATGAACATATTTCTCATGGACAATTTCTATTAGTTGCAGCTGAATTCATTTGCAACTAAATCAGAAGCATGTATTTGTCAGAGAGCAGTAGGCTTGGTTTATTTCAGACCTGTATAATTAAAATATAAAAAATAATTCATCAAGAAAGCAAATAGCAAATGCTGGTTAAGATGTCAAGGGGAGAAATGTATCTTCATACATTGTTGGAGGGAGTGTAAGGTGGTACAACTGCTATTGGCATCTATGCAGAGCTTTCTCCGTACTGGAAAACTGCACGATCACCTGACCCAACGATTCTACTCACAGTTATACAGATAACTGTCATTACCTTGGAAACAGATCACAGAGATACATGCAGCCCCAGGTTTACTGCTGCACATTTGACAGTTGTCATTATGTGAGGCAATCCTACATACGAATCAACAAATAAATGAATAAAGAAATGGTGGCTTAAGTACTAAGTGCAAATTTATTGAGATGTTATGAAACATGGAATGTCATTTGAGAGATTGAGGCAACTCAAGAGCACCACGTTAACTGAAGTGAGCCACACACAGAAAATAAAAATGGCAAAATCACATATTTTCTTTCATATTCTATGGTGTCTTTGTGTGTGTGTGTGTGTGTGTGTGTGTGTGTGTGTGTGTGTGTGTGTTGAATGAAAGTAGCAAGTGAACTTTTTGGATTGACTTGGTTTCATTTAGTTGAGATATTGTAAAGATAACAAGAGAGATTATTGGGATGAACATGAAAAACTACATGAAAAGCATGAACTAAGGAAGCAGTGAGAGAGTTTGGGGGAGAGTAGCTAAAAGGTGTTAGACAGAGAAAAGGGGGGTAAATATATGTTATTTCATTTTAATAAAAGAAGCTTTAAAGTGCTACAAGGAAGACAGTTATTTTGGTAAATAATATAAATTTCATTAAAAAGCAAAGATAATGTTGAGCTATTTATACAAGGTTTCAGACTATTCATTCACCATCTATCTCTGAGTCTCAGAATATCTAACGAGAAATATACTTACCAATTTGTATACAAACCATTCTATTTTAAGACCTTTATTTCTAATTGGCCTTTAAGTAATTCACTTGTAAATGTTTTTTCATATTTATGACATAAAGTATATTTCTAACTACTATTATTATCAAGAAATATATACAGTAGACACAGAATATTTTCCATTCTTTTTGGAATGGTGCAGTTAGCATTCACAATAAATTTAATTAACGTATTTATACAAATATTGCAACAAAGTAAAGACATAATTTCACATTTTATCATTTCTATTACTTCAATATATTATATAACAATTGTTCAACAGAAATTTGATTCTCCTTTGTTCTAATCATTTTCTTTTACTAAACTTTTCTCTTTCATGCCTGGCAAACATCAATATTCTTTAATGTCTTCCAGAAAACAGAGTTAGACAGAATAGATCCAAAAAATTTAGGGAGGACAGAGTCACCCTGCTTGCTAAGCCAGAATAAGACATCATCAGAAAAGAAAGCTAAATATATGATGGTATTGATGCAAAAATTGTCGATAAAACGTTACCAAATGGATTTCAACCAAACATAAAATAAATATTTATCCTGACAAAGCAAAATGTCTCGCTGGATTGTGAGTATAGTTTTCCATGAGCTAATGCATGTGATATATCACATTAAAAAATAAATTAAAACAACAGTCATTTCAGCTGATGGGGAAAATCATTATATAAATCCTCGACTACTATATTTTGATTAAAAAGTATTTTTAACTTTTAAAAAATGATTGATTTTGAGAGTTCCATTCACGAGTACACTATTTACAACTTTACACTTCTCCCTACCAACTCCTCCCACAAACCTGTATTTTCTTCCAAATTATTGAATCTTCAAAATTTTATTGTTATACGCCCACGTGCATGTGTGTATGTGTGCATGTGTGCATGTGTGCATGGGCGCTCATACACGCACAGACAAACACACGCACACACCCCCACACACATACACACAGTTATCTGAGTCCATTTAATGTTATTCACATGTGTAAGTGTTTAGGACTAACTATAAGATTTGAAAAGAAACTTTTATGACTCAGGAATAGGAAAAAGTCCCTCAGTATTGTAAAATATGTTTATGAAAAACCAACAGCTAATGTTATGATCAAGGAAAGAAACTGAAAATGTTTGGTAATTTTTTTTTCCTAAGATGCAGTAGAAGGAGAGGTTGGCTATGCTTGTCACTTCTCTTCAGCATTTAGAATTTTACTGAACTATGGCTGAGTCTCTGAACACATCTATCTTTTACCTCTTTCATTAGAATGCCAAGCAGAAAAATATCTCTACCACAGCCTTGTAATTAAGTAAATTTTCTGGAAGTGGACTTTTAGATTGATACTATGTACATAATCTGAGGTAGATCTTAAGAAATACGAACTAACAATAAAAGGCTAGGCTTTTTAGTTTCTTTAATTTCTTGAATAAGTTTTTCCAAGAGACAGTTCTTTTGTTTTAATCTTACTTTTTTGATAAAATATCAAGGATAAATAAATAAGCAAACAAATAAGTGAATGGTATAATTTGGCACTGGAGTTAACACATATACATTTGACAAGCTAGATCTTAGACAATTCCCAGGACTCCTTTTAAAGCAGAAAGAAATACAGTTCTATGTGAGGGTTCTGGAATGTCAGATGGTTACATGGAGCCTGATTTCAATATTTGTTGTCCCATATAAAATATAGGAAACTTAGATTATTTATACATTTTCATGCACTCTTACCTCTCTCTTGCTTTCCATACCAAGTTATAAAACACAGTTTCACAATCTTTTAGTAGTTTTGGATTTTGAATTAATAATTTATTTTGCTTTTGGAAAATCCCTAGCAAAATACTGGATAAGGTTTTGGAGGTATAGCTACCCCCAGATCAGATACCTTTGAGCATGTGTCATCTCTGTTGCAGCTTCTTTGGTGAGGGCTTAGAGAAAAGACTACTCAACCCTAACTGGAGATGTATAAGTGAAATAACTCAACCAAATCACTCATCAGCTCTGTAAGCCAGAATAATTTGAATTCAGCAGAGAAAACAGGTAAAATAGTATGTAAGTAGATGTAACAAAAGGGCAGTTTGGAAAAGTTGAAACAGGATGTGACATGATGCCCTCAATGATAGCTCAGCCCTTACAGAATGCACAAGCTTCAGTCATGGTGACGGAAATCCCAGAGGTAAGGCTGTGCTCTAAGCCTCTATTGGAATTTGTTCTATTGTTTATAGCCCTGGGAAAACGAACTTGAAAATTACTTTGCATATTTCATCTCAATTTTTGATAGTATAAATGTTACAAAATTAGGCATTAAGCAGTAGCCAGCCTTCTGAAAGAAAAATATACAAAGTAAAACACCCATCAGTAACTCAGCTATAATTACACCCCAATCTCTTTGTCATTTCGCTCATTGAATATGCGTTCTACATCACCAAATAAGAAGAAATACTTGTATATTGCTTGTCTTTTTACATTATACAATCCATTAGGTTGATTAGGAAACTGTCTTAGGCACTAACATCATATAATATATTTTCCATTACTATTAATGTTTATAACTATATTTCTACTAATAACAAACTATATAAATATTTTTAAAATACAAAATTCCTATATTTGAATACTCATCTAAAATTTCAATTATCTTATGTGAATGTGTAAAAAGAAATTTTAGTTGAAAGCAGATCTTTCTATCATATAATAGATCCACAAAACAGTATTGTCTTCCGCCATTTCTCCCAGCTACCTCTTTCCTCCTCCCCCAGTTTCACTTTCCTCTCTTTCTTACACCAAAAAGAGCAGGATTCTAAGAGATGACAGGCAAACAGGACAAATCAAGATATAATAAAATCAAGTGAAAACCTTCCTTGCCTTTTGTTTAGTTTTCATGATGAATGACAGAGTAACATATTATAGGCAGCTGAAAACTATACACTGGTGACTCATGCCTACAACCATTTTCTGTTATGAAGAATTAAGTGGTATATTAGTGTGTACTTCTTAGTCATTAATGTGGAGAATATTCAGTGTCAGAAAAGTCAGTTTTATTCAGACCTTAACTTGCTTGGATTTTCCTTTAAGTTGTTGCTACATTTATGATTTAAAATTGTTTAACTTCATGGACTGTGTATTATTTTTTTTTTTTTTTTTTGGTTTTTCGAGACAGGTTCTCGTGTATCCGCTGTCCTGGAACTCGCTCGTAGACCAGCTGGCCTCGAACTCAAAATCCGCCTGCTCTGCTCCCAAGTGCTGGGATTAAAGCGTGCGCCCCACGCCCGCCCTTGGACTGTGTTTATAATCATTTATCTATTCTTGTTAATCTCCCTTTCTTTACATAATCATGATATGGATATATTGTGAAATTACAGAATCATAAATAGCCGTAGATTATTCTGCATTCGAAGAATGATGTTATTGGAATATAAACACAATCTACATACACTCTAGCCATAAGAAAAATAGTTACATGATGTAACTATTTTGCCCTCTCAAAATTATTATGCAATTTACCTGGTTTCAAAAACGTTATCATGATACAGTAATGTAGAGTTGCAGTTTAGGATAAACATTTCTCTATATCAGTTATTTACTTATATTCCTGAATTACTTTTGCTCTTCTAAGGTTAGTTCATTTTGTAAAGAGATGTTTGTAACTGAGGGGTTAAAATTGTCTAATGTAAAAAGCACTCCACAGTGAGCAAGCCAGAACCCCTATTCTCAAGTCATCCTGTGTGTGAATGACCTTTCTCTCTCTTTCTCACATTCTGTTACCAGGATTCTTGAAATAGAGTCCGTGATCTTTTTCCTAAAGTGAGATTTTTGTTTTTGAAGTATAATCATGACAAAGGCCTGATGAATGTTGCTATGGGAGGTACAATGGCATTTTAGAAATAAATGGTTTTATTGTTGAACAAACTTCTGGAGCTAAGAATCACACTATGCTGCCTATATAGGATGGCCTGGATTTTAATCTTTAAATTGATTTTAATAGTTTCCAGTACTGGGGTAACTGTGTTTCCTTTCTATTTGTTGAAGAAATCTGGAAACAATACTGAAGTCAATAAGATCTATTGGCTCTTTCGTCAGCTAAAATTGAGTGTTTATAAATATGTCTGTTTTTGTATTTATCTACGGTTTTATTATTTAATGTAGCATTAATTAAGCTTAATTGATTACAAAATAATGTATGCTCTTTGTAAAATATCAGCCGGATTCAGTTTTGTGTGGCTCTTTTGTATCAGAATTCTAGAAGTTAATATTAGCTGTTCTATGTACTTCTTTCCAAAACTTCATTGAAATAAAATTTTATAAGAGAGGTGGTATATCATTAATGTGATTTTAATTTCCTCCCATACCACAGAGGATTGTTTTTCCATTAAAATAACAAATTTATAGAACTAAATAAAAACATTTAAATTGCTATTATAAACGTAAGTGGTAGAGGACTAGCTTACTATGTGCAAGGCTTTGGGATTGATCACCAGTCCCACAAAGACAAAACACAATTAAGAAACAATCAAAATTCAGATGAGAATAATAGAAACATATGTATTGGTTGTACTTTTAATCATATTTATTTTACAACAATAACTAAATCCTGCCATATATTATATGTTCTATGAAATATATTCATAAAATTTCTAAAGGGCCTAAATCTTTCTTTATGAATTTGTATGTGCTGTCTGCTTGCTTTAAATATATCCCAGAATTTATTTGCCACATCCTCTATCGCTGAATATTCATGTTGTTTTTCACATTTCAATAATGTGTGTACATAAAGTTTCATTCATCATTTACTGATTATAATGTTCTCTGAGAACCCCTTATGCTTGATGATTTAAAACATAAAATTTGTAAACATTTGGCTAAGTTTCTTTGTTTTTACTCACAGGATATTTTAAAACGATTCTACTAACAGATACTTGAGAAAAGTGTGTTTTCCTGAAGAGGTCATCTTTTAACTTTGTTGAAGCCCAAAGGGCAGTTGAGATGGTAACCATGGATAAATAAAAATGTATTCCTGTACCATCTACAGGCTCTTTGGTTACAAAATGTCCACACTGTCATCATTCTAGTTAACTTATTCGTGAAAACTGATTGATTCACCTCTTATGAACATGTAATCTGCTATAATATATATTTAAAGTAAGGTGTATAAGGTAGTATTATTCGGCACTTCCTGAGTTTTCTTTTGTGATTAGTTTATTTAACCTCAAGAAAGACTGTGGTATCTAATAGTAACAATCTCCAAATCTCAAACTCTTAAAACATGACTTTTGGCTTTTGTTTATGCTTCAGTTCTTCATGGGCTGCCTATAGCTGCTGTCTTCTTTGACTCTTTGGTTTGTGCTACAGAAGCAGCATTTATATTTAAAAATACGATATGGTGCCAGAGAGAAAGAAGACCCAATGGGACCATATTTATGTCCGACTTTCCACACTGAATAAACACACAGTTCTTCCTCAAAGCCCATTGGTGAATTTAAGTTGATTCCTTTCCCAGTAAGCTATGTGCTCAACTCTGTTAGCCACACAGTAGGAAACTCAAGTCTATCCCTAGAAGCAACAACCAAAACTTTAGGCCAGGATGAAGTCTATTTTCTTCTGCTGCTACAAGGCTTATCCGAGTTGATAGCATCTTCCTTGAGATCTGTATTAGTCAGGGTTTGTATTCCTGCACAAAACATCATGACCAAGAAGCAAGTTAGGGAGGAAAGGGCTCATTCAGCTTACATTTCCACATTGTTGTTCATCACTAAGGAATTCAGGACAGGAACTCACACAGGGAGGGAACTTGGAGGCAGGAGCTGACACAGAAGCCATGGAGGGGTGCTCCTTACTGGATTGCTTCCCCTGGCTTCCTCAGCTTTCTTTCTTACAGAACCAAGGACTACAGGCCATGGATGACACCACCCACATTGGGCTCTCCCACCCTTGATCATTAATTGAGAAAATGCATTACAGCTGGATCTCATGGAGACATTTCTTCAAGGGAGACTCCTTTCTCTGTGATGACTCCAGCTTTGTCAACTTGACACACAAACCAGCCAAGGCAGGATCCTATTTTATATTGCAATGCTAGGGCATGTCTATTTTACACTCCTATGGCATTGCTGCAGTGATCATGATCCAAATGAGCAAGTCCCCGAGAGGAAAACTCTACAAATTCACTATTGTAAGCTTGGAAAGCCTTGCTTGCCACATAATCTTAGTAATTAGAATGCCTCTCCTTTATTGCTTTTTCATGGTTGTTACACAAATCATTGCAGGGCAAGGGTGGTTTCTGAAACAATTTTGTCAGTCTAAGGTCTGAAATCCTAATTTCTATGTGTGTTTAGAAATATATTTCAGTTTAGAAAAGAACAGGGAAAAATGTTTCTATTCTCTGTAATTTAACTTAATTTTTAAGTGTATTGACTAAAAACAATCTTTTTCCACAAAATTTATCCCTGTAGATATTTCCTTTATGTAATATAGCATTCTTCATTATATTTCTGCGTTTTTCTGTGTATATGTGCATGTGTACACTAGAAAATATGAAGGGGCAGGAGTGCCCATGTAAATGTCAGCAGACATCTTTCAGGACTGATTCTCTCCTTCCACAATGTTGGTTCCAGCAACTGAACTAGGTTGTGATATTTAGCAGTAAGTGACTTACACACAAAACAATCTAGTCATCTTATTATTTATTTTCTTCTTATTATCAACAGCTCAACAAATATGTTTCTCAATCTGAGACGGTATCTAATTGGAAGAGCACTTAAATAACGTCTGAATTGAGACTGATGCTCAACACTTCAAAAACAACAATAAACAACAAAAACTTTTCTCCTTTTTAAAAAATTTATTCTTTAATCTTTTTTTACAGTCCAGATTTTATTCCCCTCCTGGTCTACCCTCCTACTTTTCCACATCCTACGACTCCTCTTTCCATCTCCAAGAAGATGCCACCCCAACCAGATCTCCCCACTCTCTGGGGCCCCAAGTCTTTCAAGGGTTAGGTGCATCTTCTCTGACTGAGTCCATACCCAGCAGTCCTCAGTTGTATATATGTTGAGGGCCTCATATCAGCTGGTGTATCCAGCCTTGCTGGTGGCTCAGTGTCTGAGAGATCCTGGAGATCCAGGTTAGTTGAGACTGCTGCTCTTCCTCTAGGGTCATCCTCATCCTAAGTTTCTTCCAGCTTTTCCCTAATTCAATCACAGGTGTCACTAGGTTCTGTCCATTGGCTGGGTGTAAATATCTGCATCTGACTGTTGCTTGTTGGGTCTTTTGGAGGGCAGTCTTGATAGGCCCCTTTTTGTAAGCACACCATAGCATCAGTATTAATGTAAGGCTTTGGGGCATCCCCCTAAACTTCTCTCCTTTTGAGAATGCAGGAAGAGTGGATGTACTAATTTATATGTCTCTTGTAAGGAAGAGATGCTACACCACTTGCATAGGACAGAAACATGCAGAATTTTCTATATCCCAAGAGGGAAACTTGCCAGTGGCATGTCATAGAAATCTGAGGTCATATGTCCCTATGTGTGATTGCTAAGTTACAGCACAATTTATTACCCTTGTGCATCGCAAAAACATATATTTTCCCACTTACAGTCTCTGTACTGAATTATAGTTCCTATTCCATTTCTTTTTCTTAGGTGGTGCATAAAATCTCTTGACTCATGCATATCATTCCATTCTCAAAGCTTCTCTATCTTGATTTTTTTTTTTTAATCAGTATGCTTTCTTTTCTTTTGTACATGTTCATGGCTTGAAAAATGTAAAATTATTTGAAATTTAGTTCTAAATCTATCAATGATGCTGTAAGAATTTGCCCTATTTTCTAGTTTAAAGCTTTAAAATGTTAATTTTCTAGAAATTTCTACACTACATGATATTTAAAATGGCAGGATAATTTGTTACAAGATAGAACTGGCCCATATTTTGCCCAGATGTCAAGGAATACTGAATTTATAAGCTTCATTGTAGGATCTCCTGGCATTGAGTTCATAGGTCAAAGATTCTTTCCTTATTAGTGTGTTACATGAAGGACTTTTCACACAATTAAGTGACCTGCAACTGAGGAATAAGAACAATAAAGGGTAGGCATATCTCACGTAAAGTAGATTCGTTCAGAGATTATATATAATGAATTTGAATGACTGTAGACATTTTGAAATGTCTCATCAGTCCCATGGTTCAGACCACTATCAACAATCAAATTGCACCAAATTTCTGGTGTTACAGTTTTTAGAATATGTCTTGAATGTTTTAAAGTTCTCTGACACTGAAATACCATTAAAGTTGTGAAACACATGTGTTTGCCTATGTGCAAAAATAAATGCAACGATCTTTAGTATTCTAGAGTAAAAACGAGTGAACATTTCACGTATCCAGGGTTAATACATGAGTAGAATAAAATTTTTGTATGTTGTCTAATCACTCTTATCTTTTTGAATATTTCTCAATCTATTTCTTATTCTTCTTTGTCCCTTGAGATTTCTTAATATTGCATTAAAAAAAAAAAAAAAAACTTCTGGCCAAATTTTTCTCTACATATGTTTCTGAAAAATTATACACACACACACACACACACACACACACACACACACACACACTCCAGGCCAGTGAGATTGTTAAGCAGTTAAGGGACAAAGCCAACTGTAGAGAGCTCTCCTCTGACTTCTTCTGACTCTAACACTGTTCCACCCACATGCCCCACTACATTGCTACACTTAAAACACACACACACACACAAACAAACAAACAAATAAATAAATAATTAAAAGCTATGAAGGTTGTATTTCATTGATAATTCATCCATTTATTTAATTTTGCTTTACAATGCCTTGTTGTTATGTGGGTACATTCTTGTGTGAGTATTCACGCATGTGTCTGTGGATGGCAACATTCAACCTTGCTTGTTGTTCCTCAAGTGAAGTTTATCTTGTCTTTGAGACAGTATTTTTCAGTTGTCTATAGCTCACCCATTAATCTGTCCTGCACCAAGGATCAAGACTGTTCCTCCTCCTCCACAGCACTAGAGATCACATGTACACACAACTGCTTACAGCCTTCTTATGCAGGATCTTGGAATACATCTCTAGACCTCATGACAGTGTTAAAAATACTAACAGAGCCTTCTCTATGCTCATTTCTTTAATTTAAATTAACTGTATTTGTTTTTACTCATTCACATTACATCTCACTCACTGCCCCACAACCAGTCATCCCCTCCCACAATCCTTTTCTCATTTCCCCTCCCCTTATCCTCTGATCTGGTGGCAGGGATCCCCTCTGGGTATCTCCCAACCCTGGCTCTTTAAGTATCTGCAAGGCTGAGTGCTTCCTCTCTCAATGAAGGCAGACAAGGCAGCCCAGCTGTAAGAACATATCCTACATACAACTTTTGGAGTAGCCCAGTTCCCTTTGGACCCTCATGAAGACAAAGCTGCACATCTCTACTCATTTTATTCCTTAAAAGAAGAATTTCCTCACTACTTTGTTGAGGCTTCTGTAGCATGTTCTATTGTCTGTTCTCTATTTAGGCACTTGATTCTGAATGAATCTATAGCATATATATGGCAAGTGCATACAGCATGGCTCCAGTACTGTGACTTAGTCTGCACTGTGGAAAAGTAGCTACTGCATATCTTTTTAAACTCATCCTGATGAAACTTGATAAAATTCTCAAAATAGATTTGCTTATGAGATTTGTTTATGAGGTTTAAATCTATGAATATATGAATATAGAATTGTTTGCTCACAGATAGTGTATTGTTTTATTTTTTAACATGTCTAATATTTAATGATCATTCTTATACACTCCTGTGTTTTGATTGTCTACATTTCAACCTATTGTCCATAATTTTCATCTGAACCCAATGAATTTTGTCTTGCTATCAGGCACCCAGCCAGCTAAGCACAAGACACACTCACTAGATGCCTCAAAGAGCAGACATTTTTCTCAAAGTTATAGAAGGCAAAGTTTCAACATCAAAATTCTGTCAGCATTGGTTTCTGGAAATGGTTGTGCTCTGAACATCTTGAGAGCAATTTTGGGCTGTGAGATGTGTCTACATATAGCTGTTTCTGGACTTTTATTGTAACTATAGTTACAGAGACATCATCTGTATTAGATTATCACTCCAGTCAATTACCTCTCTCTTAGTTCCTTCAAAGCTCTATTTCCAAACACAGTCACATCTGATCATGTATGTCATCATGGGGATTTGACTATCTACAATTTGTGTAACAGAAACAGTCTTTACATGGTATAGTAGAAGCCCCAGCATCTATGAGAGGTGGGATTAATTAATCTTGCTTATTTTAAAAGCAGAAAATAGGAGTCAATAATTTAAGAATTTTTGTATTTTTACTTGTAGCTATTGTGTGTTTAGTGATGGGTCAGAATAGTTACAGTAGTGACCTTATATCAATTTACAAAATCCAGACATACTATGTAAGCCTAGCAACATCAGTTTGATGCCTGGAACCCAAATTAAAGAGCTAGGTGTGCTGGATTCACAACTATAATTCCTTCTTTCACAACACAAAAATACGGAAGCAGGAGAATAACCCAGAAGCTTGCTGTCCAACCAGTCTGCAGTATGTAGTACAACAGAAACAAGAGAGTCTCCTTAGATGTGGAACTGGAAGAAAAGAGACTCCTAAAATTTATCCTTTGAGTTCCATGAATATGCTCTGGAATGTCTTCCTATACATCATATACACCCGCTAATTTATGTATATGGAAAGTCAAGGCGGTATTCAAAATTCACCTCAAAACATCAGGCAAATATTAGAAAGAAATAAAGAAACAAAACCATTATTTCATCAGCTACCTTACAAATGATTAGAGTAGATCTATTTTCATAATTTATCTATCAGTATTTGTTGTAGAAAATAATGTCCTGATGGTTGGTGAAAGCTAAAATTCTACTTAGATATTCATGAAGCTGAATGATATTGTGTTGTGGAAGGAAAACTCCCAATGTGATCTGTATGGTTTTTATAGCCCTTATGGTCCAAAGTGGGGCTTTTCCTCTCCTGCTTTTTTTCCTGTCCTAGGTTCTAGTTGGATTTAAGGGTTCTGTCCTTTAGAGAACATGACACACTGGATGGCCATGTGATTTTCCTCATTGTTCTCTCTACATGATAAGCAAACAATGATCAACTTATATAATGAGATTTCACAAGAGCCATAGGCTTCACTACAGTTACCAGAGCTGATGATGCTTATATTAATGGCAATTCGTAGAAGGTTATATTCTCTGCCATTAATTTAATTCTCATTTGGTTGTTGCTATTGTTTATGGAATCAAAGAAAATTCCTCACAATATCAATTAAGGATATCCCCAGGCTCTCCTGGTAATGGTCTCTGTATTTAATAGATTCACTGCCAAACCTTCATTTATCCTTGGCCTCATTTTGTTTTCACTACTAGACATAGCAGACTGTGTGCAGCCAGTCAGATAATTTCTATCTTTTCGGTGTTAGGGATCTGGACCTGTACTTAATTTCTAAGACATATGATTATCATAGGTCTTTCACCCTCTTTTTCCCTGCTTCCTGAGAGTCAGGAAGAATAAATGAAAATTAAAAAAAATAAATGAAAGCAACTTATGCTTGCTGAAATGACAGTCATTGGGATTTACAATGATAATATTATATCCTTTTCATTACTTGATTTATTTTTTAAACACACACTGGTACATTATATCAGCCAGTGATTCCATAAATATCTCCTTTCTGCTTCTTGCAGATCTTATGTGTTTCTGGATGAATTCACATTTCTTTTTAAGTACTAAAATGGGACGTTTTAATTCTGATAACAATTATGATAGGGCTGGGTGTGGAGAGGTAGTTGAGAAAATTCAGCATTTTAGAAGCAGAAAGCAGTGGAGCTGAAGTTCAAGGTGATTCTTGGCTATATAATAAGTTTGAGACCATCCTGGGCTCCCCGATGTGCTAAATTGAAAGCTGTACAAAACATGAACAAAATTGCGGTTATACTCCATTACAAAATCGTTTATTGATTCTGCTTTGTTTCAAGAATATAATTGTTCTAAAAGTAGTAAACTCATTTTAAGAAGAGAGAAAAAAAAAACATTTAAGAGAAGCAATGTATGGCTGTAGTCACATTTGGACAATTCATTTGATCTTGGGTCTGTACCTTTTGCTCTTAAAATGAGGCTGACCATGAGATTAAGGAGCAACAGAGGATCATTTGCATGTTAGATTCATTTAATTGTAACAACTTATAAATATGTATGAGAAAGTTCAAGTAAAATTGGATAAACATAATATATAAAAACCTGTGTATGTCTCTACAGTTTCCTGCTATGAACAGGTCATTCTGTGAATCTGGATTATGCTTTTATTGATGTCATCAGAAATGTCATCTAAATAGGATCTCTTAAATATGATCTTTACTGAACTGTTATAGTGATGTGAGGGGTAGTCTTTGTGTTTTCTTATGGCTCTTTGTCAGCATCTTCTTTTAATGACAGACATTTAAAAATAAGCCAGTGTAGTTCTCCTCCTTAGATGCTATAAATTCACACTTTCATTTAATTCTGATTCATACGTGAAGAAAAATATATGCAATCATTCAGGAAATTAATCAGTAGGAGATTACCAAGTAGGTAGAAAAATGAAATATAAGGTCATTGAACGGGGTCTACCTGTTAGATTTTGTATTGGATAATTAGTTGCACTAAACAACCTCATTGCTTCCACTGAGTTCCCTTGGATTTCTTCAGTGTAAGTTTTATCAGTATAATCTGTCATTTGTGTTAAAGAATGTCACCATACCAAACATATAAAGCCTAATAGTTTATTGGAATCAAATCCCCTGCCTCCCAAAGACTCACTGTAACAGCCGTCTGCGTCCAGCTATCCATTACTTTGCCTTTCAGTGTATTGTCTAGTAGAGTAGAATGTAGAGAATGAACTGTGTGAGTTCCTTTTATGAGAGAGGAAAGAGAGAGAGAGAGAGAGAGAGAGAGAGATAGAGAGGCAGCACTGAAGACCTCAATGGTTGTAATAAATTATGAAGAATAATTGGTTTTCAACTTATACGTGTTCACATTCCTGTCCTGTCAATAACCGAAATCCTCCTATTTTGTTGAGTGAATAATTATAACAATGAGGAAAATCTAACACAGACTGAAAATGGTCCTGTTTGTGGAGAGGGCAGAAGAAGGCAGCAAAGGCTATCCCAGAACAGAGGCAGAGGAATGAATCTTTCAATATGGTTAATGAAGTGTGTTGCCATGAATGTGTCTGATGATTAGCAATGTGTGTAACTGGAAGACCTTCAATTGAGCTTGTTTCCTCACAAGTCCCAGTAACCACAGCATAGGGGAAAACTGAAGAGATGCGGCACTCATGTGCTTTGGTAGGAAAGCACTCATTAAAGAGAGTCTTTGGGAGGCAGGCGATTTGGATTCCAGCAAACTATTAGGCTTTATATGTTTGATATGGTGACATCCTTTAACACAAATGACAGATTATACTGATAAAACATAAACTGAAAGAATCCAAGGGAGCTCAGGAGAAACAATGAGGTTGTTTAATGCAACTCATTATCCCACATGATTATTATAACTAGCTGACAAGTGTTAGGGAGGCAGGAAGAAGGAAAGCTTTGGAGCCCAGAATGTTCATAACTTCCCTACAAAGTCATGAACACCTAGAAAGCACCAACACTGAACTGTGTCCACAGCCACAGTAACTTCTTTCTTTTAGTATTCAAGATGATTTTATCATTATACTGATAATTTGTACAGATATAGTAAACATGGGAAAAACAGAAGAAAAAGCCTTCCCATTAAGTACAGTCATTTTTAATGTTTTCAACAGTTTTCTGCCAGGTTTTTTGTGTGATTTTATTATTAACAGTTGTAATCATCCAATATGTACAATTTTATCAGAGTTCTCACTTCCAGTTGAGCAATTTTTATGCTAGCACAACTGCAGTAATCACTGCTAACTTTCTTGGTGGTTACTCCGTTCCCTCTAATGCCCTGAGCCCATGATGAAGGATGATACAATATTACAGCAAACAGAAGGGTGGATGATATACCAACTTTATTTTACAAGAAAAAACAACTAAAATACAGAGAAATACAGAGATGATAACAAATTTTCCTGCCAATGCTTGCTAGTAAATGCTAGACACAACATTTATAATCAACCTATTTCTAGACTATGTGCTTGCTTAACTTGGCATTAAAGCAATAAAATATTTTATAGAAAAGACTTGATATTAGGCATGTGAGATTTAGGTGTCTGAGGATGTGTGTGTGTGTTTGTGTGTGTGTGTGTTATTTGCTGTGTCATCAGTATTTCAATTCTACATGTTAGCTCATTGATTAACAGTAATTGGCGGTAAATTACATAAGTATATGAGTGAGCATTTGTGTTCTTGTCAAACTTTATTCGTGGAAATTAAAACTTGTATTCAATATAAATTTATATGTCATGAAATAGTTTTGTTTTAATGCTATCTAAACTATTTAGAAATGGAAAGGACATTGCTGTGAAGTTGAACTAATCTATCGGGTTCCATTATTAGACTCATGAATGCATTATTTATAACCCAGAACATTCCCCAGTGGTGAATTACTACCTCATGTACATGAAGATAAATGATGCGATAATCAGGATATTGTAAACTGAATTTCTATTGTGTTTTCAAAAATATTTTTTTCTATATTCTCAAGTTTGGTCTAACCTAAGGGAATGAATAATTTTCTTCTCCTTAAATTTTCCTGAAAAACAGTTGTATGCTAAAAAGTATGCTACATATTTTCAAGTTTCCATTGATCAAAGAGCCAAAATCATAAAAATTAAATAATGGAAAAGTAAACAATGATAAGTCTTTAAAATATAAGAAGGTTATGTTTAAGTTGACCTAAGCTACCCTCTCTATTCTGGGTTGTTTTTAATATAATATTTAAGAAAATTTAAAGAAATTTTCCACAGTATCTCAATCTGTAGCTCAAGGAAGTTAATAGAAACATTGTGAGAACACCACATCATTGATTTCTAGAAAGGCAGTGACCAGGAAAGAAGGAAAGAGCTAGACCATCTTAAGAAGGAAGATACAAGACCATTTTATGGAATAAAATATGGCCCAGGTTCCATCTTAATTTTATAAAAGACCTGGATTGGAGAAAATGGAATGAGTTAATGCATCTTGCTCAATTTTTCTATTTTGTATAAAATACAGAATGTAATTTTAAGGTTATATGACAACTGCATTTCTTACACGTATTTTAAGTTCCCCATCATGTTTTCTCAGTGCTCATGCTTTAGCTTTTGATATTTGCAGTATAATGTAGCAAATATTTCTCAAATATCTTATTTGAGTACCTCATATAGACTAATCACTAGAAATAATAGTTAATATAGATTTTTATTGTATAGAAAACTTAAATTGACATCACTAATCTAAAGAAATGCCTCGTTTTGCTGTCTGAAATGATCTCCAAAAATTGCAAAGGGCTTTATTGGACATGATTTACTCTTTTACAATAGAAAAGACTGTGTACAGCCTTTAAAGAAGAATGTTGCTCTCACATAGACAAGACAGGGATGGTTAAAGAGAACATGAAAAAAATCAGAGAAGGCCCAGAGAAAAGACAGAGAGAGAGAGAGATGAGAGCTGGTACAAGAATTGGTTTTTAATCTCTCCATGGTTGTCAAGCCTACTTCCTCCCATCTTGGGACCATTAATTGGGTTATTTTTGCTGATTTCTTTTGGGCCCTGGGCCTTAAACAGGCTGACTAACTTTGTGAAACAACAGATAGATAATTTGGTAGCAAAACCTATTCAGATATATTATGATAAGTTAGCTATGGAGGACCAGGAGACTCAAGATGAGGTTGTTACTCTATCCAGGGTGTTTCCAAAACCCATCTCCACCCAACCTAAAAGAGGGGACTTCCACCCCTAGACCAAGCAGAAAGGGGCCACCCAGAACCTCCTCTGACTGGCGATCTGAATTCTTGTTTAGGCTGCGAGGCTAAGCACTGCAAGGGAATATAAATAAAAGCTAAAACTATCTCTCTGGGTTCCCTGAGGGACAAGCTTGACTTCATAGGGGTTGATGTCCAAAATATCGCCTCTCCAGGAAAAAGACATCAAAGATTCTTTTTATATTTAATTATGCATATGTATGTTTGAGTGACTTGTGTAAGTGTGTCAGGGATAAGGCCAGAAAGTGCCAGATGCCCTGGAGGTACAGTTAGAGGCTGGCATGCGTCACCTTAGCCTGAGTCATTCTCTTTCTAGCCCTAGATGTTTCTCTCAAAACCCAGGTAAAATGAAGATGCAGTTGATCTCCTCTCTCTTGGATAGTAGTGGGCAAGGCTGCCTGTTTGTTTGGCTCCTCTCAGGGTGAGGTTCAGACTTGGAAGTCTGCTGCCCGATGGTGGAGGGGTAACATGGGATGCGGGTTGGTAGAAGGTGTAACCAGGAAGTAGGATATCATTTGAGATGCAAACAAATGGAATGATTAGAAAAAATCAATTAAAATATATTTGTGTTCTAAATTAATTCTCTCAGGCTTTTGAGTACAACTACTAGAATGTAAAGAGATGTAAATATCACGTGATCTGTGCAAACTAGGTGGTACTGCTATAGTCTTCAACTCAAAGATATATTATTCCTTAGTACATACTGTCTTTGTTTCTACTCAGGTCTCTGAATAATGGGACCTATTGGCTAGGTTGATCTAGACTCTGCCTGTTCAGTTTCAAAACCGGGACTGCAGGAACATTAACAACGAAAGAAGAGAATTTCAATCACAACTTAACTGAAGGAGGTGTAGTAAACTCTTGATTTCTCACCAATAAATTATTGAATAAATGAAATCTAGATGAATGGTCTTTATCTAACCATAGGTATGCAGGTGAAAAACTCATTTCAGTTGAACCTCAAAATAACTGAATTTCTGTGTTTTAAAGTACATTTAAAATCTCTTTCCAGTGGGTAGATTACCAACTTTACATAACTTAAAAAATAAAATCCAAGCTCAGCACTCTTGTTCAGTAGCCATTCCAACCTGTGTCTTTTCCATGTGCTTCCTTCTCTTGGGTACATATATAACTTGAACCCAGTACACTCTTGTGTGAACTCTCCTATATTTCTACCCACATATCCATTAGGCTTTGAAAATTTTCTGAGATGAAATTAGCTCACGAATCCCTTCTTTGTCCTATAATGTCTAATGAGTATATGTACATTTTACTATCGGAACCACATTGATTGAATAATATCCTTGTATATTCAGCCCTGAGTATGATAACATTGACCTAACGAGTTTTGAATTGACTTAATTTTACTTTTCAGTGATTTACTCCAGGTGTTCCAAGTTTCAGCAACTTTTCCTTGCTGAGATAAAATACCCCAGCAGAAGCAGCTTAAAGAAGAGACAGTTTACTTTGACTTTCTGTTCTAGAGGCTTAGAATCCATGAAGCTGGAGAAGCCATGGCAGCGCGCAGAACAGCCTGGTGGCAGGAGCTGGAGGCAGGCTGTCCACACTGAATCCTCACTCCAGAGGCTGAGAAAGAATAGGAAGTGAGGGGCTTATGAAATCATCCGCTATAACCTGAGGGACACACATCCTCCAAATGAGTCTCTGCTTCCTAAAGGCCCCAAAGTCTTGTTAAACAGTTCCATCAGTTAGGCATCATGCGTTGACACATGACTCTATGGGAAACTTTATCCAAGCTGTGTTTAAAATAGATTAACTCGGAAACTCTAAAAATTAGACATATATAGTGGAAACATCAAGTTGTTCCTCAGTTGACTCCACTGTGCAGGGATTTGAGATCCACCAGCTTAAGCCTTAGTCAGAAAACCTGCTCACGGATTCAGCTGTGAAATTGTTCTCTGACATAATCATACCATTCTTTTTTTTTTTTTTTTTCATTAAGTAACAAGCCAAGTGTATCGTTTTGAAACTCATCTCCAGCCCTATTTGATGTTCTGCCCATTTCTAACGGAAGACTGAGCACCATGCAGTCTATTTCCAGAGCTGCCATGAATATTTATACGTTGCCTGCATCTTTACAAATTAGAGAGCAGTAAGATGAATGAGCGTAGTGAATCAGAGAAGACACACAGTGTGATGCGGGTAGAAATTTACTATCTCATTTCTATTTAAAACCTGATGACTCAGAGAAGGAGGCAGTTCACATCCATTTCAGTAAATCCCTTAATGCTTTCCAGCATGGCATTTTGGATTTTAGCACTACTGGGATTGACTTGATTTATTCTCAGGATGAGTATTTTTCTGTATATGTGTCTGTCTGTATGTAAATGTGTATGAGAAAATATGTATTTAAGTGAGGTTATTTTGGAGTAAAATGGAAAGAAATAAATTTACCAGGCTAATTGTTCATTATTTTCTGCAAGTCTCATTTTGTATGTTGTCTTGGTGATAAGATTGTACCTATGGCCTCCAATAAATAATTCTTAAGTCTGACAAAATGCTATTTGTTTGTAAATTGATTTTTAATGTCTTCAGTTTGCATTTTCTCCACTTAGTTTTCCAACAATTATGCATTAGATTTCTCTGTCTTTCCATCTTTCCCATGCTCAGGATCAAAATATCTTTTATAGAAGACAAGTGTCAAGATTTATTATTGTAATATCACAACTTGACACCTCAGTCCTGCAAGGGGATGGTGAAGAGAATACTATGCATAATTTTATCTTAGTCTTTGATTATCTGGCAAATGTGGAACAATTTTAAAAAAAAAACTGCATTGTATAACACAGTGTAAGAAAAAAAAATCCCATAATTTCTTCAATGCCAATGTCTAAAGCACATTGGTGAGTGTGAAATGTACAGAGTGGTTAAACATGACCTGAGATAGAAAATCAAAGCTGATATTATTGATTTAGGAGTTTTGCCTGCAGACATAAGCACAAATGATGAACACAGAGACACAAATTTGCTTTGTGCCTGAATAAGTCATTATTTACACAGCAATGATAGAAAAATATTGTACTTGTTTCATGGTTGTTGACTGTTTAATCAGTTCTGTATATGTGCTCCCTCTATAATGTAACAGCTATAGGCTCCTCTGATACATGCCTGTATCAAACCTCATTCTTTCACACGTATGATGAAATTAGAATTCCATATGAGAATTTTGAACCCTCACATTCCTTC
This sequence comes from Mastomys natalensis, assembly GCA_021653895.1. Taxonomy (NCBI): domain Eukaryota; kingdom Metazoa; phylum Chordata; class Mammalia; order Rodentia; family Muridae; genus Mastomys; species Mastomys natalensis. The sequence goes on from JAJTUV010001086.1 coordinate 267,343, forward strand.
AACAATTATCATTCCATTTGGCATGTATTCGCTCAGGAAAGAGTGAGTCTATACTCAACATGAAACTCTTAGATTTCTGGAGCTTACTGTCTCCTTAGTAATAAGTGAAAAGAAACACAATATAAAATATTACCTGAAAGCCATGCTAAGTGCTGTGTTACTTACATGTCAGCAATTATAGCAACAGAAACACAGAAATGAGTCTGAATCTTAGAGGCCCAGGGGCAATAGCACCAATTTTGTGAGGACTATGTGTTTACGTTTAAATTAAAAACAAAAGAAAAGAATGTGTTTTGGGATAAGAGTAGGAAAAGGATGGAAAATGACATTATTGTGGATGATATTTTGCACATCAAGGAACTCTTTTCCTACCGGGATATTGCGCTCATTTTATGTTAGTAATTAAAGATATTTATTCCAGTTTTGATGTCCAAGCAGCCATCTGGACATCAAAGCACTGAGCCAAGTTGCCCTGTGGCTGGAAGAAAAATGACACAGGTCCAGTTCTGTGGAAACAGAAGCTGAAGTTAAAATTATGGTTCAAGGAATTTATTAAGGAAATAGTCTCAGGAACCGTATCAGTAGCCTGTAGAGGAAACAAGATTACACACAGTGGACCTGACACTTAGTAGAGCATTCTGCATGGATGTTAGCAGGAGAGTAGGGACTCTGGGGAATCTCTGGAAATCATGATGTGCTAGGTATTTATAGGTCAAAGCATGTAGTTATGGAAAGACTCACACTCTTCATGGCAATCATGCTGATTTGCTTTTGGAACCATGGTGAATTTGGGAATTAATAAGGTCTGTGCTTAGTCTTCACTGTAAGGTATGCTTGAGTTAACTTTGTTCACCATCCTGATTGTGTGAGGAGTATAATGTTTCTTCATCTATTTGGATAAATTGTTTTCCTTGGACCATTATCCCAATTCTTTCAGCACCCCACTTTGAAAATAACATTTTATTATAAGTTGCAATGACTCTTGCTGATAAATCTACATACACATCTTCATAAAACGTATTCTGTCACTTCCTAATAAAGGATTATCACCCTTAATAACTTAGTGTGAAGATATATAGGTTTTTTCCCCATCAATATATTTATTTATAGACAAACATGCTTTTCTGCTAATATTTTATAATAGTTTATTTTCACACTATGGCAAACATCTTCATGAAGCTTGAAATATTTTACCATTCTAATTTTTCCACAGGGATTATTATCAGGATGCAATGACAAATCTGACAGTGTAATTTCCATCTTTTATTGGAACAAATAGCCTGGCCTCAGCATCATTGGGCTGTCCTTACACAACATTTTATGGATCATTTGGGGATACATTTTTAATGGTGGAATCCTAGGGTCATCCTCTCTGCCACAGTGGTGCTTCCACTCCAGGTCCGTATCATAAGATACTGGAGATGGCTTTGCTGGCCTTAATATGTGGCCCTTGAACGGGTTCAGTTCCTTTAAACACAGGAGTTTTAAATGATAGTTATATCATGACACTTCATCATTGAAAACTCCCTTAGATCTCACTGTGTCTTCCAATGCCTTTCGGTGCTAAGCTTGGCTACTGCTGCAGAATGCAGCTTCTGTTCTCCTCATTTGGTCCTATCTAGCCTTCAGACACTTCACCTTTCCCTTGCAGGGAAAGTATGTCACTATGTCAAAAATGTATGTTCCTATTACTGTTCTATCTTACTTCTTCTGGATACTATAGTCTTACATTCCTGAGTTCACATTTCCCTTAAGTGTATTTTGCTATATTTTGATATATGTTTACTTTTCCTTCCAAAAGGTTTGATGTATAATTTATATGCAAAAAATTTTTCCCATGTTTAGTATACATAATTTGATTACTTCATGTGTTCTTATGTCCGTGGTTTCATTTCCCCAAAGTATATACACATCTATCACCTCTGAAAGTACCCTTGCCTTCTGTTGTATTCAACATTCATAATACTGTTTTGTGTGTATAAGTTCATGATGTGTAAATCTCGTGCCACGACACTACTGTAGAGGTAAGAGGACGGCTTTCGGGAAATTTTCTACTTCCACATTTACATGGGTTCTGGGAATCAAATGAGACCAAGACGATCATACAGCAAGTGTTTAATCCATGAAGCCCTCTCACTGGCTCTTATTAAACATTCTTTTACAGTAAGAATACTTAACATGAAAACTGTCCTTGAAGGTACTTTAAAGTAGTTATTCCAAGCTATTATCCCAAGGACTACTATGTAGATCTCAAGAGCTCATTCATCCTATGTAACCAAGACTTGTTTAGCCAATATATAATAACCTATTTTTTTCAGTTTCACACATAAGTGGAATATATTTGAGCCTCTTCTTCTTTGACTCTTGTAGATGTTTTATACAACTGCAGTCATGCGTTATTTATCATGTATAGGTGGTATTTTTCAACAACACAGTGGTTTCCAGAGCCATATATATTGTTACTAATTGGAATTTGCTTCTTTTCTTTGAGATGGATAATTTCACATTTTACGTGAAGAACACATTCCCTTTAATATTTTTCTGGGTCATGTCTATTTTTTTGACCACTGTGAGTAGCATTTTGGGGAACAGGGAGTCCAGGCATTTGATCTGAAAGTTATATTCTCAGAATTGTTGTTGATGGATCATATAGTGTTTATATATTTAACGTTTGAAGGACATACGTAACATATATATTGGTATATATAACACATATATAACAACAGCATCACCATTCTGTTTTCCACTAGTGACACAGTTTTTGCAGTTTTTCTACATTTGGGGCCAACATTTGCTACTGTCCTCTTTCTTAGTACTATCAACTACCATACAGAATTCAGCTTTGTTGTTATAAATATGTGTACCTATTACATATTCAGGTCATGAAAATATGAGTTTCAGCACAACAGATTATTCATGGAAGGTTATTTGTAAATATTTGTTGAATATATATGGTCTGTGTACATTGTACACATGTGAGTGGATGTATGTATGCTTATATTTGTATATGTGTAATTATGTACTTGTGAATGTGCTGTGTGTGTATGTGTTGTTTGTGTGTATATATAGTGTGCTTAGATAGGATGGTTTAAAAGGGCTTTCCAATTCCAAGATATCCTTGGGAATTGAGCATTTCATTCTCCTTCTGGATTTTTAGTGATGACTCTGGTAACACATATCCTGTAAGTTGTCAATCTATACTGTAATGGTAAAAATTTCAGCTAGAATGGCAGTAGAGTCAATTAAGGCTATTTTTATTGAAGTAATGGAACTTTGGAAATAATCCATTTTTCTTAAAATAATAAATCATTTAAATTATAAAGAGTATTATTTAACATTTTAATTTACACCTTTCTATACATCCAGTAATATATGTGTATATCTCTATATATTTGTTGATGTTTCTGACTGTTTCTCTCTATCTCTCTCTGTCCATCTCTATTTTCTCTCTCTCTCCTCTCTTTTCTCCTCTCTCTCTTGTATTGTGTCCTGTGTGTGTGTGTGTGTGTGTGTCTGTCTGTCTGTCTGTCTGTCTGTTTAGATAACATGGTTTTAAAAGGTTTTGCAAGTGACTTGCAGTCCAGTGTTCTAGAAGATAAGAGCTTTCTAACTGCAGGTTCCAAGGGAAATGAAATGCCTTATTCCATTTCTCACACATGTGTTATTCTTCACTGTTCAAAATTTTTGACTGAGGAACCTGAAAAATTCCCTGCAAGTTTCAAGGAGATCAGAATCCTGCTTAGAAAATGCTAAATGTAGCCCTGGTTGATTTTGCACAGCAGCCAGAGGAGGTCGACATCACATCACTTCTTAGCCACCCACAATGCTAATTAAATTTACCCATGTGAAAAGTGAACACCCACCCTGGTTATTTTGAGCCAGCTTGTTGAAACACTGGTTGGATCCTTCTGTATCTTTGTATTTTCACATCTCAAAACTATAGGAACCCACAGAACTTACCACAGGAGCAAAGGGAACCAATTTTCTTTTTGGAAGCACCACAGAGGATTTATAAAGATGAGGAAAGCGTTTTAATCCCCAGCCAGCCTTCTATGTGAGTTCTGATGTCACCTACTAATATTTTTTCCCTTTAGAGTTTTCCCCTGTAGAATGAAAGAACTTGTTCCCAGGAGTCAAGTAGATCTAGATTAAGAGAAAGCCCGCATTTCTCCTGGTATGATGCTAACACCATCATTTAAACTACTTGCATCTGATACAAAAGAAATGATAAAGTTCACCTGGTTCAGGGCCAACATTAAATATTATAATGTATGAAGAACATGAGTGGAAATTTAACATTTATCATTTGTTTTATAATCTCTCTGTTTTCTGCTCGATGATTGGTAGTATTATTATTTCATTAATAAATTACAGTTTTATTGAGGATCTACTGTGCTACAGAGAAAAATGATTATAAAGAAATCAACCCCTGATTTCATGGCACTCATGTCCTACTTGGGGAAGATCAAGAAATAAACAAATATTAAATAAGTTAAGTTTAGATAGTGATACACTCTTAAAGGACGTAATACAGATTTGGATTGAATGCTTATGAGGAGTGGGTCTAGTCTAGGAAATATGATCAAGCACAGCTTCATGCTATATGGGACATGTGAGATAATGCTGTGTGAGTGCCAGTTTGTGAAAATCAAGAGTTAACTGTAGGGGATGGAGGAAAGTAGGTGGAGAAGTGGAAAGACCAGGACTGGTTGCTGTTTTCGAAACACAGAGAAAGAAGAGGTGAAGACTATGAGTTGGGAAGTCGGGTTGCAAAGGATGTTTAATTGTGTAGACTTGGAGTTATGACAGCCTCCTTCTGGGTGGTTTTAACAGGAGGGTGATATGAAGTGTAGGTGTGTGTGTGTGTGTGTGTGTGTGTGTGTGTGTTTACTTTTGTTTAATAATTTAGGTGAAGAACTTGTTAGATATATAGAATGTATAGAAGGACCAGAATTCAGAACTGATATGTTGTTCATCGTTAGTGTACAATACAACTGTAGTTGGAAGAATAGTCCTTCCCCCTAAAATTAAATGTCCTGGTTCTAATTCTGTGTTCCTGTGAAGATGATGATATTTAGAAATGTGGTCTTTAAAATATAATTCAGTTAGAAGTTGCAGAATAAAATCATACCTGTCTTGAGATAAGCTTCAAATATAATTGATAAAAAGAGGAGAGGAAGATAGCAGAGACAGGTCAAAATGGTGATTCTGTAAATAAGTGGCACCAGAATGTTCTAGAAATCATGAAAATCTAATAAGAAGAGCACAGATGTGTTGTCAGAAGAAAACACCCTGTCAGTGCATTGCTTTTCTGACTTTAAGAAAGATGAGAGGATATATACATGGCATTTTTGAACTGTTGAAATGTTGTCATAACAAGACCTAAGGAATTAATCTAGCAACAAAGAAGTTAGTTACTAGAAAGGAAAGGTGGAATGCATCTTTGACAGCTCTGAAGAGGTGGATGAATCATCAAAGTAACCCTGCCTGCAAGGCATACTGGAGAGTCATTTTCTTTGGCAAGAATTTTGATTTCTCATAGTATATCTGAAAATGACTATTCAGGCTGGGAAGTTCCCTTGTGGCACAGACCCCAAGAACAAATGCTTCTTTCAGCAGGGCCACATTTGCTTTTGTGCTCCATTAACAAGAGCTAAACACAGAAGCCATCTTTCTTACTCTTGTGACCTACTTTATTTCTCAACCTCCCTTATAATTTGCTTACATTATATTAACAGCAGGAGTTGCTAATGAAAATTCTGAAGTAGGGCACCTTCTTTAATATAACAAATAATTTTCATTACCTGCACTATTGCTACAGACAAGAAGTAATTAGTGGTATAGAATGTGTAGAGGGAAGTTCTGTGCTTATATGGAAAGAAGGAAATTTTGGGATGTGACAATTATTTGCCTTTGTCATTTGCCAGGTGGTGATACATTAGCTTGTACTGAATTTCTAATATATATGACTTCCTACGTGATACCTTCTATATCTGTCACTTCTAATTATTGCCATTCTTGGAGGACAGTTATTAATAAATCTGTTTTAAATAAGACACTGTGGAGGTTCAGAGAGATCCAATCAAACACTCACCAAATGTTTAATATTATATAAAGATAGGTTTACATATTTACCCATCCAAACTATTTCTTTTTGCCTTGAAGTTATCATAGCTACCAAAATGATTTGGTCACAGACTTTATTGATAGCTTTAGCACTTACATTTTACATTTGGATTATAAAGCCAGTACCTGTTTCTAGAGACTCATTTAAGAGGCATACAGGAACCTCTAAGTATTTAGATCAGTATTATTATGCAACAGGATGGCAGCATAAAGGAGAGAAAAGCATTGCTTTCCTTCTTTCTTGATTGATTTTCTCAAATGCACTAGCACAGGTCTGTTTCTCCTTCCTTTGGCAAGAAGCACTAGGGCTTGATAATTGAGTGTATCATCTTCTTTCTTTGACTTCTCTCCTTTGAAGCCACACTGCATTATCCTGGGCTGACCAGAGCTGACATTCAGACCTGAGAACAGTCATTAAATTGTGATTGCATTGCTGTTTTACTATCCCTCGAGTTCTTATGAATTGGTTTCTTCTCATTCTGGATATTTCTCTTGAACCTCCAGACATTGCCATTCCTGCCTGCCTGCCTAAGTCCATGGCTTGAATTCACAGGAAGAGGGTGTCTGACTAGAGTCAAGAAGGAAGAGATAAGTGGTGGGAACAGTAAAGAAGCCTATGTAATAAAGGCATTATTTCTCAGGAAGTCTTTTCTTCCAAGCTCTGTCAGGTTTTAAATTCTATGAGCTGCCCTGCCATAGTATCCTACCTTACTGATATCTAGCTTCTCCAGATGTTTCCTTTGGATTCATAGGGAATAAATGTGTGATTTACTCATTCATCATGATTATCTTTGTGGAGACCACACTAAATGGAGAAAAGAGAATGATTTGTATTGTAAAACTCTAATATAACTTTCACAGCTTTGAATATTTTGTCTTCTTAATCTATGATTTTCATATATACCTGTAATGATATTGAGACAACCATCAAAAGAGCCTTACATTATTTTGGTATGATATAGATGATAATTTTCTTATCGATATCAGTTATTGAGTTATGTTAGCTTCCTAGGATGTATATGCAACTAATGGCAACTGAGAGAGGGAACATATATTTCCTCTAACTAGTTCTCTAATATTTAAGTGGTCTTAAAATCATTTACACACAAGCTGCAGTAAATGGACTCATGAAGTTTTACTTATATATTTTTGCATAAGGATTACTATAATGACACAAAAGAAGAGGCCATGGATTTGAGAGAAACAAAAGGGTGATGGAGGGTATATGAAAAGGTTGGAAGGAGGAAAGAGAAGTGGAAAATTTGGTAATTAAATATAGATAACACATCATTGGAAAAACAAAACAAATCTGATTTTGTAAGACAAAAATTCATGGCCGATACATGGTGCATATATAAAGAATTATTGATAATGATTGATAGCTAGCTAGCTAGATAATAGATGATAGACAGAAAGATAAATAATGGAAAGAGGATTGATGAGACAGAGAGAGAGAGGAGGGAAACAGAGAGACAGAGAAAGAGAGGGAGAGGTGAAGAGAGAGAAAGAGAAAAGAGAGAGAGAGAGAGAGAGAGAGAGAGAGAGAGAGAGAGAGAGAAGAGAGACAAAGAAGAAGAAGAGACACAGACTCCTAGGCTTAGAAGCTGTTCTCACAATTTATCTAGGTCAGTAATCATGCTTGGTATAGCTTAATCCTTACTCTTAGGCTCTCACAATATCAAAATCAAACTATCATCAGAGACTGAAGTTTCATCTGCATTCTACTTGGGGCATGACCTACTGATAGGAGGTGAGATTAATGAACACATTGTTAATAAGACTGGGAGTGAGACTTCAGAGCATAGTGGGCCTTAAACAGCAGTGGGAAATTTTAAGATAATTTGCCTTCACCTTGCTTTGAATAGAATCAAAACATAAACCAAAGGCATTTAATTTAGTGGTGTTTAAAAAAATCACGGATCATTGGAATGGTACCAATTACAGAGATAATCACATCTGCATGGTCACATTAAAAAGGCAAGAGCTGAAACACCTTCCATGAAGTACCAGCCTCAGTAGACCTGGGAAATGTATGAACACAGTGTCTGCTGGATCTATTTTCACATGACTGAAATGGCAGCTACTTTGGAGGCTGAGGCAGGAGGAGCTAAAGCTCAAGGTCATCCTGTATTAAAAAACAAGCTCAAGGCTAATTTATTTAGAATATGTCTCACTATTTAAGAAAGAGAAAATGAATATAATAGCCATCTGTATACATGGGGACCTGGGATTAATCTGTAGTACTATAAGGAAACAACCCCTAGTAGCAGTAACAAAACAAGAATAATCCAAAAGCATATGTACAAAATAACACATTTTGGCAAGTAATATCTGTGAATTATTTTACTGATACCACTCATACTAATGCTAGTATTTTAAAATCTGGATATTCATATTATTTGCAGACATTTAGTTATTTGCTATCTTCTAGAAGACCCAGTGGTGGAGAGGGCATTAATTCTATTTTACTTTCTAATAACAACAATATCTAGCTTTTTAGGTAACATACCCAAGGTCACACAAAAAGAAAGAGGACATCAAGACATTAAACTCCTTAAAATATATCTTCAGTTATGTCCTGCATCTCACCCAGGAAAAGAAGAAATTGACACACTTTTTAAAAATCTGAAAGGGTTTTTGAGAGATTCTCATGAATTTTGCCATGGTCATATCAGCTACAGTCTATAAAACCATCAGAGTTGAAACCATTTGTTGATCAGTAGGCATTATGCTAGGTTCTTTACGCATACTAATTTTATTTTCAGCAATCCCAAATGCCAACATCAATGACATTCTCTTTATTTGCTTATCTTATTTAAAAGTAACCTGCATTCTTTGCATTATGTTAGTGAACTCTGAAAAGTACTAGTTCTTCCTGTGCATAGCAAGTCAGAATACAATATTATGCACATGTGTGATAGGGACTCTTAATTACAAGCCCATATTGGGTTCACATGCATATCAGACAGAAAGTCATTATAAAATGTTAGGGAAGAACTGGAGAGATAACACATTAGTTAACTTACTTTTCTTACCAAAGACTATGACTGGATCTCCAACAGCCACATGGCAGCTCGAAACTGTAACACCAATACTAGTGGTTCTGACCCCTCTTCTGTGGTTTGTAGGTATTGCACATGTGTGTAGGCAAACCACTCAGACACATAAAAGAAAAATAAATGAATCTTTTTTAAAAGAGCATATAGATTTGTTCCAATTATCTCGGTCATTTTAGCACAAAACTCTTCTCATCAATGTTTCTTGGTATAAGAGTATTGTCTGCAAAGGGTGAAAGCTCCCATTTTATGTGCTGAAGGCAATATGAACTGAAAGCCAAGGGTAAATGGAATTTTCTGTCCAGTCCAATATGTGCTGAGTGGATTAGCCTTTGTGAATTGTTTATTGGACTGTTTCATATATAGCTCTGTACAACACTTACACTGCTGAGCAGAAAGTGTAAACCACTTTCTTTCCCAAGTGGTAAAATTCCCCTTGAACCAACAGAACAGCATGCACATATTTTCTATGAATTTTTTTCATTTGATGGTGCACTTGCCTAAATTGATTCATTATTAAGCACAGAAAAAACAAGAGAAGGGAGCCTTGTTCCTTCAAATCACTGATGGGAACACTGGCACTGGCACCAGAAGTCAGTTATTTGCATTTTGCTTTGTGGGGCTTACATAGAGAGCTTCAGATTACATTAAGAGGATTTTAAAATCAGATAAATATTTTCCTTATCTATCTTTGTCTTTAGGAATGAATTATTGGGAAACATATTTTAAAAGTTTTAAAAAGTCACCCAATCACATTTCATTGCTATTTAATTTTATCTGTTTCCCTTTGATTGCTATCTGGTGTTTATTCTTCATGAAAAATTTGCATTTCTTGTTCATTGAAAAAAATTCTACTTATCCATAAAAAAAAAAAAATTCAGGAGGAATGAAAACTATTTATTTCTGGGTTTAGGTTGACCAATATCCATAAAACCATAAAGAGGAAATGGAATCAGATAAAAACAATTCTTATTTCAGGAAATTCAGATAATGATGAGATTTGTTTTATGTACCTATAAAAGTACTATCTATGTCTTAGAAAAATTACAATCTGTGAGACATCTAAAACCTATACCATAGACTATCTGTTTCAGTTAATTAAAATATGAGTCACAGTTCATAAATATCATGCTATTTATGTATTTCCTCTAGATTAAGTTGTCGGGACTGGTGATGTTGGTAAATTCATGATAATATGGAGAAGATGAAAGAGAAACTGAACATCTTTTATGTCAGCACTGAAGTACTATTTATGTCATAGCACAAGAAAATGAAGATCTATTATCCTTTTCTTGAGCTCTTCCCCTTGTCATGTGAAATAGACAAACAAATAGCACTAGGTGTTTTCATAGGCAATGTATATCGTAGACCACACCAAAAGAATTATGTTGAAAAAACAAGTGACTCTTAAGGAAGATAATTAATTTAAAAAATAACTAAGAATAAGTCTGGACCTGCTACTTCACTGATTTCAGAAATAATATGGGATGCTATTTTCAGGAACTCAACTGATAGTTGTGCATTTGGAGACTTTTGAAGAAAAGGTTTAGCTTTTTTCTTTGAGCCAGGAAGGGCTTGGTTTGGAATTATGTGAGGCAATGGGATATGAGAGGCAGCTGGGTACTTGGTTGAACACATGCCTCGAACCCCTATAGGATGTTAGTATTTCTGCCTTGCTCCTGGGCCCTGGTTCCTCTCACTTAGATTCAGCCCTCCACAGCCTCTCCTACAGAGAGGTCTATGGCCATCAGTCACGTAGGAACAGTGCCTCAGGCTCCCCCACATGTAGATGAGGTATCTCCAAGCTCTCAGACCAAGAAAATAGGGGTTATCTGCTGTTAGACCCTGACCACCCCAAAATTGTATATAAGAACCCTATTTAGGGGAAGTAAAGGTGTGCGAGAGTTATCCCATTGTCCAAGAGTTTCTGTTGCAAGAACTGTAACACTTGGGAAGAGATCTGCTTTCCAGAAGCACCTTCAGGACCCTCCCCTCCTTGGTAGCTCACCGACTCAGCCAGGATCAGCTCAGCACAGAGCGACAGGTGCAGCACATGGGAGTAACTGGGTGGCAACAGCTGAGATGTGGGAAATGTGGGCAGAGGCAGCAGCAGAGGCAGCAGCCAGAGGCAGCAGCAGAGGCAGCAGCAGAGGCAGCAGCAGAAAGCAGCAGCAGCAGAGGCAGCAGAGGCAGCAGAGACAGCAGAGGCAGCAGAGGCAGCAGAGGCAATTCCCTTCCCTGTTTGCACTCAATTCCCTTGGCCTGAACCACCACACCTGACTGGGCAGGAGATCTTCGTGGGAAGCCCTCTGGAAACAGGGACCCACAGAATTGATTGTTTATTTAAAAAGTGGAATGCCATGGACGATTTCATTACACAGATAAGGAAACCATGAAGTTGTTATTTCTGGCAGTCTGGGTTTTCTCCTCTTCCTCTTTGTGTATCTTTTTTAAATTTCTCAGTAGTTCTGTTTTTCTTTGTTTGTTTGTTTGTTTTCTTGTTTGTTGTTTTTTTAATGTTTAATAAACTTGATTAAATTTCTGGCTTAATGTTCCATTCTGTGAACATCCACAAGGGATGTGTTTCCTTCTGTTTTGAAGGCAAAATTACCGACTTGATCGAGACTCCTTAGTGATGATCTTCTCCCTTAAACTTGCTTCTGAAGCCACCAAAGACCTCCATTTTATCCACTGCAGTGTTCTGTGGTACAGTGGGAGTTAATATTGTTTATGTGGATAAATATCATACATACACTTTTGAACTTTGGTTTGAATCCTCAAAGTTGGCAGAAATATTTATGTATTTGTATATGAATTTTTAAAATTTATTGTTTATTCACTTTACATACCAATATGAACTTCCCCCCCTTCTCCTAGTAACCCTCACACAGATCCTCCCCCATTACCTCCTCCCCTTCTGTTATGAGAAGGGGAATTCCCATCTAGGTATCACACCATGTGATGGTTTATATATGTTTGGTCCAGAGAATGGCACTATTAGGAGATATGGCCTTGTTGGGGTTAGGCATGTCACCGTGGGCATGGGCTTATGACCCTCACTCTAACTGCCTGGAAGTCAGCAATTTTTTCCTAGAAGTCTCCAGATGAAAATTTAGAACTCTCAGCACTCATCCTCCCGCACTGTGACTGCCTGGAGGATGCTGTACTCCTACCTTGATGATAATGAACTGAACCTGCAAGTCAGCCCCAATTTAACTTTTCCTTTATGAGAGTTGCCTTGATTGTGGTGTCTTTTCACAGCAGTTAAAACCTAAGTAAGATATTCTATCATCTCCTGGCATATCAGATCACTCTCCCAATGAGGTCAGATAAGGCAGATCAGTAAGAGAACTAGATTTTCAGGAAGGCAACAAAATTGAGAAACAGCCCCCTCTACAGTTGTTGGGATACCCATGTGAAGACAAGCTGTACATCTGCTACATGTGTGTGGGCAACTTAAGTTCAGGCCATGTTTGTTGTTTGCTTAGTGGTTTAGTCTCTAGGAGCCCATGAGGCTCCAAGTTAGTTGACTCTGTTGGTTTTCTTGTGGAGTCCCTGTCCTCTTCTGGTCCCTCAGTCCTTCCCCAAGTATTCCACAGGACTCCTTAAGTTCCTTCTAATGTTTGGCTGAGTCTCTTCATTTCTTTCTTTAGACTAATGGGTGAAGTCTCTCAGAGAACAGTTATGCTAGAGTTATGCTAGGCTCCTAACTTGAAGTATAACAGAATATTATTAATAGTGTCAGGGATTGGCTCTTGCACATGGGATATGTCTCAATTTCAGTCTGTCATTGGTTGGCCATTCCCTATGTCTCTGCTCTATCATACAATCTTGAATTCACAGTGCTAGTATAGTGATTATATAAAGAACACTAGCACAAATTATCATAAAATGCTCATTAAATAATGCTGTATTCATTTCTTCTATCTTAAAATGGTTGGTCATCGTGTGATTCATCTTGTCAATTCTTTTAAAATTCTCTTAAAGCCGGGCGGTGGTGGCGCACGCCTTTAATCCCAGAACTTGGGAGGCAGAGGCAGGCGGATCTCTGAGTTCGAGGCCAGCCTGGTCTACAGAGTGAGTTTCAGGACAGCCCGGACTACACAGAGAAACCCTGTCTCGAAAAACCAAAAAAAAACAAAACAAAACAAAACAAAACAAAACAAAAAATTCTCTTAAAATTGTGGAGTGTCTGTAATGTCAATCAGTATATAAACTAAGGAAAATTGTAAATGAAAAAATAGAGCCTTTAGCTTCCTAACGTCTACTTTACATTTTCTACTTGATGATTTTAGCAGAATAGGAAGGGAGAGAGGAAGCATAGATGCTGGAACCTTATCATACACATCTTGGTGACCTTAATGTTCCACATCTAACAAACAAAAAGACTTATCCTGTCCCTCCTGCCAGTCCTGGTACACTCCTCAATTGCTGCCTTTCTTTTGATGCCATATATGCTCATAAAATTATAGTGTATATATGCTTAAAATCTCAGAACTCTATGTGCAGAAAACATAAAATATGTGTCTTTTTTACTCCAGGTCATTTACCTAATAAAATTATAACTGAATCCATTCATTTTCATACAAGTGCATGACTTTATTTGTTTTTGACTAAATCTCTCCTTAGAGATTGTCTATATCTCTATCTATCTATCTATCTATCTATCTATCTATCTATCTATCTATCTACAAATAGTGTGTAGTGTGTGTATGTGTGTAAGTGTATAAGTAAAACATTTTATCTGCTCATATGTTGCTGGATATTTAGACTTATTCTATATATTGCCTATTGTGAATAGCTGTACAAATGTACCTGTGATATGCAGACATAACTTTCTTGCCATGTATATGTAGAAGTTTTATAGCTTGAACAATTAGGCAAATCAATATTGACCTGTTTGAAGAACTACATGATTAATTCTATACTGTCTGCACTAATTTACATTCTTGGCAGCAGTATATAAACATACTTCTTCCTTTCTATCTACATCCAGCATCCATTTTCATTTATTTTCTTAGTGATAGTAATTCTGACTATATTGAGATGAACTCTCCTGCAATTTTGACGTACATTATCCTGAGAGCTAGAAGTTGTTGACCATTTTTTAATTCATATATATTATTGATCAGTTGTATTTCCTTCTTTGTGAATTATGTGCTGGTTTCATTTGTGAATTTATTGACAGAATGGTTTGTATTTCTTGTATTTAATACACTAGGTTGTTTGTGTTTAGCTTTATTTTTTTATAGAATCTAGATATTCACCTGTCTTTATCATAACTGGCAAATTCTTACACCCATTTTGTTTCTGTCTTCTTACATTGAGAATTATTTTATTTACTAAAAGGAATGCCTTTTGTCAAATTTTAATATTGACTCATAGATATCACAGACCTTTTCAGAATAATTATATATTTTATTCCCTGTAGTTATGGTTAAATTTAAATGTAAAATTTCAATAGCCTAGAATCACCTATAAATAAAGTCTCAAATGAATTATTTTTATCAGGTTGGTCCATAAGCATAGTTGTGGAATTATTTTCTTAATTGTTAATTAACTTTGCACACAAAGGCAGGACAAAAACCTAGGCTGGGCCTAACAATATATCAAACTGAATAAGGTTAACTGAGTAGCATGCAAGCAAGAAGCAGTGCCATTAGTTTTATTTGATCTTGATGCAGATGTGGTGTGACCAGCTATTTGAGTTCCTGTGACCTGAATTGTAAGTTAAATAAGCTCTTCCCTCACACCCTCTGTTGTTTTTATAATAGGATTCAAAATGAAAATAGAATACTTCCTATATGTTGGCCAATATGCTTGACTTAAATTAAGAGGTACTTTTATGTCCCCTGTCAAGAATTGACTATTTATTGTCTGAGTGACCAGTCTTCTACTCTTCCATAAAAATTTCCATTTTTTTTCGCAGAAACTAGCAGAAAATAATTTTATCAAGTTAAAGTAATAATTGGACTCAAATCTAGAGTGTTTTGTTTGTTCGTTTTGTGTGGGAAAAAATGGCGGGCCGCGGTGGAGTCCCGGGCCTACGCGACAGCAGGCCCAGGCCTACTCGGCCGGGGACCTGCGAGGTGGAGGCTGCCTGGAGGCTTCCAGGCAGCCTGTGTCACATACCGGAGGAAGGTCCCTGGTTCCAGTGGCTGGAGGCTTTGGCGGCGGCGGCAGGCCCGGCAGGCCCCAATGACACGAGGAAGTCCTTGGTTCCAAAAGGGTTTATTGTCATGGCGGATGGTAGATGGTTCTGGATGTACCCCCCAAAACTCAGGGCAGGCCTGGGTTAAGTAGGGAGGGAGGAAGGGGGAGGTTCTGGGGAGGAATGGTTAATTGGCTCCGCCCTCTGACCTTCATTAGTATGTAAATCCCTAGGGCCCGAGGCCTGTAATGGCCTTCATGACTGAACAATGTAGGTCTATGGAGATTAGACTGCTTGTTAGGACCCTGAGTTCTGGGGACGTAGCCGAACTCCTGCCGTTTCTCCCTTGGAGTCTCGGGGTTCTAGGCCCATGCCCAGCCAAGAACCAGGATACCCTTATGCAGTCCCACAGTTTTGTTTTTCCTTGTTTTGTTTTCTGGAAAACACATAACATGATCTCTAATCCCACATCTGTCAAAGATATTTACACAACCTATGGTTTTAAGTATAAATCATGTAGTCTAACTAATGCCAAACTTTGACCTCAGGGAAAATATCATTGTACTCTAAACTTTTGAATTTGTATAGTCCTCACTTAATATATTTTGGCCTTTATAAATTTTATTTGTAAGGTTTTCTATAGTAAGCAAACTGTTAGTTTTGAGCACATGATGATTGCTGCATATCTATTTTATGGGCTTGTGGGGGCATATATAAAGATGCTCATCAGTTGTTAAACAATTGAATGCAATTTATGGTGATGAAGGTGCAGCTATTAACTCATTTTGAAGCTATTTATAAAAATCAATAATAATAATAATGATGATGATAATAATAATATACTGAGATCAGTTGGTTTGTGTGCTCCCAAAAAGGGTAGTGTTTCCTTATTCGGAAGGAACTTGTGAGTTCACTTCTGATACAAGTAGTGTTGACATCATCCTTAGCGGTGAGTAAAGGAAATCCATGACTTTCCACATATGAACTCTTGAATATCTGAAATGCTGGAGATTTTTTAAGTGAGATTTTGTTTTGACTGGTGCTTTATCAGGCAGTTTATTAGGAAGCATATTAAGGAACATGATGCTAAGACTCAGTGTAATATGTTAAAATAATGTGATGAGGCAGCAATTGAAGAAGAAAAATGCTGATAAAATGCCATATAATAATTCCCCTAAGGCCTGCACTTAAATTCCCAGGCCTGTGTGTCGGAATGCCACTGCAAAAGCCACATTTCCTGAAAGACTGTTATCTCCCTCCTTTCTCATTCTTGCTAATTGGCCTTGTGAATGGGTATGCATATGGCTACTTATCAAATAATTCAAGAAAACTAGTGTGTCTTTTCAAGTCACATAGAAAACTGAGAAAGCATTTGGTATCAAGTCTACAAAATCTCTGTGATAGTTTGTATATGCTTGGGCCAGAGAGTGATGTACCTACTCTAACAAGGCCACACCTACTTCAACAGGACCACACCTTCTAATAGTGCCACTCCCTGGTTCAAGCATATACAAACTATCACAGAGCCATAACCCCATAAACTCTATTTTTCTTGTTGAAATTAATACTTATCTCAATGCTCAAGTTTCTAAATACTTATATACTGTAATAATATAACAATCCATTCTCAAATATTAACCAGTCCACGTGGTAAAACATGTTCATTCCATTTGGAAGGAAATAATAGAAAGTTGTTGACAGATTTTCGTATTCAGTATTATATGCCGTTCATTTGGTTTAAGATAGAATGTTCTCATTCTACCTTAAATACATCTGATGTCTCAGGGGACAGAGGTCCCATATTCATTTATTCCTTTTACCTACAGAGGCCAGAAGAGGGCATTTTGTCATCTAGAACTAGAGTTAGAGGCAGGCAGTTGTGAGCTAATTAATGCTGGTGCTGGGAATTAAACTTGAGTCCTCTACAAGAGTAGTATGTTGCCAAAGTCCTGCCTCTGTATAAGGAGGGTTCTAAGAAGGATGGATATGGGAATGGCACTGATTCAATAATGACTCAGAGTCAGTAGTAGATGCAAGCTGCTAGTTCAGGTACTCCTTCTGATTCCTGATGATTCTTAGTATTCTTTATTTTTCAACTTCAGCTTAAGCTTAATAGCTTGATACCTTGATTCTTCAACTTAACAGCTTGATAACCAGAGAGAGCCTGAACACAGTCCTTTACTTACTAAAGCTACATCATCAAGGTTTTGATCATTGATAATTATTATCAATAATTTTTAAATTTACATAAACTCTATGAGTCCCTGGGTCAATAGTTCCAGTCTCCGTTTCCTTAGAGCAGAACCAAGCACAAAGCAAAAGCACATTCCTTATAGGTTTTCAGTCTTTTCTTTACGGATAGATGGACACCAATCTTCTAGTTTTTGGGTATAGCAGACTGCACTCTTTAGTAACTGCTTCCATGTAACAATAGAAAAATGACAAACTAATAAAATTCAAGTGATTTCTTACAAAGTTTGAATTTATTTAAGTAAAACAGTAAAAAGCCCTCTGTAATATCTTTCCAGACACTGTTATCTTCAATTCTTTAAACAGCTAAAAAAAACCAGGGTACTAACTTTTTATATGCTTCTACATCATCTTTTAACTCTCTACTCTTCATATCCTTATCCTAGCAATTCCATAGCCTCACATACTCTCCTTCTAATGTTATTTATTCCTAAATTATAAAATTTCCTACATTTTCTATCCATATCCTTTCTTCCTGAGACCACTCTAACTCTATCATTGATGTTTCTAAATTCATCCTGGCTAATCAATGCAGTAGTCATTGGACCAGAGGGTACATGTTTCCTATGATTCAATAATCAAGGCCAAGTTTGGCAATGAACCATTTCCAAAAAAGGGGCATGTAGGCTTTCATGGCTTGCTGGAAGCCTCCTGGCATGGAGAGAGTGAAGGTGGGTCACAAGGGGAGGGGGCACATAGTAAGACTCTGATGTGGCTGTAAAGTCTGAAGGTCTCAGGACATTCTAGCTCTCTAACTGTACTGAAAAGCTGATGATCAATTCTTTTTTATTGGATATTTTCTTTATTTACATTTCAAATGTTATCCTCTTTCCATTCTCCCCCCTCAAAACCTCCTATCACATCTCCCCTCCCCCTGCTTCTATGAGGGTGTTCCTTCACCCACCCACCATCTCCCACCTTCCCACCCAGGCATTCTCCTACAATAAAGATTCATAAAAAGTCTCTTGCTCTTTCAGAGGGTAAAAAGCTGCTGGTTTATGTGATTGATACCTGTAGCCTAACAGCAGGGAAGTAAGTAATGTGGCCTTTGTTTAATCTCAGCAGAAACTGTATAGCTCTAACTTTAGGCTTGCTAGTAGGAAGTAGCAGGAAGAAAAGGGGAGACTTAGAAAAGTGACTACAAAATGGGGTATAGAACTAAACAAAGAAGTCTCAACTGAGGAAACTTGAATGGCAGAGAAGCACCTAAAGAAATGTTCAGCATCCTTAGTCTTCAGTGAAATGCAAATCAAAACAACCCTGAGATTCCAGATCACACCAGTCAGAATGGCTAAGATCAAAAACTCTGGTGATAGCAGATGCTGGTGAGGATGTGGAGAAAGAGGAACACTCCTCCATTGTTGGTGGGATTGCAAGATGGTACAATCACTTTGGAAATCAGTCTGGCGGTTTCTCAGAAAATTGGACATATCATTACCAGAGGACCCAGTTATACCACTCCTAGGCATGTACCCAGAAGATGCTCTAACATATAACAAGGACATATGCTCCACTATGTTCATAGCAGCTTTATTTATAATAGCCGTAAGCTGGAAAGAACCCAGATGTCCTTCAACAGAGGAATGGATACAGAAAATATGGTACATTTACATAATGGAGTATAACTCAGCTATTAAAAACAATGAATTCGAGAAATTCTTAGGTAAATGAATGGAACTAGAAAATATCATCCTGAGTGAGATAACCCAATCACAAAAGAACATACATGGTATTCACTCACTGATTATTGGATACTAGCCCAGAAGCTTGAAATACCCAAGATTCAACTCACAGACCACATGAAGCTCATGAAGAATGAAGACCAAGTGTGGATGCTTTGATCCTTCTTAGAAAGAGTAACAAAATACTCAATGGAGCAAATATGGAGACAAAGTGTGTGACTGAAACTGAAAGAGGGGCTATCTGGAGACCTTTCCACCTGGGCATCCATCCCATGTGCAGTCACCAAAAGTAAAGCTGATGTTGATGTCAGGAAGTGCATGCTGACAGGAGCCTGATATAGCTGTGCCTTTAAAGGTCTGCCAGTGTTTGACATATTCCGAGGTGGATGCTCACAGCTAACCATTGAACTGATCAGAGGTTCCCAATGGAGGAGTAAGAGAGAAGACTGAAGGAGCTAAAAGGGTTTGTGAAAGGGTTTGAAAGGTTGGTATAGACCACCAGCCTGGGAGCACATAGGGAGGGACCCATGGCTCCACCTGTATATTTAAGGGAGGATGGCCCTGTCGGGCATAGGTGGGAGAGGAGGTCCTTAGTCCCATGAAGGCTGGACACCGTGTGTGGGGGAATTCG
Organism: Mastomys natalensis; assembly: GCA_021653895.1. Classification (NCBI taxonomy): domain Eukaryota; kingdom Metazoa; phylum Chordata; class Mammalia; order Rodentia; family Muridae; genus Mastomys; species Mastomys natalensis. Next base: position 287,239 of record JAJTUV010001086.1, read on the forward strand.
AGGTTGGGGAGGTGGGAGTGGGGGTGGTAGGTGGGGGCACATCCCCATAGAAGCAGGAGTAGGGGGAATGGGATAGGGGAAATGGGGTAAGGGAATAACATCTGAAATGTAAATAAAATATCCAATAAAAAAAGAAAGAAAAGTGATTATAGAGTTTATTACTAAGATGTAAAAAGTTTCACATAGTATACACTCACTGACAAGTGGATATTAGCCCAATTGCTTATCACAATATACATTTCATACACCACTTGAAGCTCAAGAAGAAGAACAGCCAAAGTGTGGGTGTTTTGCTCCTTCTTTTTTTTTTTTTTTATTGGAAATTTTATTTACATTTCAGATGTTCTCTCCTTACCCCATTTTCCCCCCTCCCTCCCAGGAACTCACTATCCCTTCCCCCCTCCTCCTGCCTCCACGTTGGTGTACCCCCACCTACCCTCCCCTGTACCTCACCTCCCCACCCTCGAATATCCCCCCTTGAAATACCCAAGATTCAACTCACAGATCACATAAAACTCATGAAGAATGATGACGAAGTAGCGGGGGCTTCAGTCCTTCTTAGAAGGAGTAACAAAATACTCAAGGGTGCAAATATGGAGACACAGTGCAGGACAGAAACTGAAGGAGGGACCGTCTACAGACCATTCCACCTGGATATCCATCCTATGTGCAGTCACCAAAGGTAGAGGTTGATGTGGATGTCAGGATGTACATGCTGACAGGAGCCTGATATAGCTGTCTCCTTAGAAGCCTGCAAGAGTCTGACATACTCAGAGGCAGATGCTCACAGCTAACCATTAAACTGAGCATGGGGTTCCCAATGGAGAAGATAGAGTGAAGGCTGAAGGAGTTGAGAGGATTCGCAACACCATGAGGAAAGCAACAATCCCAACCAACCAGAGCCCCCAGGGTCTAAACCATGAGCCTGGGAGCGCTTAGGGAGGGACCCATGGCTCCAGCTATATATGCAAGGGAACTATATATAAGTGGGAGAAGAGATCCTTGGTCCCATGAAGGCTTCGCTCCTTCTTAAAAGGGGAAACAAAATACTCACATGAACAAACAGGGAGAAAAGCTGTGGAGCAGAGACTGAAGGAAAACCTTCCAAAGACTGTCACACCTGGGGACCCACCATATATACAGTCAACAAATTCAGACACTATTGTGGATGTCAAGAAGTGCATGCTGACAGGAGCCTGATATAGCTGTCCCCTGAGAGGCTCTGCCAGAGCCTGAAAAATACAGAGGTAGATGCTTGCAGCCAACCATTGCACTGAGCATGGGGTCCCCATTGGGGCACCAAATGGAAGAGTTGGAGAAAGAACTGAAGGAGCTGAAGGGGTTTGCAACCCCATATTATATGAACAATAATATCAATCAAACACCCCAGGCACACCAGAGGTCCCAGGGACTAAATCACCAACCAAGGAGTACACATGGAGGGACCCATGGATCCAGCCACATATGTAGCAGAGGATGGCCTTGTCGAACATCAGTGGAAGGAAAGGCCCTTGGTCCTGTGAAGGCTCGATGCTTCAGTGTAGGGGAATTTGAGGACAGGGAGGCAGTAGTGGGCGGTTGAGTGGGGGAACACCCTCATAGAAGCAGGGAAGGTTAGATGGGATAGGGAGTTTCAAGGGGGAATGGGGAAAGGGGATAACATTTGAAATGTAAATAAAGAAAATATCCAATTTAAACAAAGAAAAAGAAAAGTGATTACAGTGTTTATTACTAAGTTGTAAAAAGGTTCATATGAAAGCTCTGTAAGGGGAAAAGCAGAAAGATCCTAAGTGGGGAAAGGGAAAAAAATCTTCTAAGAGAGGAAAGGGAAAAATTTTTTTCTAAAGGAAAAAAAATCCTTCTCTAAGTGGGGAAAGGGAAAAAAAAATCTCTACTCTTCTTTTTCATATCTTTGTCCTCAGTATTTATACATCTTTCAGAATACATGATCACGTGTTAAAAAGTTCATCATAAGTTCACACAAAAAAATCAAGTCACAATTTGTAATAGAAGTTTAAAACAGTACTCATTCTAAAAAGGTCAAAAGCACCCTCACTTTGGTCTTCCTCCTTCTTCTTGAGTTTCATGAGGTTTATGCGTTGCATCTTAGGTATTGTGTGTTTTGGGGCTAATATCCGCTTATCAGTGAGTGCATACCATGTGTGTTCTTTTGTGATTGGGTCATCTCACTCAGGATGATATTTTCTAGCTCCATCCATTTGCCTAAGAATTTCATGAGCTCATTATTTTTAATAGCTAAGTAGTACTCCATTGTGTAAATGTACCACATTTTCTGTATCCATTCTTCTGTTGAAGGACATCTGGGTTCTTTCCAGCTTCTGGCTATTATAAATAAGGCCGCTATAAACATAGTGGAGCATGTGGCCCTGTTGCATGTTGAAATATTCTGGGTATATACCCAGGAGGGGTATAGCTGGGTCCTCAGGTAACACTATGTTCAATTTTCTGAGGTATCGCCAGACTGCTTTCCATAGTGGTTGTACCAGCTTGCAATCCCACCAACAATGGAGGAGTGTTCCTCTTTCTCCACATCCTCGCCAACATCTGCTGTCACCTGTGTTTTGGATCTTAGCCAATCTGACTGGTGTGAGGTGGAATCAAAAGATTCAACCAGAGCTCCCAGGATCTAAACCTCCAGCCTGAGAACAGACAGGGGCAAGCTGTCCTCTGAGAGGCTCTAACCAGCAGCTGACTCAGACAGATACAGACATCCAGAGCCAAACAGTGGATGGAGCTTGAGGACTCTTATAGAAGAATAGGGGGAAGGATTGTGGGCCCTAAGGAGATAGGAACTGCACAGGAAGATCAACAGAGTAAACCAACCTGAACCCTTGGAGCTCTCAGAGACTGAATCACCAACCGTGGAGCATACCTAGTCTACACAGATCTACCTCCATGGGCTGGACCTAGGCCTCCCTGCACATATGTTGTAAATGTGCAGCTTGGTTTTCATGTAGGTCTCAAACATCTGGAGTGGGGGCTATCCCAAAACATGCAGCCTGTATATGGAGTATGGTCTTCTAGCTGGGTGCCTCATCTGGCCTCAATGGGAGAGGAAGCACCTAGCCTCTCAGAGACTTAAAGTGGCAGGGTGGGGGATACAGGAGGAGGGGGTACTCAGAAAACAAGAGATGGGGAAGGATTGTGGGAGGGGGTGACTGCGACAGGTTATAAAGTGAATAAGCAAAAGAATAAAATTAAAAAAGGTAACCCCCACCCCCCCAAAAAAAGAAGTTTAAAACAGTGAATGTTTACATGCATATCCATTAGGAGTAATTATCTGGCTAAGCATCCATCACCTGTCACAGCTCCACAGGTTCATTGTAAGTTGAAAACCACAACTAAATTATTAGTAAAGTTTTGTATAGATAAACCCAGTCAATATTTTATCTTCTGTCCTAGCACCTATAATAAATTGTTAGATCCCTCTTTATGACCTTTGGTTAATTGTTTTACAACCTCTTGGGATGTGCTCTGAGTAGGAGAAATTCTGGTTACTAAGAGTAATTAACTATGGACACATGGAGACTGACAGAGTTCTCATTTCAGTTTTGACTATCAGAAAAAGACATAATAGCAGTTCCACTATAAAAGATCTTAATAGTCACTAATATAATTTTATGAATTTTTATAGAATGATCCTTAAGACTTAAGAAGTCATCTATTTCTCTATATAGCATTACTACAAGAAAATACATCTTTATGAATCTGCAGAGATACTCCAAAGGAGTTGGCTAGTACCTAGTTATTGTTATATATGTTTAATAATAACAGGAAAAGCATATTAATAGCATGAATCTTTTATAAAATGAATTCTCTTATGGCCTTGCCCAATAAGATCAAATCTTTTGCAGATTATATTATAATCTGAAGCAAACCATCTCATGAAGATCGCCTGCTAGTTATTAGCTTGTCCTACTATGGCTCCTGACAATGAATGGCCCATGTGATTATATTGTCTAAATCCTTTCCCGTGACCCTAAGGGTCAAGTGGAAGGCCTGTTCCTTGCCCTCCACAGCCTCATGTCCGGCTCCATTCCTCATTCCTGAAAATGGCATCTGTTTCATTTACTTGGGCATTATTATCTCTGAGTAATGAGAGAAGTATATTCCCCAGAAAGAAATATTGAAAGAAGAGTAGTAAAGACAGAAGATCAACTTTGGGTCAATAGCAACCATTAGCACATGTGGGAGTCATGGATCAATGGCCTGGGGATGCTCCAGGGGCAAGAACTGTGTCACACCTCGCCTTAAGCAGCCATGCTAGACCCAGTAGTATGTGCTCTTAACTGATTATCCACTTCTCCAGACTCTCTTTGCCATTTTTCTTTATATGTAATTTGCATTTGTAAATAAATGAATACATAGGAGACCTTCCAGTCATATTTTTATTCAGTTGTTTTTTTTTCTTGTTCTCGCAGCATAAACAGTGAATTTTAGAGGTAATAGAGAATTGTTGTTTGTACTTGTCCTGTGTTATTAAATAGAAATCAAATAACTGGTATCTCTTACTGCTTGTCTCACATTTTCATGAGTGAAGGTTGGTGATCACCAATCCATCTCCTTATGTTCACTTATTTTAATTTTGTACATTCTACATAATATATAATTCTATCACTTTCTTTCTTTCCTTTTTGCATCCTCCATCTCTTCCCAAGTGTCCTCCCTCCAGCATCCTTCTATTGAACTGTCATTCTGAAATTTATAGTCTCTTTTTCTTTTATTATTATTGTTCACACACACACACACACACACACACAAACACACACACACTAATTTCTTTGTTAGTTTTATGTTCATTATCACATGGTTCCTCTAATCTTCATTCACACATTCTGTTTTTCTAGCCATAAGCTCTTCCTTATAAAGTCCTTTTGAATTTTTGTATGTTCTCTTTTGTTTATGTCTTGTAAGAATTAGAAAAAGGTAAGGCAACTTTACATCACATGCAACCTAGACCCTTGAAATCTTTCAGACACTGAGCCACCAACCAGCTGATATGAAGCCCCTGACACATATACAGCAGAGAACTGCCTGGTCTAGCCTCAGTGAGAGAGGCTTGAGGCCCCAGCGAGTGGGGAGGTCTGGTGAGGTGCAGTGGGGAGGGTGGGGACATCCTCTTGGAGATAGGGAAGGGAGATGTGGGACGAGGAACAGTTAGAGGGCAGACCAGGAGGGGGATAATGATTGGACTGTAAAAAAAGATTAAATGATAATAATGATAATAATAATAATCTTCCTTTAATATGGTTCAAAGTTTGTTTCTTCCTCATGTCGGTAGTCCTTCTCCACTTCAGTGTTTGGGATGCTAATGTTCTGTATATAAATGACAAAGTTGTCATGGAAACTCAGCTGTCACATGCCAGAATTATATGTTGAAGTCTGCGTCCAGTAGTTTATTTTGAGGCACTGATTAATTCCTTCTTCACAAAAAATTTAGAAGTTTTGTTTTCTGATTATGTATTACCACCCCATATGGCATTCCTCATTTTTTTCTAAATAATGAAAATATTTAACCACACAAATGAACTGTGAGCACATTTATACACATTTATTTAGTGTAGAAGGAAGGCAACTCATATTTTTCACACTTCTTGTAAGACTGGTATGACTGCCCGACTTTGTGAAGGAGATGAGTAAAGTTTCCTGTAAATAGTGAAAGTAGAGGTGGTGTGAATGTGAGGTCAATGACAAGAATGAATACATCAGCCTGTCATAGATGCAGCAGCAGAAAGACATGTTTGAGAAAAGTTTAGATTGAGAACTCAAATTCTTCTGCCTATCTTCCAAATGCATTATCCAATTCCCAGCTCACATGTACTCCTATGGTTAGCTCAGCATTGTGTTTCACCAGCAAAAGGACTGACAAGAAAAAGGAGGGACAAAAAAACAAAAGAAAAAGACAGAAAAGGAGGGGTACATCTGAAACAAACGGCCAGAAAACCTCAAAAATTGTAGTTCCCTGTATTTGACAAATCCTGTCAAGCAGGTGAAGATATCTAATACCCCTTTGTCACTAGTCTAGCTGTGACCCATAACTTTGCAGCTGCCATATGGGACACAATTAGAAATAGCCCCTACACTGCACTTTCCTAAATTAACCAAGCTTTCACTTGCCTGTTGTTACTGTGCTTGGATCTAAAAATGATGGCAGTTTTGTTTTCGTTTTTTTTTTTTTCCTCTAAGCATTGCCTCAACATGTAATATGTTCATCTTTATGTTTTTATAGTTTATTGTTTTCTACTTATTCCTTTGTGTTAGGGAATATTTGTGTTTGTTTGTTATTTGAACTGGATTAGAATAGAGTGAGAGTAGATGATACTGTCTTATCTGTCACAATGTCAACATAAAAGCAAATTCTACACACCATAATGCTCACAAGTACTTGGGTCTGTGATAGTTCATGAATGTTGTTTAAGATTGATGCTCCTCTCTATCCCATACTTTGAGCTCTCTATCAGAATTTTAAGGAAAAATGTTAAGATGCTAACAATTCAGTTATCTTAAAATTTTGGTATGATGATGAATAATTTGAACTTAAAAGTTCATGATATTGTATATAACATATAATCTTCTATCTTAAAGCCGAAGATCCTTTCCTATATCTTGTTCTATTACATAAAGAGGATTTCTGTTATGTAAGATTTTATGATCTGGAGGATAAAATTCTGTACAATTTTTAGAGTGATATAAAAAAAAAAAGACTTTCTCAAATATTTCTTCAGAAGAAACAAGACATACATTAGGAAATCTGTCATTTCCGTGTTAGTAAAATAATTATCTGTTGTGTACAAAGGGACAAACTATTTATTTCTTTTCTATTTTAATTTAAAATTTTATCTATTATTTTTCATATATCTGTATGTGTGTTTGACCATATATGGTGTATATCTATGTGAATTTGGTGAACTTCTGGAAATCAAAAGACGATTTTAGAACTTTAGAGAGTCTCTCTTCTCCTTTCAATTTAGGTCCTGGGGAATGAAACAGAGGTCATCAAACTTGAACAGCAAGTGCTTTTACCCACCGAGACATCTTTAATGAATATTCATACCACACATACAACACATACACACACACACACACACACACACACACACACACATATAATATATTATATATATAAATTATTATACACATACATACATGCATACAGATTTCTTTTTTGAAATTCTAACTTCTATGGCTGAATTAATTTCATAGATAAATGCCACTTATTTTATTATAAGTATTGCTTGGTTTCTACTAATTTCTGGATTTCCCTAATACTTCCTTGGACTTCTGACAGAATGAACTATCCACATGGAGCATGGTACATCATGGCAGGCATATATGCCACTTAATGATTGACTAAATGATTGGAATGGTTGATTAAATAATATACTTATCATTTAATATATCCATACTCATAGCATTAAAGAGTAGCTGACTGGCTTATTGATTTTGGAAGCTATTTAGGAGAGTGTAAACAACTGTATTTCTTATCTTAAAAAACTTACTATTATAATTGCTCATTTTCGTGGATTGATTGACTGAATGATTGATTGATAGTCTGTGCACAGTACTTTGTTATGTTCTTGGGTATAATGACTGACGCATGAAGCCATGTTGGCAATCGTACAGCATTTCTGTGGAAGGTAAGATGTCTTAGATGAGAAGACAGACATTCCAAACCAGCCTTTTGAAGCTCAAGGTGCTTTCTATTATAGAACAGTTCAGAATCTCTTTGCCTTAGGGCATATTTTATCAAGTCAGAGCTTCAGAATTTAATTCCTTCAAGATGCTAACAATTCAGTTATCTTAAAATTCCCTGTTTCTTGTTACAAGAAATCCAAAGAAACAATGCTTTTGTTTTTCTGACATTTGGCCTATACTATAATATATTTGATAATATCATTTGCCTTTGTTTCTTCATATGAGAAGCAAAATTCTGCTGGCTACTTATATTTAGTTCTTGGCCTAGCCTAGTCTTGCCAATTGAGGACTCTGACTCAGACTCCTATGGGTACACACTGGGACTGAGCAAGCTTATCTAATTCTTTTGTAATTTGAGATTTAGCAAAAGGAGAGGTAATTTTTAGGGAGACATGATCTGAAGTATTCCCTTGTGCTTTACTCTCAGTTTTCCCAGAGGGTTGATAGGAGTGAATAAATACCAATTTGAAAAAAAAAATAGCTGTCATGCCCCTAATGTACTGTTTTACTAACTTAATTCTGTCTAGAATACAAATTTTGCCTCACATGTTACATAGTGTCTGGCTTATAAACATGAGTACTGAAAGAGATCCACAAGGAGTAAATGATCAATGGATTATCCATTAACTAAGCAAGTTTCAATATGTCTTCATTTGACTAGGTCATGATTTATTGCCTAAAATAAATAGACCAAGATCCATTAATTTTCCCTGAGGCCCTTCCATTCAAAATCACCACCACAGCCAGGTTCTTTTTTTTTTTTTAAATATCATGTTACTGCTGCATACCTTTTTATGAATTGACAGTATTCTAAAATTACTTTTCAGCACCATGCAGTTTGTATCATTTTAGATGAAAAGGGCACAGGGCTTTCTGAAGGTCAATGAAAAATCACAAGAACAGTGTAATTCATTGAACAAGGGAAGGTCATCTATTGTGTTATGTTTTCTTCATGCGGCAAGTATCCTAATAGCCTGTTCCTCCAGACACTGAATGTATGTAGTGGCTGGAATATATGTGCCAAGATTTATAGATTCTTTGGAAGATCAGGAGTGTTTTAGTTTATATTTCCTATTGAGCTTGAGGTGGCTTACTTTTTCCTTGCCTTGGAATTAAAAAAAAAAAGTGATTTTCCATATCTATTAAGTACTAGGATAAGTACTATTTATCCCAAGTGTTTTCACTTTATGACACAGTTTCAGTCATGAATGTCATATAACCTTGGAATAACCCTTATGAAAAGGTGACTGAGATAACTTTACTTCCTTGGTACAACCTCTTTAGAAATCTGTGATGGTAATAACTTCATCTACAACCAACAGCTCCCTAGAGAATGTCTAGAAAGATTTTGTTGTTGTTGTTGTTGTTAAGAAAAATCAATGTTAGGTAAAAAGATCCATGGTTCTCTAAGAATATGAACTATGGGACTTCTGTGCTGCAGAACATGGAATGTTAGAGGGCCTGCTTCCAATAGCCTCACACTGGGTATTCAGAAATACTATCTCAGAAGTGATCATCTTAGAGTAAAGAAGGGTTCTTACACAAATGCCAACATGAATGTTTTATCGTGCCTATTATTAAGCATCTAAGAAAGTAAATTGTAAAGTGTTTTTTCTGTCATTTGATGGTGCCAAGTCTTGTTCCAATCATATAGGATAAATTTAGATTTAGATGAGTAGAGCTGAACTTTATTTGTTGAAACTAAACACCAATTTGCTGATTTCCTATCCAGTAGATGAAATTTTATCTATCTTCAAACACTATTGTTACACATATTGACTCACATATTCACTATCTCAGGAGATTTGTTTTTATATGTGCTGGAAATTGATAAAATAATCTGGAATCTATCTTATGAATCTAAAAGCAAAGAACAAGTTAAACTTAAAATAATAAAGAGTAAAAGCAAATTACTCTGGATATTAAAACATAAAAGTATGAATATTTTAGTCTATGTATTATATATCATAAAGCATACTTGAATAATAAACAGAGAGAATAGATAGAAAATAATCTATGGATTATCCATTAACAAGGGGGTACAAGATAACCCCCTGAGATTGTTATGCTTGTTTTATGGCGGAGCAGTGAAACAGGTCTGGATGGTTTTGTTGTTGTTGTTGACAGTGGTGATGGTTTTATTTTTGATTTTGCTTTTTGGTTTTTTTACCCCAGAATATAGTGCTAGATTAATTAAAAATGGTTGGAAGGAGAGAAAGAGAGAAAGAGACAGACAGAGAGAGAGAGAGAGAGAGAGAGAGAGAGAGAGAGAGAGAGAGAAAGAGAGAGAGAGGGATGGAGAGGCAGAGAGTCAGACAGAGACAGAGACAGAGAGAATAGGTAGATATGTGTATGAAAATAGATCTGTACCAATAATTCTATGCATTTTATGGAAGTTTTAAAAAGAATAAAAGATAAGGCATAATACCTTCATGTTTGGGCACATGATAAAATTTATTAAAATGAAAAACCATCATAAAGGAAATGATAAGCCTGGAAGTCATAAAGTGGGGAATATAGCTTCAAAATTCATTAACAAGTAAATATGAACAATAGAAATCAACTAAACGAATAGACAATCTTATAAAAAAAAATGGGTAAGAAACTCCTCAGTACAGCTGAAGCAAGAAGACTGAACTGGCAGTTGATGGTCAAGGCTATCTATAAATGTGAAGCCAAATGTTCCATGTTGCTGCTGGACTGGGGCTGGTACGACTACTTTGAATAATGACTGCCCACTATCAATAGTAGTTAAAATATTGAGGCTCTGAATCTTGATACAAAAGTAAACAATAAAACTGTTTATGATAACCTGAATGTGTAAGTAATTCAGTATTAAGCATAAGCTGTGGTAAGTAGTGTAACCATAAAGCAACAATGAACTTTAATATGCACAACATTTTTGCATGAATCTTAAAATGTTTAAAATGGTGAATCTCTCTCTCCCTTACACACACACACACACACACACACAGACACAGACACACACACACACACACACACACACACACACACACACACACTAATGATCCTCTGTATGTGAAATTTAAAATTTAAAAAGTGATGGGCCTTTGTTCTATAAAGACACGGTGGTACACACTACACCTTAAGTATACACATCCACAAATACTGGGGACCTGACCCAGGACTATGTTTGTTGTACTAGGTGAGTTATATAAGGGTTCTGGTTATAAATATAATAGTGATAGAAACTAAGGCTGGAGTAGGTGTCTGGGAAATGAGTTTGTGCCAGATTGTAAATATGTTTTCATTTTGTGACAATAATTTGATATATGTGTATGTACACATTGTATATATATACTTACTTATTTTCTTGCTTACTTAATAACATCCAGTTGCAGCTTTTCCTCCCTCCTCTTCTCCTAGTCCTGTCTCCTTACCTCTCCATTCTTTTAAAACCCTCCATCTCTCTTCAGAAAAGAAGAGGTCTCCCATGGACATCAACCCACCATGAGATATAGAGTTGCAGTGGACTAGACACATCTTCTCTAATTGAATTTAGACAAGGCTGCCCAGTTAGGAGTTAAGGGTCTAAAGGTAGGCAATGTAGTCAGAGACAGCCCCTGTTCCTGCTCTTAGAGGCCTCACATAAAGACAAAGCTGCCCACCAAGTCTGACCCAGGCATGCTCTGTGAGCCCATATGGGCCTAGTTTAATTGATTCTATCGGTTTTCTTGTGGTGTCCTTGACCTCTCTAGTGCCTATCCCTATGAGCATCTAGAGTTCTAAGTTTATAGCTTGTCCCAGAGTTGCCCCCCCATCAATTCTAGTTCTCTTTCCCTTAATCTTCCCACAATAGACCCCTCCAGTCCCCATCTCACCCCCTCCCCAACCCAGCTCCTTCCCTACATCCACCTCCCCTATGTCTTTATTTCCCCTTTTTGAGATTCAAGCACCCACACTTGGGCCATCATTGTTACTTAGCTTCTTTGGGTCAGTGGATTGTAACATGGTTATTCTGTTTGTTTAGATATTATGTCTGAGATCCACTTATAAGTGAGTACATACCATGTATGTACCATGTTTATTTTTCTGTATCTGGGTTATAGCACTCAGGATGATCTTTTCTAGTTCTATCCATTTGCCTGAAAATTTCATGATTTAGTAAATTTCATGATTTAATAGCTTGGCAATATTCCATTGTGTGTATGTGCCACATTTTCTTAATTCTTTCTTTGGTTTAGGGACATCTTGGTTGTTTCTAGTTTCTGGCTTTTACAGATAAGGCTGTTATGAACATAGTTGAGTCTTTATGGTATGCTAGAGTATTATTTAGATGTATACCCAGGAGTGGTATAGCTGGTTCTTGAGATAGAACTATTCCCAATTCTTAGAGAAAACACCAAATTGATTTTCAAAGTGGTTTTATTTCCTTGCATTGCCATCAGCGATGGAGGAGTATACTCATTGTTCCACATACTTGTCAGCATTAGCTGTTGCTTGAGTTTTTGATCTTAAGTCATTCTGATGGTGTAAGATGGACTTCAGAATCATTTTAATTTGTATTTCTCTGATGACTAAGGATGTTGAACATTTCTTCAAGGGCTTCTCAATCATTAGAGCATTAGAGAGTCCTCTGTTGAGGAATTCTCAATTTATATCTGTATTCCATTTTTTAATTGGGTTATTTGGTTTGTTGATATCTAATTTCTTGAGTTCTTTGTGTATTTTGGACATCAACCCTCTGTTGGATTAGGGTGAGTTAAGATCTTTTCCCATTCTGTGGGCTGCCATTTTGTCTTATTGATGGTATCCTTTTCCTTACAAAAACTTTTTAGTTTCATAAATCGTATTTATTAATTGTTGAAGTTAGTGCCTGAGATGTTAGTGTTCTGTTGTTTATGTCTTTTGTTAATGCTTTCAAGGCCATTACTCACTTTAATTTCTATCAGATTTAGTATATTCAGTTTTATTATGAAGTCTTTGATCTACTTCATCTTGACTTTTGTGCATGTGATAGATGTTGATCTAATTGCATTCTTCTACATGCAGACATCTAATTAGACCAGCAACAATTTGTTGAGATACTTTCTATTTTCCATTACACTGTTTTGGCTATTTTTGTAAAAAATCAAGTGTCTGAAAGTGTGTGAGTTTAATTCTTGTTCTTTGATTTGATTCCATTGTTCAGCTTGTCTGTTTTTATGTCTGTACCATGTGGTTTTTATTACTATCATTCTGAAATCAGGATGGTGATACCTCCAGAACTTCTTCAATTATACAGGATTGTTTTTAGCTATCTTGGGGGTTTTTTTGGTGTTTTTTTTTTTTTTTTATAGAAGCTGAGTTATTTCATGGTTTGTAAATAATTTCGTTGGAATTTTGATGGAAATGGAACTGAATCTGTAGATTGCATTTGGTAAGATGCCATTGACACTATTTTAATTCTAATGATCCATAAACAATGGAGGTCTTTTTATCTGCTGATATCATATTCATTTCATTCTTCGAAGACTTGAAGTTATTTTTATACAGATCTTTCCCTTGTTTGATTAGAGTTACACCAAGATAGTTTATATTACTTGTGGCAATTGTGAAGGGTGTTCTTTTACTAATTTCCTTCTCATCTAGTTTATCATTTGTATAAAGGAGGGCTAGTGATATATTTTAGTTAATTTTGGATCTAAAGACTTCACTAATGGTTTTTATCTGCAGTAAAAGTTTTCTGGTACATTTTTTGAGGTGCCATATATACTGTAATATCATGTACAAATAGTGACATGCAGATTTCTTTCTTTCCAATTAGTTTCCACTTAATCTTCTTTAGTTCTCTTTTTTGTACTAGCTAAAACGTCAAGTACTATATTTAATAGGTATGGAAAGAGTGGAAGGTGAATGTCTTGTTACTGATTTTAGTAGAATTGCTTTAAGTTTCTCTCCACATAAGTTGATTTGGCTTGCTGTGTGTTGCCTTTATTGTATTTAAGTATGTGCCTTATATCCTGGATCTCTCCAAGACTTTTATTATGAAGGCAAGTTGGATATTGTCAAAAGGTTTTTCAACATCTAATGAGATGATCCTGTGTTTTGGTTTCTTTACATTTGAAAGTTTTGTATGTTGAATAATCCCTGAGATGAAGCTGATGTGATCACAGTGATGATGATTGTGGCCCCATAAATTGAATTTGGCAATGTTCCTTCTGTTTCTTAAATAATTAGAAGAATATTGGTTTTAGCTCTTTATTGAAAGGTTGATAGAATTCTGCTCTAAAATCTTCTGGGCCTGGGTTTTATTTGTTGTGAGATTTTTAATGACTGCTTTTAATTCCTTAGGGATTATAGGTCTATTAAAATTTCGATCTGATCGTGATTTAACTTCATAAGTTATATCTATCAAGAAAATCATCCATTTTGTTTAGATTTTCTAATTTTATGGAGTATAGATTTTTGAAGTAAGACCTAATAATTATTTGGATTTCCTTGGTGTCTGTTGATATATCTTCTTTTTAATTTCTTATTTTATTGATTTGGATATACTCTCTCTGGTATTTAGTCAGTTTGGCTAATGGTTTGTCTATCTTATTGATTTTCTCAAAGAAACAGTTCTTGGTTTTGCTGATTCTTTTTGTTTCTAATTTATTGATTTCAGCCCTAGTTTGATTATTTCCTAAATAATTTTGGTTTTGCTACTTTTTGTTCTAGAGCTTTTGAGTGTGCTGTTACATCATTAGTATGAGATCTCAATAATTTCTGTAAGAAGGTATTTAGTGCTATAAACATTCCTTTCAGCACTGCTTTACGTTTCCCACAAGATTGAGTATGTTGTGCCTTTATTTCATTGAATTCTAGAGAAGCTTCAATTTCTCTCTTTATGTCTTTCTTGATCCAGTTTTCGTTGAGTAGATTTGTTCAGTTTCCAAGAATTTGTAAGAATTCTACTGTTTCTATTGTTGTTGAAGTTTAGCTTTAATTCATTGTGATCTGACAAAATACAGGGTGTTATTTCTATTTTCTTGTATGTGGTGTGACTTGTTTCATGACAGGGTAAGTCTTCAGTTTTGGAGAAGAGTCTATGAGGTGATGAGAAGAATTTGTATTCTTTCATGTTTGGTGGAATGTTTTGTTAGATCCACTTGGTTTATAACATCTAATTTCATTATTTCTCTGGTTACTTTCTATTGCTGAGAGTGGGGTGTTAATGTCTTCCATTATTAACGTGTGGAATTCAATTATAATTTAATCCTTAGCAACGATTTTTTACAAATGTGGGTGACCATGTGTTTGGGGATAGATATTCAGAAATGAGACATCTTGGTACAGTTTTCCTTTGGTGAGTATGAAATGATCTTCTTCATCTCTTTTGATTAATTTTGGATGAAAGTCTATTTTATTAGATATTAGAATGGCTACTGTGGCTTGCTTCTTGGGTTCATTTGTTTGGAAAACCATTTCTAGCCCTTTAATATGAGAGCTGGATACTCTCAGTATCTTTGTTACCTATGTGTGTTTCTTGCATGCAGCAGAACGATAGATCCTGTTTTTTGAATCCATTATCCTGTCCTGTGTCTTTTTATTGGAAATTGAGTCCATTGATGTTAATAATTATTAATGATCAATGATTGTTAATTCCTGTTATTTTGATTGTGGTGGTGGCAGTAGTAGTAGTAGTGGTAGTGGTAATGGTAGTATTACTAATGTGTATGTGTATGTATGTGTATATGTGTGTGTGTGTGTGTGTGTGTGTGTGTGTGTGTGTGTCTGTGTCTGTGTCTGTGTTCTTCCTTTCTTTTGGTTTTGCTTGTGTGAGTTTATTTCTCACATTTTCTTGGGAACTGTTAGCCTTCTAGTGTCTTCTGTAGGGTTGAATTTCAGGATAGATATTTTTATAATTATGTCTTGTCGTGGAATACCTTGTTTTATCCATTTGTGATGATGAAAGTATTGCTGGGTATAGTAGCTTAGGCTGGTATTTGTGGTCTCTTAGAGACTACAAAGCATTTGCCCAAGCCCTTTTGGGTTTTAGACTCTCTGTGATAAATTGGGTGTAATACTGATCTGTCTGATTTTTTTTTCTTTCTTTTTTTTTTTATTGGAAATTTTTTTACATTTCAGATGTTCTCTCCTTACCCCATTTCCCCCCCTCCCTCCCAGGAACTCACTATCCCTTCCCCCTCCTCCTGCCTCCACATTGGTGTACCCCTACCCACCCTCCCCCGTACCTCACCTCCCCACCCTCGAGTATCCCCTCCCCACGACGTCCAGCCTTCATGGGACCAAGGATCTCTTCTCCCCCTTATATATAGCTCCCTTGCATATATAGCCTGATTTTATATATTACTTGACTTTTACCCCTTTCAGTTTTTAAGAGTCTTTTTGAGTCCTATACATTTACTGTTTCAATTATTATGTAATGAGAGGGTAATTTTTTTCTGGTCTAATCTAATTGGTGTTCTATAAGCTTCTTATAAGTTTATAGCCATCTCTGTCTTTATGTTGGGAATTTTTCTTCTATTAGCTAATGAAAATATTTTGGGGGCCTTGGAGCAGAAATCTTCTTCATTTATTTCTATTATATTTAGCTTTGTTCTTTTATAGTTTCTCAGATTCCTGCATGTTTTAGGGTAGGAACTTTTTAGGTTTAACATATTCTTTGACTGATATATTAATTTCTTCTAGTGTATCTTCTATGCCTGAGGTTCTTTCTTTCATCTCTTGTATTCTGTTGGGTATACATATATCCATAGTCCCTGTTGGCTTACCTACAACAGGTTTCAGACAACAGGAGTTAGGTTTCTACCTCCAGAATTACCTCAGTTTGTGTTTTCTCCTATCATTTTCATTAGAATGGATTTAAGATCATTTTCTTGTGCTTCATCTGTGTTAGAATGTCCAGGGCATGCTGTCATAGGATAGCTGGACTCTGATGGTGTAATATTGTCCTAACTGGTGATGGTACTGTTATTATGCTGGCCTTTGGCCATGTGAGTTTTGTGGCTATTATAAGTTCAAGTGCCTATTTCTGATTTTCTTTTAGTTGTATGAATGTTCTTTGGATGATTTCTCCCTTGCGTTTTTTTTTTTTTTCCTCTCAGTCTGGTGACATGAGCACCCTGGAGTTCTGGTGATCAGTAAATGTTCAGGTCCAGTGGTGCCTCCATTAGGGTTTCTGTGGCCTGTATGTTTTTTGTTGGTTTTGTGTGCTAAAGTTTCCTCTGAGGGTTCTATTAGCATCCTGGCCTGGCCTTGGTTCTCTGTTGCCCGTGTGGCCTCCAGCAAAGCAGGCAGGTTTGTGGGCCAGAAAATGGAACACAGAGTATGGGCTGTGATTTACCCCTGTTGAGTGTGCTTTTGGGGGAGGTGGCAGGCAAATATTTAGGGCAAAGTTTTTACTTGATGTTCCTAGTGCCTGCTGGCCTCCAGGAAACAGGCAGATTTGTAGGATAGGAAATGGACTTTATGGAATTGAGTTGAGTTTACTGATGTTGGGTGTGCTTTCAGGGATGTTGGCAGGCAAGAGGTTGGGCAGAGGGCTCTTACCTAGTGTTGCATATTCTTATTTTTAAATGAAGCAAATTATATAAAGGACATATAGTCATATAAGTGAAAAATCTTTATAAGTTTGAAACAAATAGCATTTTATTACACAAATAAATTGTAAAATAAAGTCTTATTTCTTATACTTTATATTGTAATATTACTTATAAAGTTTTCAAAAATGAGTTAGTCAAAAATGGTCATAATCCTGGAGATATCAATGATTACTTAAGTTTCACCAAAGAATATAAAGGTTTTTCAAAATTTAGGGTCTTTCCTCCCTTTTCTTAAGGAAATTTACTTCAATAAAGTTGGAATTTAACTGTTTTATTTATTTTATTTGTCTTGAGACTGTGTATATTCTCTCAGTCTCTTGACAGTTTTCTAACCTAGAAATGGGAGTCAGTTTTAAAAATTCAATTATAAATAACAAACATAGCATGGTTCCAACCCAGAGTCTGTGCAAGTTGATGAGCATACATGTGGGCAATCAAATATCCCTTACTCACAATTTCTGCCTTCCCTCATGTTCTCTGGTACATTGCCATTAACTTACCTAAATGCCTTACCCTGTTCCATCTTTTATTTCATTAGATTTGACTTCAAACCCTAGTCCCATCATAACAAGTCTTGAAAAATGTCTCCAACTCCCATTTCATTCTATCTTGAACAAAATTTCTTCAAGATCTTTGTAAACACCTAAAAATAAAATGCACATTGTGTTTTCAAGTTTATATATTTCTTTTCAATACATTTCTATATAGATGTGGATGCCACATGATATCTGTATAAGTAAAATGCTTTCTGTATCTTCTTTTTATTTTTTTCTGGAGACAACTATTAGTTAAGCAGTATAACACACAATTAAAATGTACAAATCTTGGTCTCTGTCATTATTTGGATAGGCCACAAGGGTGTATTAATTTTTGTGTTATTTTGGTAATATTAAAGCCATGAAAATTAAACTCAGCTGCAGTAGAAGGCAAGGTATGGTAATTAATATTCAGTTTGCCAGTCAGTTTTGGTATGTTGGCTCCAAATTAATCCAGGATGTTTTACAATCCTTAATTGCTCTTTACAAAATATGATCATGCACATTTGGGCATATATTACTAGAGATATTGATTCTAAAAATAGTTTTATTAATCTATGAATGTTAAATGACTTGGAATACTACAAAAGGAGGAATAAGTGATGATCAACGGGAAACAGAACACAAATTTCAATGATAATAGGCAGACTTTGTACAAAGGTATATTAGAGGACTATTCATACAAAGGCAGAACATGGTAACTTGTAGGAAAAAGATTTGGCTGCTTTTCAGGGTTTCAAAGGTTATAGATGCAGACTGGGAGGTACAAAAGGGAGTTTGCTGTTGGCAATGAGACTTAGAAGAGATTTTGTGTTGTGACATATTTTACTTCTTTTATTTTTTTATCTCATGAAATGAAACCTTCTCCTTTGTAGAATTGAATGACTCTCCTGTGGCCATCTCTGTGCCAGTATTTAATATGCCAACTCTCTGGGCAAAAGTAATAGCATCCTCTTGTAAAATATTAAATAATTTTGAGGGTTTGAAAAAGATTTGTCTCTGTGTTTATGGTTTATTTTGGCTGACTAAGAAGAAAATAAAAGCTGATTGATATGTGAAAGATGAACAATAATTAGAAAAATTAAATAACGAGTAGCATAAGAATGATAAATAATCATGAGATTGAAGGCAGATTGGCTTGAATTTTGAATCCTGTCAGGATTAATTAGCAAAGATGTTAATTTTAAGGGTTAATGCTAAGCATTACAGAGTAACATTGCTGGGATTTGAACATTCACCCAGACATACACAGGTTCACCCAATGTGGAATGTGCTTATCCTAAAACAAACAAACACACAGCAAACAATGAAAAACAAAAGGAAAAATAAAGAAACAAAAAAATCTGCCAATTCCTCAGAAACCAGTCAGTTGTTCTTGTTGTATCTCAGAAACACTAAACTATCAGATTTGTCTCAATCAATATTTCCTAATGATTTTAGCAGGTCTCACTTTCTGTTATGTCAAGAAAAATTTAATTTTATATATATATGACCTTTACAAAGTGACATGAGGTAGTGTCAAAAGGTCACTTTTGGCTTTAGA
The DNA here is from genome assembly GCA_021653895.1 of Mastomys natalensis. NCBI lineage: Eukaryota > Metazoa > Chordata > Mammalia > Rodentia > Muridae > Mastomys > Mastomys natalensis. The sequence goes on from JAJTUV010001086.1 coordinate 306,585, forward strand.
TTGCTGTGATCCCATTCTGGCTTATGAGATTGCCTTGCTGATTTCACATAGTTTAAAAGTCAGTAAGCCCCCAAACTTTATTACTTTTAATGCTTTCTTAGTCATTCTTTTAAATCAGGTATTGGGCAGTACAGTTTTCTTAAAATTACTATTATTTAGAGTGAGTATATTGGTAATTCTGTCAGTTGTTTAAAAAAGACACTGTATGCTAGACATTATTCTTACAAATCAAGATAATTTCCACATTATGTTCATATGGAGTTATAAAACATAACTAGTGAAAAGTAAATATAAATATATACATTAGTATTGAAATGTCATGAAGAAAACTAAAGAAGGATAAAAGACAATTTTTCATTGGGCTAAGGATGCTATTTTGTGTGGATGATTGACAGCTTTACTTGAGAAGAGATATTTAAAAAGAAGCCTACTGAAGCAGATGGAATGACCTGAAAACCAAACATTTCATATAACTTGGATAGTAAATGCCCACAGGTTCAGAAGTGAGGACATATAACAATTGTTTAAGGATAAGACTGTGAATATCCTGAGTAATCTGGGAAACTTCTAGAAGCAAAGGCAAGTATTGATGTAGCAGGATGTTAATAATAAGGTATTAACATTTTACTCTAAATATATTAGGAAAGTTAGATTGATATTTAATACAAGAACTAGTTGTTTCTGACTTATGTATTGGAAGAATTACTCAGACATCTTTAGGTCACATAAATCCTAAGAGAAAAATAAGAGAATGATCACAAATCTCTTGCAAGAGTCTAAGAAAGAAGAGAAAGCATTCAAACTAGGAAGTCAGAAATGGTAACAGGCAGCCATGAATAGAGGTCAGACTTATTTTCAATGTAAAACCAGTAGGATTTGAGTGGATTGCACTGAGGTTGTAGAAAGTACAGAGGGGTTAACAGAAGTGTTTTTCTTTTAAAGTAGGATTAGAAATTAATCAGAAAAGAATACATTTTTTGGATTGGAGGTCAATAATAACTTATTAGAATTTACAGGTTGATATATAATTTAAAACTGTAGGATAGTGGTAGGAAATTCACTTTTCAGGAAATGAGGAGAAATTGAAGTTGTGTAGCCAAATGGAAGGAAATGAGACAATGCACAAAAGAAGAAAAGACATGGAAGTAGACGTTGAGATACTTTATTTAATACAGATGTCGGCAATGCAACAAGTCCACTAAAGCTTGCTACAGAGGTATGGACAATGGTGTTAGAAGAATAAGTAGCATTAGAGAAGATCCTGGAGGTTGGATCCAACTAAGGAACACGGTCCTTAGAGTAGTGAACTAATTTCACCTTGACTTAGTGACAAACCAACTACTGGAAAGTAACTAGTAAGCATTTCAAAATAGAGATAAATGAAATATTCTTAAGAGTGGTTTGCCAACTCAAGGATTAAAATACTCTTCGCTATGGGGCCAAGAGAATAGACCAAAAGACCTGTCAAATGCTGACATAAACAATTCTTTCCAGGAAGGTTTGTTTTTGTTTTTTTGTTTGTTTGTTTTTTGTTTTAAACCATAAAATGCCACTGACATTAGTGAGGGAGTGAGGCAACTGTGCCTAAATAGGTTTATGAAAGTCAACTATTTGATGATGATGTGAAGAACAACATTTAGAAAATACTTTCATGATCTCAGGTCTAGTATCTCTTTCCTTGGCTATCACGTTCAAGGTTGTTTTTTCTAATCGTGACCTATCCAGTTTGAATGTATTCCATCTTTTCAGATTCTGTGTCTCAGGCATCTTCTGATATTGAGTTGGGCATCAAGGATCCACTGAACCTCCTGTCAACCAGAAGAATATGTTTCATGTCCTATAATTGTGACATCCCTCCACCTGCAAATAGGCCAGCTTGAAGCCTCAAATTGACTAGGTTGGAATCAGATGAGCTCATAATTCTATACAGTCACTTTACGCTCAGCACCATTGGATTTACTACAGCTCAGCCATGGGTAGCACTTGCTCTATAACTTCACCACACGCACCTTTTTGAGTTTTGATTTACTAGAAAGTGGATGGCTGTTGACTGCAATGCAAACAAAATGTTCTCCTCCAAAAAAAATTGAGCATAATGACGGCACTTTCCCTTCTTCTCACACACGCACTCTCGTTTTTTCAAACTTTAGTACCACTTCTGGGACAATTAGGATAATTCGGCCATTTAAGTACTAACAGCCACACAGTCTTAGAACCACTTTTTTTTGCACTAAAATGCACTAAAAAGGCATTATTGCTTATTGGAATTTTAATACTTCTTTATCAGATGAGAGAGAGTGTTGGAGTTTGTATTTGTTCTTAAGAAATATTGAAAAGCAAGAATAAAGAAAGGAAGTTTATTAAAATTCACCTCAAAATAGTTTTGCAAATATCTCTTCTGGTGCCTTGAAAACCCTGTTTAGATTTGGACAGAAAACTTGCTGTCAGCATAGGAATGATTTTGAAGAGAAGAAGAACATTGCATGTAAGATAAAGGAAGGGTGTCTACTGTTTCCACTTTGCAGAGATAAGAAATTGATTGATACATTTATTAGTGTTTGTGAAGCCTCTAATACAGTTTTCCATCAATCAGAAACCAGTCATTATCCTAGAAGCTAATTATTTCCTGCACTTTGGGAAAACTAGGAGGAGCACTATTCCTCTGCTATGGATGATGGGAGGAAACTCAGACATTTAAGGAAATTCATTTTCATAAATGTGATATTTTCATGAGAGTATGCTGTCAAATGCTTCTGATGACCAGTATCACTACTAGAAAGAGTTATAAAAGAGTGTCCAAAAACAATGGTATAATTAGACGTAGGCACTCTATGGCTCAGTGGCAGTCTTTTGCTTTTACTCTTAATCCCCAAATCTTTCAAATAGTCTGAAATATTTCAGAGAATTGGCTTCAGAATATTTAAATTAAAGAGGTTTACCTAGTAAAATGTAGATAAGCGTCACAAACATCTGAAGGCTCCAACTTCAGAACACCTCAGTCCCAAAGCATTGTAGATATGAATACTTACTCTGTCCCAACTTATTTTATAACTTAGCTGAGAATTCTCTCTGAGTTTGGTTTTCTTAATTAATAAGGTAGAGTCGAGGACACAATGATCTAAAATAGAGAGAGTGGAATCTGCACTATTTAAAATGTTTTATATGTATTGGCATATAACAACAACATAGGTATTTTTTAGCTGCATTTTATAGGTTATGAAAAACGTTATAGTACAATAAATTGCTTACCTAGGATCTCTAAATGAGAAGGGGGCACAGATCATATTTTGTACCAAGTAAGAAGTGACTTGGGAGTATATTCTTCTAAATTAATTCCCCCTGGGATCCTTGGAGGAATTTGCAGAGTGGGTGTGGTTAAACGTCCAGGCCTAACTGGGTAAGTGGAAAACTGTAAAGTTCATCATCAATGGAGAAGAAGCCTGAGGTCTCAGTATCCCTGTCTTTGAATTTGGGGGCCCTCCATGGCTCGTTGTAAATGTTTCCTCATTCCTGGATGCAAGCCAATGTCCTTGTATCTTCAGTCAGAAGTTGGCCAGACAATACAGTGACAAATAGAAGTTTCATAATCTAAAAGAAAAAGAAAGAGCAGTGAGGCAGTCACCTAAGACCTGAAGCTGAAATGCCAAGTCCAGGTGGGAAGAGTCGCCTGAGCTCAAACTGTGTGAACTCTTCTCAGTGACTGTTTAGCCCTTGCTAAAATTGCTATCCTCATTCCTTGTGTCTGCCCTTTGCTCTGTGACTGTATTGGAAACCTTCTTTCTTATTTCAGCATCAGTGGTCATGTCAACCCTGAAGCAGCCTCCAATCTACTCTTCTCACTTTCTCTGACTTTATCTGAAAAGGCTGTCATTTGCAAAACTTTTACAAAGCCACTTTCCTCCAATCAACAAAAAGCACCTCCATTTTCTTTCTTTTGATATAAAGAGTGTCATCCTTTCTGGTTTGCTTTACATTTACAAATTTCCAGGTGGTTAAGGACATCAGCTGTTTGGCACACTGAAGTTGCATTTCCCAGATATGCATTTTTTTCTCCATCATTTCTTTTAGTTCTTCTGGTTTCCTCTTTTCTTTCAACCCACTTTTTCTTATTCCTCCTAACCTTACTCCCTTCATTCCTTCTTTCCGTTATAATGAAAAGATATTTTGCCACTAACATGCCATTGAGAGTTAAAAGGTCCCTAGACTCCAGTATTACTGATTTTTCCCTTGTGACTAGTATTACCATTCTATCCTCCTGACCTGAGTACAATAGAATGTACTTAATTCTATTGGGACTGGTTTTGCTTGTGGATGGATGCATTCATTGGAGACATTGTTTTTTACTCTGGTAGTTCTCTGGAATTTAACTCTGTTAAACAGGGTCATTAAAGCCACCTTCACAATATTGCTGTGACAAGGGCATATTGAACATGTGCTGGACCAAAGTTAGTGTTCCTAATCAGTGAGAAAAAAAAAAAAAAAACCAAAAAACCAAACTGTCCAGACTTCATTAGAAGCCAGGCTTAGGAGGTTACCTATTAGCACTCAAAAGTCTGAGACAGACACAGTGAGTTCAAGGTGAGCTCCATAGCAAGAAGTACTTTCAAATAAACAAACTAAGTAAATTAGTTGGTAACAAACTTGATATAACAGGTTTTCAAAATTTGACCTCCACTAGCAATTTACGTGTTTTTTTTTTCCCTTCTTTATCGGATATTTCATTAACATTTCAGATGTTATCCCCTTTCCCCATCCCCCCCCATTCAGAAACCCCTATCCCATCCCCCTCCTACTGCTTCTATGAGGATATATCCCCACCCTCCCACCCACTCCCACTTCCCCGCCCTCGAATTCCCCCACATTGGGGTATCCAACATTCACTCAAACAAGGACCTCCTCTCCCAGTTATGGCCATCCTCCCTTACATATACAGGTGGAGCCATCAGTCTTGCCCTATGTGCTTCCAGGCTGTTGGTTTAGACCCTGGGAGCTCTGGTTGGTTGGTATTGTTGCTCTCCCCATGGGGCCGCAATTCCTTCATTGGGAACACCTTGATCAGTTCAATGGTTAGCTGCAAATTATTTATCATCTCTAAGCTATGTTTCTAATCCTAGTTACAAGAGATGGATGCTAGATTTCTAGCCACTCACTTGCAGGCAACAGGACAGAGACAAGTATTAGAAAATAAGACTCTTTATTGCCTTGAAAGTAAACTTGATAGAAGTCACTCAGTTGTATACCCCACATCCTGTGTAGATCAGGGTAATATCCCATTTTCTATTAATAAAGTACTAAGCTGCAGTTTGAGATTCGTAGTACTGAGGAAGGAACATCTGCAATGTGCATCAACTGTGTCAACTGCTTACTACTTCAGCTTGAAAGTCTGACTCTTTACTAAGTTCTGTATCTATTCTCAGCCCATGTCCTGTTAAGTTTAGGGAAGATAATAGATATGCAAAAGGTTATGATGAGGACAATGTTTTTATTACCTCATTTTAGCATGGTTTTGTGGAGACCAGATTATCAGGATATTTAAGAATAAGTGAATTATGAACTAAAAGATAAGTTACATAGAGGATGGGAGATACAAAAAAAAAAATGAATCTGAGCAGAACTCAAAAGAGAGTTCACAGCCAACACTAATGAATAAAAACAGAGAATGCTAGCAGAGGGTTGAGATTTTGACAGAACATGCTTTTATTTTTGAGAGAATAGACAAGTGAGCCTAGCCATGAACCTCATTCAGTATCACTGATGAGAAAAATCCAAAAACATGATTAGCTGGACATATAATGAGAAATGGTGTTTAATAAAAGAGAATAATTATTACGATAAAAATGAGTGTCAGATGATATATCAAGTACACTGTGATCTAGTATTGAGTAGGGACAACTGACATGAGGAAGAGGCATTGATGCTTGATCTTTGCAAAGAAACAATGATGAAATATGATGCCCTAACATGTTTTTTTGAGTCAGAAATTGGATCATAAAAGTGTAGACACACCCTGGGAGGCTCTTCCAGAGCCTGACAAATACAGAGGCAGATGCTAGCAGGCAACCGTTGGACTGAGCACAGGGTCTGCAATGGAGTAGTTAGAGAAAGGACTGAAGGAGCTAAAAGAGTTTGCAACCCCATAGGAAAAACAACAATATCAACCAACCACACCCTTCAGAGCTCTCAGCAACTAAACCACCAACCAAAGAGTATACATGGAGGAACTCATGGCTCTACCTGCATATGTAGCAGAGGGAGGCCTTGTTGGGCATCAATGGGAGGAGAGGCCCTTGGTCCCATAAGGCTCGATGCCCAGTGTAGGGTAATCAGATGGCAGAGAGGTGGGATTGGGTGGGTGGAGTGTGGGAACACCCTCATATAAGCAGGAGGAAGGGGATGGGATAGGAGACTTGGGGTGGGGAATTGGGGAAGCAGATAACATTTGAAGTGTAAATAAAGAAAATATTTAATAAAAAAGACAAAAAATGTACACACACACACAAAATACTTATAGCATTTGTAGTTGAGTTGTTTATGTCATTGTCCATTGGCAAGTTTCATCATCTTGTTCTGAGTCTATGCATGACTAGTAATTTCCTGTGCTGCTAAGTGTTGGAACTGAAACTGGGGAGCTGACGCAGTGGTAAAACACTTTTCTGGCAAATGTGAGGATCTGACATCAGAAGTTCAGAACACAAATGAACCTACTTATGCTAACTAGCATTTGTAATATCAGTGTTTCTAGGGAAATTTGAGAGGTAGAGTCAGAAAAATTCTCAGAAGCCAATATTCCATCTACTTTGACATTCATGGTGCTAGTGAAGAGACTTTGTCCAAAAGGTGGATAGACAGGACTGACACCTAAGGTTTTCCCTGTCCTAACTGGGACTTCATAAATACATCAAGAAAAGCATACATTTGTACTCATATGCAACTGCACATCATAAACACACACACACACACACACACACACCCACACACACACACACAGCTTGGACAACCATGTGTTTCTTCATGTAGTAGGTGTCATTTAGCCCTCAGCTGTTGTGAAAATGTGACTCAGATGATCTGCTGCTTGGCTGTGGACTAAAGGGAAATGATTATCTCAGGGAAATTCCAAAGGAAATGTGAAAGTGTATGCCAAGAACAAGACTGGAAAGATATAAAAAATGTAAGGTTGGCCTAAAAATGGCTGTAGTATTATTAAAAAAATGTAATTCAATTCCTGAGATTTTAGGTATGGCTAACAGGAGAAAATCAAAGTTGAAATATCAAAGTCCTATCCTTATTTCCATTCTAGCACAGTAACAGCACAAAAGTACCCATGTCTTGTGTGAAATGCCTTGAAATAAAACATGGAAATACTATATCTAAGCCATGTGAATTTGAATTCCTAGAGTGTTTCTATAAGAAGAGCATATTATATTTAGGAGGATACAATTCATGAGGTAGGAACCTAGCCAGATAGCACATTAAACATCTCTTTGTTGCCAGAACAGACATGAAAGAATGTGAAAATTTCGGGAACCTCTTCTAGCACAGATGAGACCCACTCTACAGGGACTGACTATAACAGCTAAACATAAAAAAGAATTTCAATTTACAGAAAGAGATTCATCTCCATCGACCAGATAGAAGTGGGCATGTTAAAAAAAAAATATGATTGAATCTACTGGATTTCTCTTGAAAATGATGCCTCCAAAGTTTGTTTTTTTTCTGCAAAGTCTAACCACTGAGCATCCTTATTAGTATCTACCTTCATACTTTTATGTTCAAAAAGGTGTTTCAGTAAAATTTCTCTGGGCTATCCAGAAATACTCAGCTTTAATTTCCTTTTCCTCATACCATATGATTATGCTATGTTTTCTCCTTTTAAATATTTAAGTCCCCATCAACTTAGTGAGAGTCACTGTGTAACATACCTTTCATAAGTTCCTTCTGTGTTCTCATATTCATCTATTTTGACCTGGCTCACACCCCTAGCACAGTGACTTTGTCTGTATTCCTAATACTCACCAGGTTACAAGGTTATATTTAAGAAAAATTCTTGCTGGAAAGGGTTAATACTTCAGAATTGTTTGTCATTCTAGGGAAGATCTCTGGGGAGACTTGAGATCTAGAGCATCATAGGTTCCCCCAAAGTGAGATTCTTCTTAGATAGTGTAGAAATCTATAATGAATAGGAACTTGGAGCTCACAATTTTTTTGCGGGGAGAGAAACTATTTTGTGATTTAAAAAGTCGATAGTGGATGGAGCTTGAGGACTCTTAAAGAAGAATAGGTAGAAGGATTGTGGGCCCTAAGGAGATAGGAACTGCACAGGAAGATCAACAGAGTAAACCAACCTGAACCCTTGGAGCTCTCAGAGACTGAATCACCAACCGTGGAGCATACCTAGTCTACACCGATCTACCTCCATGGGCTGAACCTAGGCCTCCCTGCACATATGTTGTAAATGTGCAGCTTGGTTTTCATGTAGGTCTCAAACATCTGGAGTGGGGGCTATCCCAAAACATGCAGCCTGTATATGGAGTATGGTCTTCTAAAAAAAAAAAAAAACCAGTTGTTCAGTTATTCATGGAATATTATTTTTTTATATCTCTTGTATTCAGTTTGCAACTACTTCATTGAGAATTTTTGTATGTATATTCATGAGGGATACTGGACTATAACTTATACATTTTTGTTGGGTTTACACTTGATTTCACTATTTCAATATTATTTGCTTTGTGAAGGAAAAAACAAACAAACAAACAAAAAAAAAACAAAAAAATAAAATAAAAAGTCGATAGTACTCAATAATGTAAGGTGCTAGATCTAAACATTAACATCATCTGATAGCTTAGGAAAATGACTTATTTTGGGTTTATCATTCCTTTAAAAGAAGAATAAGGATGACAGAATTTAAAACTCATATTTTGTTTCTTCAACACCATAAATTTTTACAGAGATGGCATGGCTCCTTTAAGCTTCTTTGTCTATCTTTATGGAACACACATACGAGAACTCAGGACATAACTGCCCAAGAGTCTGTGTTTCCATTTAAAAATAATAAAGCTCAATTGTTTTGCTTTGCTGTATGGAGATTTTTGTACATTCCCTGTGTTCCCCCTCCCAATTTCACGAATGGGTTCATCTACAGCAATCACACTATACATATCTGCTACTATATTATGTTTTCTCCAATGAATCCTGGTTTCTCAAAAAAAGTGGGCTGGTGGGGTGGAGATTATCCCTTCGTGTGTTTTTCCTGAAAGCTACTAGAATCAATTAGGAAGCCATGTAAGCAGAACAGAGGTTTAGGGAAACCTATGCTCGCTTCAAATGTTGTTTCTCCAAAAGAAAAGAGTATTGCTTTTTTTTTTTTTTTTCAAATCTAGAGTCTCATATGATAGCCTAAATTGCTTTTAAAAAATAGTATTCCATAGTAAAATTAATATAATAGCCTGTTTCATTTAGTTTTCTTCTAACATCTCAGTAATATGTCTTTTCAGGCTGTTTGTTTCTAATTCAATTGAGCTCTCACAGTCTGATCTTCTTCTGCATTTTATCACTATGGTAAAAGCTCTCTGCATTTCCCCTAAAGCATGGCATTGAGAATTAGATGCAGTGATGCTTGGGGTTGGATGTAGTTACTTCAGACATCCTTCAGGCAACCACAGATAATTTAACCTAATAGCCTGCAAAATATCCTGATCTACAGAAAACTAAAGTTTCCTTCTCCCCTTTTTTGTTTGTGCCAATGCAAAGATGGATTTCAAGGCTAAAGTTTTGAACCTGTAGTAAATATACCTAGTCTAAGCTTTGACATTTGATTTTTGTTTTTAAAAGGACCTGTCCTTTATTAACTTAAAAGAGTCTCATTTTTCATAGTGACATGAACATAATTGGCAGAAAAAAGAAGAATTATGTGAGGCTCTGTGGTTTTAGAATCACTAACATAGTCTAAGCCACAGGGACTCTACCTGGCACTCAGCAATAAGTATTTATTTGAATGAATGGAAGAAACAACTAACAGATTTATTATGTTTCTTCCACCCAATTAATCAGTATGAAAGGGTCGTTATGTAGGGGTCACAGATCTAGGGGCTGGGAGTAGACATATTGTAAAATATTCCCAGAATGGTACTTACATTCTAGTGGAATAAGAGAGAAAACCATAAAGTAATATGCTAAGTAAAACATGTATATTAAAATATTATGAATATTATAGTGCAAAGTTAATAGATAATGTTCAGGGTAATGCTCAAGTATGTATGTGGTACTTTAAATAGAATCTACCCAGAAAAGGTTCCATAAGATGCTGTGTGAGCAATCATTTCAGGTAAAAGAGTCATGTCTACATGCAGCATAGTGGCAGATTTCAAGTAGAATATAAGTGGGTGGGGCCTTCTCACTGAATTGAGTGCAATTACAAACCTGATATATTTATGATCAAGAGACTACAAAAGGAGTAAAGACAGTTAGAAAAGAGAGTTAATTACATTTATCAATAATATTATTTTTGGAACAGTTCAGTTCAATAAGGAACTGATTTGCTGAATTTTGGTTAAGGAACCTTTCCTAGGACTGGCATCAGGTGAAAACTATACAGTCTTTTTAATTCATAAAGATAGAGAACATGAGGATGAGCTGCAGAAATATCTGTAAGCCGCCTTTAAACGACGCACCCAAGAATGTTATTTTATCAGTAAAAGAATGTAGCCAGAAGAAAGGAATTTTTTTTTAAGACTGTACAGTTGAATGTTATAAGTATTGTATTGTATACTATTAATGTTTGTAATAAATCATCTTCTTATGTTTCCTAAGATTTTATTCAAATACATGTTCTCAAATGATCCTATTGCCTCAACATACTTATATTCGATAATATTAATATTGATTATACTATCTATCGCTTTTCCTGAAAACTCATGTGGTATGTGTGTGTGTTTTCAACACATTGGATAATTTATGTGCTGATTATAATGAAGTATAAAGAAAAAGTTCTAAGTATTGATTACCTGAAACTTTATGCTGACATATCTGTTTATGTATACTTTTCATTCTTATCCAAATGAGTTACACTCAATATTCCTGATTATTATTGCCTTTGTAAAGGGTCACTCTTTGAAGTGGCTAGCTGTTAGACTCTAATTGTAGTTCAGTCTTTAAATGTTCATCCACACTTCTGTCTAGAGTCTAAGGTCTATGTGAGGAGAATAATCCTAATACAAGCTGAGAGTCCTCATTTATAAAACAGAATTATTAATGGGAATACTCATTTATACATCTTGTAAAAATGTAATACTGCAGTGCCCAAAAATATTCAGTATTTTTATGTGCAACTTAAATCATTGTTATACACAGGTCAATCACATGAACAAGTATTGTCACTTATACATTTTAGGTACCTGGATATAAACACAATTAGCTGCTTCTAATCTCAGAGGAGACTAACAAAGAAAATAGACACCACAAACTACTATAACCCAATAGATGATTTGTGTTAAAGTACCACACTAACAAATTTAATAGCAATACGGATAAGGAAAATGAGCCATATGGATAAGGATGAGAGCACAGTTACATACTCAATTGTTTAATATGTTGTATAAAATAAATTGTAAGTGAAGTGGAAAATTAATGTGGTATTTTATTTGTATGGAAGAAATTTGATTTGTTTACTTTGAAAAAGAGTAACAGTTCAACTATGACCTCAGTTGTTAGAATGTTTTTTTGTTGTTGTTGTTGTTGTTTTGTTTTTATGTGCTGAATGGTCAGGAGGGATAGATAAAGTAGCAAAATTCATTAAACTAAAACCAGGTTAAAGTACATAAGAATCTGATAAGGATGCATCATAATTTAAGTTTCATATTAAGGGTGTAAGTCTTCATATCTCATTTCAAATATGCAAACTCAGTTGATGTGTTTTGGAACTGGGAAAATGACACTGTTAAAGCATCAAAAAGATGGATACCAAGATATACCATTATGTAAACACTAAACACTAAATGAGTCTTTAAACCTCCAAAGGTTGTTTTTTTAAAAATCCACTTGTATGAAGATTTGTTAGCTTTAATTTTTAGATGATTTCATGCAGCTTTAATTGAAAGCTAATATTTGAGTAATTAATATTCAAAAGATATTTAAGTGATAAATATGAATAAAAAATATTGAAAGGACTTTTCACACTCTCATAGAATGCAAATTTGAAACAGAAAAATTTACTATGAATCAAGGTAAATGACTTTCCTTCATACCATCAGCATTATCCTTCTTGGCAGTGGTTCTATGAGATGGTGATGGGACTCTGGTTTTCTGCAGGAAGATAGTTGGTATCTCAGAGATGTATCATGTGATGGTTGCTACGGCAACTAGTTTGAGGCATGCCATTGAGTTACCAAGTAAATAGTCTCATAAAGTGGATATTATAGCTGACATGTAAATTAAGGCTGCCCTGTCTCTGTCAGATTTTCTATTCTGAATTCCCTTGCTTTCCATATTTAATAGAAAACTCTTCCCTTGCAAAAACTAACTGAACATCATTTGAATTCACAGTTGACATCCTACTGTTTCTTATTTTAGTATTCCATACTCCAGCACTAATTCTTCAATACTATACTGAGGTTACAATAACAGATCATTAAGTTGCTATACATAAGCCAATACAGTTGCACTTTTCTCTGTGTCTGTTGTAGGGTAGGGGAGGTGTCAAATTGAGCAAATGGCAGAACCTGCTCTTAGAATATTCTTGGCCAAACTCATTTCTGTTCACTTTATGGTGCTGATCTCCATGGCGTCTATTTTAGTGTTTGCTACAGTATGCTAAGCTGCTAGTTAAAAGCTGTCTCTGTTTATTTCTAGAAACAACCTACATTTTCTCAGGGTGCACACATGTGGCCTTCTTCCCAATAAGACATTTAGATTTTTATAGCCATAAGTGCCATATCATCCTGGGGAGCTGATTTTTATTGTTCAACAGGCATCTCACAACATTATTTTCAAATTTGTTGATACTTAGTTTTAACATGCATCTAGAGCAAACGATTAACTTTGGAAAAATTAAAGAATACACAATCTTTTTAAAAAAGTTCTCTTCATCTGTTAATTTTTTAATTAAAGTAATAACATCATTTCCCACCTTTTTTCCTTCAACCCATCCCATGTCTCCACCCTCCATCCCTTTCCATGCCCCACACTTACTCCCTTTCAAATTCAGTCTCTTATTTTTTATTATTGGTATTATATATAATATTCATATATATGTAAATATAAACCCACCCTTAAAGATGATCCAGATCTATGAATTTTATATGGATATTGGGAAAGTCTTTAGCTTAGCAATATAGAAACATTATAGATTTTTTGCATATTTTTGCAATTATTGTTCATATATATATATATATAATATATATATATAATATATATATATAAAACAATTGAGAAACTCATGTTCAAAGACATTAACAAAATGAACAACATTTTCATAAAAAAACAAACAAACAAAAAAAAAAAAACGAACCAGTAAGTACTGATTGACCTGATAATGACCACCTCAAATTATTTCCCTCTGACATTCTTCACCCAAGCTTCTAGACTTGAGTTTTTCCTCCATTCACCAGTTTCAGTTTGTAAATGTTCTAGGGGTAAGGTAGCGGACCTTTGAGGGATACAATTGCATGGAGGTATCGAAAGTCTCCATTTCATGAATATGTGATCCCAAAAGTTTCATCTAGGAAATTCTGTGTGTGTTCTGTTTTAAATGGCCATTTACTGAGTGATATGAGAGGATGGGCAGTGAAATCATAGAAACCAGCCACAAAGTTAAAAGGCATACAGTGTTTCAGATTATTGAAGCAACCAAATGTGTGTTGAAAAACTGGAAGCATAGTGGAACAGTTGGAATGGATAAGGAACAACCGAATTAGGTTTCCTTGCTGTTCACATGATGTTGGATGGATAGACACCAAATGAAGGAATATGGCATATAGGTATCTGGGAATAAACTGTGATTGGTGAACAGCGGTGTTGTTCAGTGGTATGTATTTGCCTCGTGTGTGCAAGGCCTAGAGTTTGATCCATGGCATTGGAATTGAGGCAAATCAGAGAAGATTCAATAAGTGCTGTGCTCCCTGACTAGAGGATGCCAGGATATTAAAGGCACAGTAGATATATAAGATGTTACTAAGTATCTGTAGATCAATGAATTTTCAAGTATGAAGCTTTAAAGGATTTGGAAGACATTCACTCATGGGTTTTTTATTTATAACTCTCAGCTTTACATAGACTCCAAATCGTATCTCAGAAATAATGTAAATGATGCAAAAGCTGAGAATCAAATGGGAAGAAATGGAATTTTCTAAATTTACCTTGCAGTCTCATGTCCTCCAGCACTCAGCACCTTTGCCCCTAGAAGTCTCTTTTTTTCACAATGAAAGATGTGCTGCTACACAATTATGCCATAGTAGGTGAGAATAAATGCTTTAGTGCTTCATGTAAAATTGTTATGTTACTAAGTCTTTTCAACAAGTCTGTGAAGTCTGTAAATTTTCCCCTCTGTTTTACAAATGAGTCCAGAAATGTTCAAGGTCACAAGAAGCATAAGTTAAGGCTTCTTGAAGGTGAAATATACTCAAAATCCATAAGTACTTTGTAGAAAATATAATTTTATAAATTATATCAAAATCGAGATTCATTTCATTGTTGTTTGTTATTGACATGGAAAGCTAAACCATCATAGGCGAGTATATAAATAAAGGTATCAGGATTGGAGCACAAGTGAAGCACTCAAAAATCTTTACCTTGGGATTGAAAATGAAATGATGAGTCCATTATGCAGTAATTGTTCATTAATTCAGTCATCACTCATCAAGTGTATATCACTCAGCTATTATTACCCAGGTATTATTATCCATCAGACAGTAGTGTAAGAGATGAAGATAAATACATCCTAAAACCAAATAGGTCATTGTCTCTACAGAGCATATATCTAGGAAAAGAGCCAATTGCAAATGCATGTAAAAGTAGCTATTTTGGGTACAAGTGTATATTAGAAAGAATTGAAATCATTAGATATGGTCTGAAAAGGAATATTTCACAAAAGAAGAACAGCTCAATTATATTTTTAAAAATAAGAGCTTTTACATAAGTAAATATAGGGGGTAACTACTGGTAGTAGAGAAGTACTTTAGACAGGGAGAAGATAGGTTATGTAGGCAGGGCTATGGGATGCATTAGGGTGTGTTTGGAAAACAGGATGAGACTAATGAGCACACATATGCATGGTAGCATCTGTGCATATGAATGTACATGCATATGTAGAAACATTGTGTGTATTTTCTACTTAATTGTGAGCTTTAGCTGGAGGGCAGTGCAGGGATTCTAAGTCATGTGGAAAAGTCAACTCTGCTCTGTAAAACATTACTGTTGTTTTAATGTCAGATCAGTCGAAGGATGCAAGGGTTTGTTTTTGTTTTATTCTTAGTCAGATTTCCTAACTTTTATTTCTGTTACACATTTTCTCTTCAAACACATTTGTCTCACATATTAGCAAGACTGGTTATTCGTATAAACAATAATTTCTGTGCTTCAGTGGAATATAATATGCCTCTACTTCTCTAAGATGTAGAAATGATGGGTACACTGTGCTTTCTGAATAATTAAGGAATATGACTGGGAAGTAAAATGTATAAACTACCATACAGGACAGGAAGTATATGTATCTTTGAAACAAGAACAATACAGTTTAGAATACAAAAATCTCAATGTTTCCAGCAACAGGAGAGATACAGAGGAACTTGTTCTATATTTAATCTTTCTCCCCATTCACCTTTAACAGAGTTTGTAATCAATTCTCCAGATAATAGTGGTTGTTGAATAGGTTCTAAGTCATTATCTATAATCTTTCAGGTGACTCTGCAAGACAGGAGAGTTGAAAGCATAACCCAGGTGAACAGGATCATGTGATCAATGACCACAGTGAAATATAGATCAAACTAACTAGGCAAATGTAAATCAGTAAAGTGAGGAAATAACTGAACAAAAAGAGTATATCAGCTTTAGAATTAGGCTAATGAAGTCCCCTGGTGGATGTAGTTTTTAGTTTGTTCTGCTTTATCCCCATCTCAGACATGATTCTGTTTTGCCATATTTAGGCACATGCAAATTTGTATCCATTTCGTGACCCTTCAAATAAAATTGACCTACCTTCTCCACTCACTGCCTTGAGTGTAGTAAAACCTGAAGACCAACAACTCCTGAAGAGTGTATATTGATGAGCTGATGTTTCATACTTAATGATGAGTGTGCTTGTTAGCATATATAAGGGCAAATGAGTAGGAATATGCACTTAAAGTTCTGAGTGTGACATCAAAAATCATCTTTGATTCCTTTTTCATCCTATTGTTTGTATCATACATCTCTATAAAACTCAGAGCCTGCAGATTTGGCTAGTCTTTCTAGCTTTCTCAAGGGATCTTTATTGCTTTTTTCCCAGGTGGAATTTCTCCCTTGCTTACTCCTGCATTTATGTGGGTTCTGTGGGTCTGGTGTTCTCCATTGCATCACAAGCGCTTTAACTGTTGATCTATCTCCCTAGTTCAAACATCAAATTAATAGTTTTCTTTTATTTTTGAAGTTTTAACATAATTTCATCATTTCTTCCTTTCTTTTCTACCCTTCTATAGGGCCCTCTTGATCTCTTTGGAATTCATGGTCTTTGTTTTGACTGTAATTATATGCATGTTTTTAAGAAGATAATGTGTATGTTATACATGTAAACATGTTTTTGTTAAATGACATAGTTTAAAAGTAGAAATGTAAAGAAATGAAATACCTTTAATACATGACTGATACATCAGAAATGTATATGTCATACTTCAGAAGGGAGGCAGATGAAGACTTTAGCTTATTATGTATACATCATGTAAGTCTAATGCTTGGGACTCACTAAAAGTAAGACACAGTAGGGTACTTACTGTATTTGTATTTCACCTACACCTTGGTTTTTATTCCTCATACCCTCCTATGAGGAAAGTCTGAGATAAAAGTTGTGCATACCCATAAGTTCTGAGTTTGTGATTAATGTTTACTCTAAAGACAGAAGCTCATAACTTAATCAGCAACTTGATTAATTGTTGTTTAGAACTAAAGTTCTATGGATTTACTCAAAGGATATCTGAAACCAATATCAAAATTACACATATATGTCATGAATAAGATGAAGTACACACATTAATATAGTGAAATCTAAATAGCAGCAAAGAATAAAATCCGTTTTGGTTTGTCATGTTTGCAGATATATTCAAGATAGACTTAAAGCAGTGTATAAGTAAACAAGTGCTTGTTTTGCTTCTGATCACATGTGATTCTGAAATAATAATGAACATCACCAATTTTTAATAATTAACAATTTTCTCCTAATCATAATGGTCTTTACATAATGAATTTTGCACATAAATTCACTTAGACTCAATGTGAATGTAAATTTCTGTATTGTAGTGCTAATTTCCCTGTAGAGAAAAATAGAGTGTTACATATCATCATGGTAATTTCTATTCTACTATTTTTGAATGCAGGTATATATTTAGATGATTTTCCAAATTAGCATATTTTAAGTTTGCTATTATAATTATTAACATAATTACTAATATAGTTATTCAAAATAATTCTATATATTATAATATAATTAATATTAAAAGCAATTTGTAGGTACAACAAAAACAGTGAATATTTACAGACCTTTCCTTTTAAAGTTTAAAACTTCCATTCTGGTCTTTCTTATTGACTCTTTCATAGATCATTAGATCTGAGAGACGGCCTCTTTGAAATCCATCTGGTTTATCAATACATATGACTTTTCTAGTAAGAACACAAAGCATATTGGAATAGCTCTTTATTTCCTCTAAATACCTAATATAACCTACATATATTTAAACCATTTGTTAAATAAATGTTCAAAGAAAGAACACTCAATTTATTTCACTTTAATAGTTATTTCCGAGGATCATTGTCAACATAATTACTTGTTTTGACAACAATCCTAAGGATTGTATATTCTCATATGCAGAGTTGTTAAAGTTCAAATATAAGCTCTTTCAGTATAGTGTATTATAATTGACAGAACTAATCATTGAAATAAGCAATAACACTGACAGAATAAACTTGAATGGACAACTAATTCATAAGCTTATTAGCTGTTCTTATTTGACTTTGATTCTTCCCCTGGCATTTATTCTCTCAATATGCTATGCGCTTTCCTAGTCAATTTTGTCTTCTTCATAAGGAAAAATGATCCCGCTGAATTCTTTAAACAGTGATTTGAAACTGGAGAAATCAGAGAAAGATAATATTTGCATATACTTTAATAAGAGTTTATAACTACAATATTATTTTTCTCATTACACATTCAACCAGTGAATATTTTGGGAGTACAGGCTGTATACACACACAAAGGTAGGATATATATTTCAGCTATAAATCAGTGTTTAAAATATATTTTCTGCCAGCTTAAATATAAAAATAAATTAAAATGTTATGGAAAATATGAAGATTTATTTTAGAAATGGATATAAAAATGATAAATCCAATGCTTCATAGACAAATTGATCTAGCACCTTGAAAATAGAGATGAGGATCCCTACAGCAAGATGGCTATGTAGACTAAGCATGTTAATGAATTCTGTCTGTATTTAATTCAGAGATCCTGATTCAATTAGTTGAATGGACAGCAATCAAAGAAGACTCCTGATCTGTCTCTCTCTGTCTCTCTCTGTCTCTGTCTCTGTCTCTCTCTCTCTCACACACACATCTCACAACATTTTCTTACGAGGAAAATAACCCTATATACATATAAAATTACACATAAAACCATACATATAGCATACGTACAGAAAGAAAATCTATTCAGATTATGAATATTGGCTCTTAGAGTGTAATGTTGGAAGGTAAGTTGGCTAGAAAGTGACAAGGCTCTGTGTGAGTGGAAGAGCAGAAGGAAAATCAAGAAAATGTCTACAGTATATTGTCTGACTAAGGAGAAAAGGGACAATCACACATTCCTTGATAGAAACAGAAAAGACCTTTAAAATCATTATACATAAAAAGTGAACTAATCTGTGTAGTCTGTGGAGGAAAAGAGGACAGTGGCTATAAATGGAAGGTTGTACCTATGCAAGACATACATACTCATGTGTGTATGCAGAGGTAGGGGCAAGGATTTGATCATTTAAAAAAATAAGCCAGCAGCAAACTAGCTAACGAGAATGTAAAACTAATGGTATAACAAAGACAAGAGAGGTTAAATTAGGAACATAGATGGAAGATCTAGTCCAATGCAAGAGAACATTCATTGCTTTGACATTTGAAGAAGGAAATTGAATACACAGTAGTGACAGTGATAAGAGTCTGCATGTGGAGACAAGACACTGAAGTTTATGCCTCTCAGTTTAAAATTTGTATGTGAAAAATAGAAAAACAATGTTCTCCTTTGAAGACAAAATATATGTATGCCTTGATGATACATCTTTTATTTATGAAGAGTCTGAAGTATTAGAGAACTATGTTAAAGCATTTCTCTTAATGGAAACACTAGTTTCCAGCCTAGTGTACATTTTATGACTTTCTGTACATGGGCAATCTTTTCATGAAGCTCCAAACTATCACACTGATTTCAGAAAGTCATGAGAAGTCCACCAAGGAAGAGGATATATATTAGTTACTGGGCAAGGCTTTTGGGAAACAGATCAAGATTTCAGCTTTCCAAAAATATACATATAGAGGTTGTAGTCCAAGTTGAACAGATTTCTGTCCCTATAGTTTTGTAAAATGATTTAAAAACTGCTAGAATTCCAAGCAGTCATGCCTAGTGACATGATTCTCTATGTCCCTTCAAGGGTATCACACTCTAAGTGACTCATGGAGAGCAGTGTACTCCTGAGTTGAGTGGTGTGGTCTGAGGCTGGACTTCTGTGATTTATTAAATGCCCTTCTGTGATATTTCTCTGTAACCCTATGCCCCTGTTCTGAATAGAAGTGTCAATCTGACTGGTGTTTTATGAGCACAAGTCATAAGATACTTTCCAAGTTGTTGCAGTCATCCATTACATGTTTTATTGTATTTCAGATACCTTAGGTAGTTGGAAAAAAAGAGTAAAAGTTTTTATCACAAAGATTCTACTTCCATACCTTAAGAGCTTTAAACTATTATTCTTAATGTATAATGCTCAATGTCAGAAAAACCATGAAGATCGTTTGGCCTCCTCTCATGTATCAGGGGTTACTCCCACTAATCCTCAAAGTACCCAATGAGATAGATGCTTTGGCATGAAATGCTGAGTATAAGGACACTTCTAGGCTTAGTTAGTTATTCCAGCATCAACTGGATTCATATGATGTTTGAATTGAACAACTGTGGTTTTAGGGGAATATTGAATCAATTGTTTTGTCTATGGTTTTGATGGAAAAGGAAATGCTGACTTATTTTAGTATTCAAATATCAACTTTATCTTCAGCACAGCTACATGAGTGAATGCACATAAGTTCCAAATCCATTTTTTTTTACCACTCCAATGTAACTACTATGCTAAAATTAGTCTCTAGAGTGAGAGTCACAGTTATGGAGCCAATACATCTCATGGATAAAGATGTGCCTCACCCTTTCCAAGAAAAAACAGTACAAAACCACTGCTGCCCAAAGCCCTGACTATGTGACGAGATGACCTCCAGACCCATCCCTTACTGAGGAGCTATTGGTATTAGATACATACTGAGGAGAGTCGAATTCTATAGCCACTGGCAAGTTTTCCATGTGCTAAATGACCCTAAATCCTATATGGGTAAATTGTACCACCATTTTCCTAAACTAATGTAATTTCTAATTGTATTATAAATATTTATTATGATACTCGTGGATAAGTGTTACTCACAGCTCTCTTTCAAAAAAAACTTCCATTTGCAGAAGGTAAAGACTCATAAAGGGATCCACAGCTAGTCCAAATTCAGGAATATGTGACCGCTGAGGGGTACCTAATCAATTGCTACATCTACAACACAACCCCTATAATTAAGGTTCAGAGAAAAATCACAGAAGAGAGAGCAAAAAGATTAAAAACTCAATGGTATAGTACATCTACACTACATACTGTGCCCTCTAGACATAAAAGGCAATATAAACTCATGAAATATCAGTATTAAGGTTCCCTATATACAAACAGTAGAACAAGGGAGGAAATTCTATACGGTTCTTATTCATAACTGTGTATCTACAGGTAGCTAATGTCTTCTGAGAAAGGTGGATTCTGTTTCCTTCAGGGGTAGTCTCACTCATAGGCTGTCTGCCCATTTCCAAGTTTAATTTAGAAAAAACAGGAACATAAATTGAGGGGAGGAAGGGAAAATAGTGACATAAAAGTATTTACATGTAACATCCTTAAAAAATTTTTAAGAAAGATTAAACCTAATAAAATTGAGAGGATACATTATTGAGGAATACAAAAGTTGGAAGTAGAAATGAGTATATAAATTATGATATGTTCTTATGTACATGTATAGGATTCTCAAAAATATAAAAAAGTACCTCTGACAAAATGTCTTAGATGCTTCCTGTGAGCAGAGAAATGATATATCTAATATCTATCTAATATCTCTAAGAAAGGCAAACCTTTACTGGTAGAAAAAAAGAGATGATTCTCTCTAAACATGGCACATGTATGTGCTGTAAAATCAAAGAAAACAACGAAACAAATAAGTAAAATCAATAACAAATAAATTCTTCCAACTCTATTAATTTAACACATTTAGGAGGTTCCCTTCTGCTTCCATATTGTGAGCTTGATTGATGAGTGCATTGATTCATTCAGGATAAAGCATCAGGTAGCTCACACACCATTATCAATGAGAAAGCACTATATCAGAAAAATTAAGTGTGCTAGGTTCATAGTACAACATTGCACTGTGTTTTGTGGGCAGTGGGCAGAGACTAGTTATGTCAGATTTAGACTTCAGGAGACTTGTAAAGGCTACTCTAAAAAGTCACAGTTCCTCTGGCTGGCATTACCAGGAACTGTAACCTAGTAGTTATGTAGCTTAAACTCAAAATCCTCTCTATATATGTGCAAGTGGTAGAATGCTCTCCCTTTCTTTGGCTTGGTCAACATAAGCCCTGGAGGTCCAGTTCTTTAACATACATGACAATGTCTTGATAGCTCAAATTTTTACCAGACAGTATTGCTTCCACAGTGTGGTTGCATCTGTCACTCATGAAGACTGTGAGTGGCTGGCTCTTTCACTGGACACAAGTAGTATGTATAGATAAGGATTTCTTAACTTTCAATGTAGGTATAATTGTTTTGCTTCAGTAAATGGTACCACAAAAATGTGTAATTACTAAAACAGACACTATTTTATGGATTAATTAGTGAATGAATATGTAGAGAAGTAGAACCTGCACTAGTGTAAAGTTTTCCCTCCTACCAACTCCTGTATTGTCTTCCCTTTTTAAATACATACAAAAAGAGAAACAAAGTAAGGCTCTGCTTTTATAGTAAAACCTAGCTCACTTCTACATGCTTATGTTTCCAGTCCCTGATCTGAAAGACAGGATCATTTCCTTATCAATTATAGCATACCTTATTAACAATTAAGTTGTAGCCTATAAGATAATGGTTATCTGTAATTCTTGTGCAAGACATAAATTTGTCTTAGTCTCCTTTGAGAAAGGATAAAAATCTCTTTTATAGTGCTAAAATGATCCCCTGGTATTAAATCCTAAATCATAACAACAGCTAGAAGTTTTCAAATGCCTGTATGTGTGGATGCTATGATAAACACTTGACATAGATTATCTCATCTAATCCTCACAGAAACCAAATGAAGTGTTTACTGTCACTATCTCTATTTGATGAAGAGGATACTGAGGCTCAAAGAGACGTAATAACCCATCCAAGATCATCTAATGCTGAGTAATCAAGAGTGAGTGCAATGAATGAACAAAGACCAGCCTGGACCAGCGTATTTTTGAAAGGATAAGCCACAGGGTAGCAGGTGAGCAGAATTTCTATTCTAATTGAACTGGAGACCTAAACATCAGACAAGAGAGGTACAAGAACTAAGCTATGAGATTATCTCATTGAGAGGATCACTGGCCTTCTGAAAATAATAAAGGATTAAATAAGATACTTTGAAGTTGCATTTCTGAGAAATAAGGAAATGGGTTGACTTATCACTTATAACTAGCTCCTTATTGTGATAAGAGATTCATGCCCTGTGTTTTCAGTGGTGTTGTGTCAGAAATTGCTGGTTTTGAGCTTTTTTTCAGTTCCATGAACATCTCAGGGTGTCTGACTTAAACACTCAGATCTGTACACAGCTTCTACAAGCTATTAATATTGAGTTTCCAAATGATTTGGGTCTCTGGTGCATGATAACTGTTTCAAGATGGCAAGCCTGCTGGGTTTTCAATCTCACAAATAACTTCGCCTGTCACTTAAAAAAAAATCAGTGGTAGAACTTTCCTAGAAGTATTTTGTGGTCTGAAACTCTAGTCACATGCTATTTACAATATGGACTTGTTATGAATTGGTATGCTCATGTCAGTAATGTCACAATAAGTAGCTTTCCTCTTGTATGCTTTAATCTTTTGTTTGTAGTTGATCATTTCCAATACTTATGTACCATTTTCCCATCTTTCATCTTTATCTCACCCCTGTGTTACTCTTTGCTCCAATATAATGTGAAATTTAACTTGCTTGTGGAAATTCTAAGTCAATGTGTTGTTGTCCAGAAGATTGATGAGTTTATTCTCTGGGTTGGACATGAGAAGTGGGGACAGGGCAAGTCTAGAGTGACACAAAAGAAATGAATTGAAATTTAAAATTTTTGACTTCTCTTTTGTATGTCAGCATCTTTGGGAAATCTGTGCCAGATGAATTACAATGCTGTTGGAGTGGTTTGTTAGCTTGAACTCTATATGTAAATATCATAAATATATTTTATTTATGTCTAAACATCTCAATTTAAATTAATATATTCATGAACTTTATAAATATAAAATGTCTCAAACTAATAGATATAATTTATAATTTAACAATAAGACTATCTTTGCAAGTCAATAGATAGTAATGTGTCATAGATGTGATATAGATTTTACTCCACTAGACATAATAAGATACTATTTTAAAGAATAGCAATTTTTACAAGGCAGTTATGCTCAAAAAAAAGGGGGGGCATGATTCTTCTATTGTGAAAATTATTAGATTCTTTGAATTATCATAAGATAGCAATATTCTTAGTATGTTTATTTATATCGTACTATTTATGTTTGAAATGAGATAAATATAATATGGAGAAAGTGAGTATCATTTGTGTTTTATCTCATAAAATCTCATGGTTCTTAGAACAAAAGATCAATCCTTCTGCAAAGAATGTGGTTTATAATTTTCTGATATATCTTGTACTATAAGGGTTCTTAGATGTGTAAACAGACACATACGTATGTCTGGAGACTAGTTTTTATTTGAGAAACGTGATTGATTTACAAAGAACCCACTGTCTTGCCTATATAACCAGAGAGAACAGGAAAAGGAACAACAGAGGCAGAAGCAGAGAGAGGGGGATGGGAAGAGGGAGTGAGCTAATTTGTGAAAAGCAGAGAAATTCCTTTTTAATAGATTTATGTTGAGGCAATATTTCAACTTAAGAGCATGGACACTTATTTGCTACTTGGATGCCCTTGAAAAATTACTTCATCTCCTGCATTGTTTCCATTGTTGTCAGAAGGACAACAATAACAGCACTGACCTCATAAGTTTATTATCAAAATCAGTAAAGCTGTGCATATAAAGAATGAAGAATTGTGTCTAGCATGAAGAAAGCACTCAGCAAACATCTTCACAGTTGTTTTTATTTCATAATGCATAAAGTTTCCCATTACTCTGGAAAAGTATGCCAGTCAGAAATGCTATCAACCTTGATTTGGGTTTCAATATTTGTTGATTCTAAAGTAAGCCTTTATAACTCTCCAGTTGTCTCTTAATGGATCTCCAGGTTAAATCAGACTATGAATTTAGAGTCCCCCGTGATGCCTTTTCTGTGTTATTGAAACTGGATTGCAGAGCACTCTCTCCAGTCTTCCTAGATAAGTCCACAACTTCTGAATACATTTTGATTCTTGACTGAAGTTCTTAAAACCTCAAACAAGCTAGTGCTTGGCAAGAGGAGCAGATCTGAGAGCATCATTGAACTGGACCTCTGAGACCGAGCTGGCTGTTATCTGAATGCACATAGAGCAGAATTAAGTAAACAATTCCCTTCACTCTCATAAACAAACTAACAAAAAAAATCCTTACTTTTAAATGGCAGGTAGAAAGTTAACCCACAGTGTCTAAGCTTTTTTTACTTATTGAAAAAAAAAAAGACCTTAGCAAGTAAGTAGAAATTTCTTGAGGCTGTGGGAGGTTTAAGAGCCTTAAGCACCTTTATGTAGAAGCACCTATACACATTTCACTGTATTTTAACAAAGTTCAGCCATTGATGAAGTGTTGTTTACTTGAAAGCCACCTTTCTATATTGGCTTCTGCTAACTTGCTCTGGTGTGCTTTCTTTCTTGCTGGTCCTTTTCCAGTTGACTTTCTTCCTGATGTCCCATTCTTTGACTTTTCTTTAGATAATGTGAAAATACTGACTGTGACGATGTCAAGGGTGAAAGGGCTCTTATTCCTCACTAAACTGCATGTAGCAATTTGCTTTTCTCATCCCCAGGGGGAGTTTGCAATCTTTTGGTAAATACTTAATGTATGTACATTACAATCATATAGAAGTGAAATTGAACAATTCTGCTTAATAACTTAATCATCTCACTTCAGTTTCAGAATAAAAGCAAAACTAAAATGCTGAGCCAAATTATTAATTATGCTTTTAAGTTATGAGATGTTTTTAGCTCTAATAAAATAGTGAAAATAACCAAGAATTTATTGTTGTACTTTAAACTTTTAAAACCCAATTTCTTTAAAGAAAAAATTAAAAGCTTATCCTTTTAAGATAAAGAATGTAAACTTAATTTAGGTAATATATTTAATAAAGCCCATTTATATATCACATGGAAGTTAATAAATATCAAATTAAAATCTGTACACTAAATGAGACCATATCCAGACTCAACAGACATCCCAAAACCATGATATGCAGAGAGTGAGTTTATGAATGCTAAAATCCCAGGTCCTTTCTGTGTTCAGCACACATCCTGGTAAACCAAGAAGAGCTAGGACCCCCTTCTTCGTGTGTATGAATGGCTGAGCAACACGAAGCTTATTACTTCTAGTGGATTCTTAAATAAAGTAAATGTTAAAAATGTATTAATTCTTCAGTGGATGCTTTAAATACTTCTTAGCTTTACTTTGTAATATACAAGTTTGGTAATAACTGAACTAAAGTTTTTTTTCTTTCCTTGTAGAGGTCATACCAATTTAGGGAATAGAGCCACACAAGTATCTAAATACATACTCCATGTTGTTTGTGTAGATCTAAAGAAATACAGAGAAGGGCAAGCCCATGTTTACTTGGAAAGAGACACAGAGTAAGGCTATATATCACTGAAGGAAAGAATTAGTTAGGTATTTATCAGGAATATAATATATTTTAATATCAATCATTTATTACAATGTTATTCATAATTACCTACTACCTTACCGAATGCATGAAAAAAAATTATTTCTAGTTCTGTAAAGAATTGAGTTGGTATTTTAATGGGTATTGCAATGAATCTGTAGATTGCTTTTGGCAAGATGGCCATTTTTACTATATTAATCCTGCCAATCCATGAGCATGGGAGATCTTTCCATTTCCTGAGATCTTCTTCAATTTCTTTCTTCAGAGACTTGAAGTTCTTGTCATACAGATCTTTCACTTGCTTGGTTAGATTCACCCCGAGGTATTTTATATTATGTGTGACTATTGTGAAGGGTGTCATTTCCCTAATTTCTTTTTCAGCCTGTTTATCTTTCATGTAGAGGAAGGCTACTGATTTGTTCGAGTTGATTTTATAACCTGCTACCTTGCTGAAGTTGTTTATCAGGTTTAGGAGTTCTCTGGTGGAGTTTTTGGGGTCACTTAAGTATACTATCATATCATCTGCAAATAGTGATATTTTGACTTCTTCCTTTCCTATTTGTATTCCTTTGACTTCTTTTTGTTGTCTAATTGCTCTGGCTAGGACTTCCAGTACTATATTGAATAGGTAGGGAGAGAGTGGGCAGCCTTGTCTAGTCCCTGATCTTAGTGGGATTGCTTCAAGTTTCTCTCCATTTAGCTTGATGTTGGCTATTGGTTTGCTGTATATCGATTGCTTTTACTATGTTTAGGTATGGGCCTTGAATTCTTTACAGAACTAGAAAGAGAAATTCTCAAATTTATTTGGAACAACAAAAAACCCAGGATAGCGAAAACCATTCTCAACAATAAAAGAACTTCTGGAGGAATCGCCATCCCTGATCTCAAGCTGCACTACAGAGCAATAGTGATAAAAATGGCCTGGTATTGGTACAGAGACAGGCAGGAAGATCAGTGGAATAGAGTTGAAGACCCAGAAATGAACCCACACAACTATGGTCATTTAATCTTTGACAAAGGAGCTAAAACCATCCAGTGGAAAAGGACAGCATTTTCAACAAATGGTGCTGGTTCAACTGGAGGACAGCATGCAGAAGAATGCAAATCTATCCATTCTTATCTCCTTGTACAAAGCTCAAGTCCAAGTGGATAAAGGACATTCACATAAAACCAGACACACTGAAACTAATAGAAGAGAAGGTTGGGAAGACCCTCGAATACCAGGGCACAGGGGAAAAGTTCCTGAACAGAACACCAATGGCCTATGCTCTAAGATCAAAAATTGACAAATGGGACTTCATAAAATTGCAAAGTTTCTGTAAGGCAAAGGACACTGTCAATAGGACAAAACGGCAACCAACAGATTGGGAAAAGATCTTTACCAATCTCACATCCAATAGAGGACTAATATCCAATATATACAAAGAACTCAAGAAATTAGACTCTAGGCAACCGAATAACCCTATTAAAAAATGGGGTATTGAGCTAAACCAAGAATTCTCAACTGAGGAAATGCGAATGGCCGAGAAGCACTTAAAGAAATGTTCAGCATCCTTGGTCATCAGGGAAATGCAAATCAAAACAACCCTGAGATTCCACCTCACACCAGTCAGAATGGCTAAAATAAAAAACTCAGATGATCGCAGATGCTGGCGAGGATGTGGAGAAAGAGGAACACTCCTCCATTGTTGGTGGGATTGCAAGATGGTGCAACCACTATGGAAAACAGTCTGGTGGTTCCTCAGAAAATTGGACATATCACTACCTGAGGACCCAGCTATACCACTCCTGGATATATATCCAGAAGATGCTCTAACACATAACAAGGACATATGCTCCACTATGTTCATAGCAGCTTTATTTATAATAGCCAGAAACTGGAAAGAACCCAGATGCCCTTCAACAGAGGAATGGATACAAAAAATATGGTACATTTATACAATGGAATATTACTCAGCTATTAAAAACAATGAATTTGATAAATTCTTATATAAATGGATGGAACTAGAAAATATCATTCTGAGTGAGGTAACCCATTCACAAAAGAACATACATGGTATTCACTCACTGATTATTGGATTTTAGCCCAGAAGCCTGAAATACCCAAGATTCAACTCACAGACCACATAAAGCTCATGAAGAATGATGACCAGATGGGGGGGGGGCTTCAGTCCTTCTTAGAAGGAGTAACAAAATACTCAAGGGAGCAAATATGGAGACACAGTGCAGGACAGAAATTGAAGGAGGGGCCGTCTACAGACCATTCCACCTGTATATCCATCCTATGTGCAGTCACCAAACGTAGAGGTTGATGTGAATGCCAGGATGTACATGCTGACAGGAGCCTGATATAGCTGTCTCCTTAGAAGTCTGCAAGAGTCTGACATACTCAGAGGCAGATGTTCACAGCTAACCATTAAACTGATCATGGGGTTCCCCTTGGAGAAGATAGAGTGAAGGCTGAAGGAGTTGAGAGGATTCGCTACGCCATGAGGAAAGCAACAATCCCAACCAACCAGAGCCCCCAGGGTCTAAACCACCAGCCTGGGAGCGCTTAGGGAGGGACCCATGGCTCCAGCTATATATGCAAGGGAGCTATATATAAGTGGGAGAAGAGATCCTTGGTCCCATGAAGGCTGGGCGTCTTGGGGGGGGGATATTCGAGGGTGGGGAGGTGAGGTAAGGGGGAGGGTGGGTGGGGGTACACCAACGTGGAGGCAGGAGGAGGGGGGAAGGGATAGTGAGTTCCTGGGAGCGATGGGGGAAATGGGGTAAGGAGAGAACATCTGAAATGTAAATAAAATTTCCAATAAAAAAAAAGAAAAAAAAATATTTACTTTGATTTCTCCTCTTTTTTGTCATTAGGATGATTCTCAATCTTAAGAAGTAAACAACAAAGAAAACTTCTGTAAATGTTCATATAGTGCATGTGATTGATTCCATTCTTAGATCTCAGTCTTATATGTGGTTCTCTCGCTCAGTGGACCACTGTAATTTTAAAATTTTGTTGCATATTCTCAAGATAATATTATTAAATGATATTGCTTGCTGTTTCAACAAACTTAGATAGCAAATATAAATATTTCTTTTGTTATTTGACCTTGGACAAGTTGATTAAACTGTACTATTTGTTATCTGTTTCTTATTTTAAATGGACAAGAACTTTTATTTTAATTTTTCATATTATAACATAATTACATCATTTCCCATTTTCAATTCCCTTCCCCTAAATCCTTCCATGTACCTCATCTTGCTCTAATCTATGGTGCTTTCACTAATTGTTGATATATATGAACTCTATGTGATATATATATATATATATTATATATATTATATATAATATATCAAAACAAAAACAAAGTGAATGTAGATAAATGAAAACACAATAGAAAATCAGCATTACTACTCATTTTCATGTCAAAGAAGTATAATTAAATTGAAGTAAACAATGTTGAGATCAGCAAATATATTATCCAAATGACAAAAAGAGGGAACAGTAAATAAATTTTGTTATGTGCATTGGATAAGGTAGTAGGGAACTATGAATAACACTGTAGTAGAAAAGTGACTGGAAATCAATATTAAATATAACATGTCCTGGTAAAATCCACTTATCATATAATATATATACATATATGTGTGCATATATTACATATATTCATATTTAAAATATATATGCAAGCTTTACTTTTTTAAAATATAAAGACAATAATAGTTATATTAAAGTTATTATTTAGCAATTAGATAATAATAAATATTTATTAATTCATATATTTTGAACATAAAGTAAAGTAACTTCCAAACCCTGATATGATAAGCAAGTGTTCTAAATGTGTCAATTTATCATCTATAAAACTCTAACAAGAATTAAGCAAAGATTGCAGAGTAGATTGAGGGGCATATGTTGCATTCATCATTTAACTCAAATCTCATTTCTCGCTAATTGTTCATGTAACTTACTTTATGTAAGTTGCTATTACTCTATGCTCAGAAAGTATGCTTTCATTGTAGAAATGTTGTAGTACTAAGTAAGGAGACAAAAGTGTATGATATTTTATTCTGAAACTTATTTTATTCTGCCACTGTCAATCTGTAAGAACTTAAGATATACATAAAAGATCATAAAGATGTGTGTGCTTTTTCTTCTTTTAATAAATGAGTCACCTAAATAAAAGTACTGGGTAGACAGAATCCATATTTAAGCTATTGTGCTTTAAAAACAACATGGGTCCTATTACTTACTGAAGGAGACGGGATACTATGTAAAGCATAAACATCTCCCACAGTGCTCTTTGTGTTTCGCTTTCTGTATTTTTTTTTAAATCAAATCGTAATTTTTACTTATTCACACAGGGGTTATAAACACAAAAAGGCAGGACGTGGGGAAGAGGATGACACCGGACTATAGGTGTCGAGGGAGAGTACAGATATCTTTCAGAACAGGGTATTATCGGCTGGGTGAAGAGTCAGGGGACAGGTCACTATGACTCTGCCTATGATTCACTGGTCCTTATCTAAGTTGGTACTATCCACTGAGGCTACCTATTTACAAGGTCTGTGACAACTCCAGCTGTTAAATTTCCACAAAAACTGCCTGTTTACAATAACTTATAGCCATCTGTTTCAGTGCTTTTCCACAGAGACCCAAGATTTTGTGTTAGCCTGTATGTATGTCAGGCCTATTGCTGATTTTAGGCCTATGGCTGATTTTAGGCCTTCAGTGTATAAGCAGGGCTGCCCCTGACATCTCCTCCCTTCTCTAAGTATAGAGGGGCCATGGCGATTCTAATCTTGTGAAGGTGGGGATAGAGGCCTGACCTCCAATATTTGAAGGGGACCTTGTAATATCTCTCTGGTCCTCCTGTTGTAGTCCAGTGAGGCATACTTACCTGGTAGAGGAGATACCATGATCACACTTTCTGTATTATATTGATGTGGGGTATTGCCTTGAAGGACTTGGATTTATTTTGAGCGACTGTCAGCACTCCATAATTAACATTGCCCAGAAGAGAAATGCTATTTTGCCTCCTGCATCGTCAACATAACTGTCAGCAAATAAGAAAATCCTTTTGCTGTTACAGCTCTTAATGTAAGAAGCAAGGGTAGAACAGCTGGGTAGCTCCACACAGGGCTATTAGGAGGACTGGCATTTGGTGTCATACATTGTACCATCCATCTACTTATTTTTGCTTTAAAAATGGGTCTTGAAATGTCATTTTAATCCCAATATATTTTCAAGAAAACTTCTGTAAATGTTCATATAGTGCATGTGATTGATTCCATTCTTAGATCTCAGTCTTATATGTGGTTCTCTCGCTCAGTGGACCACTGTAATTTTAAAATTTTGTTGCATATTCTCAAGATAATATTATTAAATGATATTGCTTGCTGTTTCAACAAACTTAGATAGCAAATATATAAATATTTCTTTTGTTATTTGACCTTGGACAAGTTGATTAAACTGTACTATTTGTTATCTGTTTTCTTATTTTAAATGGACAAGAACTTTTATTTTAATTTTTCATATTATAACATAATTAACATCATTTCCCATTTTCAATTCCCTTCCCTAAATCCTTCCATGTACCTCATCTTGCTCTAATCTATGGTGCTTTCACTAATTGTTGATATATATGAACTCTATGTGATATATATATATTATAATTAATATATATATATATCAAAACAAAAACAAAAGTGAATGTAGATAAATGAAACACAATAGAAAATCAGCATTACTACTCATTTTCATGTCAAAGAAGTATAATTAAATTGAAGTAAACAATGTTGAGATCAGCAAATATATTATCCAAATGACAAAAAGAGGGAACAGTAAATAAATTTTGTTATGTGCATTGGATAAGGTAGTAGGGAACTATGAATAACACTGTAGTAGAAAAGTGACTGGAAATCAATATTAAATATAACATGTCCTGGTAAAATCCACTTATCATATAATATATATACATATATGTGTGCATATATTACATATATTCATATTTAAAATATATATGCAAGCTTTACTTTTTTAAAATATAAAGACAATAATAGTTATATTAAAGTTATTATTTAGCAATTAGATAATAATAAATATTTATTAATTCATATATTTTGAACATAAAGTAAAGTAACTTCCAAACCCTGATATGATAAGCAAGTGTTCTAAATGTGTCAATTTATCATCTATAAAACTCTAACAAGAATTAAGCAAAGATTGCAGAGTAGATTGAGGGGCATATGTTGCATTCATCATTTAACTCAAATCTCATTTCTCGCTAATTGTTCATGTAACTTACTTTATGTAAGTTGCTATTACTCTATGCTCAGAAAGTATGCTTTCATTGTAGAAATGTTGTAGTACTAAGTAAGGAG
Organism: Mastomys natalensis; assembly: GCA_021653895.1. Lineage (NCBI taxonomy): Eukaryota > Metazoa > Chordata > Mammalia > Rodentia > Muridae > Mastomys > Mastomys natalensis. The sequence goes on from JAJTUV010001086.1 coordinate 339,537, forward strand.
ACAAAAGTGTATGATATTTTATTCTGAAACTTATTTTATTCTGCCACTGTCAATCTGTAAGAACTTAAGATATACATAAAAGATCATAAAGATGTGTGTGCTTTTTCTTCTTTTAATAAATGAGTCACCTAAATAAAAGTACTGGGTAGACAGAATCCATATTTAAGCTATTGTGCTTTAAAAACAACATGGGTCCTATTACTTACTGAAGGAGACGGGATACTATGTAAAGCATAAACATCTCCCACAGTGCTCTTTGTGTTTCGCTTTCTGTATTTTTTTTAAATCAAATCGTAATTTTTACTTATTCACACAGGGGTTATAAACACAAAAAGGCAGGACGTGGGGAAGAGGATGACACCGGACTATAGGTGTCGAGGGAGAGTACAGATATCTTTCAGAACAGGGTATTATCGGCTGGGTGAAGAGTCAGGGGACAGGTCACTATGACTCTGCCTATGATTCACTGGTCCTTATCTAAGTTGGTACTATCCACTGAGGCTACCTATTTACAAGGTCTGTGACAACTCCAGCTGTTAAATTTCCACAAAAACTGCCTGTTTACAATAACTTATAGCCATCTGTTTCAGTGCTTTTCCACAGAGACCCAAGATTTTGTGTTAGCCTGTATGTATGTCAGGCCTATTGCTGATTTTAGGCCTATGGCTGATTTTAGGCCTTCAGTGTATAAGCAGGGCTGCCCCTGACATCTCCTCCCTTCTCTAAGTATAGAGGGGCCATGGCGATTCTAATCTTGTGAAGGTGGGGATAGAGGCCTGACCTCCAATATTTGAAGGGGACCTTGTAATATCTCTCTGGTCCTCCTGTTGTAGTCCAGTGAGGCATACTTACCTGGTAGAGGAGATACCATGATCACACTTTCTGTATTATATTGATGTGGGGTATTGCCTTGAAGGACTTGGATTTATTTTGAGCGACTGTCAGCACTCCATAATTAACATTGCCCAGAAGAGAAATGCTATTTTGCCTCCTGCATCGTCAACATAACTGTCAGCAAATAAGAAAATCCTTTTGCTGTTACAGCTCTTAATGTAAGAAGCAAGGGTAGAACAGCTGGGTAGCTCCACACAGGGCTATTAGGAGGACTGGCATTTGGTGTCATACATTGTACCATCCATCTACTTATTTTTGCTTTAAAAATGGGTCTTGAAATGTCATTTTAATCCCAATATATTTTCAAGTTTATAATCTGATACATTTGCTGATCTCAACATTGTTTATCTCAATGTCATTCTACCTCTTTGACATGAAAATGGAAATTAATGCTGATTTTCTAATGTTTTTTCACTTATCTACATTCACTATGGTTTTTGTTCTTCTGTTTTTGTTGTTGTTGTATATGGTGATCTATTTTCCATATAATAATTCATGGTTTTCTATCCTATAATTTTGCTGAAATTTATAATAGCAATAGGTAATTAATCTTTTTGTGAAATGAAAGATAGTAATAGCTCACTCTTGCTTTACTACATGAGAAATATCTCAGCACAGCTCTTTAATATTCAAAATCTTCTACAGCCTCCACATTTACAGTGTTCTCAAATTTTGTAGTATAAAATAATGTAAGGTAATTTTCTTATATAGGTGATACTTATATAAGAAATTTTAAGTTTTAAGTGCATGCATAGTAGTATATTGAACTGATATAGGCACTTCAAAATCTTTTTGGCACATATAAAAAGGTGGGTGGGGGAGCACCTCATAGAAACAGGGAAAGGGAGGATGAGATAGGGGGTTTCCGGAAGGGAAACCAGGAAAGGGGATAACATTGAAGTGTAAATAAATAAAATATATAATTTTTTTAAAAAAAGAAAAAAACGTTAAAACAATTCATTTCTCATACAGCCCAGAAATTTTACTATTATGTTTCTTCTCCAAACTGAAAACACAGATCCATACAACAGCTTTTACAAGAATGTTTACAGCAATATTATTCCCAGTATCCCAGAGCCAAAATAATTCAAATGTCAACTTTTTAATGGATAAATAAAATGTTAAATATTTATACAACTGATATCACTTAGAAATTTAAAAATATAATGAAGCATTGATGTATGTTATAACGGAAATAGACTATTAAACCATTATGTTCTGTGAACATAGACACAAAATTTCGCATAGTTTGTTTAAGAATATTATATGAAATCAAATCAATATTATGTTAAATGCCAAAAATAAGCAAATCCATAGAAAGCAAAAGTAAATTCATGCCAGATATTCTCTATAGAACTAAACTAACTAGACTCACAAGATGATTTCAGAGGCTAGCCTGAGCCTGGATACCTGATTTCAACTCCTGGAGCCACATAGTAAAAAAGAAAGAACCGGATTCTGCATGTTCTCTCTGACTTCTAGCTGCGTGCTGTGGTAAAGAGCCTTCACCAGCCCTCCTTACAAACAAAAAAGTAAATTTGATTAAAAAAAAAAAAAAAAGAAAACTACACATAAGCCTGACACAAAAGGAGCAAGAAACATGAGATGCTAAGGCTGACAGTTTTTGAATATCCCTCTAAAACAATAGCGTGACTACTAACAAAAAAAGAGAATTCAGTTATTGGGGTAGGGGGGATGGAAATGATTATATGTTTATAAACACAGTTATTCATGACCATTATACATGCATGTGATAATATTAAAACTACTAAATTATGCTTTTTGACTAATGGTATTTTTATAGAAATTATTATAGAGGTTTATACATATATATGTATATATATATATATATATATATATATATAGAGAGAGAGAGAGAGAGAGAGAGAGAGAGTATTATACATACTCTTGAATAACAGTAGAAAGTGTGAGCAAATAGTAAATGTAGATGGAAATTATGGATAAAATTCAGTTTTAACTTTATATTTTATACACTCCTGATCAGTATTTATACTGTGATATCTTCAGAGTATCTTCTAAATAAGTAAACTATAAGTTGCTTTTATATGTTTTAAGCATAGGTAGATGTTCAACCTTCACAGTTAAAAGATTAGTTGTTAAGTGGTGTTAATAAGAAACAAGAAGTAGTACTTGTGGTCATCGATACATGTTTAGTCCATCCTTTGAGACTTGTTAAGGAATTACATAAAGATGAGGAAGCAATAGATACTAGAAATGCTGTTTTTCAACTTTAGATCCCTAATGGTGTTACCCTCTATGTAAGAATAGAGCACAGGCAAGAAAAGGAAAAAGGAAAAGAAAGGAAAGGAAAGGAAAGGAAAGGAAAGGAAAGGAAAGGAAAGGAAAGGAAAGGAAAGGAAAGGAAAGGAAAGGAAAGGAAAGGAAAGAAAGGAAAGGGAAAGGGAAAGGGAAAGGGAAAGGGAAAAGGGAAAAGGAAAAGGAAAAGGAAAAGGAAAAGGAAAAGGAAAAGGAAAAGGAAAAGGCAAGCAGAATAAGGTAATACACACCTATAGTCCCAACACTAGGGATACAAAGGGAAGTAGATCTTGGGTTCCAAATCAGCCTGATTTACAGAGTACAAGGACAGCCAGGGCTACAGAAAGAAAATCTAAGCCTGTCTCAAAAAAAAAAAACTGGAAAAAATACATAAAGAAAAGAAAGAAGGGAGGGAGAGAGGGGAGTAAGAAAGACTTAGGAGGGAGAAAATAAGAAAAGAGAGAGAAAAAAGAGAAAGGGGAGAGGGAGAGGGAGAGAGAGAGGGAGAAAGGAGAGGAAGGCCCATGCTTATGTTTAAAGATGTCTTTCCTGTTTTTCTTATCCAGGGTAAAATGTGCATGCGGTAATTTTTTCTCACTGTGAACACATTTTAGCATTGTATCTACCCATGTGTAGCAAGTAGATCATTCAAGGAACTTTAGGCCACCAATTCTGATGCTGAACATCCAGAATAGAATAAGAAAAGAATCTTGTTTGAAAATATCATGTGTCTTTTTCCTAATGGAAGATTTAGTATACTTAAGAATGTTTTAATGAGTTCAAATCAGATTCACAGCAGAATGCACAAATGAGAATAACAAACAGAGGTCAAAACGTGTTTTCTGCATTCTGTTGCATCTGTTAGATCTTTGGGGAAAGGACTTAATGCAAGCTGATGTGTGATTGTTTCAGTTTTAAGAGAATGTAATTCAGTCTGTGTCCAGTTTCATTAAGACTGCTATAAGATCACTGGAGTAATTCAAAGAGAAGAGAGATGTGAAGGGTACTGAGTGTGCTCACCGAAGCGCACGTTTAGCTTGCAGTTTACTCTTAGACCATGCATAAATCTATTATCCGATGTCTATTACAATTTAATGTTTAGTATCTTTGAGTAACTTTGCTACTCAGGTATTGCAATCACTTCAGATTTGGAACCCTGAACTGTTTGTCGTCTGTGACACATCTAAGATGTGTTAACAAAGACTGAAGTAGTAGACACAGATGTATGGTTACATAACCTGTTGCTACATGATAGATGCTTAGACTAAATTGAAATGAGTGGACTAATACTCTCTCTGTCCGTTTGCATTTCATCAGCCTTACAGCTATTTATAAAAGAAAGAGGCTTGAATGAGAGAGGGTCCCAAATGAAAATTAATGTCTATCTCTTTGCATAATTTACATAAAACAAACATTATCTTTGGATTTAATTTGTTACCAAACCATTTTAAGAATCAATTATTTCATACCTCATAATAAACATATTACAAATTTTTATGCTATGTGTATAATAAAATACAGAAACTGAGGTTTAGATTTTAATAGAATTTAAATTGTCAGTAACCAAAGCAAGAGGAAACTTAAAACAAGAAAGTAAAAACTCATTCAGAAAGCTTTATATTATACTAATACAATTCATAAAGTTTGAAAATATGAAGACCTTTAGTTATGCAGAGATAATAGAAGGTAGACTTTATTTATTGTTATTTCATAGAGGTGGAAACTGAAGTTCCATGATCATAAACTTAGCTCTTCTTAGGGCAAGGTATTAGACTTCACTACTTCTGTTATAAAGCATATCCTTGATACTAGATGTTGGGAGATATCCAGTTTTATTGTGATGGAATATGAGTCATCTCTTCCTGAAGCTCTTGCTCCATTTTCTAGTGCAGTTGTCTTACTCATATTTTACTTTATTCATGTTTTCTTTCAAAGAGGTTATAGAGAATTGGAAATGTTCAATATCAAAAAACATGAGCATATCGAAAAACATCTGTGGAAAATGAGACCACATTTCTTGTAGTCAGAGAACAGGGAAGTATAACTTTTATCCTGTCCACCTGATCTTCTTGAGATACACTCTTTGATCTCACTTAAAGGCAAGCAAACAGGATAAGGATTAGTTTATTTGATAGTAGTAACTGGATATTATGGACTCTGTAGGTCTGTTACAGTACAATAGAAGGACCGCCAAATACTTCCTAACTTCTAATGTGACACTTCATAAGAACTTAACACATTCTTTATTAGGATACATTTGACTTAGAGCTGTGTCCTATCCATCAATATATAAATGAAAAACAGTTAAATTTCTATTTCTTTCTCAGCTGTGTTTGTTATTTGCTCTGCTCTTAGTGTAATTTGCTGAAGGGTAGAAGGTTAAAGCACCGGTAACTCTTGTGCCTTCAGGTTTTTACACATTTAGATGTTAGACATTTTCACCAGCATATTGCTGACAATTGATAACGTATTTTATTCTTGAACTTCCTTAACAAAATGTCACTGAATGTGTGGTTCACAAAACAGAATTTAAAATATATTCAGAATTTATATTCTCATATTTCAGGAGTTCTGATATTCTAGAGAAAGGTAGGAACATGATTAAGAGGAGAGAGAGACAGAGAGAGACTGATGACTAAAATACACTAGATCTCCTTTTTATTTTTTGGTTTTTATATTTAATTTTACCTTCTGTGAATCCAATCTCCAAGTTGAGTCATGTTGGAGTTTAAAAGTTCAACCCATTTCCTTGTCCTTCCCATGTCAGATGACCTTAATAGTTGTGTGTAATTATAATTATATAAAAGCAAAAAGGAGGAGGGGAGATGGGATAGGGGCTTCTAGGAAGGGGAAATGGGGAAAGGGGTTGGCATCTGAAATGTAAATAAACAAAATAGCCTATAAAAAAAGAAAAAGAAAATAAATAAAATTTAACCTATACATTTCAAGGACATAGTTCTGCCCATGATAGTTTAAGAGTGGCTAAGATTCATGCCTTGTAACACACAATAAGCACTCATTCCAGTGAAGCAGATGTTAACAGTCATAACTTCATTTTAGAATCAACCCAAGAGTTAATCTCAGCTGTATCAGAGAGAGGTGAAGAAGGAAAGGATGTGTGTTGAGAAAAACTTTCTCCCCAGCTGTGAGCTTGTAAAATCAGAAACTTTACAGGCAAAGTTTGGAGACGTGTAATTTAGATAGTCACATTCTAAAGGACTGGAATCAGAAAATATCAAGAGCGAATATTCTCAAGAAAGTTCAAAATCCATCAAGGCAATTTCATTTGATTTTAAAGTTTGTGAGTAATCCACTTTGTATGGCTGCTGGGTACTTCAGGCTTATTAAGATGGCAGCATTGCATTTTACCTAGACTTTCACATCTCTCAGAAATGGTCACAATCCCTAAACTCAACAGGGTGTCCATCATCACAGTCCTATGCCCAGCCTGTCAGTTGCTGGCCAATTGTTCCCTAACTTACTAATGACAAGGGAGGCCCCTTTCTATAAATCCTAGAAGGAGGCATTTCTTCCAGGCTGTAGGAAGAGGAGCTGCCAGAAAGGCCTGCAAATTGTCTGGTCAGTCATCCTTTTTTTTTTCTAAAGACTATTCAATCAATGTTTTGGTAAGAAAGCATTGTTCCACTCCTTAGTTCCTGAATTCGGACAGCAGGCCTTCATTCTGCCCTATTGTTTGTTTCCCATTTAGTTCCAGCTGGCACTGTCTGCTAGAACAATTTCATTTCTATTTTTGACTGTAGTTAAAATGGCTGGTAAATCCTCTTCATAATCTTTTTCACAACGAAATTATGGGTAGCAAAGTCACACCTTTGATGTTCAATCCAGAAAGAAGCTTTTTAGTGTGTGTGTCAGTTTTTTTTTTTTTTTCAATTTTTTCCCCTTATGTGCTATGGCAGAGTGATTTCCAAATCTTCAGAGTATTTTTGTTGTTGTTGTGATTATTTTGCCTGACAATTCCTTTGATGTCATTCACACCCATCACATTTTGAAAAACGACTGATAAACAAAAAAAGCTGAGTGTGCCTTCAACACTATAATTGTAGTCTTTCAAAATGAAGATATACAATTGTACAAATGTATGTCTTACAAAGTTCTTTTGCAATGCACTAGATAATAATTTCATCATATTCTTGAAACTCTGTCTTAATTTGACTTTCCTGTTAGCCTGTAATAGCTCAATCCTAATTTTTCTCTGAGATGTCACACACATGTCTTTCTTGTTTCTGAAACAGAATCCAGTGTATACCCAGCTGGCCTCAAATTATATAGCACAGGCTGACACTGAACTTCTAAACTTCCTGCCTCTGTCTCCTAAGTACTAGATTTACATGCCTGCACTATTAGGCCCAGAATATATAGTGCTAGAAAAAGAACCCAGCTTCTGGAGCTTCACCCAGTGCTCCATCAAATTAGCTTAATATACAGTCTGAGATACACCTTCAATGGTGCCATTTCTCCTGACATTCTATTTACAATGATAGGTACATTTTGAAAAGTACCTATCCTTTTTCCAAGTACATTTTTCCAAGCTTTCCTCTTCCCTTTAATAAGATGACTTACTGTCTTAGTTAGGCTTTCTATTGTTGAGGCCATAAACCATGACAAAACACAACTAGTTTTGTGCATCTTATATTTTCAGTTAAAATTTTATCATTGAGAAAAGTTAGGGCAGCAACTCAAAAAAAGGCAGGAACGTGGAAGCAAGAACTTACACAAAAGCCATGAAGGAGTTCTATTTACTGGCTTTCCCTATGGCTTGCTCAGTACGCTTCCTTACATATTGCAGGACCAACAGCCGTAGGGTGGCACTGCCTACAATGGACTAGGCTCTCCCGCATCAATTACCAATCAAGAAAATGTCCTACTGTCTTGACCATAGGCTAAGTTGGTGGATGCACTTTCTCTCAATTGAAGTTCTTTCCTATGTGACTCTGGCTTATGTCAAGTTGACATAATACTAGCCAGGACATTAATTAAATACTCTCCAGAATTTTATTTTATGTACATATTTCCACAGTGCATGGAAGATAATTTGTGCTTAAATAGTATACACTTAAAAATTCTTCCAGGTTCTCCTCATTGCTCACCTCCAAAGACATTCCAGGGTAGGATGTATTTGTTAGAGCAACATCTTATCTCATAGCGCCATTAGATGCATAAGTAGATATATATTTCTAGCAATTTGATGACTTTTGTTCATCATATAAACACAGTGATCCAATTGGTGTGCTCTTTCCTGGTAAGACAGTTCCTTGCAATCTCAACATTCTTAGCTGCCTATACATTTTGAGTAGGTTTGAGGCTGGTGGCCCTTTCCCCTTCTACTTTTCCATATCTATTGGTGTTGTCTAACACCAAATGATCATCCCTGAAAGCATACATATAAATAGCATTTTATAAACTGGCAAAATTATATTTGGGAATAGAAATGTATGCACAAATGCATATGTTCATGTAGTATCAATTTGAAAAAAAAAGAAGCCATTAATTTAAAAGAGGATAAGAATAGGTTTCCTGAAAGTTTTGGAGGGAGAAAGGGGAAGGGATAGATGTTGTAATTAGAATCTCAAAATTAAAAAATAAGGATTGAATAAGAGAATTATGAGAAAAATACCTGAATCCTGTGCGAGTAAAGCCCTGTTCTTTTGATTCATTTTTACCTTAGTGCCCCTTATAAAGGCTTTGGCTTCAAATGTAGTCATAATGAGTATAGGTTGTGGCTTCAACATGTGAATATGTAGAAATTTCACCATTTAGTTGATATTGTATAAAATTTTGTTGGTTGCCTGAAAGCACTTATTTTCTGCTCCTTATATCATAATAATCTTCAAGTAAACTAGGAGAGAGGGACTTTTTAAAACGAATAGGATTTAAATTCCACTGCACAAGAACTACATTGGAATATTCCAGGCAAAGCCATGGTTCTTTGTGTTTTATAAAATTCCCTCTGTGGTTATAAATTTTCATATAGGATTGAAGCCTACAAGTTTACATGTTTAAGGATACAGTGGTTCAACCACAATGCATGAAATACTTTTAATCCTTGTAAGGAAAAAAAAAGAAGAATTAGCACATGTAAAATTATATATGTCATATAAACTTTAGTTCAGTCTCTATATCTTATCAGCATAAAACACTATTATCAATAAACAGATGTAGGAATAAAATAATAGATAAAATCCTGGATTGTGATAGTTAGGATGTTAATTCTGATTAAGTCAATAACATCCCTAAGAACATTAGAAGTCACAATAATGTTGTTTTGGGAGTGAGTAAAACTTCAAATAGCCACTCAGTATTTTTCTAATAGTTAAAAGAAATCAGATTGGAATGTCAAAGTTGTCGACTTCTAAGTGGTTTTTCTCTTGGATACTAAGTGAATCCAGCTGTGAACAAAGTGATTCCCAGTCCTGCAATGGAAAGCTTGAATTCACTAAATTCTATTTACTAAAGTGGAGAAGCCTAGGAAAAGCAAAAGTGCATATGGAAATGACAGTGTAATTTTGATGCAAGTAGTTGAGGTCACAGTGGATGCAGAGGGCATATATTATAAAACTGTATTGCAGGGAAGCTGAGAGCAAGGTTAGAGCTATTGAAGATGACGGTTGGCCTGTCATGCTTTGAAAGCCTGGAAGAGGATGAATGGGACTATTTTTATAAAAATCATTGCTGTTCCTTCATAATATTGGGATTTCTGTGGTTGATTTTGGGACTCTATAGACCTGACTTGCTGAAATGTGTCAGAAGCTAACCTACACATGTGTTTTGAGTTGGGGTTGCCTGAGGAATGGTTGTGTCAGAAACACCAGGCAGTGCAGCTGGGTGCTGCCATCTGCGTCTTCTTTTATTAGTATTAGAAACAAGCCAACCAACCCAAGTGTTGATTCGAAGACTTAAAGACTGTTCCAATGTAGATCTTTCACTCTCTTTCTCTTTTTACAGCTGTTTCTCGTCTTCTCTAAAGTGTATGGGAGACTCTGCCTGTTGAATCTTTAGTAGTTTGTTGAATTCACTATAAAAAGCTGTTGTGTTTTGTATAAATCCTTAATTGGAAGTTCATGGGGGTTACTGGTGGCTGTCATCTGGAGCGTGTGATTTTTAAGAGAGTGTCTTCTTAAGTTGCATAGTGATAAGATCCTGAGCCTCAAATCTAACCTGAATGGTTTAAAATCCCACCTTTGATATTTCTCCAGGACTCAGATCACTTCTAGTTAAATAATAATAGTGTAGGCTTCATAGAGATGTCGTGATTGTTACATTAGCTGGAACATACGAAACAGTAGTGCTGAATCCATAGATATACTCATGAAGAAGATAAGGATTGGGGGCTCGAAGTTTCCCTGCCAAACTTGCTTTAAAAGGTGGTAAGTGGTAGGGGAGGAAGCTTGTCTTCCGTCTGCACTAGTGTGGATTTGAATCCTGGCTATTATTTAGAAGATATATAAGTTTAAGTAACAATTATTGACCGCTTTGTAAATTCATAATGATAGGAAAATATAATATCTCTTTTTTTCTACACAGAGTAAAGTTTAAATTATGTCACCATTTGCTGTCAACATCATCTCTCACCTTGTAGACTTTAGTAGCTTCCCAAGTGGTCTCAATGTTGCCAGTGTTATACTTAATCATTCATTCTCCACACAATTTTCAGAATAAACTATACATTGAAGTAGGAGACTTCCATGTGTAATATGTTCATTGACTTTCTTCCATGTTAAAAATAAACGTTAATCCTAAATCGATGGTCTCTTTGATCCGATAGAATAGCCATATCTCCCACCTTATCAAAAGTCACCCTTCCTTTGTTTCCTCTGCTCCATTTGTGAATGAGTCCTGAGCATTTTTTTTTTTTTTTTTTTTTTTTTGCTTTTGAAACTTTGAGCATGATTGGGTCCTTTGCCTATATTCACACTCAATAACATTTCCCTAAAACCCTGAAAGAGTTATTTCTACTGCATGCCTCTCCTTAAGGCTATCATTTTAGAAATGTCATTTTCTATCATCCCGTCTAAAGTGGACAACTATCCAGGCTAATCTACATTCTCTCACACCTTTAGCATGGCTTTTCAAATTTTACAAACATAATTTTTATTAGTATCTTTACTTATATATTCTTTCTCTTGTCTGACAGTTAAAGCCACAGATATTAGTTGAATGGTCCATATGATTTTTACAGTGTGTAACACACAGTAGGTGCTCAGTGACATAATGTGAAGAAAGAAATAGGACAAGAGAGAGCAGCTGTTATCACATAAAATGCTTTTAGGATACTTCTTGCACCAGCAAGAGAAGTTAAGCCAGAAGATCGAGCTCTGTGTAGACATGTTTCACTAACAAGTGGAGAATGCCATTCATCATGGAATCTGCATTCCATGATGAAAGAAAAAATCACTATCAGTCTTCTGAAGCCAGGAATTTGAGAACCGCCACCATTCGGAGGATGAGGTATGTGTCTTTTCGGGTCATGCTTCTCACTGTCAGCTCTTGTTAGTTGGGTCCGTGCATGGCTGCTAGAAGCTGCTTAGGTAAGGATTCTGGTGTTAAGTCCTTCTGCCATAGTCATTCTGTTTCCTTGGGGTTAAGTGTTGAAATCATTAGATTGTATCTAGTGGATACCAACACTTGTTTTGTCAAGCTGGTTAACCAGGCTGGCATTTACCAGAAACACCTCTGCCTGGTATCATGTCTTTTTTTCTTCAATTATAAAATAGATAGGAGGATAATCGTAGTTCCTGCTAGTCTGCATCATAGCATATCTATTTCTAGAAGGCCTGGATAATACTTTCTTCCAAAATCTGTTCTCAGAGGCTGTTGTTTTACTGAAATTGCTTTTTCTGCCTCCACCAGCTGGACACTCAAAAACATGATATGACAAAGACCTATTTAATTTTTGTCATCCTATCATCTGAAGGAACGAGGGATGTGAAGCCTTATCCTGATATAACGATTGTGCGTGACTGTTTCACATACAGAGTGGGAATGACATGCCTAGCAAATGCCTTCTTCCTGTCAGTGATTTCTTCACATGACATCCTCCCACACAAGTTGTCTTGAAGGGCAAGCATTATCAACTCTGAATGTTGTGCATACAGATATGTCTTCAGCTATATTGTTACCTTCAGTTATATTGACACATTGATGCCTAACTTTATTACAAGTACTCTTCTAAATAAATATTAACCCACATAAACACTGGTTCCTTGAATGCTTAATGTAGTGGATGGGAAAGCTAAAACAATAGAGGTTAAATTTGGCATCTAAAGTTACCTAATTGTGTCACAGGGCAACCTGGCTTATTATGTTCTATTGTGAGATCATCTGCTTGATCAGTAGCCATTACTTTGTGTGCTTTTGCTTTCTTTGTCTGGCCTGTGGAATATAAAAATATTTGCATTTACCAAAGTAAAGACTTCTACTTTAATTTTTAATGCTACTTATCTAAAACCAATACCTTCAAAGGATGTTTTTGTGCATCTCTCAGCAAGATTCCAGGATTGTAATTATAATTTTATGTCTATCTTTGCTGGTGTTAGAAAGTTATGACCAAAGCAACCGCCTTCCCCTTAGCTCCTAAGGTGAGATTTTCAAAAACTACAGGATTTATGTTCTATATCATAGTAGATATTTTGGTAATGGGTAGGCAAATCTATGTCATCTTTAAAATGAATACTGAACCACTGAGAATGAAATGAGTATAAGTGTTCTTTTAAGCAATAAGATCCTCCATCATCGCTACTGCCCAGAAAGTGGAAAGGAAGAGCACAGTTTCAAAGCATAGCTCTCTACTCATCAGATATTACACAAATCAGCTTTTATATATTATTGACTCTGTGTGAATTGCATTTTTGCACATGTATATGTGCATATTTATATACATCTAAATTTCCTAGACAATTAGTTTACTATTAAGTAGATCTCTCGGGAAAATGTGTGGAATTTCCACTTCATCTTTCTAAAGATTCAGAGACATTCTTGTAAAGAGCACTACCAGGGCTGAAAGCATGGCATTGTGGCTTCAGGATTCTCAGCTAGATGATTAGCAACTCATAGACCCTCAGTTGCCTTATTCATTTTAAAAGCTCATTTTTAAAGCTTGGTAGAAGAAAAAAATGGGATTCATTATATAGAGAATTCTAATTTCTCTAAGGTGTATGGGTAAACTTGGGAAAGGTCAATTGAATTATTTTCCTAATTAATTGATGAAATAGAACTAATGTTATAGGAATGGAAATTTAGAGTTGGAAAGTCAAAATATTTTTCAATTTTTTTAAGTTTAATTTTTCTAGACAGAAAAAAGTTGATCTAATATCTTCATATCATTTTCTGATAACATCACTTCATCATTAAACACAGGATTTTTAAATCTCGCCATGCTTTCACCAACTTATTTGTGTTGAGTACTTGATCAGTAAGGAGACAGAGATGGGCTGCAGTATTAAAATAATCTATACTCAGGAAAAATTTAATGTGTCAAGTAGGACAAGAACTATTTCCAAGGAAGGGAATAAGAATGAATTGCTAAAACTTGTCTGGAGAGGCTCCAAGCAGACTGAGTATAAAAATGTGATTGCTCTTGTCAGGGTTTTGTGTACATGTGCATGTGTGTGTGTGCATGTGTGTATGTATGTGAATTTATGTGTGTGTTTGTGTATTTTGGGGTATAGAGAAAAAAATCTAAGCAATAATGAAAAAATAAAACCTACATAATACACAAAAGCTAAGGATAAGAAATCAGCAGGACACCTTTTTGAATAAACACTTTTGAATAATTAACATTTTTCATGAAATTTTGTGAGTGCTGAAAACTTTCAGAGTACTATGTATAATCTCCTGAGATGGTTATCACACTTATAAAGATGCAAAATTATTATTTAGAAGAGGAAAGGAAGGGCTTCAGATCTTTGAATTTGTAAATGGGCTGATGTTAGGTAGGGGAGGAGAACATTCTTCATAGATTCTGAGGAAGAAACAATTTACACATGAAAACTGTGGAAATGAGGTTGGGTACCATCTTCAAAACTATGGAGTTAGCACTTTCTTGTAAGGAGCTTTTGTGTGTAATTGATTTTTCCTGTGAAATTAATGAATTCCTTTCCACAGAAGCAATCGGAGTCTCCAAGGAAGAACTTGGAGACTCAATGATGCCATCAGGACCTGAAGGGGTTAATCCTCCAGTCGCCACTAGGTGTCAGGTTGGGACTGATTTTGGGAACTTACAGGCTCTCACTGCCTGGTTTCAAATGAGAACCGACAACTTCTCTGTTCATTTCCGCCACGGTACTGCTTCCTTAAATAGAGACTTTTACACTGCATATGTCAAATCGTTGGAACCTTTCTTTTTTGTCTCATGGATGTTTACAAGCATTTAAACTTTTCACCCCAGCATGAGCCTCACCGGAAGGGGATTTTTGAAAGGAGAGATAAAATTTAAAGAGGTCAGAGTTTGTGGGGAGATTCTTTTTGTCAGTATCCCCCAGAACCTTCTTCATTCTCTGTCACGGAACACTTAGAGTTTACATGCAAGCTGACAACTAGTTTTACTTAGGCCCTATAATCTTCAATAGAGATAAAATAAACTGCAAGCGACAAGCTCACTATCTTTGTAATTTTAAGCATGTAGCAAAGGTTTGATTCACATGTCTTTCATCTTTAAAATGGGCATATCACTAAAGGAAGGAGGAATGGATAAATTTTATGAAATCTCTCTCATCTTCAAATCAACTTTTGTCATTATGAATAATTTGCTCCATTTAATTGCCTTGCACATCTACAATCTGGAAGTGGAATCGTCTTATGATCACTACTATTAGTCACAGAGAGCCTTTCTCAGCCCTGTTTGATCATGTCAGCACAGCTTACCTCTCTGTGGCGAATACAGTCACCAGTTCTTCATTCAGTCCCTTGAATACGATGCATTGACATATAATACAGTTCTAGACCAAGACATGAAGAAGGCTAACACTGTATGACCAGAGTTTAAGAAAGAAATATTTAAATGTACAGATCATTCCTGTTCTGAGGCATTACATCATCTGTGCTAGGACAGCATACCCATGCTCTAATGGTTAGAAAAAAGTGTAAAGCTGAGCATGTGGAGACTGTGAAAAGACCAGAGTCCTTTGAAGATGAAATTGAACTGCTGGAAAAAACCCAGGAAAGGACCAGCTATCTTTTCTCCCACTGTTTGGAAGAAATCATTCATTTTTAGAATACATAGTAAATAAGTAGTCATCTTTG
Source organism: Mastomys natalensis (assembly GCA_021653895.1). Classification (NCBI taxonomy): domain Eukaryota; kingdom Metazoa; phylum Chordata; class Mammalia; order Rodentia; family Muridae; genus Mastomys; species Mastomys natalensis. The sequence goes on from JAJTUV010001086.1 coordinate 354,966, forward strand.
ATATTACTGTAAAATCAATAACATAAAGTAGGGGATGGAGAGATAGCTCAGAGAGTCAGAGCATATAGTGCTTTTCCAGAAGACCTGGGTTCATGTCCCAGATTCAGACATCTCATAACCACTAACAACTATGGCTCCATGGGGAACTAACACCTTTGATATTTGTAGGCATCTCCATACACATATACACATTTAAAACTCCCACAAGTACATAATTAAAAATATGTTTATAAAATAATATAACATTATATGATTAGAGCCATGAAAGGACATAAAACCCACACTCCTACAACAATTATTTAGCATGTGAAGATTTTTAAGGCTAAATTCTTCACTACACATACCCACTAGCATTTTTTCCTTTTAGAAAAAGAAAAAGCTTTGTGGGGATAAAATAACTAAAACAGTTACAACCAAGGTCTAGAGTCTTTTTTTCTTCAGTCCTTGCAATTTTCCTGTAAAGGTAGAACGTCCATCCAGGAGACTGGCTTTCTCTATATAATCCTGTAACATCTGAGCTCCATAATGATCTCTGCATTATTTCAGAGTCTTCCTGTATATTAATAAAAGCATGCTCTTCACTAGTACTCACAGAGCTCATGTATTTACTGAAATGCCCCAGTGGAAATTCTCTTTTGCAAAGCCCACTGGTGAGTACTGCTTTTGCTTCCAGGCTTCTCATTCACACCTACTCTTTACCACTTGCATTTTCTAAGTGTTATCTTACAGAGGGAACCTGGGTGTTGTACTCCATTTTTATAGGTTTGAATTTGTTCTTAGACTCTCAAACCTGTGTGTCACCACCTCCCTGAAATAACTGCTCTATATATCCAACTCTAGTTTATTGACATTTTTCTGAGTACTGAAAAATCTTGGTTTTATTCACAGAAATAATAGATATTTAAATACTTTCTGATTTTTCATTTCCTGAAAAGATGCTATTATGCCCAGAATTATGCTTACAGGCTTCGTAACTGCCATACTTATTCATAGAAACATAGGTTGTAATATACTATTGTTCAATAAAAGTTACAAAACAATCTTATACTTGTAAAACTTGTACATATTTGATGGTTAAGTTCAAACAGTAGTTCAGAAATAAAAAAATAATAATATAACTTTATTGGCTCAAAAATTTGTGGAATTGTTTCTTTCCAAAATTACCTGTGATTATTTAAATGTTGGGACCCAAAAGTGTATGATCAAATTATGATGATATTTGAAATAAGGAGTACTTTAAATGCCATATGTCTGTTTTGTAAACACAAAGTTCCTATCCCTATCTCAGTGAGATATGATAGTGTTTAATCTTGAGATCAAGATGAAGGTGATGGTAGAGAGTCATGACAGAGTGAGAAGATTTTGTTGCTATTGATATTAGTTTCTGGGTGTTAGATACATCCCGGACATTAGGCACTGAGATGAGCTGTCAATATGCATTCCTTGTTGATTATTTGCTTATTGATTAACCTGCAATGTTCATGTAGTTATTTTCATCTATATATGAAAATACACCTCTAAACCTCCTGAGAGTTCCTGTTAAAGAATTTTGCATATTTTGTCTTGAGGGGAAGACCCTTGAAAGACATTTAAAAAACAATGGACAGCTGGTTGGAATGTAGGATTTCCTAGGTGTACGATTCAGAAGGATGTATCTATTTAGGATGCAAAGGCATTGCATGGATATCAAAATGAAGCAATCCCTATCTCAGTTTTGGTTTTGCTGGAGAGGAGTTTAGGCAGGCTTTTCAGGTCTCCTTAAAACAGGTGCTGTTCAGTGCTCAGCTACTTTCTGAAGAATAATTTCACACCTGCAAATTCTCTCAAGAACGGAGCACAATGATACATAGGACAAGCGGTTAGATTTTCCTTTCTTGTTATTTCCTGACAGTTATTTATTTATTTAGCACAGCACCAGTCAGATTGCAGAACCCAATAAAATGATAAGGCTGCCCTCCTGAATGTCAGGATAGGTATCAAGATCCACTCCTTTAGGGGCCTTTTAGAAATAGAAAGATCTGAATCTGGGCTTTATCTGCTAAAAAGCTTATTTTCTAAAATAGTGTTGTCTTATGTTGTGTCCATGAAGGACGCTCCTGTGTGCAGACATCCCAGGATGATTTCCCTGACAGACAAGAGCAAAAGGCTTTACTTTCCTGCAGCACTAGGACTTGGTGAAGGTGCAGCAATAACTTATTGCTGTTCCAGAAAAACGGAACTGTTATGTCAGACTTCCTGATTCTGACCAAGAGTCTGTTTCTTAAAGTTTAGTCCAGTAAATCACAGAGGGCATTTCAAGTTGAAAGCAAAATTATACGTCAACAGTTCACAAATGTCTTCTTTTTAGTATATGATATTACACAAAGAATGAAAACCTTCATCAGACGTTCAGTTTTCTATCTACAACAAGATATGATTCGATGTCTCAGCAGAGCCTGGTATTGACGGCCTTTATTTCCAAACCTGATAAATATGGGTTATAAGTGAAAAGGAAACCTGGAGAAATCATAAAAATAGTGTGAGCATGCATGTGTGTGTGTGTGTATTCATCCATCAATCTGTACATCTTTCAGTTTACCCATCTATCTATCTTTGTTTTCATGTATACATTCATTTACTTTTCTATCAGCCTGTCCAAAGTGAGACCTACAGGCAGATGATGGACCATGACAGATACAGGTAATCACTTATCCAGGGATGTTAGTCCTTGCTCTTTCATCCCACAGCTACAGCCAAAAAAATTAGCATGGTGCATAGTCACTATTACTTAAGTTTTGAGTCGAGTTTTCATAAACGCACAGTTCATGTTATTGAATGTTTTCAGGTAAGGTGTTTGAATTTCCTGTATTTCATCTGCAGCATATCTTTAGTGAGGAGCCAGACATCTCTACTGCATCATCTGCTCTGTTGTCATGTGATTTTACTGCAGGAATCTTGGAGGCTTGAGAAAAAGCTCAGCTGATAAAGGTTGACTTAATGTGTAAGTCTAAAAACCTGACATGATCTCCAAATCCCATGTATATGTAGAAGAGGCAATGCTACAGAGTTATTCTCTGACCTCTTCACAGATGCACAACTCTCTCTTTCTCTCTCTCTCTCTCTCTCTCTCTCTCTCTCTCTCTCTCTCTCTCTCACCACACACACACACACACACACACACACACACACACATTAATAATGCATAAAATATGTGAGTCTTTTATCCCAAATTGCGAATAATCCAAGATATTTATTGGAGCTTTGAAACGTGCTGTTTTCACACTTTTATATGTTTGCTTACTCAGTTATCAAACTCAGACCCTTCTCTATTCCACTTAAAGGAAGCTTCATGAGATGACTGTCTCATGTAGTTATTCTGAGTCTGCTTTGTGGAATATCAAAGAGGCGTGCAGCCTATTATCCAGTTCCTACCCTAATATCAGTTCTTTTCATGTGATTTATTTATTTTGCCTGCTTCCCCTCAAACACATACTCCTAAGAAGTTTATGAAATGCAAAAGCAGAATAAAATCTTCCCATACTTATGCTGGGTGTTTTCCGGTGTATTAACTGTCTCTAAAAAGTGCTATTTTTGAATGCCAAGGAGAAAAATGACACGTTTCACAATGTGAATGATTCTGTATAATCAATTGACTTTATCTATGTACAGTAATTAATAATGCCTTATACCTGGGGCTAAAATATGATTATCTGGTGTGTTCTATTTTCTATAGTTGGAATTTGTGAAAGGAAGAGTCCACTCCTGAGGAAGCTGATTTTAATAATGTTTACTATGGTGAACAATTTGCAAAGGGTATTTGCACACAATCTGGTTTGTTATGTTATCCAAAAGAGAAGAAGAAAATACCTATCATGCTAATAATATCTAAAGAGATAAAGTCTGGAGAGAGAGAGAGAGAGAGAGAGAGAGAGAGAGAGAGAGAGAGAGAGAGAGAGAAAGAGAGAGTATTGAGGGCACTGTGGGAATGTGCAGAAGAGCAAAATAGAAACTTTATCTAAAGCACATATTTATCCACTCCACAATAAGACAAATAAAATAAATATGAAACAAAATGAAGCTCTTATTTTGTGTGTATATGTGGGTGTATGTGTTTGAATGAAGTTTATTCCTTTGCTAATCTCTAAAAAATAACGAATCTAATTGCATTTTCTCTAGTTAACTCCATAGTCAAGTGATTGTCCTCTGTAACTACTATGGTCAGTACAGTCCACTGCAAAAAGAATAGTGTATATTTGTGTTGTCTATTAGCACATAGCAGAAGTACTGTATACAATATGTTGAAACAATATACATTATGGTAGCACAGTTTCTACAGTGGCATCTAATAGGATTTCATGGTTTTGATCTCTTCAAGAACTTACAGGACTTCAATTGAGCTCTTGTTTAAAGACTGCGTTTGCCTATTGGGCTTGATTGGGAAGGATGCATCTATAGGCTTATTTGCCAATTTTGATGGGCTTTTGAACCAAGTGTCTTGGTTTCTTCCTAGCTATAAATTTTAAGATAGCTCTCTGTTCCCAATTATAAGAACTTTTCAACACAGCCATATGTTTCTTTTAATCAGTTTGTTCAAATCAGAAGGAAGTCTAACAAGATTGACATTACAATCCAATGTGTGTGGCTTATGGGATAGAAGAAAGTCTTACTTTTCATTTGTTGGATAGATTTATGTCACTTGATACAAGCTAGAGTCATCAGAGAAGTGGGTGTTTCAATACAGAAAATGCCTCCATAGGATTGGGTTCTTGGTAAGCCCGTAGGAAATTTTTTGAATTGATAACTTATGGAGGAGGGCACAATCCATTGTGGGTGGTGCTATTCCTGGGCTGGTGCTTCTGGGTTCTATAGGAAGCAACTGGGCAAGGTATGGAAGCAACCGAGTAAACAGTACTCTCTCATGTCCTTTGAATCAGCTCCTGCCTCCAGATTTGTGCCCTGCTTTTGTTCCTGCCCTGACTTTCTTTGGTGATAAACTATTATGTGGTGTTATAATAGAAATTTCTTTGGCTATGGTGTTTCATCACAGAAATAATAACCATAACTAAACTTGCATTAATTCTTCAGAAGTCAGACAGGTGTAGGTACCAAGAAAGGAACCTCATAGTTTTATATCTATTTAAACAAACTATCTGTTCCCTTAAGTCTAGTGAGGTGACTTAAGTAGCCATATGTAATTCAATGTGTCTCCAATAACAGGAGGAATAGAATTTAGAAACTGAAGTAGTCAATTTGAGCTCCTTCCTAAAACGTTATATCATATAACAAATATGAACTTATGTAGTAGAATATACATGTATTTGTGTATGGATATATAAATATCTTATATCTGCCAGATACTATTACAATGCTATTAATGATTTCATAAATAAAACAGGTTTCTGCTTTCCTGAACCCTTCATAAGCATGAGGAGAAAATAGTGAATGGATAACAAAATGTAGTGTGCTAATTCAGTAGATGTTCCATGTGTAAAAATAAGTTTACATACATTGCCGAAGTGTTTGGAGCATGCAGTGTTTCAGATGAATACTCATGGAAGACTTCTCAAATATGCTGATGTTGAAGCAGAAAGTTATATGAATTTCATGAAATGGAAGTGTGAATATATGGTCTCAAGGAAAGTAGTAACCTAATGAGTCATGCATACATAGTAAACAGAATGATATCAAAGTCAATGCTTTCCCATCACTCGGAAGTGAGATGTAATTTTCAAGGCAGACAGCAAGGAAGTTGTTTCATATAGGCTTCGAATACTTGCATTCTTGAGTTTTGTACCAGCTACTGATTAGTCATTGAACCAGCAGTACCTATTTCAATGATATGTTATGCTTTAACAAGTAAAGTGGACATAAATGGAGTTTCCTTGCTTCCTGTAGAAAGTGATGCAATCGAGGACTCATCTTATCTATTATTCATCCCTGAGTTTCTGAGCTCTCTAGTTGCAGATTGTCCTTAAGGTTAAGACTATAGATCAACATTTATAAACCTTCTGATAGAGTCTCTCTTGGATCACCTTTACTTGGCATGACCTAATAACTTTGCAAAGAGCACTTTCTATGTCTGTCTCATTCACATTCTAACAGAGATGGGAGTCAGTGTTGGCTTTGTTATTCCTTGTCATCATTCCTGAATGTCTAACAGGCAGAAGGGAAATGGATTTATATAAATTTGGTGTGGAAAATAAAAGAACACTGTGAGATGTTAAGAATTATTCTATAATACATTAAACATTTAGCTAATGAAGGAATCATGGTAATTTTTCATGACATAAGCTAGAGTGCCCATTCCTGTTTCCTTTAACTCCACGAAGATAATATTATGCTAAATGCAAATAAAAATATTTTACGCACACCATAGGTTTGAGAAATTATGTCTTAGCTATGGCTACCCTAATCAATTAACTGTGTGAGACTCAGTACACATCAAAGGTCCTGAAATGAATAAGAAACCACTAGGTAGATTTCTACACACACACAAACTAAAAATATTTTTCTCTTAAGAGGGAAATAACTTGTGAAAAAGAGACTAGGGAGGACTGCATAGAGATTACAACAATAAATTATCAATACAGATGAGCCAAGGGAGCTGATGCTATCATACTTCAGCATTCATATTCTCATCATTAGAATATACAACAGTAAGTGTCTGCAGCAGTGCTTGTATCTCTGTAGCAAGAGATGTTAATTTCTAAGGAACTAAACCAGTGACAGTGAGATTCAGGAGGGGCTGGGAGCCAAATGATTGGACTGTAATTATTCTGAAAGGGCTTTTATCATCATTACCTAACATTTTGCAGAGGCAGCATGTTTGAAAATAAACTATGGCCAAGATAGTGTCACGTCATCGAGCTTCTGGTTTGCTGATGTATTTTTGTGTTTGCAAGGATAGATGACTACAAATGTACTCAGGCAAGCATACATCATTTTCAAGTTATTCAGCCAAGGCATTTGCTTTGCCACAGATTAATTGAAGCACAGATACAGTTCTCTGGCCCTATCAAATGCTGTAGTGAGAACTTTTCATTCATTTTTCCTTTCAGTGATTCTCCCTACCTGAACATCTTGATCACTTACTATTGTGATGTTACAATAGTAAGGAAGCTGAGTTAAACTGCAGAGATTTAGATTTTCTAACTGCAGAGTTCTTGTCGTAAATGTTTCCACTCTCCACCTTGTTTACATCCTTAAAGGACAAGCTAATTGTCTGTTTAACTTTGTTAGTTTGCCTTAATTATAAGGCTTTCAAGGCCATTAACATATAAAGCCTGTTTCTATACCACCAGGCTGTTTAAATTTCAACTTTGCAGCATTGAAACATTCATTCGCACTCTTGAAGTTTATGCTTAGGTAGAAGGACCAATGGACAATGTAATAGAGTAAATAGACCCTTTCATTTTAATGAAAAGGTAATGCCAATAACTTTGTGTGTGTAAGGCCCACTTACTTCTGAAGAGAAAACATAGGGGAAGTGAATTCGGAAGGAGAGGCTAGGAGGAACGAAAGGAGGGGAAACTGGTTGAGATGTATTTTATGAAAGAAGAATTTATTTTCAATAATAACAAAATTGCTTTCTTCCTCCCCTTACTAATTTACTGTAAATTCTGAGGACATTTGTAAAACAAGAGACCCACTCTCAGCATTTAATAGATGATCTAAAGGCCTTAATACTCATTATGTTAATAAGCAAAAGATTTTCCTGAAGACTGCAACAAAAATCAGGGATTTAACATGATGGCAGTTTGGTATGACTACAATGAGATTTATACTCTGAGTGTGATTTACTGCTACCAGGGATGGTTCAAGGCAGATCATTAAGAAGACAATATTTTGAGCAGTTGGCATTTATTTTCAAGGCAATCAATTTTCTGTTTCAAAAATCATTCTTTCAGTATGCACCATATTCCCTTATCAAAATTCAGTTTTTATAAAAGAATGTCTAAAAAAAACTTTTGATTTTTGATAAGGTTTTGTATAAGCATCTGTACTTGAAGTAAAAAAAAAAAATAAGAATCATAGCACAGAACTGTACAATAAAAAATAATGTCTTCTACTTTGAATGTTCCTGATCCAAACAGCAAAATAATAATAATAATAATAATAATAATAATAATAATAATACAAAAAGCTATTTTCAAATATACCAGTAACTTTTTCTGTGCTATTAATATGTTCATCTTATTAATAATCAGTAGTTTTATACATCCTTTATCTAAACCTGATGACTTATCTATCATTTTGTCTAAAAGAGAACATCTCCCTTTATAGAAACCATATGTTCAAACATGAGAACATTAGATGAGGTACAAATATGAGCCATTGTCATTTTTGTATAGCTTCTCAAAATTATACGCTGATTATTACTCACTTTTGTACTATTTTTGTAGTACAAATTTTCTGACCACAAAAGTTGTCTTATTATAATGATGACCATTAACGAACAGAGAACCTATTGGAATCTCACTGGTTTATCTGAGCTACATAGAAAAAATATGATACAATAATGGAAGACACAAACTCACACCTTGAGTAACATTAATAGGATCAACAACAATAATGAAAGACACAAACTCACACCTTGAGTAACATTAATAGGATCAACAATGTGGGATCCACAACACTAAGTGTCAATCTGAAGGCTGTACAAATGATATACACTAAAAGGAACAAACATGCATGCTCTCACACACATACACACACACTGGCACACATGCACCTATACATAAACAGACATACCTATACACATACATGCTCATACAAACACATACACACATGCACACATACATGCAAACATATACATATATACACAGACACATATACATATATGCACATATACACAAACCCACATGAGAAAGAGAGAGAGATTTCTCTTCATCACTCAACTCTCTTTACACTCATGTTTAAAAGAATTTTACAGGCCATTCTCAGCAATGCAGAACATGCTTGGATATTCATCATGTGGCAGAAATAACTTCCAGTTTCTGTTGAAAACAGTCCAAGATGAGGTGGTGATGGTGAGCACTACAACTTAAGGAGACAGAAGAGAAGGAGAAGAAAAAAAAAATTAACATTACCCACAAAAAAAAATAAATTGTACATTTAAAACAAAAAAATTCTAAAACAAACACAGTCAGAATGGCATTTATTGATTAGATTCTTAGAACATTAATGTCCATGACTTCATTTGTCCAAGTCACATGATCTGTCCTTCCTCAGTTTTCAGTTTTGAAGCTGTTACATTTTATAATCCATGAGATTCCCTCTATATCTGAACTCCATATTTGCTGCCCAAGTAGTTTTCAGTGCACAGAGAACTCTATTTCAAAGTAGTGATTGAAGCTGTACAAGAAGAAAGAAGCTTGAATCTCAGCTTTTCTGAATGATCACATTTTTATGAACTCTGCTGCTCCTCTCTGCATCTCCCAAAGCTAAGAAATCACTTTTTAATCTCAGCTCTACCAAACTGTTCAGTACTTAGGGAGACAACTAAGACCAGTAGCATGTGAAAAAGCAAACTTGACCCTTGCTTTGAAGAGCATGATTTAGACATTCCAGCATGCGTATCATGGATCTAGAATTTATTGAAATCTTATGGTAAACACTAGTTAAATATGTTACTGCTAAGATTCCCAGAAATGCTAGCTTAATTTTTCAGTCATTCTGAGCTATCAGAGAATATGTAAACCAATTTAATTCTTTGTGGAAAAGAAAGTACTAGATCCACAGTAAAAATACGTTAGATCAGATATAGCTAGTGTTCCAGTTCACTGATCAACATTTATTAAGTGCTTTTTACCTTCATGATGCTGAGATTCATGGGGTTGCCTGACACTGAGGACAATAATACTGAATGATTACTGCCATGCACTACTGTGACATGACATATTTCATAGAGATAGAGGCTTTAAGCAAGCTAACTTGTAATGTTAATAATCATAGTACAAGTCAAGTTCCTTTTCATTGGAAAATAATAATAATAATTAATAATAATATTTATGGTCTATAATGTGGTTATTGTTATTAATAATGGCTGATATGTATTGAGTAATCCTGGGTCTTGTGGTAGGTACATTTGCATCTATTTTGATTATTAATAAAGGTTAGTTTTTGACCATTTCATACATGTGAATGATTCATGCTGGTTGGTTACTCTTTATATTGATTTTATGTTATCTTTCCCCAACATTGACCAAAGTCCCTCACCATTTATTCTATGGTTTTGTATTCAGATGATCTGTTGACATCAATAGTGGGTACACGAAGATAATAAAATTTTCCTCCTCCTAACTATATCAGTAGCAGTTTAGCAGAGAGTGGTGTGGCCAACCCAGCCACTCCTCTTTTCATTTTTTTTTTTTTTGCATGACTGTTAACAAATACCTGTTTATACCTAGTTCAGAAGATGGCTTGTCTTATCCCTGTTCCACATCTTTCAACTCTTTTATTTCTCTGTCCTCTTTTTTCTGTGTTTCCTAAGCTTGAGAGAGTTATTCTAGTATCTTTTTATGGATGAGTACACAATCATTTTGTATTCTCAGCACCTTGTGCATTTATGAGTCTCTTCATTCCTCCTAGTTCATTAGAAAGAGAAGCTTCTCTAATTAAGACTGAGAGTTACAATTGTCTATGGGTATAAATATAGACAGTGAGAAGTCACTTTGAACTTATTTCAATATGGCTAAACTACAGAGATCAGTTCTCTGGTAGGGCTTGTGATTCCCATGTCATGGACTTTTGACCAGGATGACAAATTTGATCAGATACAGATTTCCTTCTATGGTGTGGACTTCCAATCTAAACAGAGAGCACTAAAATTCCAGTGTGATATTCTGAATTGACTTATTTTTTTTAATCTAATAAGCATTGTATCTGTTGACCAACTGAACACTCTCTCTACTTTCTATGTCAATTGTTCCTGCCACTATTGGAAACCACCATTCTATTCTCTATTTCAATGTGATCAAGGATTTAGATTCCACAGCTAACTGAAATCAATATTTATCTGTCTGCAACTGCCTAATTCTACCTAATATGATGGCATTTAGGATTTTTTTTAAACCTAAAAAATTATTTATTCTGTGTATGATCCAGAAATTCCATTGCTTGTTAGAAAAACTCCCAAACCAATGGAAATCAATATGTCAGACAGATATTGGCACAACCATGCTTACTGAAATATTGTTCATAGTAGAGAGTGAATAGAAACAATGTAAGAGTTCCTGAGTGAATGGAAGGACTGAAAACAGGGAGGTCTAAATACACTATAGAACAATCTTTTACATTGAAAGATGCTTTCCTCCAGTTCTTGTTATGTTCCTATTTGTTATGTTACTGAATTTTTCCCTTGCTGTGACTCTGTTTTGTGGTGGGCGATCTAATTGCCCATAGAATTGCTAAAGTTATTTGGAATACTTCTAGAGAGATGTGTCTCTATAAATGGAAATTATTATTTGACTTAAACTTGAATTTCTCTTTGAAGTTGAGGACTTTAGAAGCAATTGACTTCTGATTGCAGGGGAACTGACAATTTCATATTATTGATGAATTGATTCATCTAAATTAAGACCCTGGTATTGAACATCATTCATTTAAGTATTAATGTATCTGGTGGTGAAGGCATGACGAGAAGAGCTTGTAGGCAGACAGATGAGAAGACAAACATTGAGACCTCATGCTTGTTTGTGATGGCAGTTTTGATTGCACAGAAACCTTAATAGGTCTATTAGACTTATACATTTTACTGTCATGTCCTCCAGAGTTGCTGTCCATGAATAGTTGTCAGCATTGCTCAGGATTTCTAAATAGTAAAAACATCAACATTAACCTCTTTTCAAAGATGTTATTTTGATATTACACTCTTTACTCAAAAAACTAAAGTGGCCTAAGAAACTCAACCTCTTCCTCCATGAGCACTGTTTGGACTTATTGGTGGGCTGGACTTCTAACATGGCCCCTCATTCTTCCTTTATGACTCACTGTTTATACTCCGTACATGGTTGTAAATCAGAAAAGGAAGACACAGCTACTTCTCAGGGACTGTGCATTACTCTTTTTGATCATAAAATAACTTACCTCTGGTAACTCTCTGTAGCTCTCCCTCAGGTCCAATTCAGTTGCATATGGAACTGTACTGATGACCATAACTGTATTTATAAGAGCACATTTTCTCCCATTCCTTTTGATTGCTGTGTGAGTCATCTTGTTACCTCATCTTCGTAGCATGAAGTAGTAGCTATTACTGTATGAACACTACTTATTTGTTGATTTATATTCACAGTCTCTAAGCATAAATGCAGCAATTTAGTTGATATTAATTCATGGTGACTATATGATTAAATTCTAAACCATATCTGACACATGATAGGCAGGTACTCAGTAAATTCACTAAAAGAGTGGACTCATAACTGAAAAGTTAAGAATACGATGCACAATATTCCATTCACACTCACCTACATGTATTTAAAAGCAAAATGTAAGAGGAAGGAAACAAGTTAATCATTTTAAACTTTCAATAAATTAAAATTTAAACATGAATACACTTACCTTTGCATGCTTCTTTTTCATATTATTTTATAAAGAGCATGAAAAATCTCTGTTTTGGTCTGGAACAACCTATATATTGACCCAAAGACATAACTTGTCTCATCTATACATCTAGTGATTTGCTCAGAGTAAACCAAATAACTGGTGTGGCACAAAAATAAGATAGTCAACAAAGAAAGTCAGTCTTTGTAAGATTAGGACTGCAAGAGTCCCATCATGTTCAGAAGACATTATTCCACAACAATCTTTGCTATTAAAATCTTTTGTTCTAGTCTTTCATGTTCTGTGAGCCTTGTGTAAATGTGTATGTGGTACAGATGTCCCATTTAGGGCTCAACAGTCCATCGTTACTCAATCTATGTATGCACTTTGAGCAGTAGTGAGTCTCTATTGATTGCTATCCACTGTGATAAGATCTGTCTACTATGTACTATCTAAAAGCACAAGAAATACACAAGATCAAGGCAACCAATAGAAGAGATTCATAAGTCTCCACCTCTAGCTGAGGAGCCACTGGTCAATGTAGATATACAGTAGGTTTCATTTTGAAGTATGGTCCATGGAAGATTACTCATGATCCAAAAAATGATGTCTTACAGCCATGCACATAAAAGCAACATTAATTGAATTCAGTTGGTTATAAAAGAAAAAGGAAAAAGTGGAAGGGGGAAGACGACATAAAATTAAGAGATGAACATAAACTTGGAAAGCGATGGCGATTTGGCAAGGCAGGGATTGAGGGAACATATAATAAAAATATTTTTTATTCATGCATGGAATTATAAAATAAAAAAAAATCCCACACTGAACTCCTTCATTGCATTTGTGAAGTTTTGATTTGTTTTATTGGGGGGGGGTTGTTTTGTTTTGTTTTGTTTTGTTTGGGGGTGGGATATACAATGAGAATGCAACAGAATTTAGGAATACACATCTAGTCTCATTACCGTGCTTTCATATTTTAGTTAGACAAGACGGAAGGTCAGCAAAGTTAGAGTGTGTCAAAAGAAACTGCCCTCAATTGTAGGCATGTATGGTGTGAGTACCAACCGCAAAATGAGTAACAATGGCCAGCTATACAATTGATTTTTATACTATGACTGGATCACAATAAGAAGCTCGACAGGCTGAGAAGGTAAAGGCCACCTAAGAAGGAAAGCAATTGGAATGATGAATGTTGTATATTAAAAGGAGCAAGTGAAAAATAATACTGCAGTGACTTCAGATAAGACCATAGAGTGGCAACCAATGAATCTATAGAAGGTGTTTGTCCCTTCTGAACTACATTGGAATACATGCATTTCATTCCAGTAGCAATGCATAGTTGTTAGAGCTCCCAGGACTCTTTATAGACACACTGCCTTTCTCTTGAGTATGTAGTAAGAATGCATTTGTCCACTTTCTGAGTTATGGGTGGTTATTGATTACATTGGTCGACTGCATGTAAGTATAAGCAACGTATTTCAAAATGCAGGAAGAAACATCTCTTCCTAAGCCACTACTCATGATCTTTTGAGCTGCTGAAGTGATCTAGGCTTTCACCATGAAGCTCTATGCACCAGGATCTCTGAAGTCTGGTGACGTAAAAATCTCACTGTGGAATTCTACTACATCTGTACTTTGCACGCAAATTCTGCTTTATTTGTCATTGCCACCAAGGTTAGAAATTATTTGTCCTTGTAGAACTTCAAAAGAACATGCTATAGTAACAAGGGTGTGGCACAAAAATGGCTTTTGGAGGAGGGCAACCCCATAGGAATACCAGCAGTCTCAACTAACCTGGAGCCTCGAGATTTTACAGACACTGAGTCACCAGCCAGGCAACATACAACAGCTGATATAGGCTCCTGACACATATACATCAGAGGACTGGGTATGCCTCCAGTGAGAGAAGACACATCTAACTCTTGAGAGACTTGAGGCCCCATGGAGTGAGGAGGACTGGTGAGTAGGGTAGGGGGGCACATCCTCTGGAGATGGGAGAGGAGGTATGGGATGAGGAACAGTCAGAGGTGGACCAAGAGTGGGATAATGACTAGACTGTAAAAAAAAGATTAAATAATAATTAATAATAATAATAAAATACCTTTGGCTACAATGACAAAAGAATGGTATGAAATAAGAAAACAATAACAAACTAAAACCCCCAACGCAAAGCAAATAACAATGACAACAAAAACAACAACAGCCAAATAGTTTGTCAAATAGGAGTTTGGAAGTGTTAAAATGATCTAAGGGATCAAAATACAGGAATCACATGTATTTTACAAATATTCTAAGTTTAGGAGCTGGAAGCAGGGTTTCAGGCATCCAAATTTGGAATACAGAAATTTTGTGATATTCAAATTGTATTTGGGAAACAGAGCTAACGGGACTGATTGATAGGATATAAGCACATGAAAGAGGACAAATATTTGTATGACAGGTAATGATTCTGGGTTTTCGAATGGATAGTATATAGAACTTTAAGCACATTTAAAGGGTAAGGAGAGAATATCTGAAATGTAAAAACATTTCCAATAAAAAAAAAAAAAGAATATTGTCTTTAGAATTCGGAGATACAATTACTTTAGTTTGGGATATAATGTCCCTGTTTGAAATCCATGTCCAGGCACATATATTTTTAACAAAAAATAATGAAAAAGAAGGCCATGAATTTCAAAGAAAACAATGAGTTTGTTTGGATGGGGCAAAAGGGAAGAGGGAAATTATGCCACTATAATGTAAAGAAAGAAATAAAAGTAAAGTCTGTATTGTTTTCAGATATCTTATATACTTTAGTACTTCTCAGATGTCATGAACTCCTCTATTTAAAAAGCATCTTAGTGCCCTGCTATGGTAACTGATCATTAATTTGTCAATATATGATGCCTGAAGATTTTCAAATATTTGGTGTTTTGTAACACAATATATATATATATATATATATATATATATATATATATATATATATATATATATGTTCTTGATAACAAAAGATGACAAGTTAAATCAAAGTGCCCATTTGCTATTTATATGGTAGATATACACAATACAACTTTGAATAAATTGGAAAGTAAACCAATCATAGCAGAATGATAATAATTGAATTCATTTTGGGCAGCACTTATTAAGTAGGCAAATGTAAAATAACCAAAACAAAAGCAATAACTCAATGATAAAAAAACAAAAACAAAAACTAGCACTGAAGAGTAAAAGAAGAAGATCTGTACAAACTTTAAAGACATGATCGGCCTGGGAGCGCTTAGGGAGGGACCCATGGCTCGAGCTATATATGCAAGGGAGCTATATATAAGTGGGAGAAGAGATCCTTGGTCCCATGAAGGCTGGACATCGTGGGGGGGGGATATTCGAGGGTGGGGAGGTGAGGTACGGGGAGGGTGCGGAGGTGAGGTACGGGGGAGGGTGGGTGGGGGTACACCAACGTGGAGGCAGGAGGATGGGGGAAGGGATAGTGAGTTCCTGGGAGGGAGGGGGGAAATGGGGTAAGGAGAGAATATCTGAAATGTAAAAAAATTCCAATAAAAAAAATTTAGAAGAACATTTTTAATAAATAATGAAGGTCTCAAAAAAAAAAAAAAAAAAGACATCATTTCGGCTACAGTTGTAGATACTGTTATCCTGAAAGTGTGTTTTTAAATTCAATTAAGCTTATCAAAGAAAAGACCCTGCTTAATTGACAGGAAGTACATGAAGAGACTGCAGTGCTGGCTAACTTTAGGAAACAAAAACAAGAACTATACAGAGATGACACAATGATGGACAATCAACATTGCATTAGTATTTTTCCTTATTATTTCCCTACACTGAAGACTGGACCACTTATAAATTATGTATTTGTACTGCAAGCATCGGAAATTTAATATTTTATTATTTCAAAGCTCTACATTTTCTACAATTCTGCATATTTGCATCTTTATTTTATCCTTACCATTTGAATGAGTAGCCAGCAAGAAACCTTAGACATTAAATTAAAGATAATGTTTCTTTCCACTCAATTATTTTGAAAGGGCTTTAAATGGTAAGTGCATTCAGATTACAGTTTGTTTATGAATAACTTAATAAGTTCAGCCAACAAATCGGTTCAGTTATGGTAGATACTCCTGTTATAAATTATGTTTTATATGTTTGCCATAAGAACAGTAAATGGGTCCTTTGATTTAACTTGTCATGTGTTATAGAGTAATGATATTTTACAATACTCAGATATTCTACACTGACATACTAATGGTAAGTTACAGTAACATACCATAGAAGTGTATTTTGAATGAAGCAGCCTATGACCTTTTCAAAATACTAAAATCTCTAAGATAAGGCTTTATTTTTAATTATTTCTTGGGATTATAATTGCATAATTTTTTCTTTGCTTTCTTCCCTTCAAGAATGACCATATATGCTTCCTCTTTTAAAAACATGCTCCCGTTTTCATTAAATTTTTGTTATATATATATATATGCATACATACATATGCATTCATAAATTCATAAATGCAACTTTCTTTCTCATGCTGCACAATGTTATTTATATACATTTTCAGGGTTCACTGTTTGATGTGAACTTATCCCAAAAGGACTCAGTCTCTTCTGCCAATTGTGTAATTGTAAAGGTGAAGTCTCTTAGTGTCTCTATACACTTTGCAATTCTAACATTTCTAATATGAGGAATGTTTCCTCCCACTCCCTGTACTGGAACATTCAACATCAATTTAAAATGATATCCAGAAAATTGTTTTGGAGAACAGCTTAGAGAATGTATATCAATCATGTGTATCTAGGCCATATCAGAGAAGAGAATAATCTTTTAGACATTCCAGTGACATTGGATTTGAAATCTATGAACTCCAGTTTCAGTGAGAAATCTATACTCAAATACTAATGCAGAGACTGAAGAAGATGACTGATTTCAGCTTCTAAGCCCCATGTGTGTACTTAAATATTTACATATATGCACATATGCACACACCCATGAGAAGCTGTCTCTGTGTGTGTGCATGTACACATGTGCACACACATGCATGTACACATATGTGCTTGAGTGCACATGTATTTTGCTTAATTCATGGAATATTTTCTATGCTTATTTCAGGACAACACATAAGACAACGAACCTATCTCAGATCCATTTGTTCAAGATAACTTGCTTCATCTCATAGAAACTGAAGATGATATCTTATTCTTGCTGTGATCTCATCATTTTTCTGAACTCTATGTGCATCCTACATTTTCTTGTCTGTGTTGTGAGCCTAGATCAATTTTAGACAACATAATGAGGCAGGTGCTGCAACCATATTCTTCTATAGCTGCTTATGATGGACATCAGCAGTCTTCAAATTACAAACAGAAATAAGCATGCACTGCTCATTAGACCCTCTGTGCCTGGTCATAATCAAGACCACAAGCATCTACACTACTGGGTCACTAGATAAGTTTTGCTAAGTAATCCAACAAACATATTTTCATGAGGAATATTACTATGCAATTTTAATTAGAATTTTTCTCTGTTTGGTGGTTAATCAATGGTCAAGTTTGGATGCTAAGTCAAGAAGCTAAGATTTGCTTTCAGTTAAAGAATCTGAATTCATGATATAGATATGTTTCCCTTAGGTGATACATTAGTGTTTTCCACATTTATTTAAAAATAGTGTCCCTTGAAAGCAAGTCTTCCAAGTTTGGGCAAAATTCCCTTCTAGTAATTACCATAATAATATCTATTGATACAACAATATCTCTGATACCTAGGAGAAATTTACCTTATCATGTCCTCTAAGCATATAGAGAAAATTAAAGGACAACATTAAAACATTGTTTATTTTATAATATAAAATCGTAAGTTTTATACTTTCTATTGTTTTTTTTTTTTTTTGATCTCCTTGTAAACACTTTCTTGGCTAGTTAATTATTATGTCAAGGGTAATCCACTTTAAATCATTATTTTAATAAAACATATCATGCATAGGGACTTTTTACTATTATGCACAAAAGACCAAATCACATTATGGGAAGTAAAATATTGCCCAGACACAAAGTTTATGTACAGAGTTTACTCCCAATTTTCTTGTGTTATAAAGCCTTAATATGTAGATATGCACATAGTTTATGTCCAACAGTGTTAACAATTGTTAGACTAGAACTGACTATGACACCAGGCTGTACTTGAACTTGCAGAACCTCCCTGTCTTTGCCTCCCTAATGATGTTGTTAAAGATGTACAACATTGCACCAGATAACAGCAGAGGGCATAGAACACTCTCCCTGTGATAAGTTCTTTATGAATTGTGCAACAATGTGAATAAGTTCAAGGAAATTGCTGTAGCCCTGTAATATAACTGAGAGGGGCTAGACTTCATTCATTAGCCATCTTGAAGGCTGTTTTCATTTTAGTTAATTTCCATCTGTGTTGGAAATTATACAAAATATTTAATAAAAGAACATGAGGAATGCTTGGGAGTGTTTTATATTTCTCTTAATCTTAGCATTGTTATGAGAATATTTATAAATAGAGATTGGAAATCATTTGAGGATAGTTTACAACTTTGGAGGCAATTAACTTAATTTTTTCAATGATCTTTGAGTCCTTCTTTCTTCTTCTTCTTCTTCTTCTTCTTCTTCTTCTTCTTCTTCTTCTTCTCTTCTTCTTCTTCTTCTTCTTCTTCTTCTCCTCCTCCTCTCTCTCCTCCTCCTCCTCTCCTCCTTCTCCTCCTCCTCCTCCTCTTCCTCCTTCTTCCTCTCTCTCTCTCCCTCTCCCTCTCCCTCTCTGTCTCCCTCAAATATATTCATACATCCTGAATTAGAATGGACTATGATACCAATATATCCTTGAACTTGCAGAACTCCTCTGCCTTTGCCTCCTGAATGATGAGATTATAGGCATATAACATCTTACCTGTTAACAAATTTGAATTGTAAATTTTACCATTCTACATAACATTGTATATACAACTGACCAAGTTAATTTAAACCTAAGGTTCATTTTATATTAATTTGTAAAAGAAAGATAATAATACTGTTTCCCAATATTCATGTGAAAAAGTGATAAACATGTGAAGTGTTTGTTAAAGGGCATTAATTATAAAGAACAGATACCTTTGCCTAACGTCTCATCAACAGTGAGATAAAAACATGTAGGAATGAAGTAGTGATGATCTTAATCACTTCAGTTTTGTAAAAAAATGAACTAAGGTATCAGGCAACAATTCTTCAACCTCCAAGAGACTTGAAAACAGTTATTTCTGGATCAAATAACATGCTATTCTAAGGGCCTATCTCATCTGTAGCTCCCATTGGTTTCTGATGGTTCTGCACATGATGTATCCCTGAAGCTATAGTAATTGACACTGTATTAGATGAGAGTTCTTTCTTGCAACAATTCAAGAATTTCCACAGCAATTATTCAGACATGTCTTTGAGCAAAGAAAGATAATTTAATTTATTGATGAGAGTTTACATTTTGGAATCAAACATTTTGACTCAATTCTGTACTTCACTGGACATCAAATGTGTCAGCAAAATTATTAAACCCTCTGGCTTTAGTTTTCTTATCATATTTAAAAGATAATTATATAAATATCAAATCTGTTAACAATTATGAAAAAAGAGATCAATCTTTAGCATACAGGGGGTCAATAAATGCCAGATAGAGCAAAAACACAAGCATGTGATCCACAGATTATCAAAAATGAAAAAGAAAAATCACATGCTCGCGGAAGTCTTAGGTCTATGTCTTTTTTTATTGGTTATTTTATTTATTTGCATTTATTAGGGAAATGTTATTTCCCTTCCCAGTTTCCCCTCCACAAAACCCATATACCCTACTCCATGCCCTGCCTCTATGAGGGTGCTCCCCCACCAGCCCCAACCACTCCTGTCTCACTGCCCTTGCATTCCTCTACTCTGAGGTATCGAGTATTCATAGGAGCAAGCGCCTCCCCTCCCACTGATGCCAGATAAGGCATCATATCATATGCAGCTGGAGCCATGGGTCACTCCATGTGTACTCTTTGGTTGGTGGTTTACTCCCTGGGAGCTCTGGGGGTGTCTGGTTATTTAATAATGTTGTTCTTCCTAAGGCGTTGCAAACTCCTTCAGCTCCTTTTTTAATTATTTTTTTTAATTTTATTGGATATTTTATTTACATTTCAGATGTTTTCCCCTTACCCCATTTCCCCCCCGCCCAGGAATCCCCTATCCCATCCTCACTCCTACTGCTTCTATGAGGATATGTCCCTACCTACCCCTCCTACTCTCACCCCAACCCTCAAATTTCCCCACACTCAGTGTCCAGCCTTCATGGGATCAAGGACCTCCTCTCCCACCTATGCCTGACAAGGCCATCCTCCCCTACATATACAGCTGGAGCCATTGTTCCCTCCCTATGTGCTCCCAGACTGGTCCTTCAGCTCCTTTAGTCCTGCCCCTAACTCGTCCATTGGGGTCCCAGTTCTCAGTCTGATGGTTGGCTGCAAGCATCCACATCTGTATTGGTCAGGCATGTCACCCTTACTTTTCCTATCCTTTGACTCTCATTAAAACATCATGCAAATGACTAGTAGTTACACAATTCCTTAGGAATAGTCTTTTGTTGCTTAGCCTTTCAGATTACCCAAACAAGCTTCTATAATAATATTTTGTGTAGTGTGTAGTAAGGGTTTAATTCAATTTTGCTATTTCTTGTGAAAATTCATCGCCAATTAGCATCACAGATGATTGGGATGGGGCATGATTTATTTTCCTTTGAAAGATACAGTTTTTTTTTCGGGGGGGAGGGGGGACTCTCTTGACCTTATCATTGTCTCTAATGTCCTTGTTTTAGATGAGCTTGACAATTTTGAAAGGTACTAGTCAGGTACTTTGTAGCAGATCTTGCAGTGATGAGTATGTATGTGTTCCTTCCTATGACGTCTTTCTGCTGAAAGAACTGAGGCTGTCTGTTTGGGGAAGGAATCAACAGAAGTAAGGTGCTATTCTGATCATATCACATCAGCCATCCTTAGTTTGACCTAATATGGAGGATGCTGACCTCATCACCTGGATGAGACAATGCCTGTCATGTTTCTCCACTGCCAATTTGCTCTTTGGTCCCCAATTTTCTGTACTATACTTGGGAAGGAAGTTAATTACATGGATGTATTCAAGGGGTTAGAAATTAAACTGCAATTATTTAAGGTATAACATTTCATAAATCATTTGAAATTCTTCTGCATCTAAGGATTACTTTCTCAGAGTTATTTATTGTGAACTCATTATAATTTTTTTTTGGAAATTTTATTTACATTTCAGATGCTCTCCCCTTATCCCATTTCTCCCCCTCCCTCCCAGGAACTCCCTATCCCTTCCCCCATCCTCTTGCTTCTATGATGGTGTACCCCCACCTACCCACCCAGTACCTCACCTCCCCACCCTCAAATATGTCCAGCCTTCATGGGACCAAGGATCTCTTCTCCCATTTATATATAGCTCCCTTGCATATATAGCTGGAGCCATGGGTTCCTCCCTAAGTGCTCCCAGGCTGCTGATTTAGACCCTGGGGGCTCTGGTTGGTTGGTATTGTTGTTTTCCTCATGGTGTCACGAATCTTTTCAACTCCTTCAGTCTTCACTCTAACTCCTCTATTGGGAACCCATGATCAGTTTAATGGTTAGCTGTGAGCATTTGCCTCTGAATATTTTATTGTTATATAAGAATACAAAACATAACAATATTTCCTTTACAGTCTCTAACATTTTTTTTTGAGAGATACCATTTTATCTATTTGATAGTGGGACAAGAGTGAGTGGGCAGGTATGGGAGCACCCTCATAGAGGCAGGGCATGGGGGAGGGATAGGGGTTAGTGGAGGGGAAAATGGGAAGGGAGATAACATTTGAAATGTAAAGAAATAAAATAACCAATAAAAAAGACACAGACCTAAGATTTCTTTTCATTGTTTGAATTTTGAAAATATTACTGAACTTGTATAACTTTATATAGTGTCACAATTTCCTTTAAAATAGCTATTGTAGCGGAGGATGACAGTGTCAGGCATAGGTGGCCGAGGAAGTCCTTGGTCCAGTGAAGGCTGGATGCCCAGTGTGGGAGAAATTGTGGGTGGGGAGGTGAGAGTGGGAGGGTGGTGGGGGCATATCCTCATAGAAGCAGGAGGAGGGTTATGGGATAAGGGGTTCCTGGGTCGGGGGAAATGGGATTACATCTGAAATGTAAATAAAATATCCAATAAAATGTATTTTTAAAGTAGCTATTGAATAGCAAATTCTATACATATCATTTCATTGTTAATTTAATTGATACTTAAAATTTGTTGTGTGTTCAGCAAATATTAACTGGTATTAATAATTGTAGTAGTAACATTTTTTTAATGATAGACATTGAGATGAAAGACAGACAGATGCTGGGCAGCTTCTACTTGGTTTAATTAGGTGACACTGTTCTGAATTTCAGCCAAGGAAACCGTATCATCACATTAATTTTATTATTAGTGTTAATTAGATGTAGGTATCAGAAAATTGATTCAAGTTGTAGAGTTGATTAAGTGAAATGATTCTTCACAATTTGATTCCTTTCAGACAGATAAGGAGGAAGCTTTAAGGTCAATCCTGTATAGGAAGGAATGGTGTGATTTAGGTGGCAAAGTAATTTTTTATCAGTTTCACTATTCGATAATGAAATGGCCTGATCTGCAAGTACTGAAGGAAGTTCACATTCTCTGTCTTTCCAAACACAGAAGGATGTCACTGGCATCATCACAGTCCTTGTCCTACAGGCAATGACTATAAGCAGCTACAGTCCACCTGAGATTTAGTAAGAAAATAAAACATTATACATTGTAGTGTTGTCCTAGGAAGGAGTTTCTTTTCTGCTCAATGATGGCAAAACCCTTCCACATTTAGACATTTGTATAATCTAATAAGTGCTGAGACTAAAACTGTTACTAAAGAGTTTGGACTACATCCATTCTCACAGAGAAAAAAGAGAAGAACTAAGACTGTTCACATGTACATAAATGCTTACATATATATATTTATATATATATGTATATATATATGTATCTGTGTGTATATATATACATATGTATATAAACATATATATTTATGTATGAAATATATATGTATCAAAAGAAAGTGTTCTACTTTTGCTACATCTATTATATATTCATAAAACTTAGAGCATTGTTATGAATGAATTTACCTCTAAATCTAAGTCATGCTGCTAATAGACAATCAATAAACTTCTGTCTGACATTTAACTCTTATAATCTTCAGTGTTCTGGAAAGCCAGGGATTGTGTTACTAATATCCACCACAGAATACTGTATGGATAGATTGTGGTGATATCTATAAAATGCTGTTGAGAAATAAGCCTCCCACTCATGCTGGCTTCCCTTTACTCCCTGGCTTGATTTGTACCATGTTCAATCAATTCAGTTAGACAAATATTGATTGCTTCCCCAGAGCTATGTTTGACTCTAGGAAAACAATGGCACTTCTGAGTCCTTGTATCTTTGCAGTGATTATTTAGTTCTGCCTGACTGTACTCTTATCTGTTACCCAATATTTTTCAGTGTCATATATGGAGCTAGATTAATGGAATTAACCAGGAGAAACTGGGGGAGTCTAAAGTAAAAGTCTATTTCCAGCAGAGGTCTATAGGCATATCTGAGTAAGTGAATATTAAGCCTTAAATCTTCCTTTTTTGTAATTCACTGGGGTGTATTAACAGTTCTGAGGTGCTCTCTGGTTGGGAATAGAGAGTTATGAGGAACCAGGAAGTTAAAAAGATTCAGGGGAGCTTCAGACAGATGTAGCAGATTTCACTCTCTCTGCAAAGGTGAAGACATTGGGCTCAAGGACATTTATATAAAATCACAGAAAAGTGACATAATATCAGTACTGGTTATGTAACAGCTAAATAGTAGTGGTTTTCATCGTTAACACCAGTTTCTAGTGATGCAGTGTCTCTCCTCTGATGACTCATCCCAGATAGCAATATTAGCATTATGATTCGAAACCTTTGCCCTTATGGTATTTATTTCCTACACATATCTATTCACCAATTACAATTTATGTGCTTTTGCATAGTTATTAAAACATAAAATTTTAACTAATGATTGTTTCTGACTCCAAGGAATTGACATTAAATTAAGCATTGATATTTGTGCTAAAACAAGAAATTCTATCCGAATTTTGCTCTTGTTTTATAATAGTGAAACTCACTAAGCAGAAACTGGAGGAAAGCCAGTAGAATATGCATAGAAGTATCAAGTTTCAAAGATCAAACAGTTGTAACACATATTTTTAAGCAATGATCAACATTGAATTGAATACTTTATATGTAATGTTGCATTTTGTGCTACAAGGTAATATCTATTATTATGCCTTTTTAAAGCTAAATAAATGAGAATTTAAAGTCCATATCTCATTAATTTAAGATGACAGTATTAGAAATGATACAAACCAAAACTTTTGTGACTCTGTTTAAATTATTACAAACTATAAGACATCTGGGGGCCTACAGAGGTTGAATTGAGTAGTATGAAATTAACCATTGTAGAATGTGTTGCATCTATTAATTTCCATGGAGATGCTAGGTAAATACTAGCAATCAGGTTGGGCAGTGGAGGTGGAAATTTAGAAGGTACATCTCTCAGCAGAAGAGATTGCAACTCTCCAAGCTACAAATTCTCTGCAAGTGGTAATGTTAATAATGTTTATCTTACCTCTTGGTTGTGGATATAAAGTAAGTGATTCTGTCCAACTTGCTAAATGTAGTACTTAGAGCAGAGTAAATGTCCCTTTTCAAATCTACTAAACCATTTCCTTTCTCTCAGAGGAAAAAAATCTGTAATCTGTAGTAAGTAATACTTCTGAATTATAAGTAAAATGGAGATCACTGAGATGTTTAGTAAATGATCTTTATACTTTCTGATTAGATTTTAAATAAGTTTTAAAAATGGGCAAGAGAAAGAAACAGTATTGGAATGGTAAAGGAATAATACATTAGTTTTATCGATTATGTGGGAAAAAACTGGGGGGTCCACAGCAGCAGGCCCGGGCCTACTCGACAGCAGCCCGGGACCTGAGAGGTGGAGGCTGCCTCGAGGCTTCCAGGCAGCCTGTCTCTCATACCGGAGGAAGGTCCCAGGTTCCAGTGGCTGGAAGCTTCGGTGGCGGCGGGCCCGGCAGGCCCCAATGATACGAGGAAGTCCTTGGTTCCAAAAGGCTTTATTGTCATGGCTGATGGTAGATGGATCTGGATGTACCCCACCCCCCCCACCCCCGCCCCGCCCCAAACTCAGGGCAGACCTGAGTTAAGTAGGGAGGGAGAAAGGGGGAGGTTCTGGGGAGGAATGGTTAATTGGGGCTCCGCCCTCTGACCTTCTTTAGTATGTAAATCTCTAGGGCCTGAGGCCTGTAGTTACACCCTCTACCTGTGCACTTTGGGAGGGGCTGTAATGGTCTTCGTGACTGAACAATGTAGGTCCATGGAGATTAGACTGCTTTTCAGGACCCTGAGTTCTCCTGCCGGTTCTCCCTTGGAGTCTCGGGGTTCTAGGCCCATGCCATGCCAAGAACTAGGATACCCTTACACAGTCCCACAGATGATGAAGGAAAACCATTATAACTAAGCATAATCTAGGACCCGTAAAGATGCTTTCTCCTGACCTCTCACTTGCAAAACTTGCTGTACAGCTAAAGGTGATGCGAGGAGGGAGATTATATCATGGAAGAATGTTAGGGAATCAGGGTTCTTGGTTAATAATAATATTTATGAATAGTATAACCAGTGGAAAATCTACAAATCTCCCACATGGGAAGCAAAATGAATAATGGGGACAAGAGAAAACATTCATATTCCTGTCTTTCTTATCAATAGAAGAAAATGTTAAAAGTAAATTAAAATTATTTCACTTAACAATAGGTTATAGTGAGCTTGATGCATTTTAGATTGATATCCCATTGGTTGAACTATCCACAGTTGCTACTAATTTCTTCTCTGACTTTTGGACAAGCCATTTGGCCTTAAAAGTTAGACAATTTTATTGGTCTAAGTTAAATGATTAGGTCATACTATAAGAATTGAGAGGAAAAAAATAATTTATTTTATGTCCACAGAAAGTAAACTAAAATAAAAATAAATATAAACTGAAAATCTGATACTTGAATAAATATAGATCAAAATCAGTTTGGGACACAGAATAGCAACCAAGTTAGCACTTGCCACCTTTCTCACATGAACTGAAAAGAGAATGAGGCTGAAGAGCTCAGATGAGCAAACAGCATTTGCTGGACCAGGGGTACAGTAACTTCTCTGTGGCCATTTCTCCATGTGACCAACAGCATTCATCATTGTGAACCTGGGAGTCATGCATGTTCCTTGCATTTGTCGTGAGTTTCACTACCGTTTCTTCTCAGTGGATCCTATCTCCTGATGACTTTCAGAAAATTTTCAAAATCTATTTAAAAATGCTGTTTTCCAACTGGTATATATAACATCATGGCTAAGGACATGTGCTTTAAATCACAGACAGAAATGTGCATCCCATATTCGATGGAGGTTCAACAAACACATGTGACTCTGCACTCTCCCCACAGATTATAAAAAGAATAGATCTATTCAAATGTGAATATGGTATCTGATGTAATATAACCAATGTTCTGTTATGGTACAAACAAGGAACATTATGTTCTATTCCTTTGTGGACCCTTTAGAATTCAACCTAGATGTCCTGATATAAGTCTGTCTATTTGAGGCAACTTTCTTCAATATTTTAGTTTCTATTCATAGACTAAAGTGTGCATGTTAAAATAAGCAAACAAAGACATCAAACCCCAATTCAGGTATGAAACAGTGTCCTGTTTCTGTTTTCTGTGTGCGTGATTTCATCTGTTCTATGGCACAGATGCCATTCGTAGAAAGCTGACAAGGCACCAAAATGTGTGTTTCACCTTAGAGGCAGTAGAAGATAGTTTATCCTGGCCATCACACAGCTTAAGATTACCCTCAACACAGTGTCCCTGCATGGTACTTGTCATGTTTTTACAATAACAGCATGAAAAAAATTTCAGATCTCAGAAATGCTTTTCAGATCTTTTGTTTGGTGCATTAAGCAAATTACAGTCAAGTGGGAAAAGTCTTGCCCTCAGATGCTATTTGATGACAGAGTTAGCTTTTGACTTGATGGAATCTATTTATATATTCCAAAATGATTTACCTAATACTCACAAGGATGTTAGGTCACACACAGAGGTGAGAAGTATAATAGCTATTTGGTTTTAATAATTCAAGAGCTTTGGGCTTTGAACATACAACATTCCAACATTTCATAATAATTAAAACTTTGATCAGTAAGTCTTCTTTGGAGGTGTAAATGGTTGTTGTTGATGTTGTTGCTTTCTAGGAATGTCAGCAAGTTTTTACACAATACACAGATTTCCTAGAAGATCTTAGCAGCTCAGTTATATTATTTGTTATTTCTGCCGCCAATATTGTGTTTGACCAATGCAAATATGTTTAGAATTGAAAGGCATGGTTAAAGGGATAAGAAGACAGCTCATTAGTTAAAGCACTAACTACTCAAGAACGAGGACCAGAGTTAGAATCCATATCATCCATACATATGACAGCTGAATATAGTGGCCCGGCTGTAATTCAAACTTCAGAAGGTATAGACAGTGAGCTCCCTGAGCAGGTTTTGATGAAGTAACTCATAACTCAAGGAATTACTTGGAAGATTATGTGCAAACACATGACAAATGCACCACAACATGTATTCATTTACATATATGTGCACAACCTACAGGTGAACAACAATGACAAACAGTCAATCAAACAAACAATAGTTAGGTACAAGGATAACAATGAGTCCACTGCATTTTCCATGAGCTTTTCCTTCCTGCAGTTATTAGAAATACCATAGATGAACTAAACAGTCTTAATGGTCTGACATCCCTAGTTTCCCTAGCATTTATTTTATTATGCATCCTGCAGTCAACTTAGGCAATCATTATAGACATTAGTTATCCTCTTAAAGGTCATTGTACTTCTCTTGCCTATATAAATTTCCCCATTTTTTACTCCTTCCTGGATGCCATGGTGCAATTTTTGAGAGTGAGTGATTTACTCATGAAAGAAAGTTACTTCTTATAGTTATGGAGATTCAGAAGTTCAAGATTAAAGCAGAAGCAAGTTCCGGGACTACTCTGCTCTTTGCTTCTCAGATAGTGCCTCAAACCTTTCCACCTCCAGACAGGGAGTTGGGGAGCAACCTGTTTTGCCCTCACATTGTGAGAGAAGATGAGAGCTCACGCTCTACTTTTCTTTTCTATACCAGCATTAAGCCATCATGACCAAAACATCTCCTACAATGTCCCATCATCCAACACTGTTGCACTGGTGAGTTTCAATTTGCTTTGTTGGCGATCAAATCATAAAACCATGGTACCCAAAGGAACCTGAAGTCTGGAATTATCTCGACTTATTGAAACCTCAACTCTCACATCTCAGTACATCTGAGACTATTATCACAGTTAATACTTAAGCCTCTTACCCTGATTCTCAATCCCCTTTCTTACAGTACCTTTTTTAATTTCCATAGTCTCTTCTACCTTGGATGAGAAAATATATTTATTTAATGTAATCATATCAGCTTAATAAAGTCAGGGCATTAATCTGTTGGTTAATTGTATTATCTGCAATGCTTTAAACAGTGTCTGCATCCTGATAGCTATAAAATTCTTTGTCACATAAAATAAAGGGAAATTTATTACTGTAAGGTGGAATTTTTTTTGACCTGTTTGTAGAAAAGGAAACACTGATCACTACGTTGCTAACCCTCTGTTTCCATTGTGTGATAATCAGGGATAAATCCATTTCTGTCTGCTTCTTATAATTAAGATTTTTTTTTGGTATCTAGGCAGGAATTGTGGCAGGATTACATCTAAAATAGTAGTGGATGCTTAGAGCCGATTTGGCGGCAATCCAAGTAATCAGGCACCTCACTCAGATTATCAGGTCTTGCTTCATGTGACTGCAGTGATGTTTGCACAGATACACATGTGCTACTGTTCCTTCTATTGCTTTGATCTTTTCTAACAAGTCTGTTTATTTTTGCTTTGCGTAGATGGATCCGTGGGTTTTACAAAGAGTTGATTCAGATCATTAAATCCTACACAAGGCTGAATAACAAAGCAGAAAAATCTGTCGACAAAATGCTAAAACCCTTCCTCTGACTCAGAGCCTCTCTTTTCCCACTCTTTGAGTCATCCTGTGGAAGATGGCTTTATTTGTTTGAGTCTAGATTTATGGCTCAGTATTTCCAAAATGGATGTGTGCTAGGATGAAACATTTGCTTAATGAGAAGGATCATATTTTAATTTGTAAAACCACAAAAAGTTTAAACCAATACCTCAATTTAGAAGAGAGAAGAGGAGGATGGATTTAGAAAAGAGAAGAGGAGGATGGAGAGAAAGGAGGAAGAAGGGGAGAAATAAAGAGATAGTGCAAAGGGGGGAGAAGATGGGAGAGAAGAGCACCAAGAATGAATACGCCCTCTGCAGTTGTTGTTAGGACAAACAGCTGACAAAAACAATTTAAAGAAATATTTTTTTTGGCTCACATTTACAGTCCATCATGACAGCTTCTAGGTAACTGCTACCATTGTAATGACATGCAGAGAGAGAGAGAAAGAGAGAGAGAGAGAGAGGAGAGAGAGAGAAAGAGACAGAGACAGAGAGAGACAGAGACAGAGAGACAGAGAGAGACAGAGAGAAACTAGTACTTGCTTATTTTTTCTTTGAGTTCAGTATACAATCTCAATCCTTGGAATGGTGGCACTCAATCAAGGTGGATCGTCCCACTTGAATTAACCAAATCTAAAATGCCCTTTACAGACATGACCAGAGGTTGAATTTCTAAATGATTTGAGGTCACTTTAGTTTGAAAATCAGAGTTAACCAACATATTAGATATTCTGCTTTACTTTGACTCTTACTGTAAACTTGTGAAAAGAAAAGCAATACAGTCTAAACTAGGAAAGTCAGATTAGAGAAGGGGAAAAGCATTTTATGTTGGTCTGCTTTATCCTATGAACTGGTTATGTCCTCAGTTATACAATAATTTATCTTCTGTCAGAGTCCATCCTTTGAGATGGGAAACCACAAGGCTGCTTTCTGTATTAGAACACTATGTCGGGTGATGGGGAGTTAATCCATTTCTTTCTTCTAATAGTCAGGTAACATCTTTCATCTCCTCCTCTCCTCTCCTCTCCTCTCCTCTCCTCTCCTCTCCTCTCCTCTCCTCTCCTCTCCTCTCCTCTCCTCTCCTCTCTCTCTTCCCCTTTCCTCCATTCCCATCTTCTCTCCTCCTCTTCCATCTTTCCTCTCCTCTCTTTTCACCCCACAAAGCTTCTTATGTGTGACATATTTATGTATATGGATGCATTTATCCATACACTTAGGTGTAGAACTTCAGAGATGACATCATGGTATCATCAATCACTAGTTTTGACAGTGTTTCTCCCTGAATTTGAGTCTCCACTTTGATTTTGGGCTGGCTGATTAAAATAACACTATAAAAGGCCTTTCTCTAACCCCTAGTGCTGTGGTTACAAATATGCTCTGCACACCCAGCATTTACATGAGCATTAGGTTAGGGATCTAAACACAGAAGACTCTTTATGTTTTCACAACAGTTGCCTACAGACTCATCTCCCTAGGCCTGCTGATTTGTCTTCATCGACTTTAATGTCTCAATACCTGAATTCATCTAAATACAGTATTCTGAGGGTATGATGAAGCCTCAAGACAAATGAATCACAATAAACACAGGATATGTGCAAAATATGCTACTTTGTCCTAGACTTACTTGTGGTTATTTGTCAGTGTATATATTTGTATGTAGATAGGTGCTTGTAGGATCCAGCAGTTTCAGATTCCCTGAAGCTAGAGTTACAGAAATGAGGCACCTGATGTGGTTGTTCTAAACAGAACTCAGCTCCTCTGGGAAAGCAACAAAGTGCTTTTAACCTCTGTTCCATCTCCCCAGCCTCAAAAATGTGTTTGTAGCAAAAGAAGTCTGAATGAGGTCTCCTAGCCATGTTTTCAGCAAGCATGTAATTCCTAGCTTCAGAGTGAGTGGAAACTTTGGGGCTGTGACTGTCTGTGATTCATTCTTTGGGGTATATGCTGCAAACATATTGATAGTAATCACTCAAAAATACTTCACCTAAGCTGGTGTTGGCCAGGCTATCAGACCTGTCTCTAGAACTTATGTTGTCCTAGAACAAAGCTCAGAAAGACAGCGGAGCTGAGAGTTTGCTTATAGGTCATCACATTAGAAAAACCCACTGGAAATCCTAATAAAGTTCATAATAGACAGAAATCAAATAACTGTATCTGGTGTTTTATAAATGAAATTCATTATTCTCATCCTAAAATAGATATTCACACATGTTGCCTACTCTAATTACAGGCTATAGTTTTGATACTGACTATACCACACTACCAAGTGTCTTTCTGTTGTAATATTATTGAAAATCTTTTATGCCTAATTCTTTAGAATCTATAGTCTTTCCCTGAAATTTGAATTTCCCCTTTATCATATAAAATTGCCCCAAGAAACCACCAGCATGACGCCATTGTTCAGTTTTATGGTTCTACAGATTTTAAGATGAACACAGTCTGCTTTTGTATTGTCAATCATTCCATTTAGTTTGCAATATTTATCAGAATGGCATTAAAATTACTATTTTCCAAAAGGAAAAGAAGCATAAATTTTTAATTCACTTTATAAGGAATCACAGAAAACCCTTATCCTTTTGAAAGGATTTATTATATCTTTGTAATTCAATTTAATTTACTTCACCAAATATTTTTCTAAGCATTTTTCACACCCAGACATTATATGTTGTCCTAGGGGAAGAATATAAACACAATATGGTCTTCTTTCTTTAGGAGTAGGACTTCTATTTAAATTACAAGCATCATATGATAACTGCAGTAATGAAATAAAGTAAAAAATAGAGGAAGTATTTGAAAGAATAAGGTTATGATTTATTCTTTTTTACAAAAGTTCCTGATCAACAAATATATAAATAAATACAAACACACACACACAGGCATGCATGTGTTCATACACATATACACACAAACAGAAAGCAAGGGTTAGTGCTATCTTTTTGTAGCTATTGAAGAAATTTACCATAACCTTGGTAACATTAAATATCAAGTCTGCATTCTGTCATAATTCTAGAGTCCCGAAGTCAAAGAATTAAGGTCAAATCAAAATATTTACAGGGTGATATGGCCCCAAGAGATTCCTGCAGCTGCAGGTTCCTTACATTATCTGTCTTGTGATGACTAATGCCATCTAAATGTCTGGACATATTCCTTCAACATATATATATGGTCATTTTGTAAACCTCTCTTCTATGTGCCCATCCTTCTTTATCTCCTTTGTAAGGGTGCTTGTGATAGAACTCAGAGCCCTTCTGGATAACCCAGGATATTGTTGTGTCAACATCCTTAACTTAATTGCATTTTCTGTTACATGTATAGCTGGAAGGAAATAGAAATGAGACTATTTGGAACCACCATTCAATCCAATATGATGGATAAATGAGAAAACTACAATAATGTAGATTTAAGGGCCAACAACTATACCAAGCATGCTGATTATGAGAGCAAAGAAATCCTAAGCAATAACAAAGCAACTGTATTCCATTAATTATGGTGATAACTGTGATCTAGTTAAACAAAACATTCTTCCTAGCTTCTTGTAAAAATTTTGCCTCCTAGAAATTTATTCTGTGTTTACACCATGACTTACAAAGATTCAATAGGTTTTAATATTTGTTTGAGATTATTCCATTTCTTTTTCAATTAAACAGAGGAATCCCTCTGTTCCTTGCTTCAGGCTTTCAATCAATCACAATTTATACATTTATTCACTATGTATTTATTGAATTCAGTGAGTCATGCACAGCCTTCTATGCAGAAAGATATGAATGAGAAAACAGAAGTCCAAGACGGTTTCAATCCTTCATAGAGTACTTAGCAAACTAGAGTGCGGTATATGCTCAATGTGTAGTAAATAAAGTGTAGCTCGCACTAAGGTAGCACTAAGTTCTATATGATATATTAATGTATTTGTGGAGATGACAGTATTTCTCACAGATAAACGTTAGTATGTTTACATAACAGGACAAAAGCATAGAGAATCTCAAAATTTTTTAAAGTCATATGGGAAATGCATATGTGCTTGGAATTATGGGCTCAGAAAGGTATAAGAACTGTGACTATGCTGACGTCTGAGATGAAACTCTTGGTTGGAGAGAGAAAAACAAGCAAAATCTGAAAAACTATCCTAAGTTCTTTATAGGCTGGAATGGATGGATGTAGGAGGGAAGATGATCATCACATGATATTATATTATTTCATGCTCTTGGTTAGCAAGTTTTGTGATAAATGGAACCAGAATTTTTCTCTTTTCCTCCAGAAAGAAGACCAATTTCTTTTTAGATTGTGTGTTTTCCAAGTGCTATACATTCTGCTTAGTTATCTTTGGGCTATGTCTACTTCACGCATTCTGCACAGAATTACCTATTCACAAGTCATGATGGCATCCCAGACATTCATTAGTCTGGTATTGGAAAATAAAATTACGGAGTTTCCTTGAAGCATCCTCTCTCATATTTGAAAATATTTAGTGGCACAAATGGGTTCATCTTAGAGGTAAATTACCATGTATGCATTTAACAGATTATTTTAATAGTTTCTTTACTGTTCTGGTTAGAACTTGCTTTACAAAACTGTACTTCTTCCTACAGTGGATGGAGATATTGTGAATGCCTCCCACTGATCCAAGAGTTGAATTTCTTTCTTCTCTACAGGCAATTGGACTATTAAGGGCTTCAGAGAAAATAGTATTTGAAATTTGGATTTTATAGACTAGAAGGAGAAAAATTAAAAAACAACAGGATGGTGTGGAATATGATTTCATATAAGCTTAGGTTTAAGACTGACTATGGGTAATTTTTATCCTTATCCTTTATGACGTGCCAGAACACAGCTCATCTCTTTAAATGTCTGCTCCTTGCCATTAAGTTAGAATCATAATCCAGTAATAACTTTTAGGTACCATTCACACAGGTACAAAAAGCACAATATACTTAAGTGTGCTAATTATGTGTCTGGGAGCTATTGAACATGGCATTCTCTTACTGTCTGTAGGCAAGGACCAAGAGGAAATAGATGACTATATAAATCTGAAGTTACAGAGAAATGTATGTATGGAGAATTGTTGGCAAGGGGCTTCAAAATACAAGTGAATCAACATGTTAGAATGAAGAATAAGAATGTACAGAAAAGTCTCTACATCAATGGAATCTATCATGCCAACTGTTTACTTCCCAGGAACCCACTGAGAAGGCAACAAATAATTCATATAAAGTATTTTGAACTGAGCAATCATGAGATAGAAGATATAAAATCATATTGATACTGTTTTTTTTAATAGCTGGTTAGAATTAATCAGTCTTTAAATTGTCCAAATTTGTCTAAACTATTTATTTGCAGTGTGTTAAGAGTTTTAGATGGATATTTATTATACCTTTTCTAGGTTGTTCTTGTATCAATTACGTAAATGACTATATCTGTACAAAATAAAGACTGTGGGGTTAGAAAGCCCAGGTTTGAAAAACGTAATTTCTTATGAATCCTTAACAAATAGACTAACTTCCTTCAGTCACATTGCTCACTTGCAAAGGGAAAATGCAAACTTGAGTTCCTCATTTAATCTCTTGTGAGACTATTTTTGTATCACACCCACAAAATGACCATGACTTCCTACTAGTCTACTCCTTTCCTCTCTCTTACAGATACCATGTCCTGGTCACTTACCAGGATGTGATTGTTAGCAAACTAGACAATTCTCTAATACCTTCAATACCACAGATTCCACTTAAAACCTGATCACCTGCTATGCCTTTTACATTGTCAACAACTATAAGCATTAGCAGTTTGAATTCAGCTGACAATTTTCTTTCTTTCTTTCTTTCTTTCTTTCTTTCTTTCTTTCTTTCTTTCTTTCTTTCTTTTCTTTCTTTCTTTCTATCACATCGTAAGGTTACACAGAGGTTATAAACACAAAAAGGCAGGATGTGGGGAAGGGAATGGCACCAGAGCATAGGTGTTCAGGGGGAGTACAGATACCTTTCAGAACAGGGTATCAGCTGAGTGTAGGTTCAGGGGACAGGTCACTATGGCTCTGCCTATGATTCACTTGACCTTATCTAAGTTGGTAGGTATTGTCCTCTGAGGTTGCCTATTTATAAGACCTATGACTACTCAGTCTGGTAACTTTCCACAGAAGCTGCCTGTTTACAATAGCTTATAGCCTTCTGTTTCAGTGTTTTTCCACAGAGACCCAAGACTTTGTGTTAGCATGCATGTATGTCAGGCCTATTGTTGATTTTAGGCCTATGTCTGATTTTAGGCCTTTAGTATATATGCCAGGCTATTCCTGACATCTCCTCCCTTCTCTAAGTATAGAAGGGCCTTGGCGATTCTATTTTTGCAAAGGCGGGGATAGAGGCCTGACCTCCAATAATTGAAGGAGACCTTGTAATGGCTCCGGTCCTCCTGTCGTTGTCCAGTGAGGCATGAGGACCATACCCATCCCGATGTCTTTTTCCTGGAGAGGGGATACTTTTGACATCAACCCCTATGCAGTCAGCCTTGTCCCTCAGGGAACCCAGATAGTAGCTCCCCTCTTAAGGGAAGGTCTGTTCCTGTGGAGTTAATCAGAGGAAGAACTTATTAGATCAGCAGTTATTTTTTAACGTTCCAAACCACAAAATGATATTTTGTTTAACGGTATGTATGTAAACTGTTTTAGTGTCAGCTGAAAGTGTACTAATTTGCATTTGCTTTGAGAGCTCGAGGGTAAGATGATGGTTCTGAGGGTTTCTACCTGAGTAAGAATGCACTATTGTCTGGGTGATCATGTCCAGTTTCTCTCTTTGTCTAAAACTCTGTTCTGTACCACTTAAAAGGTGTACTTTGTATTAGTAAAAAGGAAAATAGTCAATGTAGAGGGTCAGAGAGAAGGCTGAGCTTTTAAGAACACTAACTGCTATTTTAGTAGACCTGCATTTGATTCCCATTACCTACATGACAACTTACAACTGTGTAAAATTTCGATAATAGGGGATTGTCTTTGTGTATCAGTAAACGATGGGCATATACTTGGTACATACACACATGTTCAGACAAAAGACTTATACATGTAAAATAAATCAATGTTTGTTTGTTTTATAAGTCACCATAGTCTGTTTTCTGTCAGAAGAAACAAGTAATGTGTTTAAAAAATACTAGGGCAGTCATTGAGATGACTCAGTCCTTAAAAGTAATCTGCCACCAGTCCCAATAGCCTGACTTCAGTCATCATGGCACATAAAGGGTAAGGAGAAATATGACTGCCACAAATTTTTCTTTTGACTTCTTCATGTATACTGTGGTAAGGAGTCCTCTAGTCTACATACACTCACATGTGCAGGCACACACACATGCACACACACACACAAACACACACAAGAGAGAGAGAGAGAGAGAGAGACAGAGACAGAGACAGACAGAGTCAGAGACAGAGACAGAGAGAAAATAAATAAAATGTAACAAAATTAAATAAAAAGTAACACTAGAAGATGTTTACCATAAATTAAAATCTCAAATCTGGGGAAACATAGTCAAACAGTCTGACCAAAACAGAAGATGACAATGTTTTCTAATAAATCTTTTCTTGAGGATATCCTATAAACTTGCTACTACAACTAAGGTTTAACAAACACTTAGAGTTCAAAACAAATATTTGAAGTATACTAGCAGTTTCTTGAGCTCAATGGAATGAGATGGGAAAGAAAACAGCCATTGATTTTTTACCTGATGCCTTATGAGAAAATGGCACTTTAGAGGGAACCTGAAGGAAGATATGATGGTGATAGCCAGAGAGTAACGAAGGGCACTTTAGTAGGAAGGAAAGTGGTCAGTAAAAGGAATGGTTATGTCCAAAGATTGTGGTCCATGAAAGAATGCTTCCACAGTTATGAAATGAAGAAATTTTGACATGGATTCATTTCTCAAAGATCGATTGATTGTAGCCCTATACAAAAGGAGCACAAAATGGGCACTTTCTTTATTGAAGGAAGGTCAGAGTGACACAGTAAACTCTATGATCTTGATGAAACATTTCTGATGACCTCTGTTGAAAAGAATGTGTATTTGGTCATGGTGCCTTCCCAACTGCCTTTGCCTTCTGTTTCTTGAGTTCTCCCTTCATGTTAGCCCCTGAATCCTTCTTCTACTAAGTACATAAGGTTATTGAATCTTAGTCCCTTGTGGAAATATGTCCTACCCAAATGAGTTTAACCTATCAACTCCCTTTGAAACTTTCCATATCATCCCATTTGTGGTTACGTAAGCAACATGTGTTCTTTGCTTTCTATCTAAATTCTTTTATCATCCTTAGCTACACATTGAAGTATCACATACTGCATAGTCACACATTCCTCTTCTCTACCCCTGTGATGGTTGTTCTAGGTTGAAACTCGACTGCATATGGAATTAACTAAAATCCAAATATATGTGCATATCTGTGAGGGAAGTTTTTGTTAATTAAATCATTTGAAGTTGAAACATAGACTTCTAATATGAACCTTTGTAGTGGGACCTTTAGTCCAGACCTTTTGATGTGGGAAATTGCACCTTTAATCTGGGCTATATCTTCTGCTGGCAACCTATAAAAAGGACATGGAAGAAAGTAGCTTTCTCTCTTTTTTCCTGCTTGCTTTGATGTTGCTAATAAGTCCATTCCTTCACTGGCATTAGAGACTTCGTCTTCAAGAGTCTGACTTATACTGAAGATCCGCTGAAATATCTACCATCATAGATTTAACAACTACTGAATTCTTGAAGCAGTTATTACTGGACTAAGTAACAGTTTGTAAAAATCCTCTGTGTGTATATGTAATATGTAATCATTTTATAAATTCTGTTTTTTAGAGAATCCTAATACAGCCACTCAATATTATTCCTATTTGATTTACATGGTCTAAAGACTAAAATTTCCTTTGTATGGTGTAAAAATAAAACAATGAAGACCTTTGAATTTTATGCTACTCTTTGTCTTGAGAGTACAATGTCTCATTGGAAGCAATTGTGTTGTAGTTCTTCTTTTACCCATATATTTACGGAATCATAAAATCAACCCTAATATACATCCCTCTCTAGCATGGCTGCGTCAGTTCTCCAGCTTCTACCAGAGGAATTTGCAGGTAATACTCTGAATTGGCCAAGACAATTTCCATCATTGTATACACACAATTGCCATAGTTCCTGGCAAGTGTATTGTTTAGCATATAACACTTTCTCTGAAAATAGTCCAATAAGCTAAACGTTATTTCCATTTTAAATATGATAAATGTGTCTACCAAGGTTTTTATTGGTTATTTTATTTATTTACATTTCAAATGTTGTTCCTCTTCCTAATTTTCCCTCCACAAGTCCTCTATTTCCTTTGCTTATATGAGGGTGTTCCCCTATCTACCCACTCATTCCCACCTCACCACTCTAGCTTCCCCTTACACTGCGGTATTGAGCCTCCACAGGACTAAGGGTCTCCTATCCAAATGATACCAGATAAGGCAATCCTGTGGTACATATATATCTGGAGTTATGGGTCCCTCCATGATTACTCTTTCCAACCAAGGTATTTTATTAGAAAGTGATTATGTCTGGTTTTAAACACTAACTTGGATGGTTCTTCAATGCTGTATTATACTGGTCATACCCCACAGAACTAATGCAGAACTGAATGCTATTGATAATTTTGGGGTTAAATTGATGGTGGTGTATGGTTTACAAGGACATTGCCATTGTTAATGTTATTTTTGTCTTTGAATTTCCTTCCAGTTTTCCAGAACAAAATATTATGTACACAGATGTCTTACTACCATTTCTGTTGTTGTAGTAAGACACCATTAAAAAAAATCTTGGGAAGAAAGTATTTATTCCACTTCACATGTCTCAGTCAAAATTTGTCATTCATCATGAAGAATGTCAGAGCCGGAACCTAACATCATGAACCAATATACACACTCTGTGTGTGCGTGTGTGTGTGTGTGTGTGTGTGTGCACACGCACGCATGCACACACGCTACTTACTGGCTTGTTCATCCATGACTTACCTATTCTGCTTTCCTATACAATTTAAATCTGCCTACTCAGAGGTGGAATGCCCTACCCTGTGATGTTGGCCCTTCCACATCAATCATTAATCAAGCACATGCCCTATTTATTGACTTTCCACAGGCAATCTGCTTGGGGCATTTTCTCAATGGAAGTTTCTCTTATCAAATAACTCTAGCATGTATCAGGTTGACAAAATCACAATTATTGGGTATGCCTTATCCTCAAAATCAAGTTGTAATTAATTCAATGTGCATTTCTTGAATGATAAATGATATTGAGCATTTTTCCTGGGCTTACATGCTATGTGTACATCCTGTTGGCAATGAATCTAATAAATGATATTTTGTGTCCACATATTTGTCAAGTCTGAAATTGTAGTATCCAAATCCAAGTAAGTTTGAAGATTTAATCAAAAAAACATGGGTGACACATTTTATATCTCTCATACTGGATACATATCTTAAGATAGTATTTTGCTTCATGAATATATATGACGACGATTTATTGATTTAAATAGTGTTGATTTTGAAAGCATAACTTGAGTAACTCATGCTTTCATTTGTTATGACCCCCAAAATGCAAAACAGTTGAATATGAAATAAGTTGATAATTCAAGGATGTAATTTTTTGTTACTTCTGGAAGGTTAAAAGGGACCATAAGGAACACAACTGACTAGCTTTCATATTTTATGAAAGTACAGGTATTTATGAAACTTCAGAGAGTATTTTGCTCATTCAGAGCCCTCTGAGGTACCCACGGGCTTTGAAAGTTGAGGTTAAATCCCACAAATCTAATTTCAGTAATTTTTAGAGTATAGGTTCTTTTTGGTTTCAAAAAAAGCTTGTAACTAAAAAGTTGATAAAAAAAAAAAAAGCAGAAAATGTTAATTGTCTCACTAATTTCTATAATTGCAAGGTTATTCTCATCAAGTCAATCACTAGGTAATGTTTAAAGAAATTGAAATCATTATGAACTACACAACAGAATGAAGTCTTGGAGAGTTTGGGTGGCATATTATATACTCTAGTTTGTTAAATACGTGAGTTCACAGGGTCACAGAATTTTTTATAAAGAGATGTTGAAGGTTTTTAATGGAGTATTCTACTCTGTGAGAAAATTATCCCTTGAGAGATCAACTTCCTATGATGCCTTGATCAGTCTTGTATGTGATTGGCATGGAATGCTTGGTTATCCGTTTTTGTTTCATTTTATACTTAAAAGAGCACAATTTCAAATGTTTTACTTGAAAGAGTACATGTCTATTTATACATTTTGCTCCTGTGCTTTAAAACGATATTTTGTTTATTCATTCATTTATATATTCATTTTTTGACAGAATGATATTGTAAGTCCTTCCACATGACTTGCTGTAGAGTAATGCCCAATTAATGTGTATTGAATGAATAAGCTGAGGAAATATGGCCATGGGATCTAAAACACAGCCTTCTTTTATTCCAGTAAATAATTTAACAGATCAAAGTGAGGGGATGACTTCTGTTTCTGGGACACTTTTCTACAAAAAAATTCTAGATCTACACAAGGAAAATTTCAATATGGTTACAGTAATGTTCTGTATACCCTGAGAAAAGAGTGATGTCTGTTCAGTAAAGTACTTAGAGTAGACTGAATTGCTCTTGATCATGAGAGATGATAAAGAAATATTATGTATGGTGGTTGAATTAATGTACAGGAAAGTTAGACCCAAACTAAAACTAACAATGAGTTCATTCTTCATTCCATTTAATGGATATTTCATATAAGAGCATTACTGGCCAGATGCTGATTGCATGTAAAGAAATGCAAGAGGCAGTGTCACTAATCTAAAAGAGTTTATTATCTTTTTTGTAAAGAGAGAATGCTGCACCCTGAATTACAATATGAAAACAGATGGTTTTGTTTTGTTTGTTTTGTTTTGTTCTGTTTTTCTTGTTTGTTTTTGTTGTTGTTTTCCTCAAAATCCTATAGTTCCTGATACAGAATTATTTAAGTTTTCTTGTTTGCTAATTATATAGGTTCATAGAATGTTCTCAAATTATACACAGTATGAACTTGGCCTTGAAAAATGAATAGCACTTTCCCATAAAAAAGGGAAGAAACTATTAAATATGTGGCAAAAAACAAAATTAAATATCCAGTTGTACCTCATTTACTTAAATTTCTAATCCACAATGAAACTGGGGTTATACTGATATCTTTCCTAAGCACCAGCTCCATGCAGACAACTTTGAAAGGGAAAAAACACACATATGACAGGTACCATCCAGGTACTGATGGTCAATGATTGTAGTAGTCACAGGCATGTAGAATTACTTTGAATCAAAGTCAATAAAGGTTTTTTCTGAAAAGGATTAGACAGTAAAGATTTTAGGCTATGTGAATCATGATGAGATTTTAGGATGTGTGAATCATGACCATGGAGAAATTCCAAGGTCACCTCTGACCTTGTAACAAGAAGCAATCTGTAGGTTGCATGCAATTGTATGGGTGTATCTTCATCTGAGTAAAACTACTCTTACCAAAATAGGTACAAAACATGATTTGGGATACATGCTGCAATATGGCTGTCCATGAAATAAAAATTGTAATGACTTTATGATTAAATCAATATAGATGGAGAATTGATTACTTTGTATTACTTAAAAAAGATGACCAGCGCCGGGCGGTGGTGGCGCACGCCTTTAATCCCAGCACTTGGGAGGCAGAGGCAGGCGGATTTCTGAGTTCGAGGCCAGCCTGGTCTACAGAGTGAGTTCCAGGACAGCCAGGACTACACAGAGAAACCCTGTCTCGAAAAACCAAAAAAAAAACAAAAACAAAAAAAACAAAAAAAAAAAAGATGACCAGCTTTACTGAAAAGAAATTCAGATGAAAAGAACAAAAAACATTGTGTTATTTGCACCACGGTGCAAAACAAAAAACAACATAAATTCAGAAATGGATGGAAGATTTGCTATCCATCTATAGACCTACACATTTGTCTGAAATTTTGTGAAGTTTTAAAAGAAAATCATATGTGTAGATTATGCTACATATTTTTATTTTGTACATTAATTACAAATATATATTTTTCAGGCCTAGCAGTCACTATAAGTAACATTAGTTTTTTTTCTATTTTGCAAAAGAATTCTCCATCTAGCTTGCTAAGCAACTTGCCCACTTAGTAAAATAGCTAAGACGGTTTTTGAGTCACAGAAATTCACTTTTAGTCTTAATGTGCTTGCTTTCTTAACTCTGTGATGTGCTTGATCTATAATAAGAAAATTTAATATGTGCATCCTGTTTTTGTCTTTCTGAATTTAAGAGTTTCCTCAAGGAAAATGAATGCATATTATCTCAGTGCTGAAAATTAGCATCCCCGTAAATCTCAAGCAGTGTATGACTAGAGAATGATCCAACTAAATACACCACAGTTCTCTAGAATGTAAGGGAGGCTTCTGTGAATATAGGGGAATATATAACCAAGAACATATTAAGGGAAGAGATCTATGATGCTTTAGGAATACACAGGAAGATGCATTGAGTTGCGCGTTAATCCCAGACTCTTATATTAAAGAAAGACCCCACAAATTTAATATATAATGCTTGCATATCTGCCCAGAAACACCAAATCACTTCTAGACTTCTTATGATACAGTATAAATGTTATAAGATAGTTATTATACATGGTATTGTATTTAATCAGTAAATTTCCATTGTAGACATACCTTCACATGTCTAACTACACAACATGCAGAAGCATCTAAGTATCATTTTTTCAGCATTTATATATTACTTTGCTCATCTGCATTTTGTTCTCATCGGGTACACAGCTGAGTTTCAAGTTTTCCGTTATGGAATCTTATGGAATTTTCTTTTCTATTTCATTTTAGATTTATGTGTTGGTTGAATTCACCGATGCAGAACCCATGCATGCACTAAGCTAGCATTGTATACTATAAAAAGTAATGAGAGCTAAGCAAAACATTCTTATTCTTTGCTATACATTGTGCTCAGGCATCATTATTTGTGTATATACCTTAGGCAAAAAGTGTGAATAATGTTCTTGCTACTTTAACATTGTACTATTCAAAGAAAAGAAAATTGTAAATATGCTCTTCCCTTGCCTTCATGCATTTTGTCCTTGGTCTCTGAAGTGGTGTCTGGAGTGTTTTGTCCTGTCATATCTGGTTTCAATGGCCATTTGCTGCTTTGAGGCTACCTTGAAAAGCAATCATTGCATACCCTTGCTTACAGCCATTCTATTCCCTGCTGAGAGCCACAGCAGAGCAGGGTGAACATTACCTTCCATCTTGAGCAGCTCTGCTTTATGGTTTCATTTGCTTTGTTCAACATCATTTCCATCTTCCCTTATGCTTCCGTGGGATAATGGATGAGGGAGGTGATTGAACTGAAAAGACCCTGGCCAGTATCATGTTTGAAAATTGGGATTACAAGTGGCAATGAACAAGTGATTTCTTTTTAGTTTTCTAATTCTTGTAGATTCTAGAAAGTGTGCTTACTGAAG
This sequence comes from Mastomys natalensis, assembly GCA_021653895.1. Classification (NCBI taxonomy): domain Eukaryota; kingdom Metazoa; phylum Chordata; class Mammalia; order Rodentia; family Muridae; genus Mastomys; species Mastomys natalensis. Next base: position 399,239 of record JAJTUV010001086.1, read on the forward strand.
ATAAAACCGGTTAAAAACAGCTGACATTTCCTTGGACACTGCTAAAAATTATGAGCAGACACTGGTTTTCACCAGGGATGTGACAGAGTAAATGGAGAGGGATGAACTACTGAGCAAGCACAGGGAGCTGTCTTGGACTTTGGTTCATTTTTTTTTTCAAGCTCCTTTGCACAGTTGACATATCTGGGAAGCTTATATTCAACTCAGTTGGCCCCAGGTCCTCTATAGAGCATAATTTTGTTAATTTGTACTTGAATCCACACTAAAAATGAAGGGTTTGATTGTTTTCCAGACAATTGTAGCTAAGTGTGCTAACTACATTTCTGAAGACTTTATTTCGGGGATTACTTTTGGATGAGATATTTTAAAGACATATCTCCTATCCTTCTAATAGACTCTTCTTACTTCCTCAGCTTAAGAAACTTCACTGAAGCTATTGCTATTAGAAGCATTTTTTGATATTTTATTTACATTTCAAATGTTAATACCCCATTTCCCCCAACCCCTGGCCCAGGAACCCCTATCTCATCCACCTTCCTCCTGTCTCATTCCCCTACTCCCACCTCCGACCCTCGAATTCCCCCACTCCGGCATCCAGCCTTCATGGGACCAAGCACTTTTAACCTAAGTCCATTTTGTTTGTTTTCAAAGGTACACAGGGACAAATTGGCATTTGAATGATACCAGCAGCACTTCTTATCTTATTTATTAATATATTAATCTAACTATTTCTTTTTTACAAACCAAAATTTAAACTCATATTGACATACACATTAATACAAACATAATAAATGACTTTTCTGGTCCTTGAATTAAAATTCTTAATCATTGCTTTCAGAAAAGAAAATAATTTGTTTTACTTTTTGATATTTTTTATTCTTTATTCTTTTTTTACAGTCCAGATTTTATCCACCACTGGGTCCCACACCTTCCCCTTGCTCCCTGTTTCCAAGGGGATGTCCCCACCTCCAACCCCACCTCACCAGATCTCCCCAGCCCTAGGACCACAAGTCTCTCTACAACTAGGTGCATCTTTTCTGACTGAATCCAAACCCATCAGCCCTCTGCTGTATAAGTGTCTGGGGCCTCATATCAGCTAGTGTATGCCACCTGCTTAGTGGCAGTATCTGAGATTTCCCCGGTGTCCAGGTTAGTTGAGACTGCTGATATTCCTACAGGGTTGCCTTCCTCGTCAGCTTCTTCTAACCACAGGGGTCACCAGCTTCTGTTCATTGGTTGGATGTAAATATCTTCATTTGACTCTTTCAGCTACTTGTTGGGCCATTCAGAGGACAGTCATGATAGGCTCCTGTTTGTAAGCACACCATAGTATCAGTAATGGTGTCAGGCCTTGGGGCCTCCCCTGAGCTGGATCCCAATTAGGACATGTCACTGGATCTCCTTTTCTTCAGAGTCTTCTCCTTTTTTGTTCTTGCAGTTCTTTCAGACAAGAACAATTCTGGGTCAGAGTTTTTGACTGTAGGATTGCAACCCCATTCCTCCACTTGATAACCTATCTTTCTACTGGAGTTGTACTCTACAAGTTCCCTTTCCTCACTGTAGGGCATTTCATCTAAGGTCCCTCCCAAAAAGTCCTGAGAGTGTCTCACCTCCCAGGTCTCTGGTATATTCTAGAGGGTCTCCCCACCTTTTACCTCCTGAAGTTGACTGTTTCCATTCTTTCTGTTGTCCCTCAGGGCTTCAGTCCTGGCCCTACCCCCCATACCTGATCATGTTCCTATCTTCCTCACCCTGTCTAGTTTTCCATCCAGGTCTCTACCCTGACTCCTGTGATTGCTTTCTTCTCCCTCCCAAATAGGAATTGAGGCATTCCACTTGAACCATTCAGCTTGTTAATCTTCTTGAGTCCTGTGGATTGTATCCTGGGAATTCTGTGCTTTTTTGACTAATAGCCACTTACTAGTGAGTACATAGCATTCAAATCTTTTTGGATCTGAGTTACCTCAGTCAGGATGATATTGTTTAATTCAATCTATTTGCCTGCAAAATTCACTCTGGAAATCAATCTGGAGGTTCCTTAGAAAATTGGAAATATATTTACCTGGAGACCCAGCTCTACTACTCTTGGGCATATACCTAAAAGATGTCCTACCATGCCACAGGGGTACCTGTTCTACTATTTTCATAGCAGCCTTATTTGTGATAGCCAGAAGCTGGAAACAACCCAGATGTCCAATAGCAGAAAAATGCATACAAAAAAATGTGGTTCATTTACACAATGGGATACTTTTTGGTTTTTGTAATAGACTCATGTAGCCCAGGCCAACTTATACCTTCCTATAGAGATAAGACTGACATTGAACTTTTAATCTCCTTGCTTCCCATATACTAGCCTTATTTGCTTATCTAGCCATGCCTTGTTAATTCTGGAAAGATGTCATTTAAGGTGATTAATTAGGACCTGGGGCATTTCTATACCACCTATAATCCTAGAAGCAGAAAGCAAATTGCTGCTTGAGGTTAGGATCTCAGGAACACCCTGGACATCAAAGGAGAACCTAGAGAGGGAGAAGAGGCAGAAGGAAAGGAGAATACAGGAGAGAAAAAGGAAGAAAGGAGACTGGAGAGAAGAGGGAAGGGAGGGGGCAGAAAGGTAGATTCAAAGATTTCTTCAAGATTTTCAAAGAGAATGTAAACTATATCATTTGGATTTTTTGCTTGAAATTTTTATCACATTTGTTGATCTCAAATCCGAGTCATATAAATTTATTTTATTCTTCATTGATTTTAAAGATATTCTGATATTTTCTAAAAAATAAAACTTTCTGCATTATAGAGCTTTCTATTGTCTTCTCTCTTCTGATATCAAAATAAAATTGTTAAGAGAGACATACGATAAGAAAAGATTGTGCTTTAAATTTTCTGTAACACAAAAGACCTGTTATTCTTATGAAAAGAATGTAGCTTTATTATTCTATCAATAATCAGAACACATTTCTTAGCTTCTGAAAAGAATGACATACACACTGCTTCTCCTTACTGAAGTGGGAAATGCTTGCTTTTGTTAGACTGTATTTGTATAAGTCACTACCATGGTAGCAAAGCACTTTGACAAGCATGTGATTTTTTTTTAACACAAACAACTTGATGTCTCCAAGTTGAATTTTAATGTGTCTTTTTATATCAAAACAGAACACATTGATTGATTTAAATTTGTCATCTTTTTTGTTGTTATTGGAGGTAATCTAGAGTTTAACATGATTGTCCATTCAATAACATCACCCATTCTTTTGTAGTCATTATCTCTAAATCAAAGACTTAAGAACACAGTTGAATCTTATGCAAAACAGTGGAAAACTTTTTTTTTTTTTTTCCTTCACAAAGCAAATAATATTGAAATAGTGAAATCAAGTGTAGACCCAACAAAAAATATATAAATTATAGTCCAATATCCCTCATGAATATACATACAAAAATTCTCATTGAAGTAGTTGCAAACTGAATACAAGAGATATAAAAAAATAATATTCCATGAATAACTGAACAACTGTTTTTTTTTTTTTTTTTTAGAAGACCATACTCCAAATACAGGCTGCATGTTTTGGGATAGCCCCCACTCCAGATGTTTGAGACCTACATGAAAACCAAGCTGCACATTTACAACATATGTGCAGGGAGGCCTAGGTTCAGCCCATGGAGGTAGATCTGTGTAGACTAGGTATGCTCCACGGTTGGTGATTTAGTCTCTGAGAGCTCCAAGGGTTCAGGTTCATTTACTCTGTTGATCTTCCTGTGCAGTTCCTATCTCCTTAGGGCCCACAATCCTTCCACCTATTCTTCTTTAAGAGTCCTCAAGCTCCATCCACTGTTTGGCTCTGGATGTCTGTATCTGTCTGAGTCAGCTGCTGGTTAGAGCCTCTCAGAGGACAGCTTGCCGGTCTGTTCTCAGGCTGGAGGTTTAGCTCCTGGGAGCTCTGGTTGAATCTTTTGATACTCGTTCTAAAAAGGACAAAAGCAGTCTGGCGATACCTCAGAAAATTGAACATGGTGTTACCTGAGGACCCAGCTATACCCCTCCTGGGTATATACCCAGAAGATATTTCAACATGCAACAGGGCCACATGCTCCACTATGTTTATAGCGGCCTTATTCATAATAGCCAGAAGCTGGAAAGAACCCAGATGTCCTTCAACAGAAGAATGGATACAGAAAATGTGGTACATTTACACAATGGAGTACTACTCAGCCATCAAAAATAATGAGCTCATGAAATTCTTAGACAAATGGATGGAGCTAGAAAATATCATCCTGAGTGAGATGACCCAATCACAAAAGAACACACATGGTATGCACTCACTGATAAGCGGATATTAGCCCCAAAACACACAATACCTAAGATGCAACGCATAAACCTCATGAAACTCAAGAAGAAGGAGGAAGTGGAAAACTTTTATCCAGTGCCAACAAAGACTCAAAGAGTAAGTTAAGATGACCACGATGCCCATGGTAACCATGTGTTTTCTAAAGTACTCAGATGTCTATAGCAACATCCCTTGTGAGCTTGTTAGAAATTCTAATGTGATTCTGGAGAGATGACTCAGAAGTTAATGGACTTTACAAAATGACCCAGGTTTGATTTTCAGCATCCATATGGAGGTTAACAATAGTCTCTAACTCTCCAGTTCTACGGGTCCTAACTATCTCTTCTGGCCTCCATGGATAAATGTGATGCACATATACATGCAAGCAAAACACACACACCAATAAAATAAAATGGGCCTAAACAAACAAACAAAAAAGTGTTTTTGTTTTGATTTAAAGAAATTCAAATATGTGAATCCCGTTCTTGACCTAAGGAAACAAAATACCCAGAGTCCAGAATTCTAGTCTTTGTTTTTAATTTCAAAAAATGTTTTTACTGTTTATTTTTATGTGTATAAGTGTTTTGCTTAAATATACATAATTACACCTTGTGTATTTTTTCTTTTGGAAGTCAAAGAACTGATTCCCTAGAACTGAAGTTCCAGGTGATTGAGAGCTACTATATGAATATTGGAGAATAGAATCCTGATTCTCAGTAAGAACACCAAATACTCTCAAATATGGAGCCATCTCTTCAGGACTTCAATCCTCTGCTACTACATAGCAACATTTAAGCAAGCTGTCCCTGCATCAGAATTTTTCTGATGGTAGAGGTCATGGCTCTGGTAATCCTGTAGTCTTTCTTACCAGTAGAGGGAAGAGGTTCATTAATAAATGTGACAGCCTCCTGAACCACACCAAGAGCTATTCACTTATTATCTCTCAGAAGATAAAGTCAACTGATAACCTGTAAACCATGAAGGGCTAATTGACTCATCATTATTATAAAAATCCATCTCATTAGTTTTGTAGGTGTACCAATGAATAATTTTTGATCTATAATTGTTTATCAAACGCTTTCATCTTTTGTGAGTCTTATTTAGAATGATATTGTGGTGGGAATGGCACATATTGCTATTAATAAACGAGAACTAATCTTTAAGAAGTACAATTTGATGTGACAGGGAACAAAAATGATGACAGGTGACTCAGCTAACTTTCCAATAGCATATGTGGTTATGTGGAGTCCAAGAAAATCTGGTGTCATTTAACTAATTGATTAAAAGCAAACTCTAGGGGGAAAACATCTCTGACTTTTTAAGGCAGTTGGATTCTTTAGATACATTTTAGACAATCGTATTAATGTGGAATAATGAGGATGGAACAAATTTGCTTCATGCTCAGCAGAGATTGTGCTGTCAGCCTCATACTACTAAGGTTGCAGCTAAGGAGATGAGGCTAAAAGAAGCATGACTTAAAATGGTTTGTTGTTGGAACATGCTCTAACCCTGAGTTTTAAATCAACATTTCTATATTACTCTCCCAGCTACTTAAAGCTGTAACTTTGTTGTTTATAACTGTTGATTCCTGTCAATCATAATACTACTAGGTTTGCTTTTGGGAATCTACATATCCCTTATATCTCATTCCTTATGATATTATTTCTGATCCCTCTTTTCTAAGATGTAAAATTGTATACTTCCTGGATTTTTCTTCTAGCTTCAGGACAAACCAATAAAAAAAGTCTATAAACTTATTGCTAATTTTATGTCCTCTTAACTCTTTCACAGCAATATAGTTAGAGTAAACACAAACAAATTTTGACTTAGGTAAGAAGAAACTTTATAAAGAGATTAATAGTAGTAATAGTGGTTTTAGTAGTAGAAGCAGCATCAGTAGCAGCAATAATTTGTAAGAAAGCAGACATGAAAACTGAATGAAGGAAAAGTATTGGAATGCAAGAGACTTAAAGACCATACAATCTAAAAATTCATAGATTAGGCAGGAAGGGTATTTCCTTTTATAGAAAAGGGCAAATGATGCTAAAATCATCTCATGTAAGCAAGTGAGTGTACCGATGAGGTGAAGTAAAGGAGGTGCACAGAACAGGAAGAACACTGAAGAATTTTCACATCAAAGTGTGTCTGTTCCTGTTCTGAGTCAATGTTGGCTCTAGTGGAAGGTATTCTGAAATTCAAGGATCTTGGTGAAGGAGAATCTTAAGAGTTGGGAGCATATGGTACTATGAGGTCACTAGAGAATGTGATGACAGATGGAAAATGACAGTCTAGAATCTGTGTCTCAGACACAGGCAAATAAGGGGAGTCATATAAGGAAGACTACTTTCTACTAAGGCATTTTCCAGAGACACAAATAAGATGGTAGTAGGGTAGTTTCTTGGGGTCATTTTGAATGATCAGTGTATTTGAGGAACACAAAGCTGAAGTCAGTTTTCAACAATGTCATCTGTTCCATGCAATCCCTTGGTAATTAGTGGTAATTGAATGGGAAGAACAGTTCTCTGTTTATTTAAAGTTAGAAAGGAGTTCCTAAGATCACAACAGGAACTTTACAAATAAAAGTAGTTATCTAAGGCTTTGTTGAGACCTGGAACACTCCCTAGACTCACTTGAGGATTCTTTTGGCTAAATTCCTAAATCCTAGTATAATGGGCTTTTGGGGTCTTAGATAACATATTCAACCAAAAGCCAGGTTTTTTTTTTTTCCTGGATTGCTTGTTGTTTTGTTCTGTTTTTTAGTTCATGCCAGCATCTTATGCTGTCTCTTCTATCTTTCTCTCCAAATTTCTAATTGCCTCTTTTACAAGAATTCTATCATAGTATTGTCATAAATGGATCAATATATTTTTACTTTGTTCATAACTGCTCTGTAGACTTTGCAACTCTAGTTTGAGAATCTATATTACTGTGTCTGAAGAAATTATCACCGCATCTGGACTATGGATCTAAGCATGTGAGATTGTAAAGAATGATACCACATGAATGTTTTAATTCACACTGCACTTAAGACCCTGGCTAGGAAATGATGGGATCAAATTCTCATTATTTGTTGTTCTTAACTGAAAGTTATAGTTAATGTCATGTGGTGACATTTTGACAAACAACAGGTTGCATTTACAATACAAAGCCTAGCCTGTGTCAACTATAGATTTCAATTTCCATAGTAAGTAATTTCAAATTTCAAGATACTTGTGTAATAAAAATACCTAATAAGACAATTCTAGAACTGTTTGATTGAATGATGTCAATGCAATGCCTTCTTCATTTTTAGAAACAGTAAATTATTCAGCCAGACAGCAGTGAAATTCTTCGGGTGTGGCTTTTAGGCATATTCTCCTTTTTTTTTTTTTCCTAGAGAAGACACATGTATCTATTTTCTTTCATAAAATTAAAAAAAAAAAAGCTTAAAGATAGAGAATGATAGGTTATATACTGCAATGTATTCTTAAGATTCCAGAGTTCTTTCTACACATGTCCTTTGTTTTGTTTTAAAGAGGAAGTTTGATTAAAGGAAAGTTTGAGTTTCCATTGGAGGAAGAGTGTTTTTTATAATGATAACAGTCATTTCTAGTGGTAATCTTTTATACATAAAGAATGTTTCTGTTTGGAGCTCACTGGAATTTAACTGAAATGCATCTGTCCCCAGTGGGCTTTCTGAGGATCTAGTTAGGGAAGAAGAGGGATATAGTCTTAACAGCTGACATCTGGTAAAATTGCCTTCACAGAGGTCTTTTCAAAATGAATTCTAGAGACTTTTTTGGATATATTTTGTCTTTAGGAATGCTATTTGTCTTTTCACCTTTCTGTTTAAGTAACCTCTATTTCAATGTTTATATCAGACAATGTAGCATTCCCATTCATTGCTTTCTAAGTGCACATTCTAGGCTAAGTATCATAACTAATAAACTATATAAAATAAACTATATAAGAGGATACCTGAACAGTCTCTTCCCTTCTGTTTCTCTGTTGTCCTAGATAATTTTGTGTTTTCATGCAGGATCTACAGGTCCAGCTGACAAACTAAATTGAGACATCTGCATTTCAACCCCTTAGACATAGAAGCATGCTTGGTCCTCTGAACATGTGCCTTCATCCCCAGTATATACTCTAAGATTCTAAAGTCATTAGCTTGAGGACTGTAGTATCATGTACAAATTTGCTTCCTCCAATTTTAATTTCATAGTAATTCCCTTAGATTGTTGGGATGTATCATTTGTATAATATAAGGCACAATATGAAACAACTAGCTATATAAACTAACAAATCAATGGATAAATAAAAGGTCAAATAGCTTGGTATACCTAGATGAGGCTTTATTCAGTTATCTGTTTTACTTCCTGAGAGCTCCACTATCCCCCAAGGGGTAAACTCAATGTAGCTGTTAGGAAGGGCATCTTTGGCTTAAGATAAGACTCATTTGTCATTACCACCTGGGAAACCAAATCAGAGGTAAATCCTCCGAAATCTACAATCAAATTGCTTATAGTTTTGTCTCAGACTGATGGATGAATCTTTCAGATTTAAGCTTGTCTGTGACAAATTCTTATTTTTTTCCCCTAAATTGTGTTTCCCAAATTGGGAAAAATGTTTGAAGGCTGACAAAAATGACAAATGAAATCCCTGGTAGACACACACTCCTGTATTTATCCTGCTGCTTCCATATGTTTTCATGAATCAATTTTCATGTTAAGATGTAGGGTTTTTTTGTAGTTTGGAATAATTTTATTTTCAAAATGCTTACAAATTAATACATTCATTATCACCACTGGTGGTGGTGGAAGTCTCATCTCACATAGCTTTTATCCAGCCCTAATGAATTCAGATCATTCTAGAAAAATGAACAAAACTGCTAAGTAAACATAAATATTTGTGAAAGTCTATGTGTATCAAGTCTCTTGTTCAAATTGGTGCCTATATAATATAAAACATTACAACTCCCTCAAAAATCATGATTTATTTATTTGAGTATTTTTAGTTTAAAAGTATGTATGTATATATGTACAGATATGTGGTTACATGTGTCTAGAGTGGAGAACAAGTTTGCTCTCAATTATGAAGAGCCATGTACATTATTTGTTGTGATGAGGATTCTCACAGGGACAGTCAGGGTGACCAGAGATCCCCAGTAACCTCCTGTCTCTGTCTTAACACTGGAACTATTAAGCAAGCCACCACCACTCCCATTTTTTTTGTGTAGCATTGGAGCTCAAACTCCAATGTGTAGACACATTACTATCTGAAATGTCTCCTAGCATATTTATTTATTTGTAGACATGGGCTCACTTTACAGAGGTCAATGATCTAGAACTTATTTTGTCATCTAGAATGACTTTGAACTTTTAATAATCTTCTTGTCTCAGCTTCTTTGGTGCTAGAATTTCAGGTACAAGCCAACACATCTGACTCATGATGTGAATTTAATCTTGAATAAAAACTGTTATCTCTTTCTTACCCATTTTATGTGTTTGGTTTTATGAGAGACATTCAGTTAGCATGAATATGTTTATATCTGCCTCCTCCGAAAGGTTCTCTTAAGAAAACTAAGTCATACATTTTGTATAGATTATGAAACATTAAAATTTAAGTCAAAGATCTGACACATTTGAAACTGATACTGGGAGAATAATTTCATTCATTCCCAACCTTGTCATATAGGTAATTTCAACCAGATTTACTTGCAAGAAGTTGGTAAATGTAATAGGTAGAGAGAAATTTGTGATTCCAGAAATGGAATTAAATGGACAGCTAGTAAGTAGGGAAGTGGGAGAAAACAGAAGATTGACAGTTAGGAGCCATAACACTATACTATATGTATGAAACCAAAGTAGAAAAGGCACCTAATTCCTTACATTTCTTGTCTTTCATTAAGACTCAAAGTTTGAATAACTACTGTGAGAAAGATAACACTTAAACACAGAGATGTAAATATGCTTCTTTCATTTTAAGTGCTTTTTCTTAGGCAAGGATCTACTTTTTGATATGTAGCTTGATCTTCTGTTGAGCATATCAATTACCTGTCTATGACTGTGGGTGTCACTGAGTGCTACTTCATGTTTTACCAATCTAATAAGGACAGGGTTGACACTCTGAATACTTACCACAAAACATAACTTTTATCCTTTGCACATACTTCGTCATGTTCTAGACTCACTTTAGGATCTTACCTCCAGAACCCCAATGCCCCCATATACCTAAAACTTCATTTCTAGTGCTTAGTGTAGCAGTGGGAAAAAAAGGAAACTTTTCATTTCCTCTGCTTACTCAAGCTGCTTTCTCCCATGAGAATAAACTTCCTCAAATCAAGTGTAAGTAAAAATCTTCACTGTATATTCACTCCAGTGATCAGACATAAATAACAAATAGATAAATGTTGTTTGAGTAACTGAATAATCTGAAGAATGAATAGATTCATATACATGGATGAATATGAGCTATTATGTGCTGGAAGATGCATAGATAGTCTATACCAACTAGTTGTGGTTGTTTAGGTTTCATTTAAGGTTAGCAATTGTAAGCCCTACAAAGACTCTTGGGACTGGATCTGTTGTGCTTATGAAAAACTTATCAGCATTTTAGCTGCAATGCTTCTAAACTTTTGTATAAAAATGTTTTGTGTCTTGAGTTTTAAGAGGCACTGAACATATCTGGATGTATTAGGTTTCTCTAGAGGAATATGCCTGAGAGAATGAACTTGTTACAAAGGAGATTTATTAGATTGGTTTACATAGGACATAGTGTATAACCAAATAATGATCGCCAGTATAATAGAGAAGCTATGAACCTGGTAGTTGCTTAATACATATATTTGGATGACTCAGAAGACACAATATGATAATGAAGGTTTGGAGGAAATACCAGGTTATTTCTAACTCTTCAGTCAGTGTTAGAAAGCCAAATAATTAGGTTCGTATGTCAGCAGAAGATGGCAGCAACTGTGATATCCATAGGCTAGATACACTCACAAGCAAGAGGTGAAGTTAAACAGGCAAAAGGTGATAGATTTTTCCCTAGAGTTCCCTTATGTTTAGATCACTACATGAACATGCAATGCTCTCTGAGGAAAGCTTTTCCCCACTCAGTTAGTCTGACAAGAAACAGCGGTATAGTCTCAATCAAAAGCAATTCTCTTGTTTGATTCCAGGTCCAATCAAGTTGACAAAGAAATTTAAGTACCATGTAATTTCATGCTAATATAACAGGAAAAGCAATCAACAGAAGGAGGACACACTCATTTCGGTTGGTAATCTACATCTTCAGTTCTACTACTGAGATAAAGACCATGGCTAGAAGCAACTTGAGGGATAACGTGCTTATTTCATCTTACAAGATACAGTCTTTGATCAAAGTCAGGGCAGTAATGTAAACAGGTAATACTGGAACAGTACTTACGAGATGGCTTTTTCTGGCTTGGTGGGTTTGCTTTTTTATACACCCTAGGACTACCTACCCAGGGCTGGCTCCATCCAAGGTTGTACTTCCACATCACCCATCAATTTTCCCAGATGAAGTTCCCCCTTTTCAGATGACTCTAGCTTGTGTCAAGTTGACTAAAACTACATGCCGGGTTCTGCTTATATGCGTTTTAATAAATAATTTTATCTTTTCCTTATCACTAAATAGCATTGCATTGTTATTCTAACTTCATGTATAACAATTGTCTAAATTTAGTCTAGGTAGATCTATTGACCTTCAGTTGCAATTGGGTTGAAATTAAATTTTACAAAATTCAAGTGATACCAAGATGCTCAAGTTCCTGTGTTCCCTAAATTTATTAAGCAGATATTAAATAGGTAATTAAGTTGTGTCTTTTCCTTTCTTTTGCATATGTTTCAATTGTATCTAAATGCCTATCTCAGAATTTTTGTTATCTTTTTCTAGTGCTTATGTGATACTAAGACCAAAAGAAAACTGTTGATTTAGGAAAAAGTAGAATTCCCCAATAATTTACAAAATCATAAAGATATTTTAGTGTGTTAGAAGAAAAGCAAATTTTCATTATCACAGATAAGGAAAATTAGAGACACACTCTTTATAGCCATGTGTTTATCTCAGTGAAGTAGAAATGCTATTTGATTCAGGAGAGAGAGAGAGAAAAAAGAGAGAGAGAGAGAGGAGAGAGAGAGAGAGAGAGAGAGAGAGTAACAGAGCAACAGAGAGAGGGAGAGAGTGAAAGAGAGAGATTGTGTTTGTGTATATATTTGTATGTATGTGTATGTGTTGTTGGTGTGTTTAAATCAGACACATTTTCATGGTGTATCTAAATGAGTCATTAACTCAGCATTTCAAATGAGATAATTTTCTTTTAAAATTATTAGTTCTCCAATAATACTTATTACTAAAATGAATGGGACAAAGTTGTCATAATTATCTTCATTTTAATTTTGTTTTTATTGTTTGCAAAGAGGCCCCTTTTTTCATTAACAATCTATTGTTTTTTTAAATTGTAGCTAGTGAAAAAATATGATAAATCCTAACTCACACTTCCTCAGAATGTTTTCTTATTTTACATAGAATTTTTGCAGACATATTTTCCAAACTATGAAAACTGACAGTGAATCTAGTGACAAATGTCTTTCCTAGAAGAGACCAAAGTTCTTGGAAGCTAAGCACTCAGGGAGTATAGAGGAATTGTGCAAGTTTTAGGTAATCCTCAGCTACATAGCAAGGAAGGGAGGATGGGAGAGGGAAGAGAATGAGAGGAAAAGAGTAACAGTGGAAGCAAGAGGAGAAGAAAGAAAGGAGAAAGAAAAGTTGGGTGAGGAATACATTAAGAAAAGGTCTGTAGCTCAGAGGTTTCATTGAGAGTTGCCATTATCTTGGGTCTGCATTTCTAACCTCTAAAGTCATGAGAAAGTCTCTGTTTAAATCATCTTGTTTTTGGTACAGTATTAAAATATTTCAGGAACCTAATGTAATAGTCTCCCTCATCCATATTTTTAACTGTACTTTCATTGACCTGTGTTCAATTGAGCTCTTACAATATACAATATAAAAGCTCCAGAAATAAGCATTTCATGAGTACTATATCCCACATTATCCATTTCAGTAAAGCAGTTCATTGAAAGTGTGTGCTGCTTTACTCTTTGTCCAGCTCAGGACTTGAGTCATCCATGCTCTAAATACTACCACCCATGAGTTGGTTAGCAACCTACTTGTTTTGAATCAAATTTAAGCCATTGCAGCTGAAGTGATCCTTCTATAGACAACTTTAAGGATCCATGATTTACTAAAGAAGGATATCCCAGACTCAAATTGTGTGTAAAAGCAAAGGGTGTTTTATTCTGCAGATGTCCCTCATGCTGAGGTCTTACATTCTAAGATGGAGATGCTCAAATGAGCTCACAGGCCCCATTTAAAGTACATTCAGCTAATTCCTGGAAGGGATAGATGACATCTATCTTTGACTCTATCTCTATGGAGATTCCAGAATCATTTAGGAAGTCTGGAAACTGGTCCTGATCCACTGCCCTTGCCTCAGGCCAGCCAGGCATCAGGGGCAGCTTCTGAGGCCTGGACTTGTTTGGACTTGCCCAGTTCTTTGAAACAGAGATTTAGGACTGGTCTCCTAAACTGCCAATCTGAAGCCTGTCATGGAATCAGCCGCCATGTTTATATTATTATGAAAAGAATGTTTGCCCATATTCCCATCAAATTTTTTCTCTATCAACTAATCCTGTATACGTTGTATCATCTTACACCACCAGGAAAAGACAGTGATTTTTTTTTAATGTGATATTTCAAAGGGGAAATATTGCAGGCAGATAACCACATTTGTGAGAAATTCTTTTAAGAGTTCTATTTGTTATGATAATGTACAGATTTTTATTTTACCTGATTTATAAACTCAATATGTTATCAGTATGGGTGCATAAGATAAAATACAATATATATGCAACTTAGTACCACTTACTGATTTAAGTTTCTCTTGAGGGTTTTATATCATCCTTATAGGAAAGTAGTGAGTACCACATATTCCTTTTAAGACAAATTACCTTGTAATTTTGTTGAAAATCCAAGGAAGAGATTCATAGGACAGTTATCCTGATGGATACTTCAAGCACACAATTAGAATTTAAGAAACTTTGAATGATTTTGAAGGTGCTTATGATTATTAGTCTTAACTATTTCTTTTCCTCTTGAGAAATCTGTTTTCCTTAGGCTGTGCATGTTATTCATGGACTTTGAAAGAGTGGTGTCTTGGTGTATGCCAGAGCCCAAGTGTAGAATGAATTTGTCCAGTGTCATTGAGATGTCCCTAATCTCCAGAAACCTTCATATCTTTAGCTTTGGCCACATTTAAGAGATTAACAACAATGGACATTGCTTTCATGGGTGATTAGTTTCTCTCTCTTTCCCGCTTTCTTCTCTCTCTCTCTCTCTCTCTCTCTCTCTCTCTCTTCTCTCTCTCTAACACACTCACAGAAAGAGAGAGAGAGAGAGAGAGAGAGAGAGAGAGAGAGAGAGAGATCAAATAATAGGTATACAGAAGCCATTTTAAGACCCAGATATCCAGATATCTAATAGAAAAATGAAATCTTTTCATTTTCTGAACCAGGTTATAATGTTGAGTTTGAGATCAGACATTTAGGTATCTTCTAATTATTATGCGCTTTGGATTACACACAGAAAGTCAAGCACCTTTTACATTAAAATAAATCATCTGTATCCTCATTACTATTCCAGGAACTAACAATGGTGCAGTGATTTGCATCATGCTTCTATCACATTGTCCTATTCAGTAGTGATTAATAGAGTAATTACTTAATAAAAGGAGATTAATTCAATTTATGTAAATTGAGAAACTTTGTTTAAAAATAACAAAATACATTTTATTTTACTGTGATCATGAAATTAAAACACAGCCTTGGTTGAAAATTTGAATCAGATAAATAATAAAGGAAATAAACCACCCACAGCTGATCTACTTTTATATTTTAATTTCTATTATTTTTCCATTAAGCTTTAATAGTTGTGCTTAAACAATAATTGTGATTTGTTAGCTTCCTGTTTCTACTTGCCACTATAATAGTTTTTCATATTATAGAGACTATGCTTCAAAGCACGATTGTAGGCGTAATATTTTTATATTGTGTGCAAAGTTTGCCCTTATTTTATTCAAATGCTGATTTTTCTGCCCTCATAATTTGTTTCAATCTGAACATGCTTTGCCAAGAACATCCTGTCTCAAGTTTGTGTAAACAGTTCTTACCATTTATTCTCTGACTTGTCAATAAATGCTGATCACTCAATGGCTGAGCAGAAGGAAGAATAATGTGGTATGTCTGTCATCAAAAGGACAGATAGAGAAAGAGAGCCAGATTCAGATCAGTGAAGAGGATGAAGGAATTGGAGCCCATGAGGAAGGAGTCCAGAGAGACATCTGGAAACATACCTGAAGCCCAAGGATCAAGATCAATAATAATATGCAACTATTATGGGATGGAACTGGGAGGTAGCCAAATTAGCATAGAAGATTAAGGTAGGTCATTTAATTGCTCAGCTATTGAGGTATAACTTGAAATGAATCTTGGTTTCTATGTGATTATTGGGGACTAGCATAAGGTAAAGAAATAAAGCTGCCAGATTAATTCTCTGCTTACATTTTTATTAAAGATAAATCAATTACATACATCTTAGATGACTGCACACTATTACTTTATAAAGCATATATTAACATATATTGTTTATGTTTTACACTGTAATAACATATATAATTTTTATGTTTTACACTGTAATAGTTTTTTCTAAGTAACTTGAAACAAAGCTTTTAGAAACTCCCCATTTGTTAGTAGCACTATGTTCAATCATATTATAAGGTAGGTAGTGTTTAAGTTTCCTCTGATTATTGATATTATTATATTTAAGTCTGACATCTATTCTTTACTTCCCCAAACCTTATTATTCAGAAGAATTTATGTGGACATAGAATTATAACACCAGTATTCTTCATCTTTGTCATGCTAGGCTCTGTGGAGGATATCAAGCTGAATCAGAACAATACCTATATTTTGAACAATATAAACAAATTATAGGAGGTGAACTTTTAATTCAAAGGAAAAATTATCATGCCGACACACGCATATACTATATGCCATTTTACTACAGTTTAAATGGGCATGTTGCTTGGTAATGGTCACCAGTGAACGCTGTACGGAAAATGTAGAACATCTGCACTCACTTAACATTGATACTTTTAAAACACCTCTCCATATGGATGGAGGGAAGATCTTTTGAAACAAAGGTCATAACTATCACATTAAATAAAAAATAGGTAGTCAAGCATATCTTCTTTTGTGAACTTGAAGTTGCTGAGTAAGTAATTGTTTCCAAACCCACTTTCAGTAAAGTATCATTTCAGTTGCTTCTAATATGCTGAGCATTTGCACCACTTCTGGCTATAGGTTGTCTTTGCTACTTTCTGGGTTCTTCTTTCTTCCACCCTTCTCCATCATTTTTCTTCCCTTTCAACTAGCTAACACTAGATAGGAGAGAAAAAAGATAGAGGGGAAAAGAAAGAGTTCCCTGAATGAAATCAGGGATTGAAAAAGGGCAACTTTATCCTGCAGATTAGGGGCATCAAGTCCCTTGGAACTAGTTTAATCTTCAGTGTCATGTATATCTACTTAATTATGTTTCTTCTTCATTCATGACTACTTAACAAACCATGACCAAAACCAAACAACAACAGTTAACAACAATCAACAACCAACCAACAACCGAACAAAACCTACAAACACTCTTGGGGTTGTAGCACTTACACACCCTCTGAAAAATTCCCAGAATTCCAAGCTTCACACAATTTCAGAAACTATCTGCAGGTGGAAAAATCATAGTCTGCTGCTGTCTAGAGTATAAAGCAGTCCCATATCCCATACCTGGGATTAAAATGAAAACATAATCATATATTTTTAAAAGAAAGTGAATTTCAAACCTGTTACTACACTGGACTCCTTGTTTGCATTTCTGCTCCTGTACTCAAATACTTTGCTTTGATGGATTTTTTTGTCCCTGATATTGTGCATGTTAATGATCCTTGTCCTTTCAAACATGTAGTAATAATAATAGCAAATAAGCAAAGAAATCCAAAGCCCAAAGAAAGATAGTTGTTTCCTACAGCTGCTTAACACAATTGGAGCATGTAAAAAGTATAGCACAACTAGTAAACAGGAAAGTGAATTATAAATGTGTTGATGAAAAAGCTTAAAGTTTTCATGGTATAGACAATCACTCAAGAAATTTCTTATTTTATTGTGAGCTAATTTGAACTAGCAAAAGTATAAATCCATAGTTGAAAATGATTTAGGATATGTGATGTATTTATAGATTGAATGTATACTTAATATTTGCTATATTGGTTCTCCATTATTGACAGTATGTATCATTTTAATAAGCATAATTTTAATTAGCAAAGAAAAATAAGAAGTAAAAACATTCTATAATCAGGTTTTTCGAAAGAAGTGAATATAATGAAAGGATCTTAATTCCATAAAGATGTTTTTTATTTTGGGGGATATTTGGAAGATACTGAATCAGCTGGTGCAAGGAAGCAAGCTTCCCTGGCAGAATCAGTATACATCAAGATCATCCCCACATACATACTCAGGGTTTCACTCGAGCCTGGGACTCACCCAGGCTTAAGTTGTGTAATCTTCCCCCAATGATCTGCTGCTCAAGCCTTGGTATTGCAAGTACATGCAACACCACACAACTATTTCCGTGATTTCAGAAGATAGAACATGGGCTCCCATGTTTAAAGAGCAATCACCTAACAAGATAAGCAGTAACTTCAGCCCTTAAAGTATCTTGATCTTTTAGAACTTGGAATCTGGAACTTTTTTTGTTAAGAAGACTTAGATGGATTATTAGGAATAATGTAACTATTTACCCCTGAGCCATGTTATCCTAACTAAAAGTTGGTCATAGTTGCATGCTGAGTGAAAAGGAAAGGGTTTGTAATCCATGATAATTGAGATGTCATTCATGATCTCAGTGAACTAGTTAACTACAATATATGGACCATTCAGGGAGTTAAGTACGTGGCTCTAATAGAATCTAAAATGAATTCAGTGAATGGCAACATCTAAAAAATGTGCCTTCAAAATTAAAAATGTGCTAAACATAGTGATTTGAGAACATTGTGTCCTAAGAAGAAAATATGAAGAAAAATGGTGAATAAAAGAAGATAAAATTGCCGGGCAGTGTGGCACACGCCTTTAATACCAACACTTGGGAGGCAGAGGCAGGTGGATTTCTGAGTTCGAGGCCAGCCTGGTCTTACAGAGTGAGTTCCAGAAGAGCCAGGGCTATACAGAGAAACCCTGTCTCGAAAAACCAATAAATAAATAAATAAATAAATAAATAAATAATAAATAAATAAATAAATAAGTAAGATAAAATTATAACTGAAAAATTTACCTGAATTATTTATTTGAAATAATATGTCAACGATAATACACCTTTAGGCACTAAGTAAGTGTATCTGTAGGAATGTATGTCAGTCACATAGACAAATTTGTAACAAACCAACTGCAATGTTCAGTGTTGAGATTTTAAGGCATGTCATATTTGACAGTATATAAACCTGTCACATCATCAAAACTCTGTCTGTCAAACAAAAGCTTTCCCTAAGAAGTACTATTTGAGAGGTAGAGACATGTTCACTGATGAAGGACACTGTTGCCCTACCTAAATTGTCAGCATCTACATGCTGGCTAACAACCAACCTTAAATCCAGTTCTGGGGCATCTGAAACCCCTTTCTGCTTTCCTTTAGGAATTAAGTACATACATGTTACACATATATAGAAACAGATAGAAAACTTGCATGACATAAAATAAATTAATCCTTAAAATTCATAGGTCTTAAAGAAATATGTTCTCTTGCTTTGATAAATTTTTACACTCTTACTAAGCACACTGTGACCTTTTGTAAAAATGCATTTATCCATGTGCCATTAGTTTACACAATCTGTGAATAATAATAAACACAGTATTTGATTAAAACATTCTAATTAATCCAAGGGGGCTTATGCATAATGCATATTTTTTGCAGAACTACATCTAATCATCTCAATTTGGCAGATACGCATATTTAGTAGTTCTAAAGAACTACTAAAGAAAAGTTATTTGTCAGTAGAACACTTTTTTAATTTTCTCAGCTTACATACCAAGGAATAGAGTTCATCTGTGGTAAGTAACTTTATTCCATAGAAATTCAAATTCAAAACCAACATGAGGAGTGCATTTACTGCCCCTGCTTCCTGGTCACCATGATAAGAGCTGCTGAGTTCTGTCTACCCTTGAACCACTCTCCTCTGAGTCATTCTGAATTAAATACCTGAAAAATTGAAGTTCCTTTTTGAAGTATTAGTCTCATTAATGAAAGAATTTATAAATGGACTTAAATGAAAGCTTGAGGACCATTTAATTATTGTTTTGGGGAAAACAGGACAGGTGAGCATAAATCTTGGTCAAAGAAGCAGTTTTAGGCAAGAAGCAATTTCACACTCTCTGCGAGGTCTCTACTCTAAAAATAGGGGATACAGACTAAAACCAACTCAAATAAAACTACAATGCAAAACAAATAACCCCAGCAGGCAGGCTGTCCAAAATCTGGGACCATATCCGTCTCCTGAAATCCTGTTCCTCCCTTTGATATGGGGCTCTTTTGCTCTGACAATATACAGTGAGAGTATGTAAATTGTTGTTTGATTAAAGGATCACAGTTATATTTTCCATAGGTCTCAAAAGACGTGGTAAAACTATGAAAGTTTGACTAGGATGAACAAGATCCTAAATTTAACTCTGGGCATTCCTAAGAAAAAAACCAAACAACTGTCTTTTATTTTAATATCATATATATTTTGTGTTGTTATAATATTGTATTATATATCTTCACTGATTTTATTATATGTCTTGAACTCAAGTTGATAGATGTTTTCTCATTTGATGTCATATAAAATATGTAATATCTAATATTGCATTTGTCATTTGAGGATATAGCAACAGACAGTAAAGTATAGCATAAAACAGTCTACTCTTGATATCAACTGATTATGTTGCCCTTCTTTTATCTTTGATGACTTAGTTAGGGTTAAGATTACATGTAGGATGCTTGTAGAGCTTGTAGATTTCTCAGTGGTGAGAGAACTTGTTCCCAAATCTGAGTACCTGATATTTGTCCCACAGAATCACTTCTTAAAGGGTGAAAATCAGCTCCCACAAGTTGTCCTCTGACTGTCACATGCATACCATGACACATATATGACTCCATTCACAAAAGCTTATCCACCATCCATATGAAAAATAACTAGTAGAAAGATGAAGTATGCATATGGAGTTATGTTCTTTTTGACTGCTTATAAGTATGGAAAAATATACTATCATGAATTTATATAATATAATAATTTGAATTTATTAGACTTACCAGCACCAGAAAATACAAAAACAACAAAACAAAACAAACAAAAGCAGAACTTAATTATTGAATTATTTTTTCATACACTCATCATCCATTTATTACTTATCAAAATGAATCTCTTTAGCAAGTAGGTATTAGTAAGAAAACAGAAAAGGAAAAGAAATATGTGTGAATTAGGTCTAAGCATTTGATGACAAATAGCTACATTCCCACTCTAAAGTTTTAAACAGATCTCTGACACTTCAAAAAAGCATTATTGTTCAGGTGAAACAAAAACTTGAAACATAGTCTCAAATGAAAAATAGAAATTAATCATATAGTGTGATATCTACCATTAAAAAATATTTAGAGAAAAATAACCCAACAGAAAGTATAATTAAAATGTTGTGCCTTCATCATGTTTACATCTTAACTTCTATTCAAGTTGCTCCATTTGTGAGAACAAATCCACATAGCAACTTGTATTGGCCATATGCCTTTGTCTTTTTTACCAAATGGAAAGCTTACTGCCCCAAACGAAATTTTGTTAGATTTTCATAGTATGATTGAGTAAATGATTTTAATTTTGTGTTTTCTTCCTGCCTTAAAACTTAGGCCACAGATTTTTTTGGGAGAGGGACAGGATAACTATATAGCTCTACCCTCCTTTCTTTTTCAATCCCAAGGTTATTTTGCCTTTAGAGAAAACATTTTTAGTCAGCCATTGTCAGCACTCATGTAACTAGTAATCTTCTATTTGTTCCTTGTTTGTCAAAGACCACTGGGTAAAAGGCCAGTTACACACTGGAAATATCGACTTAGTGCAGAGAAGTCTACACAAGATGTAGATTTCTGAGCATGTAGGAATCTCAGCACAGCAATGTGCTATTGACTGCCCTTGGCCCCTATTGATTCTTCCCTCTCCCACATGGAAAATATGTTGACTTCTAGATTTCACAAGTCTCATCCAATCACAGCATCAAATTTGATGTCTGTAACCTTATAATCACCTTCAGGTTGAGATGTAGAAGACGATCTTCTTTTGCAAGTCTTTCTGTTCCAAGGTCTTGTAAACTATTAAAACTATTTGGTGCTTGCTAACGTAACTATTGCTTCAGCTTTACATAGTCATTCTTCACTTTTTTTATATCCTTTAGTCATTAGTTGAGTTGAGATTCTTTTTTCTTTTGTGGGGGGTAATAAGGAATGAATATCTTAAACTGTATAAGTAGTTTTCTAATTCTTTTCAAATCTTGATTGTTTATATTTTCCTTTTAGATGCACATTTTTTTCTGCTTTACTTTTGAGCTTTTACATACACAGCTCAGAACAGGTCAGTGACATTTACATTAATTATACAGATGTATATAATGTATCTTGATCATATTCACCACCACATTCCTTTCAACTCTATGTAGGAACCACCAATATATCTCTCTACCAACATAGTATCTTATTTTTTTTAACTGATTGAATGGCATTAATGTTGCCTGTGTGCTTTTGACTATGGAGCCATTATCAAGGCAGGGGCAAAGTACTTGTGGCTACTACCCAAAATTTGAGTAAGGGTCTTACTTTTTTTTTCCTTTTTTAATTTTATTTTTTTGCTTATTTACTTTATAACCCGTCCCAGTCACCCCCTCCCACAATCCTTCCCCATCTCTTCTTTTCTGAGTACCCCCTCCTCCTGTATCCCCAACCCTGCGACTTTAAGTCTCTGAGAGGCTAGGTGCTTCCTCTCCCATTGAGGCCAGATGAGGCACCCAGCTAGAAGACCATACCCCATATACAGGCTGCATGTTTTGGGATAGCCCCCACTCCAGATGTTTGAGACCTACATGAAAACCAAGTTGCACAGGGTCTTACTTTATAACCATGGGTGACTTGAAATTCACTATGTAGAATGTACTAGCATTAAATTCACAGTGATTGACCTGCCTCTGCCTTTTGTGACCTGGGATTTATGATGTGGACCAGTAAATGCAAGCCAATGCTGGAATTTTTAAGTGACTCAACTTCGTATGTGTAACTGCTGCTGCTATTTCCGGTCCCTCCCTATCACCCAGCTCTCCCATTCTTTCCATCTTGTCTTAATCAGTGTGCTGCAAGCCTTAGCCTACAAGAGGGAGATTGATATAGATGGTAGATCCATAGCTGAGTACTCATACTCATTTACTCTCAACATTCTCAACAGGTACGAATCTCTGCTTTAGCCACTACTCACTGGAAAGCTGTAATTTCTATGAAGTAATTGTAGGTGGGGATATAAAATGGTGTTTTCCTCTTTCATCAATGATCATGTACAAACACTATAGTGGTTCAAAGTTTCCATCAGAATATACTCATACAGCTTGAAACTACCCCAATATCCAGAAAATACTACTTTCTTACATGCCTATGTACTATGTTTTTCTTCCCACAAGCCCTGGGGCTCTTACACCCTAGCCCCTGTTGACCTAGTTTGTTATTTTTTTTGCATCTTGAATTTATATGTATTTCTTCTTAAGAATCCATAGAAAGATAAATGCATTCGGATTTGTGAAGATGGTAGATAATAAAACCATGGATATCTCCACCATTTAGTTCTTAGAATTTTCAAAAGTTGTCAGGTTAAGTGAAATTATTAATGAACAGAGGAAGTTTTAATTGAGTTTTTGACACAAAACTAATGGCTTAATTCTTAAATAGTCACAGACAAAATAGAATAATTATCATTCATGTTAATGACCAACCCTCTATGTTTTTAGAGAGAAAATTATAGTTTTTAAATTCTGCAAAGTAAGCACAGTAGAATTTGATTAAGAGTTTAGGAAATTTCATTTGTAAATTTAAGGGCACAGCTCTTGTTAAGACAATGGTTTTGTTAGTAAGTATTGAAGATTGCAAAAACCAATTCCTTGGCTTACCTAAACAGTGCAATGGAACCCTCATATGGAAATTGGAAGGGTCAGTAAACTTTGGTTATATTTTCCTCTATAAAATAATTGAATGGGATTTTGAATTGGAAGAGGTGAAAGAATTCTCTCTCTTTTATTCTGCCTACCAAAGAAGTGAATGATGCAAGTGAAAAATCTCTGATTTCCCAATTTATTCATTGTTAAATTGAAGTGAATTATCCCTAAACTTCTCTCTAGGTTATACAGTTAACATCAAACAGCATATTACACTATTTTTATCAACTCAAAGAGGCTAATTTAAATCAACATGCTCTGGAAAAATCAAACTGAATTTGAATTCTAGAAGGTGTATAGATAAAGACCTTGGAAGTTAACAGGTTCCCTGTAAAACTGGAGAAAACACATGAATAGTTGTTGATTTCCAGGATCATCTGAGCTTAAGTACAGCATAGGGCACTCATGCCAAGGCAGCCGCTCACATGAAAATATTGTTGGTTGTATGTTGACATCAATTTATTATAAATCCACTGTGATATCTCAGTCATGAAAAAGAATTATTTCAACTATGTAAGAAGTGTTAGTCTATTGTTTTCTGCATCTATCCACCCACACATATAATATTCAGTAAAATTTAAAACTTATTTTATGGACATAAGAAGAATATCAATTGCCTGACATTGTTTTATACCTCTATACATTATATGATTTCAATCAGGGTGAACAAACCTATCCTCCAAATATTGACCTTTTCCTAGTAGAAAACATTATAATATTTTTCATTTTAGTTTTTAATTATTTAAAAAATTTAAGACATTTTGTTTTATATGTATGTGACTGTTTTGTCTAAAAGTTCATTTGTGCACCATGTCCCTACCAAGTATCTGTAAAGGTCAGAAAAGATCAAAGGTGTCAGATCTTTGACTGGGCTACAGTGGGTGTGAGTAATTATGTAAGTGCTAGAACACAATTTCATGTTCTCTGTAAAAACAAGTGATTTTTATGACTGATCTAACTTTCCATGCCATCTTTCTATAAGTATTTTATTTTAATAAAATATAATTATATTGTTCCCCCCTTCTTTTTACTACACTAACAACTCCCATTTCCCTTTTCTCCAATCCATCCCATAATGTCCCACTCCCTATCATATCAATGTTCTATTTTCTTGGATTATTATTAGTGTGTGTGTGTGTGTGTATGTGTGTGTGTGTGTGTATGTGTTTGTGTACAACCTGCTTAGTCTCTATTTTTAAATACATATTCCACACTGTCATCATTTCTAGTCAATGAACTATGTAGCAGAACACATGAATTGAATTTTTTTCTTTCTAGATACAACTTCCTATTCATTAATCAGTTCTTCAGCATCATTCTTTACCTTGCAAATTCCGGGGCCTTTGATAATCGCAATTTATTTTGTAGTCAAGCTCTATGAAATCAGATTAGAATCCATGCATTGGTGATATCATGCAGTGCTTTTCTCCCCATGCCTTGCACAGTTCCATCTATCTTGTTCTAAATGTCAGAATATTCTCCCCCATGTATCCGAACACATTGACTTATTGCCTGACAGACATACTTGTTTCTGTTTTGTGGCTGTAGTGAATGATACTGTAATTACAGGGAGTGTATATGTCACTTTGACATCCTCATCCCATCCCTTTGCATATGCTGAGGTGTGAGATTGCTAGATTATATGCAGTTCCATTTTTAATTTATTGAAAAACCTCTATGTTACTTCCAATTATGACTATTAATTTCATTCCTACCCACTGTGGATGAAGAGTCTTTTTTCATATAGTCAGAAGCAGTTTTTTTTTTAAATTATGTCATAGACATTTTATGTCATAGACACTAGAGTGAAGTCACACCTTGTATAGTTTTGATTCTCATTGCCCTGGTGATTTGAAATTTTGATGTGTTTACCATGCACCTTTTAGTCATTTGTTTGTCTTCTTTTCAGAATTCTCTACTCATGAGTTGTGATCATTTTTTAATAAGATGCTGAATATTTTTTTATTGATATATATATATATATATATATATTAAACATAATATATGGAAAGATTAAAGGGAAACTAGTTATTCAAAGGTCAGCAAGACTTCTGCAGATGGCTGAAAACTGTGCTACAGGAGGAAATTTGAATGAACTTTGGGAAGCTAAGAATGGCTAGCTTTATTGTCTATTCCAATGAGGTCAGGACTATATACCCAGTGATAGGATTTCCAGAGCTCCAGTTTGTATCTAAGTCTGGGAACCTTATGTAAATCCAGACTTGCTTATCAGCAAGACAAAAATGACTCTGAGTACAGAATTGACTCTCCTTGAAGATACTTCAAAAAAACTATATGACTTCTTTACTTACTCTAACATTTTGTGGAAATTTACAATTGTCTGGAAGCTTTTTTTGGAGGATATATAGAGGATTTTTTTTTTGACAATTCAGTGCATAATAGATTGTCTCTTAACTATTTTGTTCATCTAAAATATCATTTTCTGATATCCACATAATCCTGATCTTATGCTGTTTTGTTGAATAAACAACAATAAAGGAATCTCATATAGGAAAGAGTATCTTAAATAATAGCAATAATAAATATTAATATGATTAAACCTCATGTTTCTCACCATGAAGGTGACAATTAAATATTTAAAAAATAATCTTTGTGAGTATTCATGGTTGTGCATTAAATATATTGTGTGTACATTCATTATGAATACTTTTGTGACTCTCTCTGTCTCTGTCTCTGTCTCTGTCTCTCTCTCTCTCTCTCTCTCTCTCTCTGTGTGTGGTGTGTGTGTGTGTGTGTGTGTGTGAATCCTGGCCTTCTTTTTTTGAGGCAGAATCTCTGTTATATTTCCTCTGGATAACCCAACCTTAGAGCTGCTATTGTCTTTACCTCTCATTTTCCTGTGGAAGCACTGAGATAAAAGATACATCTACTACACTGTCTAGGTTCTTTGCAGATCCTACGAGTGGAAGTCATGTCCTTATGGTTGCATGGCAAATGCTGACCCAGTGAGCAATACACAGCATACTACTAAATATTTTATCTCAGTTTTTTTTTTTGTTTTGTTTTGTTTGTTTTGCCGTTGTTTCTTCAATCAACTAACTTATCATTTCAGAGTAAACAGATGGATACATTATAGGTTGTTTCCAAAATAAATACCTGCTGTTTGTAAAAATAATTCTAATTAGCTGCAAACCTCTAAGCGTTACTCATTTTCAACAGAATAGGGAGCACTATGTCAGACAACTAATCTGGCTGGAAGAGTTAGGAGGAAATTGTGTGCCTAGAGTTTCACCTTTTCCAGAATCATTTCAGCTACTGACAGTAGGCACAAAAAAAAAAATGATGATAAATACCTTTAATCCCAACATTCAGGAGGAAATGGCAAAGAGATCTTTGTGAATGTGAGACCAGCCTAGCTAACAAACAAAGGAAACTCCAAGGGGCCCCATATAAAAAGAGCTTATCAATAAAGAAAAAAATTATTGAGACTTATGCAGCTAGCTTTAACAAAGGGGGCAGAATATGAGTAGACCCAATCAGCATGCTATTCTTTACTCCATATTGAGGTGTTGACCTGTTCTCAGGGACATAGGCTAGATAGCTCCTATGTATGTCTGCTGAATTTTCAGGTATTTCCCTGATGCATTGTTTCTCTGCTTTCCTCAGTTCATATCCAGAGTTTGGGACTTTTACATTTACATCTCCATTGCTCCAAATGTCCAGTATAATTTTCCAAGCTTGAAGTGTGTACTTCCACTGTGCCACTAATTTAATCTTCTGCTTTGTTTCTTCTTGAAGCCACACTTGGGTTATATTATAAATTTCTTATTTGTGTAAACTGTGCTAATGAAAGCATTATTTGCCTTTGTTGAAGCTGCTTCTAAGTTCACTCTCAAGGAAGTATCCCATTGAATTGTTGAATGTTTGCAAGAACAGCTAGTTGATGGGTCTGGACTCCACCTTTGCCCCTCTTATATGAGTTGACAGTATTTGATCTTTGATTCTGACACTATTAGTTTCCTTATTATCTTATTTTTAACAGAGAAAAAAACACTTTATCTTCCAATGAATCTCTCTAGGCAATTCATTCAGATCATTCTGATTAAACTGGATTTTTAAAAAATAGGTTAAAGAGATTCCTATTACAAGCATATATCTAATGTATTCACTTCAGTTGATCTCTTGATAGGATAGTTTTCTGGGTGGAATTATATAGTGTTTGATGCAATAGAAGACATTTATTAGTCTGATAAAAAAGAACTGAACAATAGGAAGTAGAAAAACACCATGAAGAGTTTGAAACTTTTGCACATGCATGTATGTATGTTGTGGACAGTTATCAGAATGCCTTTGTATAAAAGAAGCAATTTTCAGAATTCAGAATTGATGTTCTGTTGATATAACCCATAGCAAGCCCCCTGTTTCGGCTGTGGGAAAACTTAGTTTTAAAAGCCATATCTTTGATAAGTTGTAAGTCTAGTAAGGTGAAGGGCATACTGATTAATTGATAAAGAATTGTGAAATGTCATGGTTCTTTTCAAAATAGGTGCTATTACAAAATGTAATAACTGAACAAAGTTTTAATAGGTGATAGTCATGAAGTATTTTTTATTAAGAGAAAGGACGTGAGATTGTAAAGCATTTCTAACCAGCAACTGTAGGATGCCTTATTATTCTTAGAAAAGTAATCCTGGAAGGTCAAAGATAGCATACAAGAAGATCCCAGTGTAGCTGTAGGACAGGTTAGGTATCCTTTTTAATGCTTTCCTTTGCAAATGATATTTAGGTTACTTACCTGAGAATTTCATGCAATGTAGTTTGTATATGGTCAGCCCTTCCAGTTCCTCCCCTAATAAATCTTTCCACATTCTCCTCTTAATTCTCCTAGTCAATGTTCTCTTTTTCATTTTCTTGTCTTTCCCCCAAGAAGTGTGGGGTTTTCTTCTAGTTCTGAAGTGAGGCCTGCCCTAGCATGTGGTTTCCCTACCAGGGGTCACATCATTTAAAGAAACCTGACTCCCCATCTTCTAGCAGTTATGAAACACCAACAGCTTCCCAGCAAGTGGTGAGTTTTTATGCAGTAATGTAGGTACTTCCAAACATTGACCCAGAAGGGAGGAAATGAGAACCGAATACCTAAGTTTGTCTCCTCACCTCCATCGTTCACGGCAGGCAATGGAGTTCATATAAAACCAAACTTACTGATCCGCCACCTGAAGCGCAGAATGAAATAGAGAACAGGGAGCAAAAGTGACCAGCAAACTTCTGAGTACTTAACACCACATTTGGGATGCATTAGACATTTGCTGAGATACAGCATGGATAGATTAATAAGTGACTGAAAAAAAAACTAATGTTTATTTTTCATGTCAAATGAACATTAATCGTTTCTTCTTTGCAGTTCAACTTCTCCTACCACTCTCAGTTTGAAACTTTTATGATTATAGGAATCTGATGAGGTGGGAAAAGTTTCTTCAAATATAAAGACTTTGAAGATAAATATTGTTAGTACTTTTCTATATATAATGCAGTTCAGCAGTTTGATAGTCTTGGATATCTGTAAACTAGAGGATAAATTCTTCTATTCTTTGTACTCTTTGCTGTATCATTCACTGTGAATGCAGCCTCATCAGCCTCACAGGACAGGATCCACCCAAAAATTGACAGTTCCCTAATTTCTGGTGATTTTGTGATCTGAATTCCATTACTCTCCTGTTCTTTCTGTCAATGTATTTATATCCTCTAAATAAAGTCATTTTCTGCTTTAGTTGGCCCCATTCATTTTCACTGTTTGCATAGTGGGAAAACACTCTGTGTTTGTTCCAAAGACTTAGAGATATGAGTTCAGAATTCACTCTTCAAACCTTGGATAAAAGGATACTGATGGCAGTTTGAAGGTAGAAGTTTCTATATAATCTTGTATTTGCCATTTTTTCATAGTCAGCTTTCAAAATCCAATGTTGAAAATTATAATGTTTTTTACCTAATTACTGAATAATCACAATTTCAATAGTTGAGATAGTGTTATATATGATTTTTTGTAAAATGAATGAGTTTGAGTTTTAACTTCTACCAGAAATCTCCTAAGAAACCTTTCTAGAAAAATCCTATTCATAATCCTGGAAAACATCATCTTACTCATAGGAAACCTGTTTTAACCCTAAACTTACATTTGCTTGTTTTTAACATTGTCTTCATTTGCATTTCAGGCTAACCTTAAATTCACACTTAAACTCTGTATCTTCTTCCATCTGTCTTTGTTAAAATAACAGGCATGCACCACCACATTCAGCTGATATGAATCATTTAAAAGTATATTCTGGCATAATGACTTGATAATTTAGAAAAGCCTTTTAATGCTGTGACATCAGGAGAATCTTTAGCACTTTATTAAGCTGAAAATCAGGACTAAAAAGATGGTTCCCTGGTTAACAGCACTTACTGCTCTTCGAGAGGTTCTGAATTCAGCTTCCAGAAAACACATGGTGGCTCACAAGCCTTTATAACTCCAGGTCTAGGGAATTCACACCCTTTTCTGGCCTCAGAAGGCTCATGCACAAATGTAGTACAGATCCATAGACACACACAAGTACATGCTCATGCTCATGTGTACATGTGTGCGTGCACACACACACACATACATATTTTACAATAAAAAAAACAACATAGGACAGTAAAATTTTTCCTTCAACTAAGTTTTTAGGACAGTTTTTCTTAACTAATGAGAGATAAATCATTACTGCATCTTGCTCAAAGACAATACAAAGTGTTTTGATTCTTTTGTGTCTTTTTTCAGAAACCATTAAATTTACCTTAGAGTGGCTTAAGTCATTCACTATAGAGACTTAGGATAGATCATTGCTCAAGCTCTATGTTTTATTATGGTTCTTTTCTACAAGACCATCTACAGAAATAACTGTAGTGCTCACCATAGAAAAGTGGCTGTAGCTCTCTCTGTAGAGAGAACTCCTTATAAAGAAGGACTTAAATGATTTGATATGCTATGTAGCCAAAACTATGCCTGACATTTAAAGAATACTTGATAAGTACCTGGCTAAAAGAGAAAGTACTATCATCATCAAGTAGCTAAATAATAATTATTATAAGTATATAATGAAGTTGATACTAATAAATATTTGTAGCAGTAGTTGCACTCGTAAACAATACAAAAAGTTCTGTGAAATAAATGAAAAATGAGATGGAAAACAAAGAAGAGCCAGAGTCAAATAAAATGTTTTGGCAGGTTTGCTATTTTGTTTAATTTGCCATTTTTCAACATTGGACTCCTTAAGATAATTACCTCCCATATTGTCTATGCCTTTTACAAGGCCTCTTAAATAATAACAAGCAAGATAAAAAGGAAAGAAAGGCAGCTAGACAGACAGACAAGCATTCTCAGGAAGGACACATTTATTGGATGAATATAGATAAGATGGGTTTCTTTCAGATGACTCTGTAAACAGTATGATGCAATGAGCCACACCCTTAACAATGCCATCACAATGAATGATGAGTTCCACCCTCCATTTATTTCTTTACTTACTTATTTTTAGCAAACTTCAGTCTAGATCAATGACATCACAATGCAGTGTGCTTCCCTGACAGGATAGATTTCTGGTTTATTACAGGTAGAGAGGTTGAAGATGTGGCAGAAAGAGAGGGGAGGGGTGGAAATAAGAAAGTTAACTTACACTTCCAGAGGACGAAGGAACTGCTCCAGGGCTCCTGAAAGGTATTGTGCACGGGGAAATTAATGTACAAGTTTAAAGAATAAATAAATAAAGTTCCACAATAGTAAATGTAGGGCATACAAGGATACATGTAAAGTGACAAATGGAGAAGAGAGAGTATAGTTACAAAGTCTAAATAAAGAACAAATTCAGTTTTGAACACGTGGCTTTTGTAGGAAAGCACTAAGACAATAATTGTTCTGCTGTCTTTGACTCTTGTTCCCACATTTCCACTTTCAGTTTCAAGGGATGGGGTTTTTGGATGCTTAGAGTTCAATCTGTAGCTTCTTGGATGTCTGACAACTTTGAGATGGAAAGGAGTTGAGGAAGCTGTCAAAATAAATTGCCCTCATAAGGCAAAAGAGTCAAGCTCTGCATTCTTTTCCATGCTGGGAGGGAAAGTGTATAGTCAGCTCAAATGCAGCCCTGTGCTTCAGCAACCCAGCGCATGGCGGAAGGAGATATATTGGCCAAGGGTGAATATTCAAGGACACACATTTGGGATCCTTATGCACTTCTTAAGTTTTTTGTTTTGTTTTGTTTTGTTTTTCTTCAAGTAAGTAAGTTTCCTGTCCCTAGGGCAAGGTTTTAGTATCTGAACATTCATGTTTAGTAAAGGAACGATATATGCTAGGGGTAGTAATTTTTTAAAATAATGTTTTAGCTGCCTACTCCATTTTTCATTATTTAAGTAAGTTTTAGTTCTCTTCCCATTGCAGTATTTCTCTAGAGCAAATGTACTATTACTTTTGGAATTTAGTGACTTATTTTTTCCTTCTTCTTTAGTATTATTTTTTGTTAATGAATCTCATACGTACATATAATGTGTTTTGATCAGTTTACCATCTTTTCCCTCTCCTCCAAGCCACTGTCTACCTCCCCACACACTCCACTTTTTCCTGACAATTTCCTGTGCTTGTGTTTATTGTTTTGTTTGTTTTTGTTTTTATTCTTCTTTCATACATTACATCCCAAGCAGTTTTGTCCCACGCCACTCTTCCCATTTATCTATCCCAACTCTCTTCCTGTCTACTTCCTCTCTCCCAGATATATTCCCCCTTCATTTCACTTCAGAAAAGAGCAGGTCTACCAAGGCACTCAACCTAACACAGCATAAGAAGATATAATAAAACTACACACAAATCCTTATATCAAGGCTGGGCGAGACAATGTAGTCAGAGGAAAAGGGTCCCAAGAGCAGGTAAAAGAATAAGAAATACCTTCACTCCTGCTGTTATGAGTCCCACAAAACACCAAACTAACAACCATAGCATATATGAAGAGAATTTAGCACAGCCTCAGGCATGCCCTGCAGTGGCCTCTTCAGTCTCTGTGAGTTCCGAAGAGCACCACTTAGTTGATTCTGTGTACGTTGTTCTCCTGGTGTCCTCTACAACTCTCCCTCCTACAATTCTACCTCCCCTTCTTCTGCTGGCATTTCTAGAGTTCTGGGTGAAGGGACACAATCGAAATCTCCAATTAGGGCTCTCTCTGCCTAATGTTTGTCAATATGTAATTCTTATCACTGTTTCCCCTCTCCTTTCCACCTACTTTTCTAAATTTATGTGAATTTTAATGGTTCTGTCTCTGTCTTAGGGCATCCACTGATTACTGTTCATTCACTGAAAATTAATTCAATGTTATGTAAATAAACATGAATATATATGTCAGCAGTTGCTGTGCTATTGTTAAAGAGGACAAGATGTTTATGTCTTCTCTCTGTCCTCTGGCAACTAACCATTTCACATTTAAACCCCAGCATATTTTAAAACATGCAGAAAATCTCCTTTGTGAGTTGCAGAGTGACTTTCAGGAATGCTCTCTGCCTGTGGTACAGTTAGACAAAACCATTATCCCCCCAAACCTTGCGATAATGACAGAACACATGCCGTGTAATGTAAACTCACAGCCCGGTGCTGGGCAGGCATGATTAGGCTGTCATCTTCCCAACAGCAGCCACAGGAAGAGAATACAAAAGTAAAATAATCGTATTTATTACAGGCCTTTTGTAGTGGATCTGGCACTCTTATGCAATTGACATTTTTGTTGTGTTTTTGAACCATGAGTTGAGGAGTAATTTAAATTAATTAATTCACAGTCTACAAAAATACTGTTAATAAAATGAAGTCACCTTTATGTTCCCTACTTCACTGTGTTTTGCCAAAAATATGCATTATTAATTTTAAATTTTGATTGTGGCTTTATATTGTGTGCAAAATTAAAATTAGAATATGCCAGAATGTAAAAGGAAGCTGGCATTTCAGAATATTTACTTACTCTATACTTAATTCATGTCTTTATATACTCTATCTGAACAAACACTAATTCTATATAATCATACATAAACATTAACATATGTGTGTGTATGTCAAGCATGCATTCTTGCACCTAGCGGTCTTTGAATTTTCATACATCTTAGAGGAAATTATAGTATCCAAAGAGAAATCAAAATCACCAAGTTCTTGAATCTTTCCTGGCTTTAAATTTTATTTGAATTGAAAATAATTCTAGATCTATGCCTTCCTTCCTGGATGTGATCATTAAAGATATATGTAGCCAGACACTTTGGGAACATGGGAGAAACTGCATGGACAGAGGGCTGCCTGTCATTCGTAAGAGCACCAGAAGAGTCACAACATTTCAAGGATACAAAAAAAGGACTTGTTCTTTGGTTTGCTCGAAGCCATTACTCCAATTCTCCTGATTTAATTATGGGATGCTGCAAAGGAGTGACAGGGGAAAAAGTTAAAGAACTGCAGCCTTCTTATAGAAAGCCCAGACATCTCTGCCCATCTGACAGACAGAGGAAGGCATTGCCCAGCTCGTTCAGCTCCTAGTCTTCCTGTTTCATACTGTCAAGGAGATGCTGTCTCCTGTCAGAGTGCTGGCTCTCCAGGAGATGCTCAGATTAGAAACTGTCCAGAAAGATTCAACATGTTTTCTGCCATTGCACAATGGGGGCCGGGACGTAAGTATTTTACTTCACTGGATGCAGTTGGCATCTTGAAGCATTAGTTTGTCAAAATACTGACAGCTCCTGGTTGTTGGTATCATGGGTTGATTTCCTTCCCAAATGGTTAATTCATGAAATTAACCTTGTATGAGTGTCTGCTTGCATTTTGAAGGGTCATCAGATACAGATGAGTGGAATAAACAAATAATTTCATTACTTCTAACATATTTTGTTTTCATCTCTCAATTTTTTTTTTCTTTTAGATAGACCTCAGTAGCCTTGGCTTTCTATCAGGAATACTGTATTTGAGACCTAATGAGACTATAATAAATTCTCTTATTTCTCTTGCATATATTCTGGTCAGAGCCTTTAGCTATATATTTCTTTCTGGAAGACACATAAAAGGATATTGATAAGTAATGTTTGTACCAATATAGATATTACACATCAAAAAAAGATGCTGCTGCTGTATGTTTTGGTGGGGTGCATTTCTATATCCATGTTTTATCTGTGTTCCAGAAAACAAATGGCTACAAGTTCCTTGAGCCCTAGCAAAGTCAAGCCTACTTTCATTCATTTAGTTTTATGAAATATTACTGATCAAACAAAAATGTGTCCTGGATTGTCACTTCATTCTACCTGAACTATTCAACCATATACACACATTTGTTTCATTTTTATTTCCTTTTATTTGACATATATGCAATAGCAAAATAGAACTTGAGAGGCTAGAATAAAGTCTTAATGAAACTTCACAGTTAGAAGATTTTCTAAAGTGATCAAGATGCAGGCTCACAGTTAGGCTCAAAAGAATGAAAGGTGTTGAAAGAAAGTTGCATTAACCAGTCCTGCTCTGAGTCTCACACATTATCTCATGGATCCAACCTTTTCTTTCATTGAGCTCTCGCAATGATCATACTTATAGAAAATGATGTCTATGTTACCAACACATAGAGGCATGAGAATGGGGATGAGAAGGAGTAATGTCTCTATTAAAAGACACGATCTTTTAGTATCTTTCCAATATTGGAAAACTCATTTCAATTTTCCATCTCTTAATTTTATGTGAATAATAATCGTGTCTTTTTCACAGTTTGAGTGTGGAGTTTCCCTGAAGTAAACCTGAATATATTGATATAGTAGTAAAAACTGAGATACTTTAACATAACAGAAATTAAATAATAAGATATAAGGACAAGACTGTTTTATGTTTTACTTAGTAATAAGACTAAGGTATTTTGCAACAGAGTAGAGAAGGAAAACAATGATTCACATTACTTACCTGCTATTTTAATAAGGATATGCATGCTGTATATATTAGAGCAGGTCTGTAATCACTGTGCTAGACATAGGCAGGAGGAAAACTGCAGTTCAGGACCATCAGGGTCTATATGGGTGAACCTATCTCAAAACAAGAAAACAAAAGCAATCAATAAAGCAATATATGGTGATTATTAGCAGTTATGACTGTCCATTGTGCATCGCCTGAAAGAAAAAACAGAATAAAATACAGAAAGATTAATTTTGCTGTCTCTCTAAGGTTTTGTCTAAAAACCCAGTAGCGTTTTTCTTTTGTTGTTATTGTTGTTGCTATTGTTATTGTTGTGTGGTTATATCTTATCATGGTTGAGGATGAATTAGACATTATCTCAAAAGTTTGGTTGGAAAAATAAGCAATGTTGGAAAAGAAAAGGAAACAACTCTAAAAATACTGAAATATCTCTCTTGTCCTGAAGAAATTGATTGACAATGCTGATTGACTTGAGACTAGAATGAAAGCTTCTATGGGTAGAAATTGTATAGGGTAAATGTTGATGAACTTTTTTTTATTTAATTTCATTTTTTGTCAAATTTCTTCTATTTAATATTTTTTATTTAATTTCACTTGTTTTGTCAGATTTCTTTTCTTGTCTTATCTCTAAGTTGTGACTCATAAATTGGATGATTATTAAAGGTCTTTTTAATTTCTTACTTGTTTTTATTCTAAGACATAGTTTCTCTGTATAGCTCTGGCTATCCTAGAAATGTTCTATAGATCAGGTTGGTCTCTAACTCAAGGTCTTTTCATTTCTACTGTCCACTTTTCAGAATAATATCTTCATCTGCAAAATAAAGGATAATATGAAAAGAGGGATTGCTAAGGAAATATTCTGTGGGTTTTGGATTGATAATTTGATTGATCATATAGCTAAAAATCTTAGAAGCCTAAGGACCAAAGCAATGTGGAGTTTCATCAGGTTTTATATATATTTTTGTCTCTGATTGTGTGTGAAGTCTTTTTTCTGTAACCTCACTCAGTGACAATATCTATTAGGATAATTTCTTCCAAACCATAATTATAGAAATTGCTTTGTTTGTGATTATTTGAAATCTTTGAAAATAACAGAAAGAATAAGGACACGAGCACAGTCTTTTGAAATCAAAATCCATCAGTTATTATTTTCTCCTGAGTCTCAATCTGACCCTCCCGCTGTCCCTGCACAATTATTTAGTAATAAAAAAAAAAAAAAAAAGCTAAATACCTCAAAGAACTATTATTCTGGTATGTTGGAGGAGGAATCAAGTTGAGGAGGAAGAGCTAAGAAACATGACGCTTAAGTTGAAAACACTAAATGATTTTTACTATCTCTCCATTATCAAAATTTAAAGGACATTATTTTGTTTTGAAGAGAGGTACATCCTCATGTACAGCAGGCTATCTTTGAACATCTGTGTAGCCCAGGAAGGACTACCATAAACTCTTGACTCTTCTGCTTATAACTGTCAGATGTTTGATTAAACCCATGTGATACTATGTCTGGCTAAAAGAACATTCCTAATCTCAAAATTAACATGATTGAGAAGTAAACTCAAGTCCTCAGTCCTGTGTGTCATTCTCGCTGGCAGTTTTACTTGCTTTTGGAGATTGGAGGTGCTCAGTGAATGTGGATGAACTTCTTTTCTTTAGGTTCTTTTCACTCATTATGAACTCTGTACACCTAGCAGGTGCACTTTCTAGGTAGGTTGTAAATTTTTATAGATGTCAGCCAAGAAAAAGATCCGGGTCATCATAGAGTATGACTTTTTCTTCTCATTTAAAATATGTTTCTTAGAGAAATGGTTAGAATCACTTAAAGTGGAGATAATTAGTCACAGGTCAATGATTCAAAAAAAAAAAAAAAAAAAGCAAAGATTTCTCAATTAGCAAGATATTAATGGCTTCATGAACATGCAGTTTTAATACCTCCAAATACATAAAACACTCAAACCAATGGGAATTATATGTTTGACAAGAACATATATTGTGAACTTTGTCTCTGAGTCATCTTAATAAATAAATATGAGTCTTCTCAAGTTCTACTCAAATATAGAAGAGCAAGAAGTGGTTAGTATGCCCTTAGGGTGTACTCAGAATCATAGTCAAGTGGAAAAGTCTGGTTCATAAATTAAAGAGAATTGTTAGGCTTTGTCAAATTCCAATTATAGTAAGATTGGATTATATAAATGTGATGCTAGCAAAACACAGAAAAGTGCTATAATATTGCATAGTACTAGACTATAGACATCGTATAGTACTAACATGTAGACCTATGCATAAATGCCATGTTGGTCATGTTGCTTAAAGACTAAGGGTGGGAGTGAAGGAAGATGACATAGGAATCCCAAAATATCATAAGGAGTCAACAACTCTTTTCTTTAATAAGACTTATGTGTAACCATTCCATTAACACTTAATCAGGAAAGGTCTCATTCTCAAGTGTTATGTTAAGATGTAGAGCTAAAATATGTATAAACTCTTCTTTGACTTCAAGAGCACTTTTCTTTATTTATCCAACAAAACTTAATATGTCATTTCAATAGATTTCAGATGTATATTCTGCTTATTCATTCTTTTATTGTTTCTGTTTTAAAAGAGCATAAGCTTATACATGCTCTTTTAAAGACTATCAATGAGAAACATTTTTCTTGGTTTGAAGTACCTTTCATATATGGTGTTACAGAAAAATAATATTGATTCATCAAATTTTACTTCAAAATAGTATATTTTCAACATAATATTTTAATTGATTATTTTGAAGTTTCATATAATATACCCCATCATACTCCCAGTCTTCCCAGGTCTGCCTCTATGCCTTGTGATCTGCTTCCAACCAACTTCCACTCATGCCCAAAAGAAAAAGGGAAAAAGAGGAACTACAAACAAAACCATATAAGTTCAATTTTGGTTGCCCATATAATCACTGGATCATGATCAAACTCCCAGTGTCCAGTCTCTTAAAGAAAACTAAGTTAATCCCCACCCATCAATTGTGGCATGCTACATTTCAGTATCTTTACCACACTTATTTGTTTTGCTGTTGTTTTGTTTTGTTTTCCAGACACGAATTTTTCTGTGTAACAGCATGGCTGTGTCATAGAACTCTCTTTGTAGACCACGTTAACCTTGAACCCACAGAGATACTCTTTTTTTTTTTATTGGATATTTTATTTATTTACATTTCAGATGTCATCCCCTTTCCCCATTTCCCCTCCCTAGAACCCCCTATCACATTCCCATCCTCCTTTTTGGTTATTATACCATTTTTATTATATGCAAGTGTTAAGGTCAGTTCTAGGTTGAGGAACTAGCAATACAATAGATGCAAATAGTCAAGGAACAAACAAGACAATAAACACAAATAGTCAAAGAACAAGCAAGGTAATAAAAAAAAAAAAATTCCATGATCACTCTTGCAGTATATTTGTCACAATTCTATTACCTCTCTGGATGTTTTATCTTTGCATAGTGAGCTTATGAATTTAAAGAATGCTGCTCTGCTGAGAGTTTATGCAGTAGATATTGTTGATAAAATTACCCATGGCCTGAGGTCAGTATTTCTTTTTTGGTCAAGCTTCAGGAATGAGATACTCTTGCCTCTTATCCTGAGTGCTGGTAACAAAGATGTACACCAACATACGCGGCTCTGTTATCACAATTTTTAATAGTATTCTTTGATGACTGTTTGTCTAGGCAGTTACTTTCTAGGTGTGAGGTGGGGGAAGTGGCATGCCATGGGTAAGGGTTGTAATAGAAGCCTTCTATGATTCTCTTTCTCAACAGTGAGTCTTCATTCATCCAAACTACTGAAAACTTAAGTCCCTTCCCTTTCCAGTTAGCTGGAGTCCATATGAGAGACCTCTGTAGTTTCTGGTGACAGTAGAGACCATGGACATCCACATGGCCTCTGGCATTAGCAAGTATCATGGACCTCAGCATGATCTCCAGTGGTAGGACAGACCATAAACATCAACATTACATTCTGCCACAGAAAAGATCAAAGACATCATCATGGCCCTTGGCAGCAGCATAGGCCATGAACTTTAACATGGCCTCCAGGGCATCAGCCACAGATACCAACATGGCAATCTGGTCCACGGATTTCAACTATCTATATGTGGCAGCACACACTAAAGACATCAACATGACTTCAGCTGACAGCACAGGCCACTCACATCAATATGGTCCCAAATGGATGCATGGCTCATGGACATCAACATGGCTTCAGGCTGCAGCAGAGATCATGGACATGCACATGGTCTTTGGTGACAACATGGACCACAGACATTGACATGACTCTTAGCTGGATTAGCACCATGAACATCAGCATGATTACTCCCTCACTTTTGCTTTGAAGGACATGAAAAAAGAAAAAAGTCACAAATTTAATGTTTCTGGGACAAATAGGGACCAGATTGTATACTGCACATGGTCCATGCAATGGATAGTCCATGAAACATACAACATAGACTTCTGTGCCATGTAGCCCTGAATACTACCTCTAATTTTTCAGCTGATATTAAACAATCTTTGAAAGATTTATAAACATTATCTTCTTCTTGGCATGGGTAAATTCTTCAAAACTAGGATTATCAAAAAAAGATAACTGGACATAAAAGGCAATACTTGTGCCCCATGTATAACTAAAGTATTTTCTAAGCAATCTTACCATAAAGAAATGAAGTTATAGTCCTGCAAGGTGACACCCCTTTAGCCCTAACACTAAGTCGGTAAAGACTGAAGGATTTTTTTTCCTAGTTTGAGGCCAGCCTGGTCTACACAGTGTATTACATACACCTTGTTAAGTAATCACTTTTGTTACTCATTTTGAATCTAGGAACATACAGTCCTCTAACATTTTTAAGTATCAATTTGGAAGGAAGAAAGCACTTAGATACCTTCTTTTAGTGTTATATTTAGGAGAATTACATTATCCTTTAAGAAATAGAAAAACATTTCTTATGTGTTTATCATCTGGAAGCTTCTTTAGCAAGGGAAGTTCATATTACTCATTCTTGTATCCATAGCAGTTGGCAAATTGAAAAAAAAAAAACTCAAAATACGTTTGCTGAAATCATAATGTTCATGGTATTCAAGATGACATTATGAATAACTAGTATAATAATTCAACATAAATTGATGATATCTGGTAGATTGTATTAAAAATAGTGCTGTATTAAGAAAAGACAAATCCTGATTTTAGGTCCTGATCTATGGGCAACTTGACAAATATAAAGCCATTTTGAGCCACAGTTTCTGAATCTAGAAATGAAGGGCTATTTTTAAGTCATTTTGTAACACTGTAATATCAATATTTTATCTATTTATCATTGATTTCTCTATAGCTAAATCTTGTGAAACATATATCATTACAACATGTATGTATGTATGTTTGAGCAAGTACTACAATTACTATTAATGTAAGATATATATAAAAGAGTTGTCCCTTTATGAGAAAACTTATACTCCAAGTATCACAATTTATGTAATTAAAATAGTTCTCTATTTTTAACCTTTACCTCATTGCTTTAGAATACTACATCCCATTTTCTTTTAACTTTTCTTTGATATGGACACTACATTCTCTACTGACATTTACTTATTGAATTTATTTCTGAAATGTTCACATTTTTTATTACTGAAGCCTTATATATTTATATTTAGAGAATAGGTACTTTAGAATTCTTTGTTTCTCATACCTTAACTTTGTTCAAACATAATTACGTCACATGAGCTATATGGGAATTTTAAAATGAAGATAGAGTTTACTAAATGCAGTGAGCGTGCCCTCAACCTCTACACAGCAGTGCTGAATGCAACCTAAACATGTTAGGGAAGAGAAAAATTGCATGAATAACTCAACATGGTAGCTTATCTCAGAAACCATTTACCATAAGTCATTTAATAAAACCATGTCTCAGAGGTCCTAAGTAGGCAGCTAAACTTTCATGGTTTTCATTATAATTTTTCAATGAGTTCGAA
The DNA here is from genome assembly GCA_021653895.1 of Mastomys natalensis. NCBI lineage: Eukaryota > Metazoa > Chordata > Mammalia > Rodentia > Muridae > Mastomys > Mastomys natalensis. The sequence goes on from JAJTUV010001086.1 coordinate 440,854, forward strand.
AGTGAAAATATGCTGAAAGCCTATATGGTTTGAGTTAGAAAAAATATTCGTCCATAATACTCAAAGGATCATATCAATAGTTATTTTTTAATGAGTTAAAAAATGTATAGGAGTAATGTAATTTATTTTTCTTTAAAAACATAAATGTTTCCTCTTAGGACTTTCAGCTCTAAAGCAAGAAAACCACAATACAATGCACTAGCAACATAGGATATAGCAATGAATCTGCCACTGTTGCTCTCTAAAGGTGAAATGCAATCATTGGAATAAACATTTTGTATTCAAACTTCTCTGTGTTCACATCTGTCAATATAAATGAAAGTTTCTTCTTTTGAGGGAAAGAGTGCAAGCTGATGCCAAAATTGCTTTTCTGTGAAGAAAAAATGTGATGTATTTAATTCAGTTTATAAATTTTACTCAAAGGTTTTATGCCAATACAAGGCATTTTATTAAATTTACCTTCATAGGTCACTAGAGTACAAGCCAAAATTTACAATGAGTTTTATTTTAGGCTCAAAGAAGGTCATTTGCTGTTAATGTGCAGCACTGTGATGATGATTTTCAAAACATTTAGTGCTAGGGATATAGAAATATAGTCCACTGTCTTACTCAAAATCATAATTTTATAAATCCTTTTCCAGAAAAAAAAGAGCCACCTGAGGCATGCTATTATTTGTAAATTAATTTTATTTATGAGAAGAATCATCAGAGAAATCCAGACTGTGATAGCTATGATAACCTTAAACTTGAGAGAAACTACAGTGATACTAGACCACTGGACAGTGAAATAACTGTGAAATGGCTAAACCTATTATATGCAAGATGGCCACATTGATTTTCATAGAATCCCTAAGGACAAAATAAAGAACATTAATGCTATGATTAACATGGAGGTCTACGCCCTTCATAGTTGAACTCAGTATCAGAGGAAAAGAATGAAAGAGGGGAACAATATCCTGGAACCCCACATATATGTGTACCCCTCTTGTATCAAAACTTAGTCAATTTTGCTTATTCTTCATCTTCAGAAACTTTTTTCCCCTTGAGGATTGTTAGATATTCAAAACAGCTACAATTGCTCATTACAGGGAAAGAATCCTGGAAAGAGTAAAACTATAGTGGCATGAACATGGGCATACATTGAGTGTTTGGTCAAAAGACATGGAAAGCACTACAAAAGGCTAGACTTCAAGATATCACCCTGACATTATTTGAATAAGGCATACCTGTGACTGATTCATGTGTATCTCAGTGTTACTCATGAAATGAATCCATTATCCTTACATTAGTTAGGGTTCTCTAGAGTCACATAACATATGGAATATTTCCATATATTAAGAAAAATTATTGGAATGACTTACAGTCTGAAGGAGAACTAACCAATAACGAGCAGCTGAGAATGGGACGTCCAAGACTCTAGCAGTTGCTCAGCCCCAAGAGGCTAGATATTTCATCTGGTCTTCTATATAAGATGAAATCTGACAAGTCTAAGCAGGCAAAGAACAGACCCTTCGTTTTTCCATTGTCCTTATGCAGGCATCCAGTAGAAGGTATGGCCAGATGAACGGTAGGTATCAGCACACCTGGATTTGAAACTTGCTCTGGCTGGCCTTGAACTCCTAGATCTGCTTGCCTGTGTCTCCTAGGATTAAAGACAATCTTGCCTGGGCCTAAGCTTTTCAGGGCCACTATGCCTCAAGATCTGGATCAAAAGCATGTGTGTCATCCCATTTCTTGATCCAGGTCAAAAACCTGTGTCTTCCAGCCTCAGGATCTGAATCACAGATGTGCCTTCCATCTCTGGATTGTAGTTTATTCCAGATGTAGTCAAGTTGACAATCAAAATAGCCATCACAACTCCAGACTCATAATTTTGAAAATTATTAAAATTGCTAACTGCTAGAAGAGTGTCACAATAAGTATATTAATACCTATAATAAATATACACATATTGCATGAAGAAAAGAATATACTTTAAGGGAATCAATGAAATTGATGTTAGTTATCTCTTAAATGGAGGCATAAGAAATTCTAAGATTTATACTAATTTTCTAGGTGCTATTGTAAGTTTTATGTTAGCTCTGCTGATGATTATGATTGTGTAGGTAAGCAGTTCTTACTTCTTATATTGGGAGCTCACCTAAATCCCACATAGTAGGCAGCTGTTTATACCATTTTGATATTTAAATATCTATTTCTAGTCAAGAGATTCATGTAACCCCACAGCAATATCTCTGCCTATCCATCTTAAGGAAGACTTAGTTTGTATTTGTCACCCACTAGTTGATCACCTAGACATTCCAAAGGACATAATCTTTGTGTGTGGTGAGAAACACATTTATGTGATGTGGGACAGTGTATCAAAACTCAGCTGCAGATGTGTTAAAACTCTCTAAACATATTTCTGTCCAGTGTGCAATTGGTTCTATTTGGTCCACAGACTCTCAGTCTCTTGTGTACTCATTGATATTTTTAAATTTCTGATGTTAGGTGAAACCATAGGTCACATGAATAAGTGTCCTGAATTCTCCAAATTTCCTGTGTCTTTATGAAGTCTTCTAACCTAGAGACACAAATACTTGTCCTGTCTCTTGGAACAACAACAACAAAAAAGCAGTAGACCTCACCAGGAAAGACCTTGGTGCCTGCCCTGCTTTCAGGTGGTTTTTTGTTTTGTTTTGTTTTGTTTTGTTTTTTATTTTTTTAAAAAAACATGTACATTGTTAACACCTGGAAGGACCACAAAGGGTGGTAGGATAAGACATTCTTGGAAAACGAAACAGTTCATTGTACTTCTATAGCATGTGTACTGTGTTGCAGCTAAAGCAGTCTTTACACAACACTAGTTAGTGTATTCTGATTCAGTAGACAACATCTTTCAGTACCTTCTCAGTTTTGTTTTGTTTTTTTCATAGTCAAAAACCCCATACTCTAACTTAGAAAACCTTCTTTGAGCTGCATGCTACAGACCCCTTTGAATAACATGTTCCATTCTCACTCTCTCACTCTGCAACACACACCATTGCATGTGCAACCGCCCACTGACTTACACTACTCAAGGCTTTCCTCCGATCTCACTTGTTTCTCTATTCCCATAATATCTTCTATTTCTCAGACTCACTTCCTCCTGAATCTTGTTTGTTTTACTGTTCAAAAATTATATTCACTATAAACGCCAGAGAAGAAGGACTCAAATGACACTGAGGAAACAGATGATCTTGGATGAAAGCATACAGTCTCTGTGATTACCACTAGAATGGTGCTCATTTTTCATCTCATTCATTGTTGCTGATTAAAATCTGAATGATGACCTTTCTCTTGTTTTCTTTGATGGACTTGCTATCTTTGAACTGATCTTTATATCTGCTACTGGATTCTTCTGTGCTTATTTGGTATCTGCATATTTTTTTTCAGTTAAAAGCAAAGAAAAATATCAGGGTTTAATTATACTTGAATAACATTATTCGCCTTGACCTGTAAGACATGGACAGTAGGGAGAATAATTCAAAGAATAGGAAAGATATTAATTATCTAATTAAAAATATTTCTGTGCTTTGCATATTTATTCAAGCCAGTAAACACCTTGGGCACTATATGATCAGAGAGATTAAAATTTACTTGAGTGTTCACCAGTATATTAACTCCCTGTGATCATACGAAGCATCATTTAACTTCTTGTGCATAATATTTAATGCATGGTAGTATGCCCTCTAATGTTACATATTATAGTATTGTGCTCACAATGAGCAATAAGGTAACATAGCATATGAATGTGCTGACAATACAGCAGTGAATGAAGCATTGGTTATGTTTCTTACAATGTGCTAAAATACCATGACCAACATATACGAGGAGAAGTTTGTTTGGTCTTATGGTTCCAGAGATCTATGAATCCACTATGGCAGTGAATAATAGCTACAGACAGGCACGGTTTCTGCAGCAGAATGCTGACAGCTCACATTCTCAACTCATAAGCATAAAGCAAAGAGAATGGAGCAGAAGTAGCAGAAGGAATTAAATAATAAAACCTACTGCCAGTGTCATCCTCCCTCTACAATGACTTCACCTTTTGAAAGTGTCCAAACTGCACCATCAACTAGGAACCAAATGCTCTAACATCTGGAGCCTATGAGGGATATACCCATTCAAACCACCAGAAAAATATGTGAATATATGGGGTTGTGTTTTAGAAGCCAATAGTCTAGGTCAATGCCAGAGTTTGGTTCAGTAATCAGACAAGTAAATATCAAAATATGTGCTTTATTGTGAACTTTTAATATGCCTTTACCTACGGTAAAAAAAAAAAATCTGGTTCTGGTATAAAGCCTAGAATGTTTTACTTAGAAAATAATTAATTTCTTCATCAGATATTATGAGACATTCTTATCCTTCAATCAGAGGACAGTATTCTATACAAAGCCATAGAAAGGCTATGCTTCTGTACAAAGAGGGGAAAAACATTTGAAGGATTATTTTGAGTAAGAAAGTCTCTACAAATGTATCCAGTGCACTGAACTGAGAGATCTGTATTCTGAATCTCAATGTTTTCATTAAGGAAGGTCGCCTTTCTTCCATAGAGAGATGCCCTTATCACTTCTTTCTTCTTGATGAAGTCATTTTTATAAAATGCAGTGAGTAAGAATAAAACACACTTCAATTTTTCTCTTCAAAATTGGCATCAAAAAGAAGCCTAACATTTCTTAATAGGCTAAAAGAAGGACATAACTAAAGAATTACAGTTGCAGTTTAAACTGTAAAGCCATCCTTCAGGCAGACTAAAATTAAGCAGTTATTTCTAATAACATCTAAATTTTATTTCATTTTATTGTATATTTTATGAATATATTTTATTCATGAAATTTCTATATTCATATAATAGTGATTGTTTGCATGTGTTTATATGTACCATGTGCATACTTTTTGCCCATAGAGGCCAGAAGATGGTACCAGATTCCCTAGAGTTTAATTTACAAGTGCTTGTGAGGTACCATGTATGTTTTGGTTGCTAAACTCTTCTCCTCTAAAAGCACAAGAGCTCTGAAATGCTCAGTAATCTTCCCAGACTCAAACTTTTCCTTAAAAAATCTTCCAATTCAGTGAATACTTAGTAAACACTCACTGTGTGCTGGTCACCATATTATTCAGAAGGGATGGAGTTAGCTCTCACTTAGCTCGAAGAGCTATGGTGTTTTCAATAGAGGAGGAAAAAATTAATAAAAAATCAAGATAAAAATTAAGTAGCATTAGTATCTTTTCTATATTTGCATGGTGGGCAATGGAAAGGGAGAGGGAAAAGGAGAGGGGAGAGAGAGGGAAAGGGGAAGGGAGAGGGAGAGAGAGAGGGAGAGGGAGAGAGATAGAGAATATTTGAAGGGCCAATGTTACATAGAGTCAACGCAAATCAGCAATGTGTGTGTTCCAACCATATCTGTGTTTATTTTCTTTCTTAGTTTCTTTCTTCCTTTATTTCCTTCATTCCTCATTCTCTCTCTCCCTCCATCCTCTCTTTCTCTCTCTCTTTCTCTAGAAGGAAAGATTTATTTAGACCTATAGAATTCCAGAACTCTAAGGTCCAAAATGGCTGGGGCAACCTGGCAGCATTTGGCAGACCTAGTAGATAGAGCTGGAAGTGAACTGTGGGGCCCTTACATCTTAAAACAGAAGCAGAAAGCAGAGAGAGAGCAACAGTGATGGATTCCAATCAGTTCACAAGATGTTTCTTCTGCTGTCAGGCAGCCTCCTTAAATGGAGCTAAGAAGCAGTCAGCCTCAGGAGTACTGTTCTGACACTGCTGATGAATGCTCACTATTCAATCCTAGATGTGTCTCTGGTACTTGTGAATTTTGAATAAATCTCTTAATCATGCTCATTTCTGTCAAAGATGGCTGAAAAATGATTGAAGAATTGAGATGTTGGGTGTCTGATTGGGATAAAGTACTTTTGAGAAGCTGATTACATACTTCATAAGTGCTTAGATAAATAAATTATAATCACTATTATCAACATTACCCTAAAGATATGTGGATTCTGTATAACATTTATACCTCTACCACCAGTAACAGTGCATGCTAACATAGAGTATATTCTGGACACTGGTGAAATATTTCTCATACATGAGTACAATTTGCATGTGTCATAAAATGCACAGAGAATGCCAGTGATTCTGACAGTTGTGTTTCTATTATTTTAATCACTCAAAGAACATTTTAAAGCTATTTTCCTGGTCATTAAAAATTATTTTTTATGGCAAGCATCTGCATGAGGCATTACCATTCATGATATTTTGACAGTACTTTTTGTCCCACTAATTTACTAAAGATTGCTCTGGCTGTGAAATAATTTCATGGCGAGGCTCAATAGCAGGGTATAGGACTAAGTTATGATTCAAAAGAAAATGGATCAACACATTTGTTTATGAACTTGGGCAATTAACTCTAAACAGGCAAAATTGGTAGGTTAGAGCACATCTCTTTATCTTATGATAAGTTCTCCCCAGAGTGTGTCAGCCTGCAGTGGTTCAAGAGAATGTCCAGCATGACTCTGCCTGGAGGTAAAAAGGTCACACCATATCCACCTGACACAATTAGTTCAGACAGGACATGGGTGTTCACTCTACCAGGAGTTTTTGAGACTGCTGTAATCACTAGTGTGATTGTTGAGCTCTGTTTGAGATAACAGCAATTGATTGAGTGTCTCAGTCTAAAATGTGACTAGATATTGTGAAAAACTAGGGAGAAGAAAATAGAAAGAAAATGAAAAGCTTACATCTTTATAGACTGTATCTTGTGATGATTCTTCTTGAATCCCTCACGCCTGTCAGACTGCAGATAGAGTTTGAGTGATGCTGGGTACTAGTGACTAGCTACTATATGTTCATCTATCTATCTATCTATCTATCTATCTATCTATCTATCTATCTATCTATCTGTTATTTATCTATTTATTAGACAGTGTCTTATATATAGCTTTGGCTGGCATCAAATGTGTATTCTTCTTGTCTCATCCTTTCAAATTCTGAAATTATGAGCATGCATAATCACTTCTGTCATAAAATGTTAGATAAAGTACCTTCTACATGTTAGAATCTTCCAAAACTATGGGAATATCAATTTTTTATACATGAGATGATAGTAAATTATAATTGAACCTGATCATATAACTTTCACTGTAGCAAAAAGGAGAATACTTTAATGCACTGAAGATGAAGGTAACGTTATAACCTCACTAGGAAGATGTTTCTATTGTGTTCTGTTTGTATTTTCCTTGCAGTGTGAGCTGTGAACATTTTTATAATCAATATCATATCTCATTCATTTATTTTCCTCTGCATTCAAAATCTGCATATTTTCGACTGTAGAAACTTGAGTCCTTACTAGATTGTCTGCATAGTATGAATAAACACAAAGCGGAGCTCATAAGATACTTATGAAGCATTTAGAATCTCCCCTTAGATTTTACAACAAAAAAGTTTACTAAATTACATTTCTCTTGATTTGAAGATAACATATACTCTGTTGAGAATTGCACAGAAAGATGATCCACTTTGAAGGGAAGTCCCTATGACAATATTCTTTTCATTATAAATTCATGGAGAGAGTAAAGAAAATTAAGTATGCCTTTATTCAAATGCTGCCCATGTTTGTTGTTGAATGTTACAATGCCAAGTGCTTCATCCAGAGAAAAGGCTCTTACTTATCATTAGCCCACAGTAAGTGGTATTCTCATTTGACTATACCTGTGCCTGTATGGGCATATTCCCATAATAGAAAATCAAAGGCAGGGCCATATGCAGACTAGACAAGTCCACTACTGCTTAGACTACTTATGTATATCACCAACCTTACATTTATTTTCAATGAGAATAGGGAAGTTTTCACAGGCATCATCCTCAATTTAACTTTTAAGAAAAGGAAAGAAACATCTGACAAATGAATTCTACATAGTTTATATAGTACTAACAGGCCTTATTCTAAAATGCTGACTAATGTTTCATCTCAGATTTTATTAGCATATCATGGTTCCCAGCAGAAGTGAAAATCCATGACCTTTGATTCTGTATACTGCATTAATGTTGGCTAATAGCATTAACTATTAAGTGGCTGGCACCAGTGGTAAAGTCATTGCCTTTGACATCAACAGAAAAGTTCAATGATGTTGTATAATTTTGGTCAGTACAAGTGTATCAGTTTTTATGAGACTATTAGTAACATTGTGAAATATTATAAAGTACATGCTCATAATAGGGAAATTAGAAATCAGACACTACAATGGAAACAAACACAATATATAAAAACTTTGCATTTGGGACATAAATACTCTATTTTTATTACTAAAATTTGTTTCAATTGCACATTTATTTGAAATTATTTTTATATAGTAGAATGGTATTTTTCTGCAAAGATGGTATGTGTGTGTGTGTGTGTGTGTGTGTTGTGTGTGTGAATATGTGTGAGATCATGAAACCTTTTATGTCCTGCGATTATGAATGCTAATTGAAATAAAAACGAATAGCATTTCTTTTTCCAGTGATGATTTCTAAGTACACAAGGTCATATTATAATACTATGATTGTGATTCATTTTTCTAAAATTTTATGTTAATAATGTTGGCAGCATGTCTATCATTGTTTGAACATAATTTACAATGAATTTATTCAGTGGGTAGCTGAATCATTTGTAGTTCACAAGAAACAGACAAAATGTCTCTGACCTTAACAGGTGTACAAATGAAAAATAGTCAGTATATTAAACAAAGGGACACTGGGTCTACTCCTTTTAAGTCAGGTTCTTTTAAGAAAAAGAAAAGAAACCTGCACCAATATTTTAAAAAATCAGCATAAATTTAGAAATCTGAATTTCTCTTAAGTTGAATAAAAGATTGCCTGAGCAGTGATCCCATGAAAAGCGGTCTCTGCATTTCCTGGGATTAATAGACATATCCTCTTTTAATGTCCTGAGTTCCCTGGACCAAGGCAGAAGTCATCTACCTCACTAGTCATTAACTAGAGTAATGATGGACTTTCAAAAAAAGCACCATTACTACTGTGAGGATAATTGGGACCCATGAGCTGTCCTGCCTGCTTTTCTTTCTTTCCTCTTTCTTTCTTCTCTTTCTTTCTTTCTTTCTTTCTTTCTTTCTTTCTTTCTTTCTTTCTTTCTTTCTTTCTTTCTTTCTTCTTCCTTCCTTCCTTCCTTTCTTCCTTTCTTTTTTGATTGTTTACTTAATGCTTCTGACCAAGAGGACACAGGGAAGACATTTTTGTTTCTGGAGTTATACTTATGAAACATTACCTATAAAACTAAGAAAAAGAATTCAAGCACATTTTTAAGTTCTTAAACAAAGAAAGGAAAAATAATATTCATATAATCTCTATTGGTTGGATATGAGATATAATAAATTTCCATCTATGTGGAGTCAAAACACAGTTTCTGAGATAGTGTTAGATCCTAATATAAATGCAGGAATCTGTGTCCAGAATATATGCATATGTGTGTGTGAGCTGGTTATGAAACTGCTTTCAAGGATGCATGTGTGTGTGAGGTTGGTTTTGTAAGAAGCCAGATTGTAACATAGCTTAGGAATAACGCAAATCCTTTAAATACTTTCTTAAGTTTTGTTTTGTAAGATTCAAACTAAAAAAAAAAAAAAAAAAAAAAAAAGAAAAGAAAAGAAAAGAAAAAAAGGCTGGGTTTTCCTATTTAAGCACTTCTTATACTTCTGATACCCATGCTCTGGGACAAACATGCATTACTATGATAACAACCATTTTTTATTGATAGCTTTCTTTAAAATATCACTTTAAGAATAGTCATCTTTAGATTTTCAGGGCTAGCCCTTTAATGTGCTCCAGCTGTTCAAAGATAGTGTCAGTGCTGTGGTGGGCCAAATCAAAGCCCTGATTTTTGGCTTGGATGGTAGCTGAGCTGATTAGCCTACCATATTGCCAGCACCTAGACCACTAGGGCAAGCTCTCCAGCTCTCATGTGTAGGCTTTAATTTTCAAAACCTACATTTAATGGTAGTTCTTAAGTGTTTTAATCTCCCTTCTAGCCCATCACCCACCAGAGGGAGTAGAAAAGAAAGGTTATTATGATACAGGGGAAATGTTTAGAAATAGTTCTTTGGAACAAATCCCATCTGTGTTGTCAGGAAATTAGTAGCTCCGTTCACAGGTCAGCAGTAGTTGTTGGATACACTCTCCAACAGTTCACAAATATCCAAGCAGTCCAGTTGGGTAGAGACAGATAGCAGTAGCAGTAGCAAGGCCTAGCAGGAACAGCCAGGCCTCAGTCAAATCAGCAAAGGTCAGCAGGAGGAACCAGAATTAGGGAGCCAGAAGTTCTCAGCTATGTCTCTATCAGCAAAGTGAAGGTCAGGGAAGAAGAGAGACCAAAAACTGTGGCAAAGCTAGCTCTATAAGCAAGCCCCTCTCACAGTCCTGTTGAGAACTATTTATAGTCCCTCCAAACATTACGTGTCCTCCATGGGTCTTGCCTCACCACATGTCTTGTCTTAGCAGAAGATGAGTCTGTCTTAGGAAAAATTCCGTGTGAGGTTATATCAGCTGACATCACTCTACCAATCAGCCCAAATCCTTGGAAGCTGTAAGAAACCACGAGCACACCACCTGAAGATATTTTGTGTGTGTGTTTCTCATTATGGGAGTCAGGACAAATGAAGCTCAACAATGGATGTAAAGTGAACCAATACATGTGTGTCATTAGCAAAGAACTTTCATCATGAATCCTTTCATGTGCTTGCTTTAGCGAAATATCCTTTTACCTGTGTCTACTTCAGAAAAACCCTCCTTCATATGTTTGCCATAGCAAAATCTCATCTGACACAACTGGCTTTCCACAGAACCCTTAAGACTCCACTTCACTCATGACCACACCTCATGGTTCACCCATGCCATGGTACCAGGGCCAGCTTAACTGTGCTGCCTATGCAAGGTTTGAAGCCAGGTCTCCCAAGCCGGCAGCTAGCTTTTCAGACTGTCACAGGTGGCCATGACACATGGCAACAACTATATATACAAGAGGAGTCCCTGTAGGGTTCTGGTATTGATAGTGTAGCGATGCCAGAGGCCTTGAACCAGAATTCATTGGAATTACTGCAAGTAAAGACCTGTGGACAAAAGGGTCTAATGTGGAACATACTGTAACACACTACTGTTTCAACATGATGAGATTTTTTTGTTGTTATTCTCATTTTTGCTTGTTTTTCGTTTGAGGGGGAGGTTGCAAGGGTAGATAGGAAAGGATGGGGATATGAGTGGGATTGAGGTGCATGATGTGAAATTCACAAAGAATCAAAAAGTAAAAAAAAAAAAAAAAAAAAAAAAAGAAAAAAACACTTAAAAAGCTGTATAATTTAAAAGAAGAAAAGATAACAAAAGAAATCTGAGCAAACCATCGGGAACAAGCTTGGAAGTAGTGTTTCCCCACAGTCTTTGCTTCAGTTGCTACCTAGCTTCTCCTGATCAAGGACTATACCTGAAAAATGAAATAAATCCTTCCTTCCCCAGCTGATTTTCATTCATGGTGTTTATAGCTGTGATACACAGCATAATAAGATAATCATCTATCATAGTCTTTTTCCTCTCTCTTTTATTTATAATTATTATTATCTACCTATTTCTGTATCATCTATATATCCATTATCTTTATCTACCTACCTACTACTCATTATCTATCTTCTCTCCTGTTTACTATATCATATCTCTATCAATCACTTATCATCTACTACGATGGTCTATTTGTTATCCATTTTCTAATATGGTTCACCTGTTTATCCTTTATTATAATGTATCTGTCATCTCTCATCATCTACCTATGCATCATCTTTCCTCTGAAGATACATTCTTGTCACTTTCTTCTTTCCCTCTGAACAGTCCATCATAACCACCTTCCCTGTCTGGGTAATGTGTATCATGTGTGGTCATTTGATTCAACCAATTATCTCTAAGATGCTTAGGTTTCTTCCATTTTCTTAGATTTTGGAGGACACAGCCGTGGGGCCTCCTGTTTCACATTTGAGAACATGTGTGTTTATTCAGAAGTCTTGAAGGTGAGGGTGTTAGGTAAAAAGTGTGTTCCTTAAGAGTTTACTTTTAAAAGATAAAGCATTTGTGCCTCTGTGTGTGTGTGTGTGTGTGTGTGTGTGTGTGTGTAGAGACAGGGTCTCACTATAGAGCTCTGGTTGTCCAGGAACTCATTATGTAGACCAGGCTGACCTCAAACTCACAGAGAGCCACCTGCCTCTACTTCACAAGCACTGGATTAAAAGTGTAAGCCACAATGCTAGACTTAAAGCATTTGATAGCCCTGAATGTTGACTGGTAATTTCCATCAACAAACAGTGATATCTTTGTATTATCAAAAAAAAAGTTATCCTCTCTCTCTCTCTCTCTCTCTCTCTCTCCTCTCTCTCTCTCTCTCTCTCTCTCTCTCACTTTCTTCTCTCTTTCCTTCATCTTTGTGTGTCTTCAGGTGTGCCTGCCTCTGCCTATTTCTGCCACTCTCTGTATGGGTGCACATTTGACAAACCTTGCCAAAGGAGGTCAAAGGAGAACTCAGGGTTTATTTCTTCACAATGGTCTTCTGGATCAAATTCAAGTAGTCAGGCTTGGCAGTTAGCACTTCACATAATGTGCCATGTCCCCAGCCTTTTCCTTTTTATTCTTCTTCTTTTTTTTTATTCTTTTTAAATTCTTCTTTAAAGTCAATAGAATCATGACTATTTTGATTTGGGGGAAATAAATAAATATACCCAAAACACTATTTAAACTTTAAAACAACAAAAAAACAAAAACAAACACAAATATAAATGTTTCTTTTTTTCTGAATCTACTACTTTCAATAGAATTTATGTCTGAATATAAATTATGTTTTCAACATCCAATAAACTATTTTTCTTAGTGACTATAGAAGAGAAATTGGTTTAGCTAAGTAGATATCTTTGGTTACCATGAAATTGAGAAAATGTTCATGCCAGTTTATCATACATGCTAACATATCACACCAGACATTACAGTCAATGAACTTTAACTTTTTCTAAAACCACAACAAAAATCTAATCTAGGACAGAGGAATCACTGATTTATTTTTGAGATGAAGAAATCAAGGTCAAAATCATTTAATTATTTATTTGGACCAGCTCCTTAGTCTGATGTTTACACATTGGATAAGCTAGTAAATTACTTTCCTGAGCTTCAATTTCTTATTATTAAAGATTCATAAGTTTCTGTGGAGTCGTGATTCTGAGTTCTAGGTTTGGGAGCACTTTTTCTTAAAGTGAAGGTTGATATACTGCTTCTTCCTTTCCAATAAATTTGTAAATCATAACACTGTAATTGTTCTGTTTCTTCAGGTAGCTAGTGTGGATTCTATTCTCTCCCAGTGAATCCTGTGGATCACAGTGTGGCTGTCTAATGAACCTGAAACTTTCTATCTTTGTTCACTGATGCGAATGGAGATAATATGCTTCCACTAGTTTAAAGTCCAATAATTGAGTACTGATATTTTTTAAAAAGCCTCACCATTAGCCAGCTTGACACACTGCACTAATAAAATTAGAATGAGCGTGACTTTAGCACTGTAGATGGTACCGTGATGAAGAGAGATTGAGAAATGAGCTGATTTAGAGGAGTTGACCTTGTGATAATTGATTTGAGAAAAGAGAGAGGAGATAACTAGGCCACTCCTAAACCCAGAATCTTAGCCTGAAAAAGAATTAGATGTTGGTTGTCATTCAATCTGTTTTCAGAAACGTTTAATGCAGGGAAGACGTAAATAATGGGAAAGCAGTAGACTTCTGCAATGAATCTTGTTGCCAACAACTGTGCCCTAAAATATCTACATATTTTGTTTCACCAGAAACAATTTTATTGAATTCCCCACTGTAATGAACAAACAAAAAACTTCTACATTACCTCAAGCTTAGAAATTTTATGGCATTTTTCTAAGTATCAATGGTGGTATATATATACATATATATGTTTCTAAGTATCAATAGTGGCCTATATACATATGCTTCTTTTTAAAGAGGATATATGATAGACTATAAAGAAAATGTTATAGCAACTTTGAAATCATTGGTGTTTGAGTGTATTATAGTGTGCTTTTTAAAATTCTGTTTCATATTTATTTTATAATTAAAACTATATATTATGCTCAGCATCCAATTTCTCAGAACTGGCCTATATATATTGACAATTATTTTCAATAAAATTTTCTTGGAGCTTAACTGCCAATAAGCTCCAGTATCCCCACCCCAGCTGACTCCTCCATTTCTAGGATTACAAGCTTGCTCTTTCTCAGCTGCGTTTTTCGTTCCAGTTGTGAGCTTTGGGATTCAAACTGGTCCTGGCATTTGCAAGGAAAGTGCTTTAGTGACTGAGCCATCCACATTACTCAAGCAAACATGTTCTCTTTTGGTTTTTGTTTTTGTAAATCAAAAAATAGTGTGTTTGGCTTTTTCCCTCACACTGTAAATCATAGTCTTTCTTCTTCATGAAAAGTTTGAACCCCTGGGCAAACTTGCACTGTGTAACCTGGCAAGACTTACTTTCCTGCTCATGATAAACAGGTCTCACAACACTATGATAAAAAAAAAAAAGTTTGAGCAAATATACACATGGCTTATCGAAGTGTGAATGGAAAGCAGTACTCAGTCAACCTACATCATATCGTGCAATCAAAAGGACCACCTTCTACCACCACTTTAAGCAAAATACAGATTTACTTTTGTATGGAAAAAAAAGCGGTTAGCTGTATAGATTTGTAAAGGGAAACGGTAATCACTTGGGCATGACGCTGATTCCATAAAGACTGAAATTATTTCTTTCCTGTTTTCACATAAAGAAAATGATCAAGAATTTGAAAATGGACAGTGGATTTCTCTCCTATTTGTGAATATTCTATAAACATTTATCATTTACTTCTTTAAACATGAAAATAACCAAGGAAAGAAGTGAACTTGTTTCAAAACTGAGAGGAAAAGCCTCATTGTGAAAACCCTAGGAAATTAAATCATGAGCTGCTGTACGCAAAAGCAATGCGTGAATTGATCTTGGTTAATATCATAACTTTATCTTTTAACTATGCTAAGCATTTTTATGTGGAATGTTAATCTCTTGGAGAATTGAGTTTTCATGTTTCTTAAATTATGGAGAAGACTGAAAGTAAGTTTTTCTTTTATTAAGTTAGAATTGAATTAGAAGATTTCATCTTGGGCTGTATGTAATTTAGATAAAAAAGATTTGAAAGTAATAGTACAGATGGCAGAAACAAATGGCTATTTATGGATATGTGTTAGCGAGTAGCATCCTTGATGCTGATATAATGCATTTTTATTCCCACAATTCACAGAGATTAAGTAGCTTTTCTGGGATTGCACAGGTTGTCAAAGCCCACTTTTATACTAGCTTTCTCTGACCCCAAAGTTATCTTTCCAATGTATAATGTAGATTATGTCTGCTTTTAGCTCTTATTT
The DNA here is from genome assembly GCA_021653895.1 of Mastomys natalensis. Classification (NCBI taxonomy): domain Eukaryota; kingdom Metazoa; phylum Chordata; class Mammalia; order Rodentia; family Muridae; genus Mastomys; species Mastomys natalensis. The sequence continues at coordinate 456,349 of JAJTUV010001086.1, forward strand.
CACAAGGAGAGTATAATTCCTCCTCTGCTGCTGAGTGTATTCATTCAATTCTTTCAAAGATCAGTTGATCATGTTGTTTCCTTGGCCACCTACAGAGTCCCTCTAGGAAATAACTTATTAGTCTCTGTCTATCATTGGTATATCTGTATAACACACGTATATTCATGTGTTAAAGGGGTTTAGTCTTATAATCATCAAAATCACAGGAGAGCAAAAGGCCTCAGAAACTGTAGATGCACCAAGCAGAAGCATATGATCAGTTCTTACATTTCTCCACTTAAAGTAGCACAGCTCTCCAAATTTGTATGGGCTATAACAATAGGCAAGTAGAAAGAACACATGTATCATCCCTGACTTAATGTGGTTTATACAAAGACATGTCCCTCAAGAACTCAGCAGGTGTACAGATTGCTGATCCTAGCTAATGCTTGTGCCTGTTTTTTCTAAAGTAGGCTATAATATTAATTAACTAAAAGAAATTTAATTTTGACATCATAACTATGCTGCTTTCAATTGTAAGTGTGAGTAAAAGTAAAGTTTCCATTTTACTTACTTTACAAGTGTGCCATTCAATCTGACAAAAAACACAGCACAGTACCCCATGGTACACTGTGTGCAAATGGGCATCTCAGTTCTGGACTGGGTGCTGAAATGCGAAAAGGCAGAGAATGTGTACATTATAGGGCACATTCTAATCATATTGAACCAGTAAACTTAGTTTACGGTTCCAATCACAAGTCATTCAACATGAAATTTTCTTACTACTTGCTAATAGGTAGGTAAATGACCTTAAGGACTGTCAAGAAAATAATTTTTTTCTGAGATGGTTGCAAGAATAGGTTGAAAAGCAAGTTACTAGTAGAATCAGGTAGTATTGGATTATTTAGAATTCATCATCAAATTTTGTTAAATCTTTCGATTTTATGGACTTCTAAACAATAATTGTGTTCTGAATTTATAAGGAGATACCTTCATTTTTTTATTTTGTATAACATAGCGAGACATATCCGTAGAGCAGCCTGGTTTCTGTCTACTGTTTGGATGCTTTTGTGTTGCTGGGAGACATGAGGTATGGACATTTCATATTTCAGAAGGAATACATATAATTTAGTAGCCAAACCATTCATTGTTGAAAAGAGATTTTATCTTTTGTCCAAACACATTATCACTATAATAAACATCTAACCTAGCTATTTTTTGAGAACTCTGGTTCAAGGACAGGACTTAATGGGAAAAAGAGGCGGGAGAGATCAGCAATAGGTCAAAGAGGGAAGAAACAACAAGGAGAGATCCTATCAGAATATTAAAACCAAGGAGAAAGCACAAATGATGAACAGGGAGGCAGACATGGCAGATGACAGAGCCAAAGCTTTGGAGCCATCTAACCTGCATCTAATTGCTAGGTATGTAACGTGAGTTTAGGATTATAAACCAATTACTTAATTTGAAATTCATAACAAAGTGGGAAAACATGAGAGATAACAGAACATTAACGTTGCAGCAACATTCTGTGTGTGAATGTACACGTGTGTTTATGAGTAAGTCTCTGTCAGTATTGTGTGTGTCTGTCTATCTTTCATGCATGTGCCTGTGTGTGTGTGTGTGTGTGGTGTGTGTTTATCGGGGGCTGCGGTCTCTGATATCACTAATCTATAATTCAGGATCTTCTGAATGCTGTTGACCTCTAAGCCAGTCTCTAATGTTGAGATAATGCTTTTCCAATAGCATATTTAGAAATGAAGCAGCAGAGTGGGCTGACCTCCTGGTCAGCATCCGCATACACTTGAGCTGATTCTACTGATGTATTTATCTGAGCTCATGCCGCTTTGTGACATTTCATTCTTCATGAACTTTCAGGGGGATGATTTAAGGTGCACACATCAATCAGAGCCTAATCATGCACAAAAGCCAGTGGCCTTTCAGGGGATAAGACAAGAGACCATTGAGACCAGTTCAATCAAGGAGGCCCATGGGTTCAGAGACTCCCACCTGAAATAAATCTGGGGAAGGCTTTTAAATTCAATGAGCACTGATGAAGCAGGAACCCATGAGGCACCCTGACTGTACAGTATAAAAACATCTGTCCCAGAGCAGCCATAAATAAGAGCCTTTGGTTTTCATCTATAATTAATACTGAGCAGTAGTAACAGTTGTTTCACTGAATATAATGGCTAAGGCTACTCTTATCTGTGTTGAAAGTTTAGAGTAAAATGCCTTAAAATTATAAGGCAATATGTTACTATGCAAACATTTTAAGGAGGGAGGGTCAAATAAACCATTTTAATTTTTTCTTTATTTTATTATGAACAAGGATATTAAATTTCACTTTAATTCTAAGAAAAGACACTGTGGGATGAAGATTCAAAATCCTTGGCTTTGGCTATTTTAATCCAAAGTCTCAGTAACTTGAGAATAAAGTGAACTGACTCCAAGGTTGTATTTCTTGTCCTGTAAGACTTGGCAAAAATCGAAAGAATCTTAGCTGATAAAAATGCCTCTTACAATGAAAATTGAAGTGGAGAAGCTGGGGAGTTGCCTGAGTTAATAAAGTATTTGCTGGATAAACAGGAAGACCTGTGTTCACATTTCAAGTTCCAGGAAAAAAGCCAGGCATAGTAATGTCTGGAATTGTAACTCTGGGCTCAGGGAGAAAGGCATGTTGCTGGAGCATGGTCATCAGCAAGAATTGCTCAGTTAGGTATGATTAGAGATCCTGTCACAATATGATAGACAGTGGCAGAGGAAGACGTCTGAAGCCAAACTCCAACTTGCACATTCACATGTGGATTCATATATAGGAACATGTATATATACACACTTATACAAAAATTAAAAATATAAAAATGCATTTGAGCCAGCTAGCAATCTTAGCAGTCAGATAGCTGTATGAGTTTTAGACAACAGAATATAGGTTCTCTCCTATATCTTTGTAAGTCATTCTCATTCAGTCTTTACTCTTCTAGTAAAGTTTAAAAAAAACAATTATCTATCATATGTTATATTTGCATGTATATTCTATCTATTCCAATGAAATAACCCTATAAAGTGATGTCTGTTCACCTGAGATTTCCCAATGTCTTCCATAAAGGGCACAAGCTGGTTTGTTTTTGTGGCACCTTTGAATTAATGATACATCCAGGGTTTAATTATAATTTTTCATTAAGAAAACTTGATTGATGGATATAATAACTGAAATGTAATACACATCTTTCTTATGGGTCTCCGTATAACTCAGAGTCTATTTATGACCGTTATTTTCACTTAAGGAGATAATTGCTACCTTCAAAAATCCTTTTAAAAATGCCGTGGTTTTAAAGTGTCTAAAATAATTTTCACTTCTATTTTCCTCATAGATATTTTAAATATTATATTGTTAGAACAGAGCAGTGCAAGGTTTTCAAAAGTATCCCATTTCTGCCCAGCCCGGCAATTAAAATATAAATTCTAGGGAATTTGGCCTGGCAATAAAAGAGAAAAATATCATGAGAAGCATTGCCTACAGAGGTAAATGTGCCTCTAAGTGTAAAGTTGCCTCTCAGAGCCAAGCTCAAAGCCAGTGAACTAAGTGATTTCTGGTGCTTGAATTATAGATGGACATAGTTCTTTAGAAAATGTCAGAGTAAGATTTTGCAAAGGCAAGAAGACTAACTGACATCACTTGTCTATCATCTCACAGCTTTGCAGCCTAGAACTACAATGTTCTTTAACGTATGTCTCCTTTTATGTTTCTACGCTGTAAAGATGCAGTAATAACTATAACACCTCTTATAGGAAATACCTAGAAAGTTCTGGTTAAAGATACCAACAGAGTCAACTAACCTAGATCCATGGGTCTTTGCAAAGATGAATTACCAACCAAATAACATACACAGGCTGGACATAGGTCCCTTGAACATATGTCATAGATGTGTAGCTCAGTCTTCAAACAGGTTCCCCAACAACTGGAGCAGTAGTTATCCCTAAAACTGTTACCTGTCTGTCAAATACCTTGCTCTAACTGAACAGCCTTGTCTGCCTTCAATGGGAGAGAATGTAACTAGCTCTGCAGAGACTTCATATGCCAGGGTAAGGAGATACCCAGAGGGGGCCTCCAATATCTCAGAGAAGAATAGAAGGAGGATGGGGGAGGGGCTATGTGTAGGGGGACTGGAAGGAGGCCAGTGGGGTGGACGGTTATGTGGAAGTGTTTAGATGGAGGATAGGAAAGGGAGAAATGTTGTAATTATATTGTAATCCCCCAAATTAAAATAATATGATGTTAAAATCAAAGACCAAAAAAAATGCACTGCTACAGAATGGTGTTTATAGAGTTTATAGAAATTCACCTTAAAACAAACTTTGTTATTCCTTCGAATGTAGAATAACAACAACAAAAATAGATAGAAGCCATAAATTTGGGACATCAAAATCACAATGACTCTCACTGTGGTTTGCATTGTGTGGTGATGATGGTGGTGATGATGGTAATGATGATATCGATGATGATGATGGAGAGGAGATGGCGATGATGTTAGCGGTGATCTTGTTCATGACCAGGTCAGTATCTGGAATAGAACAGAATTTCAAACCCATTTGTGAATAGTGGGAACAGAGTGACCCTTCAATGTTGCTAAACTTTGTGTAGATTCAGAGATAGAATTTTTGAAGTCATGTAGTCTTAAGGTCTATTCTTCTTTTTGTTCAATTTAAGAATAAAGCTATTAATAAGCATTCTATACAGCAGGCAAACAATAAGCTTTCATTTTCTGTAGTTAGCAAACAGCGATATATTTTATTCTATCATATTAAATGTGCCAGATTAATTATCTAAATTAATGGATTTCATTTCAATGTGTGGATGGATTGTGGTTTTCCAGCTCATCTCTCTATCTGCTGGAAAGATAAAATGCCAGTACCTGAAAGGGGTAGTGTCATAGAAACACAGGTGAGGACAATGGTTATGATAAAAGTTCAGGTTAAGACTTTGTAAATCAGTTTATTTCATGTTAGCCTAATAAATATCCTGACTTTCATTGGTGAGATAATCTTATAAAAAAAAGACATTTAAACTAGGAGTGGTGGCACAAATGTAGTTCCAGCACTCAGGAAGCTGAAGCAGGAGAACCATGAGCTTAAGACCACTCTGGAATATAACAAGGCATAGAAACAAGCATATAACAAGCATAGAAAGTTTATGTAAGAGCTGGAGAGATGGTTCAGTGATTTGTACCAATGGCCACTCTTCCAGAGGACCCCAATTTAATTCCCAAATAGCAGGTGACAACTATTTGGTACTCTGATCCCAGGGAACTGACTTTCTCTTTGGCATCGGTGGGTTCTGCATGCATTTGGTATGAAGACATACTTGGAGGCTTCCTGGAATGAATTTAAGTTAGAGATTAAGAGTACGATTTTACTGAGCATCATAGCTCATATATGTCTTTAATATCAGTGTTGGGAAGGCCGAGGCTGGAAGAATTAAAATATAGCCTGTTCTACATAGTGAGATCCAGGCCAGCCAATGCTACATAGAAAGACTCTATCTCAACAGACTAGCAAACAAAGAAAGTATGAAATTTGTAAAAAGTATGAATTCTGTCTAAAGCACGAAATTTGGATGAAATTGTATTTATGCAGAGAGAAAGAGCCTTCAAACAAATCCAAGGAACAAAACACTTCCCAGACTATAACAAGAAGGCAAGATATTGACATGGAATAGCAAATATATCAAATAACTGATGGTAATCGTGTCCCTGAAGACAAGAGAGTGAACAAGAAGATAAGACTAGTGGTGTGATATAGTGCAAGAGAGCTGCCACAGAGTAGAGAGAGAGGACTGACTCAAAAACTTGTCTTCTGACCTACACTGTTGTGCGATAGCATTCCCATCCATTCATACACATGCGAATACCCCCCCCACACACACACACTTACGAACACATGTACACATGCATGGTAAATAAAATGCAATTTCCAAACAGATAAGAATGAATTACTGAATCAGAGGCTGTTGTAAGCAAGATTTAGCCACTGACTTGGGAAGCTAATAGCTTTGAGAAGCAGGATTGATAGTAGAGAAGAGTTATGATGACCAAAACCTGAACAAAGACCACAGCTATAGAGATTCTAACATGTACAGGAGGAAAGCCAGTTAGAACTGAACAAAGAACTACAGGCTGCTAAGGAATGAAGAGAGATAGAGAACTATTCTTCCTTACACAACCACACCAACTGATTATACAGCACTACCTACTCAGTCCTGAAAACAATATATATATTTACAAGTAACATTATAGAGGCTGAACAATTTGTACTTGTGTATTTAGGAGTGTGTGTGTGTGTAACAAAAATTAATGATAGATGATATCATTAGTTTGAATGAGAGATATATAAGAGGGTTTAGAGGGAAGATGGATTGGGTGAAATTATGTAATTATAATCCCAAATACCAAAATAATTTTTAAATGGTTAGAATGCTTAAAAGGGAGAATGAAAAGTAATGTTAGGCAGACACTGTACATAAATAACTGTGAAGATGTTTACTGTAACAGATAGTGACTAGATGTGAGATATTGATATTTGACTACTTTGCTCGTTGTTTTAAAGTGTTAATTTATTTAAAGGTTAATATAATATGTTGATAATGCTAATTGATATCGGTTTTCTTGTAGTAATCATATCCTTTTAAGAACAAAGTATTTTTCTTCACCCATGACAATATCTTATAGAATTATAACACATTGTAAAACAACAACAAAAAAAAAATCTCTGGGTTTATTCATTCTAGGCTTGTTACACCATGAGATTTAGGTATGGTTTACTACAGTCTGAAAGAAGAGCTTCAGTCAAATAGATGATAGATAGGTAGATAGATAGATAGATAGATAGATAGATAGATAGATAGATAGATAAAGTGATAGATTAAAAAGTGAATGAGAGACCTAATAGAGACTTACCAAACCCTGACTTATAATTATGTAGTGTCTTGCACGCTGTTTATTTTCGTTGTGTCAAATTTACTAGGGCATTAACACTGTGGTAAACTTATTAGATTGATATTTTTACACTGAGAGTTGAAGTTGTTGAAAATGTGTCTGAGATACCTATGAAAGCCATTGGCAATTGTCACTCCCACCTTCACTACTGGTATTGATTCTCTCCAGGAAGACCCAGGGAGAGAACAGCCTGGGGCAAAGTGACTCTTGAGCCTAAACTCCCACTGCAAACTAGGTTCTCAGTGGTCTTATTGAACACTGATGGTGGTGGGAGGAATGGGGAGACTCAAACTCAGGGACAATCACACAGCTCTCTTCTCCAAGACCAGGTTTGGATTTCCAGGACCATTGAAACCTATTTCAGAAATTGGCCCCCATTAGAAGTCTTTCTGTTTGTTGGTTTAATTTGTAGACATCCGTACTTGAAATAAGCTTAACCTGCTGGGTAGGGAACTTGAAACTCTGCTCCTCTATAATGAAGGTCATTGCTGAGGGACATTCATTGAGGTGGTTGTTAAATTGCTGAGTTTTCAAGGACTTTCCTTGAACTCCGGCTGTAATTCCAGGCTGGTATTTCAGTAAGCAGAAAGACTTAAAATGGTCTATTTCCCCCATTCTCACTGGCAATTTGCTCTAAGTGCTGATTATTTTGTCAAGACTTTTGAGCTCAGAGCACTGACTATAATATCCTCAGCCTTTGATGGACTGTGGCTAGGAGAGGAAGTGTTCAAAATGAAAATGCCTGGATTACTTCAGGGAAGAGTTAGCAATGAAGCAGCACTTACTCAGCATTGGGGAAGTCTGAGTAAATGCTAATAAACAACAATTAGGAGTCTTCCATTTAATGGAAAATATCATCTGAATATCTCACATATTGTTGAATCAAAATAGCCAGCCATATGATTTCATCACAGTTGAGAATTATGGAAAAAAAATGGTCTTCTGTATTCTTTTGAGGACTTGGTGTAATAGCCACATATAAAGTACAGATTTTCCAACAGTTCTGCTCTGGCGATTAGGAATAGTGTTATCTCTTAATGAATCTAAATGAAGCAAGTCTGGGTTCCTGATCATTTAGAATTATTTTGAACATGTACATAAGGTATTTTGTGATGACCCGTAAAAATGCTGACAACTTACTATCAATAACTACTTTTATAGACCTATGAAACATTTAAATCGATTTTAATGTCATGTCTCATATCTAGAAATACTTTAGTTATTAAATTTATATGAGATACCACATGTCCTATTATGTAGTTTAAGTCTATCATGTGGGAACAGTAAAAAGTTAATTCTATTTAATAAGTATTCTTAAGCCCTATATTATGTGTTTAATAGCATTCTATTTATATAGTCACAAAAGTGAAAAAATGCAAGAATTATAAAATGAATATGATATAGTCAAATTTTACTCATTATCCAAATGATGAAAAATTATTGGTCAACTAGTGGAGACCTAAACTGTATTCTTTATTGGACTGAGAAGTAATATGTTTCTATTTATAATTTTCAAATTACCTGGCCCATGATAATTGATCTTCAACTATATTTAGACAATGATAGATACAAATATTAGGTAATAGGTCCATGAATCAATTTGAATCTCTATTTCAAAATATCTATCTTTATTTCATTTATATGAGCTTTGCATACATGTGTGTATGGATACTTCTTTCATGACTGATGCCTCCAGAAGTAGGAAACAGTCTTGGATCTTCTGGAACTGCAGTTGCAAATGGTTGTAAGTGGTCTTGTGGGTGACAGGAAACCTCCATTGTTTCAAGGCCATTCACTTAAACAATGAAGTGTATGGAAGGAAATAAGGTTGGGCACAATACTCAAAATTTATTTAAGTCTGTGTTCACTGCAGTTAATGAAAGCAGCCTTAGTCCTAGTAAAATTACTGAATTAAATAACATCTTTGATTTCTACAGCAAGCTATCCTGTAAGTGTAGAATGCTATGTTCTGTTGAGAAGGTGGTGGCTATTTCATGGAATAGACCAGGGATAACATTTGAGAATGTGGAGTTTATGAAGACACAGCGAAGATCTCAGTGAGTCCTTCTTGGTCTCAGCAGACAATCAGATTAAGTGGAGAAGGAGCAGTGAATATCATGAGATATCTCAAAACCATGATCCATAGCTGGATTTATCATCTGTCCCAGAAAATATGAGCATGCCAAAGAAAATCACTAGTGTATACTATTTTTATTATATCATTATTAGTACTATCAAAAACAAATGTTATAGTTTATATTTCAACAATATATGTTAGATCAGAAAAGAGGGTATATAGGAGTTTAGAGACTCTGTAATAGGGAATAAGAATTATGAATTATGCAAACGTTTGAATAAATACCAGGGATTAATCTTATATAACAAGCACTATTGGTAATACTCAAATTCTAAACTATGGCATTGTCATTTTATACTATTAGAAATTATTTACAAAATGTGGAGTAGTTACCAGAGTGACATGACAAAGAAATACAAGTTTTTATTGGGTTGAGCTAGAGAGAGTTGAAAAAAAATTCCCCCTAGAAATGAATTGAAAAATACAATCAAACTCAACTTGACATAGATCAGATGTGGTCTTCTTGTGAATACATCATGTTATGTATCCTCTTGGATTGTTCTGTCTCATGACTACTCATGATCAATCCATTCTAAGGCTTGCCAATTCTCATTTTCTTGGCCTTCATATTAGTCCAGCACAGATGTAGATCTTTTGCTGCCAATCATAGGAAATATCCCTTCTCCATTTGTCAGCTAGGACACACCGTCAAAGTCACATTCTGATCCTAGCTTCCTCTTCACAAATTCAACCCATGGTCATTAATAGTATAAAAACCAAACAAGCAAACACACACACACACACACACACACACACACACACACACACACACACCACACAGAGAGAGAGAGAGAGAGAGAGAGAGAGAGAGAGAGAGAGAGACACAGCTGCAACAAAAATAAAATAAATGTCAACCATGTTACTTACCATATCTTTTAAATTTGATTTTTAAAGCCATTCCTTACAAAATTCTGTGACCCAAATGAATAGTAATCTCTTAAAATTTACTCTCTGATGTCATTGTGAATATGTTTTTGATTGTTTGATTCTCAAACCTACCAGTCATGTCTACTTACTGAAGGATGGAATCTGAGTGCTCATGCCTAGCTTCTCAAAAATGGCACTCCCTTTTATCACCCATCATTCTTTCTCAATGGAATTGATTTTGCATTCTGAGGACAGTACTTGTTCCCTGAACCATGTCATGCTCCCATCACTATCTGTGTCTCTGGATTTGCTTGTACACATTATTTATTTTCTTTGCTATTATATCTCTACAATAGAGAACAATTATTAGCAATTAAAATTCTTAAATACATAATAAAAGAATAGTTCTTGATATGCAAAATAAGAAATATTGGTTGATTTTTAGAACTTTTAAGAGGAATTTTTATCATCATATTGCTGATGTTTACCTAGGATGAATTTCCATTTTCTGATCTACACATTAATGGTGGTTTGTTGTATATTAGGTTCTTAAGGGGTATCTTTTATGTTATCACAAATTCAGACAGCTCTGTAAAACACAAATTTATTGATATATCATTTGAGAGGCTGGAGTTCTAAAATAAAGACATCATTAGGGCTACTATGTATTTCTTCTGTGAGCACTTGAAAAAGACACTCTTTCTCCTCTTCCTAGACTCTGTTATTTAGGAATTCTAGGGTTTTGTGGGTTAGTGTTGACGTAACTCCAGCTCACATGTCTGATACCCTTGTATGTTTAGATTGATTTTCTCTTATAAAGATAGTGATGCTACTATGGTATTTGATTTCTTCATGATCATCTTAAGGAACACAGCCTCAAAGGTGATATTTCTAAACAGTGTCACTCTACAGAATGAGGTGCATATGCACTTTTGGAAAACATTCTTCATAGTTGTAGAGTGTGTTTCCTAAAATTCTAAAATCCCTTTGAGGCGTGACCATGTATTTCCTTCTAATCATCCTTGTATGCCTACTGTGAGGTACTGGATATAATGATTTTTATAATTTTGAATAATTTTGATGGTCAAATGTAGAAGAAATCATATATATGTGTCCAAATTTATTGGATACAATTTTTTTATTTTAAAACATCATAAAATAGTACCAAAAACTGGGTGACCAAATGCACACATCATTTAGGCAACATTCCAGATTTACACCATAATAATAAAAGGTTACTACAAATGAAACCTAATTCTCACACTTCAATCTCATTAATGATCTGAGAGGGATAAACTAACATTGATATTGAATACCACTGTTGATAAGAATGGAAACAAGCTATATAATTTAATTTTAATTTCTTCCTAAGCATTTTAAAAATTATTTAGAGTATAACTATTTGATTTACAGCTGGTAAGAGTACACATTGTATTATTCTAATTACAAAGTCCATTGAAATTAAATATACCAGTTTCTGTACTCATTCATGTCTCAAAACTCAGAATGCCCTAAATAGAAGAACAAAATTTTTCCATACAAATGGAAACTCCTGGGCTAAATGCATTTCTGCTAAAACACACTAGATATCCTGCTGAGAAATGGAAGATTGCAAAATAGAATATTTATTTTATAAATATGATATAATACAATATATGTGTTTGTGTGTATGTGTGTGTTTCTGTGTGTGTTGGGATTTATATATGTATATATGACATACATGTATATACATACAGGAATGTAACACAATGACAAAATAACGTATGAACAGGGTTTGTGGATGGTTTTGAGTGAAGGAAGTGAAAAGGTCTAATTTTAATTTTAAAAGTAAAGGAAAAATTATAAGACAATCTGTACTATAGTGGAGAAGCTGGAGAAGTAGCTCAGTAGTTAAAAGCTTTAGATCAAACTAACTATTTATAGCAAAATGAATTTCATTTGCAATTGATATTCCTCACTAAGTAGACCTAAACCAAAGTAGACCCTAAAGCATGTGTATTATGTGCATTAATGTGCTATGATCTGGTATTCTGAGGTACTACATATTACAAAACCCTTAAGTCTGTTTAAATTTCTCAAATGTACACTGTTTACTTCATGGCTAAAATTTTTTAAATCCTTAATTCTAGATTTTTCTCTTTGTCGTTGCACAGTACACAATCACTATCTCTATCCATACTACTGTGCAGGAGACTACAAGAAGTGTGTGTTCATTTTTAACTGCAACTCAGTAGCCAGTGAACAGGGTTTGTTGATGATTTAATGGTGATTTAATAGTTTGCTATGAATGAAACAATGGACTATTCCTTCAACTGGGCTAAAAAGTCATAGTTTTATTTTTGTGTTTATACTGTGTTATATTGGAGTTGACATTCTTGACTATGCTAATATCAAACTTAGGAGAAACATTTTATTTGAGTAACTCCTACTAACATAACTACATATTTAATAGATCTAATGCTTTTGACTTATTTGTGAAAGAATCAGTAAGAAATTATATTTAATGAGAATTTCCTAATGTGGATATGGTAAGGAGTCTAATGGGAAACAACTCCTTTGCCTGTTTAATCTGTAAGTTGCCTAATGACTGCTATCAGCTAGAATTGACTGTTTTCTCTGCAGAAAAAATGACATATTACTCACCTCAGAAATATATGACGTGTTCCTTTCCTTTCTAATCAAAGTCGAAATGGAGAAATGAGTGACTGGCAATGAATGACCTGTTGTGTGCACAGGGGTCCAAAGTCAAAAGAGGATCAGAAATTGCATAGGACAGATTTGGATTCAGTCCTATGATTCAGAAGTGGATTAGGATCCCACGTTTGTCATCATTCGTTTTCTCATTGATGGTGGTTCTGATCTGAGTTAATGAATAGCTCCAGCTATGCTAATGGAGGACGCAGTGAACAAAGCAAATAACTTGCCATGACAATTAAGCCCTCTAACTGCCTTACTCTGGGATTACTAAAGTGTCTGCTGTCACAGAAGACAAATGGAAACTCCTGTGCTAAATGCATTTTGGCTAAAACACACTAAATATCCTTCAGACACATGGAAGATTGCAAAGCTTTTAATATTTTAAGGAGAAAATATATTATAAATGCTAAGAAAGTACATTAAAAATCATTTTAACAATGACTAAAACTCACTGTAACAAAAACTCAACATAAATTTCAGTTTAGATAGTCAATACTTTCTAGTAAAGAATTTCCTTATAGATACTTTCTGTTGTATATATGGACCGAAATTATGTTATTTAACTATTTTTTTCTACAACAATGCTATCATCAAACTTAATATTTTATAAAATACGCACTTATTTTCTCTCAAATTTTTGGTTAAGGATTTCAAGTTCAGCTGAGTTGTACTTCAATGTCTTCTAAGAATAAGACTCAAGGGGCAGACATAAAAGAAGTTGGCTTTGTTGAAAGTATCCTCTTACAAAAACAAGAAACTACATACAAAACACTGTCTTTTACTACATACAAGGATATGGGCTTGCCTTCTTGCTATCAGCCAAATGTTGGCCTCAGCTTTTTACCACATGGGCCACTCCAATCTTGCAAACCTGCCTCAGTTCAATTAACACAGGATAATCTCTTTGTGAAAAGGGGGATATTGTTCTTTTGTAATATTATTACAGAGGAGGTATCTCATCACCTATCCATAATAATATTGCATAATACTGCTTAGAAAAAATTGGTCGGGAGAAATGGGACTTGGCTAACTGTGAACATTCATAACATTTTATTATATTAAAATGAGAACAGTAGCCTTTGTCTTGTTCATGTTTCTGGGAGAAGGGAAGCTGGTCTTCCTCAGACCATACAACTTGAATTTCCAGTTCCAAATGATCAGCCCTGAAAGCATACATTCAAGTAACTTTATATGATTGAACAGGTTATATTTAGGAATGCATTTGTACTTATCTATGTAACATGTATGTAATAACAATTTGTGATTAGAGAATCAATATATTTGAAGCAAATCAGAACAGCATATGGGAGTGTTTAGAGGGAATAAAGGGAAGGGGAGATACTGTAAATATAAGCTCAAAAAATTAAAATAAAAAATTTGAAAAGAGAGATGAGAAAAATGGAAAGTATTTACTCTGTTAAAATTTACAACAAAAACAAAAAAACCTATTTTATGAAATAAGATAACTAAATATTGCTAATACCTAACAACAGAAATATTCTTTTTCTTATGAACTGTTTTTTTTTTTAACTTGGACATTCAGTATCTTTGGATTTCTTTTTACCTAAGATCAATATAATGTTATCATCATGTCAGATTTTTTAATTTCTGAACTACTATTATTGCAGAAATCTTTTCCATCTCCATATTTTAAGATGTGAAATATAGTCATCTCCTAAAAATTATCTTTGGAATAGGGGTTAAGATATGCAAATATGAAAGTGAACAAGAACTATGCAATATAAGAAGATAAAACAGGCAAGACCAGATGCCAGAGAGCAATGCACAGAAGTAGGGTCCAGGATTTGGTCTTTGACCACCTTGTAGTCTTATATAGATAATATAGATAGTACATTTTAAAGAGAATATTGTGACTTTCTAAGGGACCCCTTCCTCCACTCATGCCAGTGTTGAACTTATTAAGTATCTGGGCCATGAATTCTGTGATAGCCATATTATTTCCCAAATTGTGTGCATTACATTTCCAAGGGAAGATTTAAAATATTTGCATCTTATTTGAAGAAATAATTGCATCACAACAGCCTTTTAGAATTTGACTTCAGTTAAACCAAGGGTTTTCAAAGGTCACTTGTGTGCCAGGAATAGGTATGTACAGAGGAAATTTTCTAAATTTCTATTTTCTGGAACCTTCTGTTAAAGTATTTCTAAGTAGTCTGTCTTTGAAAGTCACATCCTTTTATTTATATTCCCTTGCAGTGCTTAGCCTCGCAGCCTAAGCAAGAATTCAGATCGCCAGTCAGAGAGGGTTCTGGGTAGCCTCTCTCTGCTTGGTCTAGGGGTGGAAGTCTCCTCTTTTAGGTTGGGTGGAGATGGGTTTGAGGAACACCCTGGATAAAGTAACAACCTCATCTTGAGTCTCGTGGTGGTCCTCCATAGCGAACTTATGATAATGTATCTGAATAGGTTTTGCTATCAAATTATCTATCTGTTGTATCACAAAGTTAGTCAGCCTATTTAAGGCCTGGGACCAAAAGAAATCAGCAAAAAAACCACAATTAATGGTCCCAAGATGGGAGGAAGTGGAGTTGACAACCACGAAGAGGTTGAAAAACAGTCCTTGTACCAGCCCCCATCTTTCTCTTTCTCATTCTCTTTCTCTTTCTCTTTCCTTTCCCTTTCCCTTTCCCTTTCCCTTTCCCTTTCCCTTTCCCTTTCCCTTCTTCCCTTCCTCTCTCTCTCTCTCTCTCTCTCTCTCTCTCTCTCTCTTTCTCTTTCTCTCTCTGTCTTTTCTCTGGGCCTTCTCTGATGTTTTTCATGTTTTCTTTAACCATTGCTGTCTTGTCTATGTAAGGGCAACATTCTTCTTTTTAAGGGCTGTACACAGCAAGAGCTGTACACAGTCTTTATCTGGGTTCCCTGAGGGACAAGCCTGACTGAATAGGGGTTGATGTCAAAAGTATCCCCTCTCCAGGAAAAAGACATCGGGATGGGTATGGCCCTCATGCCTCACTGGACAACAACAGGAGGATCGGAGCCATTACAAGGTCCCCTTCAATTATTGGAGGTCAGGCCTCTATCTCCGCCTTTGCAAGAATAGAATCGCCAAGGCCCTTCTATACTTAGAGAAGGGAGGAGATGTCAGGAGCAGTCCTGCATATACACTAAAGGCCTAAAATCAGCCATAGGCCTAAAATCAGCAATAGGCCTGACATACATGCATGCTAACACAAAGTCTTGGGTCTCTGTGGAAAAACACTGAAACAGAAGGCTATAAGCAATTGTAAACAGGCAGCTTCTGTGGAAATTTACCAGACAGAGTAGTCATAGGTCTTATAAATAGGCAGCTTCGGTGGACAGTACCAACTTAGATAAGGACAAGTGAATCATAGGCAGAGTCATAGTGAGCTGTCCCCTGAACCTACACCCAGCTGATACCCTGTTCTGAAAAGTATCTGTACTCCCCCTGAACACCTATGCTCTGATGCCATTCCCTTCCCCACATCCTGCCTTTTTGTGTTTATAACCTCTGTGTAAATAAGTAACTTATGATGTGATTTAAATAAATAAATACATAAAAAAAAGAAAGTCACCATCCAGTTTATTTCCTTACTAGCCTTAATTCCAAGAATACTACTCAAAATCATACAGATGTTCCTTAAATGTCCAGATGAGAGCATTTCGTTGTTATAGTAAACGATGCAGAAGTTCTATTACACCTAAACATACATCTTAAACCTCTACTGCATGGCTTTACTGTCATATGAACCAACCCATGAGTACTTCTCACATTTCATCTGACCTGACACAAGTGACAGCATCCCATCACTTTTGCTTCTACTCAATCTATAGCTTACACGGGATATTGCTCACTTCTGCATCTTTGCGAAATATTCAACTTGAGAAAAGGAATATTTATTGTGCTGAACCGTTTTAGGGATTGTAATCTACAGACATTTGTTTCATTGATTCAGGGCTGGTGATGAGGCAGAACATTGTGCCTGTGGCACAGTGTGGCACAGGAGTCTGCTTTACCATGGTAAATGGGAAACAGAGAAAAGGAGTAAGAGAAGAGAGCTGAAACAGACATAGCCACAGGAAACATCCTTAACAAACACTTTCTTGGACTAGACCAAATCTCCTGAAGTGTCCACACTATCAATAAAATACATCACCTGACCACCAAGAATTTAACACATGATCTTGTGTGAAACATTTTATATTTCAAAATTGCACAGATCAATACACTGAAGTGGATAGAATTACCTTATCAGAATGCTTATATTAACTCCAGGTATGTTATCACTATGATGGATTCCTTTGTTTTGATGAATAAATTTATATTTCTTACAAGTACTATAAGTCTACAAGTACTACACAATCTAGCACTTGTCATTAGTTCCAAATATATTACTAATCAGTCTGCCTAGACCAAATTTATTCAGCCCCTAGTGTTTCTTATTTTGTAGTTCATCAATCATTTACCTTCCCATTTTTCTACTTCATATATGTTTCTTTAGCCCAGGGACCTCTGCTTCTAGCACAGTCTACAACCACTGGGTCTCACTGTAGTATCCATAGTCTTTATTACAATATCAGGTACAGAGAAGAAGCTTCAATATATATCCAGTACAAAAGAGTAAAAGTTCGTGATTTTAAATTCATAGTATGAATATCCTTCGGAGGTATAAAATACCATGGAGATATTTTAGGTAAATGCAGTAGCTTAGTTAAGATTTCTATTGCTATAATAAAATTCATGACAGAAAGCAACTTACAGAAAAAAGTTTATTTCATCTTTTAACATTGAAATCCAATTCTGGGGATAATTAAGAGAATGAACTTGGACTGTGACTATGGAGGAACTTTGCTTCGTGCTTTGGTTTTCAGGCTTGCTCAATCTAGTTTTTATATATATCCAAAGTACAGAGGGGTATATAAAGAGCTGGCAACACTCACAATAGGCTGGGTCCTCCCACACCAGTAATCAATCGAGAAAAATCACCATCGTATAGGCTCTCCCATATACCATTATGCCAGGGGCGTATTTGTAGTTGAGATTCTCTCTTCACAAAGGACTCTGGCTTGTGCCCAGTTGGTATAAAACTAAACTGTTCATGCAACATGTTCTGTTCCTAATTTGCACATCAACTATTGTACATGGAATTCTATGAAGAAGTCAAAATTACTATTCCTGGGTTAAAAGTAATAAATGAAAAATGAATTAAAATTAAACGAAAAATATTACTTCAAATATTTTTCTTTGTAGATCTCCAAAGACATTTTGCTCATTTACTCAAATTAAAATTCATTCACTCATTCATTTCTTTGGCTTGCCCTAAGTAAATTTGGTTTTTATAAGTAGATCTTTACAAGAAAAAAGATTTTTATATTTTGCTGCCAAAGCTTTGATCGTGAAATTGTAATGTTACTTCAGAACAAAATTCACTATAGCACAGAGTTCAAAGTAAAATTTTCAGTGAGGGACAGAACTTTCAATACAATAATCAGGATAAAGGAGAGAAAAACAGTGAAAAACTAGGGCATTATCTCTACATTTTTTTCTTCAAAATGCAAAGGAAGATGCAATATATGTACACACATATAAAATCATTAGAAGAGAAGGTAAACAACGGTGTATGTGGGAAGTGCGACTGTTTTCCTGGAATATAAGACATTTTAAAGAGAACATTGAAAAGTATAAATAGATAAGCATTCGGCTTTCTCAGAGTCATTCCAGATAAGCATTGAAAGGACTTGAATCCTAATTTTGAGCAAACACATAGACACAGACACAGACACACACACACACACACACACACACACACACACACACACAGACACACACACACACACAGACACACACACACACACACAGACACAGACACACACACCGACACACACACACAGAGACACACAGACACACACACACACACAGACACACAGACACAGACACACAGACACAGACAAACAGACACAGACACACACACACACAGACACAGACACACACACAGACACACACACACACACAGACACACAGACACACACACAGACACACAGACACAGACACACACACACACAGACACACACACACACACACACAGACACACACACACACACACACACACACAGACACAGACACACACACACACACAGACACAGACACACACACAGACACACACACAAATCAGAATTTCTTGAAGAAGGTATGAGGTTGTCAAAACTTTGCTGAAAATTGTTAAATCGGGCTAATCTTTAAACTTATTTTATCTCACTTTATTACTGTTCACAAAGATGTGCTGCAATTAGAATAAAATCCACCAATTCTCAGGATTTCTTCCACCAATCCCCTAAACACCACATATTGGCTCTGCCGTCATTTTTCTGTATTGTTCTCCACTGTGAGAACACGGCCTTTCTTTGTGTCTCTATGGATTTCATGGTTCTGGAAGTTTCAAGCAAATGGAACATGAAAGTCCCCAGCTGATTTGGTGTGGTTTCTTCTATTTGGTATAAGAGTATCAAGAATAACGTATATTCACTACTTTTATGATAAAGTACAATGATGTACACCATCATATGAGACTACAGTACATTTATTTAATAGTTAACAAGTATCTCCCCACCACACACACTTTCTGGTTGTGATGAATAAGGGTTGGAGTGAGAATGAAAGTATCAGAAAACATTTATTTTTAAATAGAGTATATGTGTGTATACAAGTGTAAACATTCATGTGTGAACATTTGCTTTCTGTGACCTTTTTTTTTTTTAATATTTCTCTTTGTCACATAGCCAGGTGGAATACTGTGGCAAAATTTTTCACTCTGAGAAAAGATGTGGTTTGCATTTCAAAGCCGACAATGACACAGTTATTTCATCATGCATCTCTCTCATAAGCAGTCTAAATGACTTCAGAGAGACAGAAAAAGAAACCCACTGGGATTATTACTGTGGCCAGTAGGTGGATACAGGGCAATGATTACCCCCAAGGGCAAATAATGGAAGCACTTGATTCTCTCAACTGTGCCAAATGAGGGGATCTTTCCCATCAATCTCTCCAGCTATTAGGTATAGGGGGAGAGGGCAAACTGTAGGGTTGGAATGAAAATGAAAGTATCAGAAAACATTTATTTTTAAATAGAGTCAGGCTCATTTCTATACATTGATGTTGCTGGTGGACATGGCAATTCTGTGATCAGCTTTTTATGGAACTATAAAAACTTCAGTTTCAAACTGGTTGCAATGATCTACTTCCTTACAAACACTTCATATTGATAATGGATTGGTTGATTGATTTATGCAATCATAGATATGAATTTTACTGAAGAGGAAGTATATATATTAAACATCCTATCTATTCACTGAACAATTCTTACATTCCTCAGACAAACAGACATTCACATTTTTTCAGAAGTTTTTACTTCTGTTATTCCTTAGTTACTGTTGAGCTATAAATGTTCTTTGTATATTCTGAATATAAGACTAACACTATTTGATTTGAGGATATCTGATTTTTGCCCATTATGTGGATCACCTCTTCACTTTCTTGGTGATATTAAAAATGCTTTTAATTTTGGCTAAATGCTTTTCAATTTTTTACATAGTGTGTGTGTGTGTGTGTGTGTGTGTGTGTGTGTGTGTGTTTGCACATGTGGGCGTGCACGTGCAAGCACCAACCTCATGTGCTTCTAGCGGCTAGAGAGTAACTTGAGGGAGTCAGTTCTTTCCTACTGCCATGTAAGCTCTCAGACTCTAAGTCAGGTCTTTAGATTTAGCAGCAAGGGCCGTTACCTGCTGAGCCATCTGAACAGCAATCTTTACTTTTAAATTTATTTCTCTGTTTGCTATTGCTTTTAGTATTATATACAAAGAAACACTACCTAATCTACAATCGCTATGATTTATACTCCCTGTAGTATCTTCCAAATGAAAACTATTTATTAAGATATTTTATTTTGTTTGCTTTTATAGCCAGGAACTGTCACCCTGTAAGACTACTATGCTTCTTCTAGAGTTCATTAGTAGAGATAAGTAAATGACTTTGTGTTTAGGGCCACTTTTCATGATGAAAATGTTTCATGTTCTTCATTTCATGAGCAGTACTGATCACAGTGGTTACCAGCACAGGACAGCTGCACACTGAAGTACAGGAGTGGATTGCTTGGCTGGATTCACTCCAGGTTCAATGTTTCATTCACTAGTTATAAGGTATGCCTTAACATGAGCACAGTTTAAATCTTAGTTAAAACAAAATAATATATGACAATAACCCTGGGATATACAGACTTGCTATAAAGCTGAATGCTCTTTTTGATTGACTGTAGATCTTTGTACTCTATTCACACTTGATACCCATGGAGGTCAGAAAACAGTGTAAGTTTGTCTGTAGTTGCAGTTATGGCTTGTTGTGAGCCATGATATAGGTGATAGGAATTGTACCCAGTTCCTCTGAAAGAACAGTCAGTGTGCTCTTACCCATTCAGCCATCTCTCTGTATCCTGCAATCACAGTGTAACAAGAATGATTTCTTTAATCCTCTCTTTTCAACCCCTCAAGTCATATGCCATTATCAGTAGAACTGTTGACTTTGAACCTGGTCTCCATGGACTATTCTATTTCATTTTCACTCCAGGGCTCAAGAATCAGAGTCATGAGGGATAATGTATGGTCCTTTGGCTTATTAGCTCTGATTTTTAAGTTACTTAGTCTCACTAAGTCTCTATCTCTGTGTAAAAAAGCAGGCAACCAAACTTATCTGTCTGTCAGTGAAGCCAGGAGATAAACCACAAAAATGAGCAGGTATCCCAGCACACAGCACATAGAATAGAGTAGCCCATGTTAACTATGGTACTGGTATAGAGAATAATTTTAGCATTTTAAGCACAAATCAACCATTGATATTTTTCCAAAGGGAAGAGGCTAACACAAAACATGGCTAGTTTATGTATCTTTTATTTGAAAGTAGATACAATGTGTCTGCCCTTTATTCATCCAACTGAGTGACTTTCTGGTTTTTCCTCTTTAGAATGAAAAACAAAAGCCACCTGCAGTTCCTTAATCCCTTGTTTATTTCTTCCTTTATTTCTTCCTTCTAAGGAGCAATGGCTACAAATTAAGATGAGAACTGTGGATTCAGTGTCTACTTGAAATGTACCATATGGATGGTTACGTTTCTCTCTGGGGTAAAAGACACCCACAGGGTACCCTTTGAGTCACCCTTTCAAAGGCACACTGCACACACTGCCCACTGAGTGAGGAAATATTTCCAGATGGAAGTCAGCACCCTTAGCAGGTGGAACTTCTCTGTTGTAGAGAGAAGGCTAATCTAAACTGGATGGGAAGTTTTCAGGCCCTTCACTCCACTAGAATATCTGATTGTTCCCACCAGAATCAGGTGAACTTCGCACCAGCCTTCTCTCATCTCCTCAACTCTGAGCGAGCACACATCTTTACTTGAAGTCAGCGGGAGCGCCCGGAGAAAGAGAAACATTTGGAAGTGGCAGATGAAAGGCACCAGCGTCAACTCATCCTTCTGTCTTCATGGTCTGGATGACTCTTCCTATTCAGTAGCAAATGCTGAGAAGTAATTATCTTTCCACTAGCTTGCTTTCAAATGCCAGGAGGTTATAAATATTCCCATAGGACTGAAACAGCTTGGAGATATAAAACAGGAAGTGAACGGAAAGGGTGGGTGAATGTCTTGTGATGCCAACCTCGAATTACAGGACACGATTTTTATTTAACCATCGAGGGTGTCTTGATTCCCTCTTCCAATAGAATGAATTGAAGGGAAAACTTACAAGATGTCCTAAACTGCTAAAACCTCCATATGAGTAACAAAGGGGGCCAAGTTTTATCACATGGTAAATATAATGAGAATAAATGACTTCAGTGTACAGACCTGACAAATAAGCACCAATGGAGAAAATATCAAATAAGCAATAATTTTCAAGAAATACTTCTTGAAATGTATGACAAGATTCTTTCAACTGAAGCTAAAGAGAAATAAATGTTAATGGGCTACCGAAAGGTTCAGGATTATCTGTTTGGAAAAACAAGAAGAATGATAAGTCTCTAGCCTTGTGAATTACATGTAGTGGTGGTAGGAAAAAAACTATATAAATTTCTGCTTAAACAGTGATGGCAATATTGTAAGAAACTTGTGCTGATATGTCCTCATTCCTATGGTACGGAATGTGAAAATTATAGGTGACTACAATAAATATTTTCTTCTTTTATTTCAGGCTATTGTATCAATGCATTCTACATAAGTTTTTGTCAGTAATAAATATTTGTTAATATCTTATTCAAAGTTCTATGGCCAGTACCAGGACCTTTAGCAGTATTTTTGAATTCTTACCATTTTCATTTGAAGTTCTCTGACCCTGATGATAGTTAGTAAATTGTTTTCTGCTGTGGCACCCTTAGGAAGTCCTAGATTGGTTCTAACCAAGAAGACATAACTACTGCTTATAAATGTGGAGTTAAGAAACAAGTCAAAGCAAATAACAGACATTTGAGAGTCTGCTGATGCAATGTCATAATATTTACCTGCATGATGTACTATGTGCTAACAACCTTAAAGAAATCTTTGACATATATATTTTATCACCAAAGAGTACTACACTAATAAAGTCAATTGACCTCTTGATAAATGTTCATCCATCAAGGGATATTTAATATCTTTTTCCTCAGAATGGTGATTTTTCCAGTGACAAATGCACTAAAATGACATGGATTCTTCTTAACTCTGAATGAAAACTGATGCTTTCATTTATTTATTAAAATGCATATTGAATGTCTTGTGATTTTTGCCTCATTTTTCTTAGTGAGAAACAAATATTTCAACACTATATTTCACTCTGTCTGTAGCTATAGGCTTGTAATCCCAGCTATCTGGAAGGTTGATGAAGAAGGATAATGAACTCAATGGTTGTCCTGGGTTACAGTGTGAATTCTAGGCTAGCCTGAATGACTTTCTCAGAGCCTATTTGTTGAGGTGGGATGGGAAGAGGGGGATAGAGAAGGGTGGGGTGTACTCCTAGGTACTGCATTTACCTAACAGGCAGGGAGCCCCATGTGATGATTTTGTACTGTCAAAAAGTTGTTGTGGTTTACAGCTACATGTCTTTATTCTCACTCCCTCCATCAGTGCAAAGGATGTAAGAGTGAGAGTATTTCCTCAAAATTTAGTAAATAGTGGACAAAGTCACCTAGTCTGACCCAAACCAAGGATGGATACACAAGATACTATATTACCGCCCACCTGTAAAACTCTGTGGAAGGAAAGAATAATAATTCCAGCTTTTTCATTTAGTATGTCTGAAGAATAACAGTAATATTTACTATCTTCCTGAACAGACTACACTAACTATAGCATGTCCTTTGAGCAGAGGACAAGAAATCCTCTTCACAACTCAATAATCTCTTCTTTCTATACATAATGGTCTTGTCTGAAGGCAAGAATGAAGTAAGAATGTATTCACATTTCCTCCTATGGTATTTCTAGGTGGAATGAGCTGCATTATGCTAATGCCATTCCAAGAAATTATGGACTACCAGAATGAGCTGTATCATTCTAATGTCATTCCAGGCACTTATGGACTAGGAGAAAGGATCCACCTCATTAAGTTAATTATTCTGAATCACATGAGCTTATTATACAAAAAGAGATCAATTGTACACAATTTTATAGAGCTTCTATGAGCATCTTATGGAATCAAGAAGTGAAAATCAGGTGGCCGTTGATCCTGGGAGCACTAAGGGACAAGCTGAGACCTCCTATCATCTCTTAATTGTCTCCTGGTTCACAACTACTGTCTGTGCTGATTAGGACCAGGTAATGCCTTTCCTTGTGTTAAGAACTGAAAGACATGTGTTCACTTACTTCATATCTTCCCATGTCCAGAACTGTCTGATGGCTTGTTTATTTCTAAATCTGTTCCTTCACACAGGGTAGAAACATTTATCTAAAGAAAAGTAAGTATCTCTGCGATAGACACAAATTAAAATGGGAAATATGGGTCAGCATGCTACTCCAACTAAGATTCTATTACCCATTAGCAAACTGGATATTTCATTACACAGCTCCCTGAAGATTTAAGAGGAAAAATAATGTGGGTGAGTCACAGAAAAATATTAGAGGGAAAGTGGTATATAAAGGAGCTTTGGGGAGGTGGAGAGACCAGAGCTGTGGCAAGGAAATGTGCATTAGACAGTGAATTATGTTTCAATTTTAATCTTCCCACCTACATTCCTTATGGTCCCTCCATGTGGCTCATTTTTGCTCTGACTTTTAAGTGAAGCAACTTAAAATTGTAAATTAGGGAGGATCTTGTTTTGTGTTGGAGCATAGTTAAACTGAAGAGGCACAGAGTTTAAGTCTTCATGATTATCCAGATCATATGACAAATGGACCTTTGAGTAAATCCTAGCACCAGGGGTGCTGCACCTGCTTTTTATTCCTAGAGAATGCCTCTGCAGCTGTTCAAAAGCACATTGTAACTACAGTTCAAAACCTGAATTTCAGAACCACAGCAGATGTGCTTTCATCCTGAAGCAAGGGCCCCATGCTGTATGATAGAGGAAAATTCAAGACAAAGCAAGGAGAAAGCACAAGATCTTCCAATCGCAACACTTTTAGAGACGGAAGTGCATCTCTGCATCCTCTTTCATTTGGGCAGTTACGTTAGCGTTAGTCAATCTAACTAAGTAAATAATTGTTTCCTTCAATATCCTTTTATCTTTAGTTTTATTTATTATGTTTTAGTGAGGTACCTATGCCACAGCATGCATCTGGAGGTGAGATGATAACCCCACAGAGTTTATTCTCTCCTTCCACTTTCCAATGAGTTCCTGGGGTTGAACTCAGGTCACTAGGCTTTTGCAGCAAATACCTTCTGAGCCATCTCATCTGCCTCAGATTTTATTATATTTTTATTGGCTAAATTTCTCATCAACATGATGTAATTCTTAAAGACTAAGAAATCAAATGCATATAAAATCCAGAAGCTTACATACATGTTAGTATACTGTGTGCTGGGAGTTATAACTATGTGGGCAAGTGAATTTAAATCTAATGGCATAGAAATGTATATAAGTCTGAAGGTGTATGCCTCTTATCGCACGTGGATTCTGAGTGTAAATATGTAAGAGGGTATATGAGAATATTTGAGTGTATGAATCAATAAATAAATTTGAAACTGTATACATACGAAAGTGTACAAGTTTGTGTGCCTCTGTATGTGTGTGAATATATATCAGATTTGGAATTGTAGTAGTAATTTCTATATGGTATAATAAAGTGATAATGCATTGCAAAATCTAAAGTGGCATTTAATTCTATTTCATTATAACACATTCTTATAGAAAACACACCATTTAAAAGATTTAAAAGTAAAACAATACTCTAAAGATATCTTTAAACCATCTGAATATAAGATGTATGCATATCCATTTGATACTGTTGATGAATGTGTAATACATACCTTTTTTCTTTCTTCTGATAGCCCCAGTTCCTAAGCCTCCTTTCCCAAAACTACTGAAAGAATATCTCTAATCTCATAAACCATGAACATGTCTGTCTATTTTATTTAGTCCTCCACCAGCAGTAACAATGTCACCACATATTACTCTGTCTGTCTGTCTATATATCATAATAATATTTTAGAATTTTGGAATGGCTTTTTGAAACTGCTTCCCCTTTCTTGTACTGAAGACAGTATCACTTAAGTAACCATAGGTTTGTGGAGAATCTCATTTCTTTAAAATGAATGTCTTCAATACAACAATCCATAGAAGCACATTTATTTATTAATTTATTTATTTTTAAAACATTTTTCAATAGCAATCCTCTTTATAAGATTGAAATTTACTCTAATGTTAACGGGGTGTTTGTCTGTTTGTTTGTTTTTAAATGAAAAAAAAAATGATGTGTTCTGTATTTTCACAGAACATAAAGGGTTCTGTGTATTGTTTTCTAAGAAAACAAGCAAATGTGAGCTGAACAAAGCCAATATCAGTATATAACACAGACTGGATGGTGGTTTGGGCATCAGCCCATGAGACTTAACCCCACACACAGGAAAACCCCATACTCAGGAAAGTTGGGAGTCGAAGAGCTATTCCTGCCCACAAAAGAGCACACCAATTAATTAGTAGTCTAGTTAGTACCAAATAGTTTACTTCTGGAAACATATTTAAAACAACAAAATATGGTCTGAACAGGTTATATTTAAGAGTGTGTTCATGTGCGTGTGCATGTGTGTGTGTACACACACATGTAAAGTACATGAATATATTAATAACAATGAAAAATCAGGCCACGAATTTGAAGAGAGCAAGAAGGGGTATATGGGAGGTTTTGGACAGAATAAATGAAGGGGAAAATGATGTAATTAAATTATGTCCAAAAAAAAGATACAAAACACATTACCTCTTTAGAGCTTCAGTGTAGATTCAAGGGTTATTAAATACCAAAGAAGGCTCATACTTATTTAGTCAGAATGCTTCCTCTGGAGCTGCGTCAATATTAGACATTTGATTTTATAGAATGACACTTTTTGCTTAAATCGGGACTGTTTTAAGAAAAACAATGTTTGGCATTTTAGTTTCAAATTGGGAAATTTCAAATGAAGCTGATTGTTTTCCTTCACTTGAAGTTTTTCCTTGGCTTATATGGATGCCCCAAAGTTTAATCAGAGGTTATACTGTTCTGACAATTGCCACAGTAAAATGTCCATTTCTGTCAACAATTCTTCTGGAGATTGCTCTTCAAAGGACAACAAAGAATTAGGTCAATAAAAACTTTGATTAATATTTGGCTACAAGTAAAATTTTTATAAATTTATGAGTGCATTTTTTTACAATTAGAACTTGTGAAATTCATATAAGTTTCAGGAAATCTTGCTTATCATGTGCTTATATTTGTTACATTTCTGTTATCGGGGCAAAAGCAAAAATAGCAAAAAAACAACAGACCCTTGACCAAAAGAAGAGATTCTCTCAGTTTCTAGTTCCAGATGGATAAGAGTCCATCATGGGGACAGAAGCATGAGAGCAAGCAGTAGGCATGGCAGCAAGAAGCAGTAGCTGAGAGCTTGCATCTCATCCATGAGGACAAAGCAGAGAGAGCAAATAAAAAATGATATAGGGCTTTTAACCTCAAAACCTGCCATCGATTGATGTACTCCCTCCAAGAAGGCTACACCTGGACCTCCCCAAACAGGGATACTGACTAAGGACAGAGTGTTCAAATGACTGAGACTAAGGTAGCATCTGACATTCAAACCATGATGTCATTCTGACTTGTCTATATATTATTGATATTTCTTTCAAAAACTGGATAGCAGGCAGCCATAGCTACTGTGAGGTCATGATTCCTCCATGCCAGAGATAGCAATTCACAACCCTCCCTCCAATCTTCTTGCTCTTACTTCTTTTCAGCCCCTCTCGATGAGGCCCTAGAATGGATGATATGAGCATCCTGCTGAGAGCTGGAGACACATTATCACTTATTCTCATCAGGTGAGCAGACACATATCTGGGCCTTTACATTCATTACAAACAGTCTTCCTCCATGAGTTAAAATAATAAAAATAAAAAGCAAAGAAAGCTAAACAACAAAAGGCATGAATGTAGGAATGAGACTATTGAGGATGTGTGTAACTAGTAATAGGTGTAGGATGGACATTAGAGAGGGAGGCTGCTAATAGAATCAGAATGTACTTTATGCATATAAGAAAATTTCCAAGGTCAAATTCAATAAAAGTTATAAAAATTGATAGCCTCTGTTGTAAGAAGAAAATGCATGTGAGCAGACCTATAGTTGTATATAGAATGCCCAAGGAATAAGCAATCTCCTCAAAATAGCTCAAGTATGGGTATACAGAGGTTCACGACCCTCTGAATACTCTCTCCAGCCATCTAAAAACCCCCTTCACACAAGCAGCTAAGGCCAAGATATCAAAGACATCATAGATGCCAGAGGGGAAATAATAGAGCATAGTTAGCTCTGTAGTAAGTTGATAGCCCACAAGCCGTCCACTTTGCTTGAGTCAATTGAAGACAGATAAGAAGGAAAGCCCAGGCTTCTTATTTCCTGGTATGTCAAGAAGAGTTTAAAATATTCATTGTCTTTAATTTTAAGTATTGATAAAATGATTTCAATTATTTACAAAATAATGGGCTATCCAGAAAACCTCCAATACTTGTTCATTTTAGATTATATATTGAGATATTTTTTGTCTCTCTGTCAAACATATTTCCTATGTTTTCTGATGGTATCAAAAATATTGCTAATATTCCTTAAGGATGGCCTATTCAAAACCCTTGACCATTCTTTTGAAAATGCATACAGGTGAGGGCAAGGATGTTTGACAGCTAGGAATTAAATGACTCTTAAACTATAATACACATAAAAATATTTCTGGAGAAAGCACTTAATAATAGGAACAAATGCAAAGCAAAACAATAAAAACACTCTTGAGTTCTCTGAAGCTTACTTCAATGCTACTGTATTAAGCAACCTGACCTGACATGCAGTGTGCTCTGCTTCCTGTGGAGCCCACAATTTTTTTCTGTATAGTTGCCCTAAAGTGTGCTATTAGTGTTTGGGGCATGAAGTTAGGGATGCTTATACTGCAGACATTCTGTACTAGGGAACACCAGGAGACTGTAAAAGAAAAGCAGAGGAACAAGAAAGGTAGATGTTATTCAGAAACTACTGCAATTGGGAAGAGTCTTCCATATAGAAGTCAATCCAGATACAAGAGATGATTGACAGCTAAGAAACAGAGGATGGGAAAAGCAGAAACAGGATAAGTTTAAAAAGTAAAGAGATGTGCAGAGATTTGCAAACATGATTTGACAGGATCATTGGTGAGGGCAATCAGGGGCAAGCTGATCATCACTTGGAAGATAGGTAGCCTATGAATTTGATCATGTATTAACTCAGGAAAGGTGAACATGAAAATTTAAAGTTTGAAATCTGATTAAAATGAGAAACAGAAGTGCTTGAGCAGAGTTTTGTCTGAAAGAGAGTGAAATTTGACAGCAATGCAGAGAGAATTTAATTTGATGCCTCTACTAATCTCCCCTTTAATGATGGCTGTGTAGTTCAAGAAAGGTTGCCTTCCAGCTAGAGTCTTCACAGTGTTAGTGGTCTGCACACAGTTTACCCTGTGTCTGAAAGCATCCAGTGTGTTCAAAATGAACAGCATGTTTAAAGACTACTCTATCCTTTATCTTGACATAGTTTAGGGACATTAGGTAAAATTTCTATAATCATCCATCACTAGTCGGCACCTATCACAAATGACATATAACAGAAGAATGGTATCCTCAATTATTTAATATAAGTTTTCAGTACAAAGGTGCCCTTATGAGGAAATGAAGACCTGAATACTTAAGGGAGCTTGTACATCCTTAGACCACTCTGCAAAGAATGGACAATGTTAGGCATAGACAAATAGAAACAAGCAGGGGGCCTTGGCAAGTTCTATTTGTTCTGAGCTTATTGTCTCTGTGTGTTTAAGAAATGAGGTCACTTCTTTTCTCCAGATACAGGAAAGAGACTTAGAGAATGAGAACTCTGGGACTTACTCTGGGGAAGGTCACCTAGGCTTTATATTCTCTTCCAAAGGAGACAAGATGAGGGGAAGGTGACAGCGACCCCTCTTCTGATGTGTTCTCAAATGCCATATTCTGGGGTCCTATACCCCAAAGTCCACCAACATTTGCAATGAAAATAATCATCTTTGACTGAGCCTTCTTTATACCCAATGTGTATATGTGTGTGCATGTACTTAGTTTAGAGGAATAAATAGACACCACTTCCTCTTTCTTACATGATTGGACCTTGCAGCCACCCATTGTCAGTTTTGCTAGTCCTTGTCATAAATATTTCAGTTCTCTCTCTCTCTCTCTCTCTCTCTCTCTCTCTCTCTTCTCTCTCTCTCTCTGTGTGTGTGTGTGTGTGTGTGTGTGTGTCTGCCTCTCTCTGTCTTTCTCTCTCTCTCTTTGTCTCTCGATCACTCACTCTGTCTCTGTGTGTCTGTTTCCTTCTTATTAGAAAACAAACAAACAAACAATCAGAGAAAACAAAAAGCACACAATACCAAATAACACAGCCCATTGATTTCCTTGTAGTATACATAGGAGTATACAATAGAAAAAGGTCCCCTAAAATGAAATGGATTGTAGGAGGCAAATAAAGTGAGAACAAGGCAAAGGAAATATTTCACCCAGGGAATTTAGAACCTAGTGGGAAATTAGCATTGGAAATGTAAATGAGGTTAGGGAAATTAAGAGGATTAGCTGGCTTACAGGGGTTTAAATAAAAATAAAGAGAAGATCACTGAAAGCCTTTGAGATCTGCTCTCTCTCAACAGAATTACAGTGGTTTTGTTCGTGTGTGTGTGTGTGTGTGTGTGTGTGTGTGTGTGTGTGTGTGCTGATGTTCTGTTGTCATTTTCAATTTGAAAGTATTTGTTGAGAAATTCTGATATGCTCTCAGAGTTGTTTTATTACTAAAGCTCTATGTGCCATCGAAGGCCAGAGACTGACAGTTGAGGAAGCTAGCTTGCATGGTTATTCTTTTGTGACTTGTATAGCTACTGATTGTGATGGGCTGGAATCTAATTTTCACCTTTTGGATTTTTCTGGTAGATAGAGATGACATTTTAAACAATAATTTTCATGTATCTCTCATTTGCTTTGGCCATACTCTTGTAGGGGTGTGACATGGAAAGGCTAAACAATAATTGAGTGTTGGGAGTTGAGTATATTGAACAAAAATTGCCAGTTATCAATGGAGAAGGAAACTAAGTATGAACAAACCCCTAGGTGACTATCAGTTTATTCTATGGAACCGAATCCTTTTACCATTAAGTGTCTCAAATAGCCAAAGAACTGAAGTTGGTATAGTAGATGCAGTACAAAACGAAATGCTCTTGGACTGAAGTAATGGCTTAAATGGTAAAGTATGCTTGTGCCCATATTCATATTCTAAACAAAAATGGTGTATAGTGGTATAAGCTAATAATTCCAGTCCTGAGAGAAATCTTAGCCTACCAGTAAGATATCAGGACATTCAGAATTACGGTTTCAAAATAAAACTGTAGAGGGAATCCCAGAGTCCAAAAACACTGCAGTGTCTTTCATCTGCATTTGGTTGCCCTCTAGAATTAGATTGCTGAGATACCACATGCTTTGACCACACACAGAGCATGAAAAATCAAGGTGGTACTGAGCTGGAAGCTTTATCTTTCCTGGCTAGATTCAATGGTGCTCAGCAGGTGCTTTGAAGGCTGCTAATAGAGAAAAGTCACCAACTGTCTTATCCACATGAGAACTTTGCCAAATACAATAGTGACTGGTCTGGCAATATATATCCAATGGTACAATAATGTACTGAATATAAGGGGAGTAAGCATCACCTTTTTAAATTGTACTTAAGTCCTATTTTGTAGGAGAGAATTCAAGCCAGGTATTGTGAACCTGACAGGTTACTAAGGGGACACAGTATCAAATTACCTTCAAAATATTTATCCTTATATCTATAGATTTGTAGAGCTCTCATCTGTCAAGATAAAACTTTATTTATGTAGTTATGGCAGTTAATTACTAGACTTAACTGATCAAAGAACAGATAATATCTAACTGTAGTTGTTAGCCCTGAATAGGACATCTATTTCCTATCATCTACCTAAGGTTCAGGAAATACTGTAGACAAGGTAGCATAAAGATGGTTAGAGCTAAAGATCAGGGAAGATACTTCAGAATACTGTCTTTGGGAAATGATAAGGACATCACATAAGGGACTCACAGACACTGTGTTTGCCAGTACATGACCTGTATAAGTTCAAGCCAATCAGCACTTCAGCTGAGAAGCTATTGGAAGCTAATGGCTACTTCAGGAGGCAAATTTCATTCTCTTCAACAGTGTAGTCCATTTTAGGTTTCACGAGAGAGACAGACAGAGAGAGACAGAGAGAGACAGAGAGAGAAAGAGAGAGAGAGAGAGAGGACATAGGGAAGGGAATGATGGTGAAGGAGTATCAAAAAGGAATTGTAGGGTGGATGTCATCTAAATTTATTTTCTTCATGAATGAAATAACAGAAGGGTAAATTATTCAAGAATGAGACCTTTGTAAAGCTTCTGAAGAATAACATTGGAGGTTCCATACATATTTTTTTAACATGTGCATATATGCATATAGCAAACATGTACTTGAACATTCACAAATATGCACACCCACACACATGTACTCCATAAACATAAATTCACACATCGCACAAACAGACATCAGACATTGTGAATTCAAAGTCACACCAAGGTATTTTATATTATTTGTGACTATTGTGAAGGGTGTCATTTCCCTAATTTCTTTTTCAGTCTGTTGATCCTTTGAGTAGAAGACATCTACTAATTGGTTTGAGTTAATTTTATACCCAGTCACTTTGCTGAAGTTGTTTCTCAGTTGTAGGAGTATTCTGGTGGAATTTTTGGGGTCACTTGAGTATACTACCATATCATCTGCAAATAATGATATTTTGACTTCTTCCTTTCCAATTTGTATTCATTTGACTTCCTTTTGTTGTCTAATTGCTCTGGCTAGGACTTTTAGTATTATATTGAATAGGTAGGGAAAAAGTGGGCAGCCTTTTCTAGTCCCTGATTTTAGTGGGATTGCTTTAAGTTTCTCTCCATTCAATTTGATGTTGGCTACTGGATTGCTGTATATTGCTTTAATATGTTTAGGTATGGGCCTTGAATTCTTTCCAATACTTTTACCATGAAGGAGTGTTGAATTTTGTCAAATGCTTTCTCAGCATCTAATGAAATGATCATGTGTTTTTTTTTTTTCTTTTATATAGTGGATTACCCTGACAAATACAGAGACAGATACTCGCAGCCAACCATTGGACTGAGCATGGGGTTCCCAATGGAGGAGTTAGAGAAAGGACTAAAGGAACTGGAGGGGTTTGCACCCCATGGGAAAATCAACAATATCAACCAACTAGACCTCCCAGAGCTCCCAGGGACTAAACAACCAACCAAAGAGTACACATGGAAGGACCCATGGTTCTAGCCTCATATGTAGCATATGTAGCAGAGGATGGCTTTGTTGGGCATCAATGGGAGGAGAGGCCCCGGTCCTGGGAAGACTCGATGCCCCAGTGTAGGGGAATGTGAGGTAGAGGAGGCAGGAGTGAGTGGGTTGGTTGAAGAGCACTCTCATAGAAGCAGGGGTTAGGGGATAAG
Source organism: Mastomys natalensis (assembly GCA_021653895.1). Taxonomy (NCBI): domain Eukaryota; kingdom Metazoa; phylum Chordata; class Mammalia; order Rodentia; family Muridae; genus Mastomys; species Mastomys natalensis. The sequence continues at coordinate 490,250 of JAJTUV010001086.1, forward strand.
GGACAAGAAGTAGGAAAGGATGTTTCTTGAGGGGAAATCACCAAAAAGCGGGGGAATAACATTTGAAATGTAAATTAATAAAATATTCAGTAAAAAAAAGAAAGTTTATGTTCCACTAAGCGGGGAAAGGAATAAAATATATGAGTGTATATGCAGTGATCCACTTTACATTATTCTGTAGTACATCTATACTTGTTAGAATACAATAGGCTGATGTTGCTGTAGAAGTTAATGTAAAATAGACACAGTGCTTTTAAGCCTCTGGCAGTATTTTATTTTGTAATCCCATGGCAGGTAAAACTATTTCCTCTTTGCCAGAAAGACAAAGAGTAAAGAAAGAATTTTAGGTGTTCCTTTTCCATTCACATGAGGACCTCCCCAATGCCCAACCTCTCAAGGGTCAAACCAGCTTCCAATAATGCTACAGAGTGTAGGACATTGCCTTTAATATAACTTTTTTTTTTTAAGTTTCATTTTGTTTGTATATGTTGGTTCTGTGTTTGAGTGTGCACCATGGGGATGTAATGATATTGGAAGTCCTAAGAGGCTTGCATCAGATCTCTCAATCTGGGCTTTTAGATAGTTGTAAGTTGCCATGTGGGTGCTGGGATCAGAGCATGGTTCTCTGGAAGAGTAGCAAGTGCTCTTAAACACTGCTTATCTCTCCAGCCCTGAACATTTCATTTCCAAACTACAGTGAGCATTGTGTAGCACAATTGCCAGGCATATGATAGTAAAAGAAAACAAGATGGCTGTGCCATTAAATAAGACATAAACTAGAGGTCAGATATACTAGTTTTCAGAAAATGTGATCTCAATGACATCAATTACAGTGTTCTTTTTTTTCTTAACATGAAAAGTAGGAATAAAACTGGCTTACTACCAACTTTAGCCTAGATGAAATGTTAAAGCATCTGCTGTGTGTGATTGGCTGAAAGAGGACAAAACAAATAGCACACAGACAGACACCTATGAATTGTTAAATTATCTTCATAAACCCTTAAAAGTCAAGAACTTTATAAAACAATGACCATGAGCACAGAAGTAAAAACTAGCAACCCAATAACATTAATTTTATTAATTTTATATTTTTAGTTATTTGATTTAAAAATTATCAACAGGCCACTTTTTCTCATGTTCTTGGAAGCTGCTTTGAAGTTTGTTAGCAGGCTCACCAGTACTGTCTTTCGACAACACTTCATGAGAGATTCTAACAAATTCCTTCAATCTTTTACCTCTAATATTATAGTAGATTATCTTTAGTGTGTGTTGTTTGTGATTTTGATGTGTGTGATATGACATAGATGACCTAAGAGTGTCACAGGCTTCTCACAGCCTGGCTGAAAGGTCCAGGTATAGGCTTCCAGTGAAATTCCTCCAGGTTTGTTTGGGAATACAAATGAAGTCTAAGCAGCAGCCTGGCTCTTCTGAGACTCAGAGGGCTTTAACCATGTGGAATTCCTAGTGCTGATTGTAGGAGGCCACCAGAGTGCTGAGACAAAGCTGTCACCAGCGTGCGTGTCTGAAAGCTTAATTGCAGAGGTAAATGCTGAGAGATAAGGAGTTATATCCTCAGCTCTCCCACTGTCCTTTTCCTGTCCATAAGCCTGTGCTCCTCTGTTTTCTGACCCCTGCCTCAATAATATCTCTTCTTTACTGATCTTTGTCATATTATGTGTGTCTCTGCTCTGTGCTCAGATTTTCTTGAGACTCTGGTTAATATAGCTAGTCATCTCATCTTCAGGCAGTGCCTTCTTTCTTCTCTCTGCATTTGAGTTTTTCAGAACCAATCTCACTGTAAGTGACCTCTGAAATGACCCCACGATTCTTTTTTTTCCCTTCAATTTTCTCTATGATGAACCTAAGTAAGTATGACAAGCGAGGTAGGTCTTATGCCGCAACACTCTCTAGCCCTGGGTTGACGAGGTACTCTTAAAGACTGAAGCATTGATTGGGGGCAGAGGACAGCAAATATATGAAAAATAAATCCTTCTGTGCTGAGCAGCATGTTAGGATCACTTCACATTATCGAATAAATATGTTATTTCTAGTGGCAATTGTAGGCGATGGGCTTCATAAAATGACAGTATTCCTAGAAAATAATATTTTACCTGTGAATTGTGACTGAATGAGTAAATATGTTAATAGTTTATTTTGATGAGCAAAATATAATTAACTTGATAAATTCTCAGGTAAAATGGGCAAAACTGCATTAAGCATAACCAATTTATCTTGAATTCGAGTTGTTAATTAATATTCCAGTGGATTTCTACATGTTTACTGTTATCCAAATATTACATAGTTAATGACATCTATATTATCTTCAGAATAAAAAGCACTAGATTTCTTTTATACATTTATGTATGTTCTGTGAAGAGGAATCAGACTATTTAGCCTTTAATGAACTAACTGTCTTGGGAGAATAACAGAAATTGTCTCATGGATTCTATGATAAGTAGCCAATATGGCAAATCTAGTCACAACTTTTATTATAATTCATTAAAACAATTGTCAAGAAAAGTACCCATACTTAGTTTCAATTAAGTCCTTCTCTCTTAGATCTTATGAGTAACTTTCTATTTAAAGCAAAAATTTTAAATCCATTGTGTGATTCTGATGACACATACAGCCAGATGATGTGAATTGGGTAGTACTGAGAGGACAGCCCCGCTGATTTTCTTGCTATTAAGGACCTTGACTAAGCATACAATTGATTTGTGCTATTCCCTGAAAAAGTCTGGGATCAATCTGCAGTAGAAAGCTTGAGTTTCCATATGATGTGAAGTTCTAGATTATGAGAGGTGTAAACAACTGCAGATCCCCCTAAAGTTATCAAGGTGTTTTAAATGTCTCCTTTTTTTTTTTTTTTTTTTTAAATTCTGGAGCCTCTTTGAATTCCTTCTCAATAAAGGATTTGACGACCCAACTAACCATTTTTTAAAAAAAGAAATTTCTTTTTCTGCAATTAGATTTTTCTCTTTACCTGTTTCTTACGAGGCACTGTTCTATGAGCATATATTATTCACACAAAGCAATAGGTTTCATTATGCTTTTTTCATATATGTATGAAGCACACTGATCATATTTAGGGCATTAAATTTCACCCTGTTTGTCATTTTTACTCCTCTGAATGACTTGCCCTATCCCCCAAAAGTTACAATTCTACTTTTGAGTCATTTTTAAAACATCTATATTTCTACATAGAAGAAAGAATGTGCTGCCCCTCTGAGTTTGGCTTATGTTATTTAATATGACAACTCTACTGCCACCTTTTCTCCTAACCATGATAGAAGAGTGTTCTTTATGTCCCACTAATAATGCTCTGTCTTTTTAGACATGTCACAGTTTCTTAACAAAAGCAATGTTGAACTCTTAGGCAAAAATACTTACCTACAATTAACAGCACGACGGTGGACAGGAATATTCAGGTTTTCCGGCTTTGGGTATTTTAGTAATATGTTAGGAGTTATCACTGAATGATATGGTAGTTCCTTTATCTTTAAAAGTTTGATAAGCTTCATATTGGTTACTACAGTAGCTATAATTTAGTATAAGCAACACTATTCTATAATGACAGTAAAATTGACTGTTACCTGTTCCTAGAGATGGTATGCAGTATACTTCCATAGGCAGAGCAGTGTGCACTGATTACAGAAACTTGTACTGCTGTTACTAGATCCTGGCTTCCTGGGGTACTTGCTCTCCACATTGAAGTCCATACTACAAGCCAATTGATATTTGAATCCTAACTTGTCATGAAATTAACTTTTCCTCCCATGCTCATTGTACCTAGTGACCACTCAGTAGACCATTCTTGAGTTCACAAAGATTCCCACTGATGTATTGTTTATTTACTCTTGTCAAAATACTGATGTGGGGTCAACCTAGGTCTATGTGCATGCTAGGCTTAAGTTCTGTTTCTGAGCTACATCTCCAATATGACTCATGTACATCAAGATGGCTCTACAATACTCTCAATTTGGGCAAGCTGCATTCAGAGGATCCAACTTGTCATGTTAGATATACACTATGTTAAGTGAATTCATTTCTGAAGCTATTTATCCACTGGGGCACTTGCAGTACAGAAATGAAGTGACACAGTCTCAGTTTGTGAGGCTGCAGACCAAAGGGAAGCATGTTGGCTGTTTTTTATCAAGCTCCCTAGGTGATGGCTATTGTAGTAAATGTGGGCCATTGCTTCACCATCTTTTTAACCCTGTGCAAACAGCTACTAATCATTTTTAATAATCAGTCCAGGTAGAGAGGCTTTCTGCCTTAAAGAAACTCAGGGAAAAAAAATGAAATGATTTATCTAAAAAGATGCTTGGTACTGGCAATATCTTGGGCGAAGTGCTGTTATAGTAATTTATATTAATGCTTCTTATGTTTTCTTTAACCGGCCCAATTTAAGTGATGTAAGAAAAAGAGAAAGGCAACCAAAAAGGCATGAGGTTTTCAAAGCTAGAAAAGATTTTAATAATGAAAAAGCACTTTATGCTGGTTTGAACCTAATAAGTGGTTTCCTACTTAGTAAGAGTTTTAGAGTGTATAAAAATATATAACTCTGTGTGTGTATGATAAACAGCACCCCAAGGACATATACATGTGAACAAATATACTTCATTCTCTTATACTCTGATATCTGTCTTTTTATAGATATTCTCATGCATAATTTATGGAAGGAATTTATCTTGTAATCACATGCAGTACTAGAAAACAAAGACTTCCTCAAGGGACAGATGGATTTATCTACTCCATCCATGTCATCTCCGTGTTTGCAGTAGTGTTTGATGGCAAGAAAGAAGTTATGATTCTCACTTTTACATGTTCTATGACTTTTGCTCAGGAGATTTATACCATGTGTCCAATGTCAGGGAATCCTCCGCTCCATGTAATTCTGCCTGTGCCTTTGATATGCTGAAAGAAAGCTGGTCCCACAGGGTATCATTGATTGTTATGATATAGGCTTGAGCATGATCAAACATAACATTTCAGAAGACTTGTGGCTTTCTTTTGAGGCTGCTTGGATTGAATGGCTCTCCTATTTCCTCCCTTAGGTTCAATATTTTAACTCAGGTCTCCTAGGAAATAGCACCAAGCACAGCTCACCATGTGAAAATAATGAATTGTAAATATGTGGAAAGTGTACTCTATTGTTTCCTTCACAACTCTGCCTTTTTTGCTGATGCTTTCTGTATTTGAATTGATACCTAACATTAATTTTAAAACTTAATTATGCATATATTACAGTCTTTATATTGTAACTTTAAAAGAGTCATGAGTATGGAACTAAAAAATCTTCATAACAGGTTGCAAATTTTGCTAGTGCTGCTGATTTTGAACTTTCTTTCCCTTGTAGTTTCAACTTGAATTAACCTACAAACGTCCACCTTTCCTCACAGTCCTGTTATACTTATCCCATTTAGGTACACGTTTCATCCTTCTTCCTCAGCTTATCTAGGGATATTTGATCACCTCGTACATACATATATTGGTTATTCATTCACAATTTTCTTCTGCAAACATGTACTGAATGCCTACAAGGTACCATGTTATTCTGAATTACAATGGGTTATTTCCAGTGGTCTTCTAATTCATTTTATAATCACCTTAAACTTAGAGATCAGCTCTGACTTGTCTTCTGATTCTCAAGTACTGACAGTGTTCTCAAAACAGTAGATATCTAAATATTTGTTACCATGGTTCACTAATGGATGTTAGGGGAGAGTCTTCCCAATGCAAATCTAATTACAGGGGTAAATGAGACAATGTTCTCTGTTGTTGTAAGGTCATCTGGTTTGCATCATTAACAAATACAGTTTCATTCAAAATTACCTTCTGTTTTGTTTTTCAATTAGAAACACTGTCATCATAGAATCATAGAAAGGGAGCTAAAACTATAAACTGCATAAATTAAAGCCCTAAAGTCAGAGGACTTAACTCAGCAGTGGTTGAAAAAAAAAAGGTTACTTAATTGTTTTATTAGTTTGCCCAATGTTTGAAAGGGTATGGAAACTACAGGAGTATGAAAATTGCTTACTATGGATGTGGAGACTGTAAGCTTATATTCAGCTGGAATGATTACTAACTCTATGGTTTGTAAAAATTGTTGCTGTGTATAAAACCATCAACTTTGTTGGTTTGTTAACTAAACTGTGTTATGAGTGATTGCATTGGTAGCATCTGATTTAGATCTACTAAAATATAGACCTAAAAAATGAGCACTCTTATTCATTTTAAAAAGTTATTTCCAGAATTCGTGGGTGGGGAGGTGGGAGTAGGCAGGTGGGTGGGGGCACATCCTGTAGAAACAGGAGGAGGGAGGATGGGATAGGTGGTTCCTGGGTAGGAGGGATAGGGGGAAATGGGATGACATCTGAAATGTAAATAAAATATTCAATAAAAATAAAGAAAGTTATTTCCTAGTTGTAAACACACACACACACACCAAGAATGTAATATTGATAATCAAAAAATGGGGAGACTATGGATTTGACAGTGAGGAGAACATGGGAAGAAGTGGAAGGAGGACATGAAGAGAAAAGTGATATAATTCTATTTCAATTGGGAACATATTTTTTCAAAAAAAAAGAGAAATGAGATCATAAAAATTCATCAGGAAAATATTAATTAGCTATGTTCTATAAGCATATATGCATATATATGTACAAATGCACATGTATGTACACTTGTATATAGTTATATAGTACTAAATCTAATAATTTAATTTATATTTGCATAGAGAATCTTCTTCATACTATAAAATACATTAATTTATACAAAATTAGTATCTAGGTACCATTCAAATATGTACATACATATGAAAAAAAGAAAAATCTAAGTAGAGGGAATTTTACACCTCTGTGTAACTTTAAAAAAGTCTTCTCTAGTTATCAAATCTTATATTGGATGTTGAAGGAGCTGGTCCATCAAGATAGACTTTAAGTTGACTGGATGATATAGTGATATTTGAAATTGGTCTTGTATGGTAATCTCTCTTCATCTCTGTCTGTCTCTGTCTCTGGGTCTCTCTCTCTCTCTGTCTCTCTCTGTCTGTCTCTCTGTCTCTCTGTCTCTCTCTCTCTGTCTCTTCTCTGTGTGTATCCTGTTACATTTGTTTTTGACACTTCTATTCAATGTGCTTTGATCATATGTACCCTGGTCCCATTGACAACTCTTTCCAGTTCCAACCCTACTACTCTCCCCATCAAACATTGTCTTTTTTTTTTCAGTCCTCAATGGCTAATTTATACTGCCTAAATATTGGATATGTATTGAAGAATTTTAATCTAGCAATGTGGCTGGTCTTGTAAGGCATCACATGCAAAGACCTTCCAGATCTATATGGTCCAACCAGTATACAGACATGATCTTATCATTTGACAAAATGAGTCAGCGATAGGATACTCTCAACTCTCAGGAGAACAGACAAGAAAACGAAGTTACTTAAGAGTACTGTAGAGAGTGAGAGAGAGAAAGAGAGAGAGAGAGAGAGAGAGAGAGAGAGAGTTGAGTTCAGTGTAGTTCAGTTGAATGCAGTTGAGTTGATTTCATGCGGTTCTGTGCAGTTCTGGAGTTCAGAGGCAGTTTTGCCAAGTACAGCAATTCAGTCAGAAGTCACCTGAATATCAGTCAGCTTGGAGAGGAGTTTGAACCAGAACAGTCAATTTCAACCAGCCAGCCAGAGTTCAGAGAGAGCTAAAAGGAGTGAGTTTATTTAGCAGTAAGTCTCTAAGGCTGAAACATTTTAGGCCTAGGATAGCAGACAGAGACTGGAAACTGAAACCTTCAAGGTATAGGCTAACAGAATATTGGGTTGTATGGAGTCTAGCTTCCAGGCATAGGTCTAGAATAATTAGATAGAAATGCTCTAGCTCAGACCAAGAGCATGTATTTGGAAAACTTGGGTATGGCTCTTATCTCATCCTTTCAGTTGAGGAAATAAAAGAGATATTTACAGATATATGGTCTACAATTAGAGTCTTAGCAACTTAACCAGGGGCTATATTCTCACAGAAAAGTGTCTATTTTCCTTCTAGCAGCAATTGATTCTCTTTAGATCCATGGTTAGAGGTGTAGTTGTGTGCCCAACTTCTCTCTCGATGTTTTGTTTTGTCTGGTTTATGCTTGAACAGACTTTTTTACATATTGGCTCAACTACTGTGATTTCACATGTGTAGCTGCCTTGATGTGTCAAGATTACTTTTTTGGTAGTTATCTATCTATCACCTCTAGATTTTATGCTCTTTCTACCTCTTCGTGTACAATATTCCTTGAGTAGGGGAGAAGGTATGCAGTATATGTGTACTCTTCAGGGATAAAAATTCTAGAGTCTTTTATGCTCTGAACTTTGTCCATTTGTATGTCATAAAGTTAGTCACCGTGTATTGCAAATAAAAGAGTCTCAGATGAGAGTTCGGAGATATATCATCTATGGTGTATTGATAATTCATAAGGAATCAAGTTAACTCTATGTTCATTTAGTAACTTATTAGCAATGTGTTCTCCTTTCAGGCTTATGACCGATCTAACCTGACATTATTAGTCCAATAATAGTGTCAGGTATGAATTTCATGTCCATTAGATACTTATTGGTTACTCCTATCATGTTCTTGGCACTATTGTACCAGTGGACATATCTTATCAGGCCAGTCATTATCATTATTGAAGCTCAAAGGGTTAATAGCTAGGTATACCTTCTGGAAGCTTGCATAGCATCTTTCAGTAGCATGGAATCTTCCCAATCCATACCATCTTGATATTGCTGTGTTGTATGATTCAAGTATGTCCTGTTTTAGGGTCCTATCAACAAAATTTGCAGTATAAAGAAGAGCTTTGGCAATAGCCTGTTATATTTGGGAGACTTTGGGACATCACTAATCAGGAATTCCAAAAGAATTAACTCCTTCTTGGCACAGGGCTTTTTAGAAATTAGCCTCTGATGTCAAGTAGGGAATTGTCATGCTTTTATAGTGTTATTCAATTTTAATTCTTTGGATGTATATATGGATATATGGGAGCACTCACTGTAGGAGGTTTTCGTTATGTCCTTTTCAAGATGTTTTGTGCATTTGACTCAAAAGCTAAATTTTTGTCTTAGAAAGAGAAAGACTAATACTATGGAGGATAACATTAAGAAGAAAGAGATCACAAGTAAAATAGACAAGTGAAGAGGAAGTAGTGGTGTTGCTGGAGGGCAAGCACAATCTTTGGTCGTAGGGACAGAACAAACAGAATTTGAGAGCCCCTTTCTTCACTGGTTAGACAAGACTAGACATAAAGTTCTTTCCAGAAGTTTTCTCTGAATAAAAACTTGTCAGAGCTTGACACTGCTTCCTTGTCAGTATCTGTAGAAGAAAAACAATCAGTTGATACTTGCTGGATTTAATTACAATGTTACTTGGAAAATATTTTTTTTAACCTGGACTCATTTATTCTTTCACTGAAAGAATTTGTTCTAGAGTTGGGAGCAGGAAAACGGGAGCTGCTGGGGCAGGGCTATGTAGAACCATCCTCGGAAAATACGTAAACATTTATATTTGAATGACAGAATATAAACTACTAAAACTATGATCAAAATCACTCCATTGCAGATCTTGGTGATTCTAAAATGAACTATTTATGATTGTTTTTTTCTTTTAAATGTGAATTTCACAAACTGATAGATAACACATGCTTTTTCTAGATCGTGATTCAAGCTTACCGCCATTGAACAGGAAGATTCCTTTCTTCTCAAATCTTATCTTTCTGACATTGGTACTTATCTTTAATTTAAATATTTCAAGACTGCTATCTTAGTTTGACAGTGACTACTTTAATGTCCATGCACTGGGAACAAAGAATATAATGCCATCAGGTATTGAATAACAAGGTAACACTAACCAAAGTTAACTTGATACTGTTAGAACACATTCACCAGTATAATTGGGCAGATAATGTAGAACTCAATGGAAGAGTATTAGAGTAACAAATGTGAAGACTTTATATCCCATGACAGTATGCTAATTAAGTTATCAATAATTCCATTAAACACACTTGGCTTGGAAGACTGAAATTTTACCCAATAGTGAATATTGCTTAGACTTTTCCTATAATTTGTCTAATATTTTTTTAAATAGGTATCTTAAAATGAATTTAAAATAAGAAATAGAAATTTATATTTATTCATGAAGAATTATGGTCATTGACACCATGTATTATAAAATCTTAACAGTAAATTATTGTGATGATTTAATTCTTCTTGCTAAATACTCTTTGCTTGCTGACCTTATTAGCTGTCAGTATAATAAGACATATGAGTGCCTTATTTCATAACCTTCTGACTGCTAAGTTTTGGATTTTTTAATTAGCATTTTAATTGCTCATCAGGGTAATTGAAGACAGAGCCAGAAAAAGGAGTATCCACTAATCCCTTTGGAACCTATCAATACTATGTTTTCTCAAGGTCAAGTGCCTCCTGGAGTATTAGCAGCAGCTTATTGTTTCCATTGCTTAGCTTCCAGACACATGATATGAAAAAGACAAAGTAGCATGTTTGAGAAAGGGGATATTTCCTTCACTTTTATTCTTTCAATCTGTTGTTTACTGTTAAAAAAGCAAAAACAAAACAAATAAAAACAATTGTTGATATTTATACAATGAAAAGTAGGGTGGGAATGACTAGTTTTCTGTTTCTTGGAGATCAATGTGAAGTTAAATCAAGCAATATGTTAGTCATACAATCTATTGGAGGAACACTGAACTACATTTGTCAAAAGAGCCTTAGACATGATTCACATCATCATTTACAAAGTTCTTACTGAGTGGCATCCATCTTACCAGCATGAGACTGACAGCAGCAGAATAAATGCTCCAATTGTCAAAAAAAATCAATAAGCATGTTTTAAAGCTTAAATAGGAAGCCATTTCAGTCTCATTAAAAAAAATGTATAATCAAGTTGATGCTGTACCTACCAAATGAATTCTATGGCAAGGAACACATATTGCAGGGGTTACACATAGCTACTGGAATGTAAATTATTCTGGTTATCACTCATCCATTGTGGGACTGCTATATACTCCAGTTTTCTCAGTGAAATATGCAGATAAAAGGTTGTCTCTTCAACAATACCAACCAACCAGAGCTCCCAGGGGCTAAACCGTCAGTCTGGGAGAACATATGGAGGGACTCATGGCTTCAGCTGTATATGTAGGGGAGGATGGCCTTGTCGGGCATAGGTGGGAGAGGAGATCCTTGGTCCTGTGAAGGCTGGATGCCCCAGTCTGGGGGGATTTGAGGGTGGGGAGGTGGGAGTGGGTGGGTCATCACATCATCATAGAAGGAGGAGGAGGAAGGGTAGGGGTTGGGGGTTCTGGGTGAGGGAGAAATGGGGAAAGAGGATAACATCTGAAATGTAAATAAAATAATCGAATTAAAAAAAAACATTGTCTCTGTAAATATCAGGAACATTAAATGAACTAACTGTTTTTAAGTTCTTAAAATTATCCTTTTAATAGTTTTGACAGTTTAGCAAAATATTTTATTATGTTTCTTTACTAACAAATAGAAAATTATCCCAGCTTGAAGTCCACAATATTAAGACCAAGAGACATGACAAAAATTGTGTTACCTATATATGGACACATTTTCTTTTACTCTGGAGTTCCAAGGTACTTCAAATACCTTCTGAAATATATTTCATTAGATCATTAAATTAGTAATGAGAATCAAAACATTTACATTTTTTAAGTCACACAGTTGTTTTGCAAAGTAATACTGGTAAAATTACAGTTATGAAGTAGGTACAGAAAATAATTGTATTGCTGGGGCTCATGACAACATGAAGAAATTGTTAAATGGTTGCATTAAGAAGATTGAGAACAACTGGCCAGTATCACCAATGACAATTTACACACATGAACTATAATCATTTTGATCTTAACAGAAAGAATATTTGCAGTTATATCTGCCACTCTTCTGCCTAGGTGTTCACACAACACTAATGACCTGATATAGGCCTTATTCGCATAGTTCAGCAACAGCAGCTGCATCCCAATAACTGAATAGATAAGGAACACATGGAAAGTCACAGCCCAAGGGATCCATTTGTCCAGTCAGCTCAGAGTTCAACAGAAATGATCATTGCTCATGCTGCATGTAACACAAGTAATATGAGCACAGTGGTAAGTTTCTCCAGACAGCTTTATTTCTTTAAGAATAAAGACTTAATCAAGATTGTGATTAGGAACTATCAACCAATTTCTCTCTCCATAGTTCCTTCTACACACCTTCACTTATCTACAGCACTGTGTATATCTAAAGGGTAAATGGTTATCAGCACAGACATTCATATATTATAAAATTCTGAGTTTATAAAATTTAAAACAAAGAACTATTACTGTAAATACTGTGGAAAGTATGCCTACAGAGAGATAAGATAACAGGAGGTGACTATTGATTCAAGTCAGCGTGGATTATCTAGACATACGCTATGTACTTAGAATTACACCAGCACCACGGAGACATACAAAATGAGGTATTTGATTTTATTTCAGATTTTTCAATAGAAAGTATTGGTATAATAAAGGCCCTTAAGAATCAGCACATAAAACTTTTGTTTCAAAGATTATGTTTGTTACATGGTTATGACACAGAATTCTTTATATACACAGGAAAAAGATATTGGACATATATAAAAATAAAGAGTAGACACGTTTGGGAAAGAATCTTTATGCCTAACATGAGTCACTCAAAACAATTTCTTTTTTTTTTTTTTCAGAAAGGAAGAAATTTAAAGGATTGACCCTAGCAGATATTATGTGGGAATTTTTTATTCTGCCTTTTCACTACAGTTATACCATGCTATCTTAAAGGAGTTAGTGTGGGTGGTGTGCATCATCTGATCATAATATCTGGTTAACTGGTGATAGGGTGCATTTGAGAATTATGGAATATATAACATATATGGAATACATATCTTTAACATTTGCATCTATCAATGACCTATTCACCTATTCTCTTATAATTTGGTTAAGTCATTCTATTTAGCCTCAGCAATATTGCAGGAGTTTGGGTAAGGTTTTTATTTTCTTTTTCGTGTGTGTATAATCAGAATTACAGATGGAATTCAGACTTTTCTAGAGTAAGAGAGAAGAATTTGAAGGAGCAACCTTCTTTATTTCTACTAGATATTCTTTTCATAAATGTTAGAGAATCCAAACAAAATGTTCTTAATCATGTAAACATTCCCACACACAATGAAACACACAGACATTGACAAACATACAATAGGGAACAAAACTAAATTTACCTAGTCATTATAGTTTGTATGAGAGCAACATGTGTGTGTGTGTTCAATTATTCAATTCATTTTCTGACCATTAGTCTATGAATAAGGCTAAGCTTTAATTAATCATAATAATGATAAAAATGAACTGAATTGGTGAAATTTTACTTTTGATCCATTTCTATTGTGAAAAAAAATATTGAAGACATATGATCAATTGAAACTAACCTTCAAATTTATCATAATAAAAACTCAAAGTGTAATCTAGAGCTGAGAATGAATGACTAAGTGATATCGTACAACTCAGTATAACTCACTTTGATCAAACATCGAAACAATCTATCATATATAATATCTATACATATGTTCTATTAATGAGTTGAATGTTGAAATTATTCTGTGTAGAGCTGTAAATAATGTCTGCCACTCCTATTTACTTGATTGTCACTCCTCATTGCTGTTCCCTTTTGTAGGTATATATAAACAAATATTATAGCTGACTTGATCCAAAATTTGTAGAGTGTACGAAAAGAGTTTTGTGTTTATTGCTGTATCTTAGTGTTGAATAACATTAGGGCCTGGCAAAGAACATTTAGTAGTGATGTCTCAATTAATAATCAATGATGTATAGTGATAATATCATCCTCTTCATCTGAGCAACGACATGTAAGTTAAAAAGGAGAATTTTCCAGCTTCATGGTTTCTTAGCTGTTCCTGGAGTACAATCAAAGTCTTTGCCTTAGGTAGAAGTGAAAATTAAGACTTCACAACCTTAAATTGGATGAAAACACATGTACCAGCCCAGTGCTGTAAAAAATAACAGAAAACCAGGCCGTTTGTTACAGGTAAGAGGGAGCACAGGCTCTCCGAGCATCCTGACCTAGCTGTTTCTTCAGTCACCTTGGACATCACCTGACCTTCCTGAATATAGAGATGTTTATGAATAATGGAAGGAGTTGTGAGAGAACTATTTTTATTCTTCTTAATCAGAACACAGTGGTTTTGCGTAAGGTAAAGTGAAAGGCTCTCTTGATTTTAAATTCTGAGATCACTTTGAATGGAAATGAATAACTTTCTTTCTTCTTTCCTTGAATATATAACAATCCCACTCCAAACATTCTTGATTTTTTATTGAAAAAATTGTCATGCAGCATATTATGAACACATTTTTTTCCTCCCCAAATTCCTCCTAGATTTTCCCACATCCTGACCCACCCAACTGTATGTCTTTTTTTTTCTTTCTCTCCTTTTTTTCTCTCTTTCATTCAAAAAACAAACAAACAAACAAACAAGCAACAATGACAAACCCAAAACCAGGAAACAGAAAACACCCATAAAAATCACAAAAATGAAAATCAAAACAAACAAACAAGAGTCCAATAGGACAAAGCATTCTGCAGGCTGCCAAACTGCCAGAATTATGTAATTCTTTGTCCTGCAGAAGTGTTCAAGCCTCATGAGGTTCCATTTATTAATTATTGGTCTGTGCTTGTGCTATGGGTGTCCTGTTCTGAAAGCCTTTTTGTGCCAGAGTTTAAGCTTATTCTCTACTTTCTCTTCTATCAGATTCATAGTATCTAGTTTTATGTTGGAGTTGTGTTTTGTGATGAATTATAGATATGAGTATATTCAGTATTCTATTTGTAATCATCCGATTTACTGTTCACTAGCACCAGCCAATTTTCAAGTGGCTGTATTTCTTCCAGGGAATTTTACTTCTTTGTCAAAATCAGGTTCCTGTAGTTTTGTGGACTTTCGTCTGAGTCCTCAGTTCGATCGATTGTTTATGATCACTGTGTCTATTTCATGAACATATTGTTCTATTTTTATTACTATAGTTCTTTACTGCAAAATGTTAGGTTTTAGATAGTGATACTTTCAGGACTTTTAGAATTAGTAACTATTTTATGTTCCATTGATTCTTTGTGTTTCCAGCGAAGATTGAGTTTTCAATTTCTGTAAAATTTATGATGAAATTTTGATGAACATTGCATTGGTGGATATTCCTTTTGGTAGGATGGTCATTTTCACAATAATACAGATCCATGAGCATGTGAGATCTTTCCATCTTCTGGATCCTTCTTTAATGTTTGTGTTTAGTGTCTTAAGGTTTTCATTAAACAAGTATTTTACTAACTTGCTTATAGTTATCCCAAGTAAAATTAGGCTATTTCCCTGATTTCTTTCTTAGTCTGCTTCTCCTTTATTCATAGAAGGCTACTTATTTGTGTGTGTCAGTTTTGTATCCTGCTATTTGGTGAAAGTGTTTATCAAATGTTTAAGCTCCTGGTGGGGTTTTTAAGGATTATTTTTGTACAGAATTGAAACAAATAATTTGTCTTCTTCCTTTTCTATTTGTATCCTCTTGATCTCCTTCAGCAATATCCTCCTTGCACTCAGACTTCAAACTCCATATTGAATATGTATGAAAAAAGTGCTCCTCCTTGTCTTGTTCTAAATGTTAATGGACATGCTTAAATTTCTCTTCATTAGATTCATATTTGCTGTGAATTTCCATTATTATGTAGAGGTATTTCCCTTGTACCACTAGTTTCTCCAGTACTTTATATCTTAAGTGAATGTTGAGTTTGTCAAAAGTATTTATTTTTCATCTAATGAAGGGATCATGTGGGATTTGGGGGTTTTTATTTGCTTGCTTGCTTATTTGTTTTGTGTGTTATGTCTGTGTTATGTTTGAGTTTGTTTCTGTGGTGGATTATGCTTATTGGTCTGCATGTATTCAAACTTTCCTCTTCTTGGATAAAGGCAACTCACTAATGGTGAGCAATATTTGTTGTTGTTGTTGTTCTTATTCTTGAATTGGTTTGCAGTTATTTTTTTGAGAATTATTGAATATATGTTAATAAGAGAAATTGGTCTGTAATTTTCTTTTTTTGGTCTGTCTCTATGTGATTCAGATATCAGCGTATGTTTAGACTTTTAGTTATTGCTTCTGTTTCAACAGGGCCTATAGTTTTGTTTAAATTGCTTATCTGATTTTTATTTTACTTTAGTAGAAAATATTTATCAGGAAATATATATGTGTATATATACATTGTTTTTAGGTTGTTCAGATTGGTGGACTACAGATTTTTAAAGTATGTCCCTATATTCTTTAGATTTCCTTGGAGTGTGATGTCATGTCTCCCTTTTTTGTGTCTAATTTTATTAATTTGAATCTACTTTTTCTGTCTTTTATTTAGTATGACTAAAGGTTTATCAATGTATTTGTTTTTTATCAAAGAATCACCTATTCATTGCAATGTTTATAATATTTAATTTCATTGTTTTCAGCCCTGTTTGATTATTTCATGCCATCTTATTCTATTGAAATATTATTTCTTCTTGTTGAAGAACTTTTAGCTGTGTCATGAATTTACTCATATAAAATCTCTTCAATCTTTCCTTTCCTCTCTCTCTGTCTCTATTCTGTCTCTTTCTCTCTCTCTCTCTCTCTCTCTCTCTCTCTCTCTCTCTCTCTCTCTCTCTCTTCCTTCTTTCTTCACTTTGTACTATGATCTTGCCTCTTAGAACTGCCTTCGTTTTGTGTGGCTAATAGATTTTGGATTTTGTGTTTCATTTTCATTCTATTATTAAAAAGTTTTTAATTTCATCCTTACTTCTGTCTTAACAATTTTTAATTCACTGGAGAGTTGTTCAGTTTCCATTAATTTTCAGGCTTTATATTTTTTCAGTTGTTGTTGATATCCAGCTTAAAATCACAGTGGACAGATGTCATACAGTGTGTTATTTTGATTTTCTTAAATCTAATGAGACTTTCTTTGTGTTCTAGTTAGTAATCATTTTAGAGAAAATCTCATGAGATTTTTGAAAAGAATGTATTTTCCTTACTGTTTGACTAGAGTGTTCTGACGATGTCAGTTACATCTATTTGGTTTATGATATCATTCTTCTCCAATATGTTTTTGTTTAAGTTTTGTCTGGATGATCTGTGTTTTGTTGAAATTAGAGTATTAATGTCATATACTCTAAGTATATGTAGGTGAACATGTGATTTTAACTGTAATATGTTTCTTTTATAAATTTGGATATTCTTATATTTGGTGAATAGATGTTAAGACTAGATTTTTCTTTTGTGAGCATGTAATGTCTTTGATATAATTTCTGATTAGTTTTGGTTTAACGTCCATTTTGTCAGACATTAAATGGATACTCCTGCTTGGTTCTTGTTTCTTTTTTTTGTTGGGATAATTTTTTCCCATTCTTTTACCCCAAAGTGATTTTTTTTTTTGTCTTTGATAGTAAGATGTGTTAGTTAGATGCCACCAAAAGATGGATCCTGTGTTTATATCCATTTTTTTAATTTGTGTTTTTTTATTGATGAGTTGGGTTGAATAATATTAATAATTGTCAATGTGTACTGTTTATTGATTCCTGTTATTCTTTTTTTATTATGTGGGGTTTCCTCTCTTCACTGATTCATCTTCTAGGATCATTTGTTTCCTATGTCTTTTCAGGCTGGAAATTTTTTTATTTAGTGCCTTCTAGAGGGTAAAATTGGTAAATAGAAATTGGTGAAATATGTTTCTTTATAGATTGTGATTGATATTTTGCTGGGTAATTCGTCTGAGCTGACATCATTTTTTTCTCTCACAATTTGGAGAATATCTGTCCAGGCCTTTTTGGATTTCAGAATTTCTAATCAGTAGTCAGGTAGTGTCCTAATGGGCCTTCTTTAATGCTGTTTTGTCTTTTACCCTTGTAACTTGTAATATAATTTCTTTCTTTTGTTCACTGAGCATTTTGATTATGTACTGTGGGTTTGTTTGTTTGTTTGCTTGTTTGTTTTTCTGGTCCTTGTATTTGGTGCTCTGTAAGAGCTGACAAATGGCGACTGAGTAGAAGAGAATGTTTCTTAGTCTATGATAAGCACTTCCTTCTTTAGCTTAGAGAAATTTTCTTCTTTGAGTCTATTAAAAATATTTTCTGTGCTTTGACCTGAGGTTTTATTTTTTTTTCTATATCACTTTTATTCACCTTTTTTCATATTGTTCCAAATTTCCAGAATATTTTTAAGAGACTTATTTATTTATGTACCTATGTGAACACACTGTAGCTCTCTTCAGACCCACCAGAAAAGGGCATTCCATTATAGTTGGTTGTGAGCCACCATGTAGTTGCTGGGAATTGGACTCAGGACCTCTGGAAAAGCAGTGACTTTTGTTTTGTCTTGTCTGCTAAGCCATCTCTCCAGCCTGATTTGCTGCATATTTTATGAGTGGATACATTTCTATTTAAAATTTAGTTTGACTGAGCTATCCATTTTCCCTAATTTGTCTTTAATGTCCTAGGATTAGCTCTTCCATGCCTTGTAATTTATTGGTGAGGTTTACATCAGAGATTTTTGCTTTACCTTCTAAATTTCTCCTGTCATGTTTTACATCAGTTTTTTTTTTTCTTTACCTATTCAGTTTCTACTTTCATGTCCTAAAATATTTTCATTATTTTATTCAACCATTTGTTTGTGTTATTCTGGTCTCCATTAAGGCATTTATTCATAGCCTCTTTAAGTTCCATGAATACATTCATAATTTCTGTTTAAAGTCCCTATCTTGGGCTTCAGCTTAACATTACTTCTCAGGGACTATTGCAGTTGAGTTACTGACCCCAGAAGGAAGCATGTTGTCTTGGATTTCATGTTTTTGCTTTTGTACTTATATTTAGAAATCTGAAGTTGTGATGATTGAGGTGTTTCTTGGTGTACATATTTTCTCTTGTTTTTCTTTGGTGTGTGTACTGTTCTGTGTTTGCTGTTTCCTATTCTGGAAAGTGTGATGGCTGTAGATTCCCTGGCAGAGCATGCTTCTGCAGGCTTTTGGATAGCACAAAGGAATAAAGATGGGCTAGTAGAAATGGCTGACTGGAGGACAGAAAAGAATTAGGGAGGCATGGGTTTGCAGCCACCAAGAGGCTGGGTCCCAGGGTACAAGAGGGACTCCTGTAAGCTATTTGCTATAGGATTAAAAGTAGTTCTTGAGAGGCATAATAGAGGACAGGAAATATAATGAAAATCACCTACACCTGTCACAAAAAAATATGGCCACTTGTGGACCCTGGTTGCTGACCCAAAGGAATAAATATGAACTACAAGAGAAGGTTAAGGAAGTCTTCAGGAAAGAAATAAGGGGATCTGGTCTACATAACAAGAGGTGAAGTTCCTAGGAATGGAGGTAGAGTGAGAGGCTGAGATCCCACATGCAAGCTACCAGAGGAAGAGGAGTATGGCTAAAGAAACAGGAATGAAAATGTTTATATGTTTATTAGAAAAAAACTACATTGTGATTTTTGAAATGGCAAGATTGGTTCTAGTGACTGAATACCAGCCATTTTCCTGAAGTCTTTTCTCCCACCTGGCATTTGAGCACTTGGATTCTATATTTAATTACTATGACTACTTACTAGTTAATGTAGGGGAACTGATGTCTCTTTAAGTCACTGATTTCATTTTCCCTTGATGTAGAATGGGAAAAACTAAAGAAAGGGTATCACAATTTAGTAAAAATATGAATAAGTGCAGGCGAATCAGATCTAGTGAATAGTATGATGAATAATATGATATATTCACTTAAAATGTATTAAAACATCAGGTTTTTAAATTTGCTTATACTGTCCTTATCCTACACACATACACACACATACACACACACAGACACACACACACACAAGCATACTATGGCCTCATGACTACATTAATTTGGCTATAGGGATCATCTCTCAATGTATGTGTCAGTGGAATCATCATATTGTTTACCACACATATACAGATGTTTTCTTTGACATTTGAATTTTTAAAAATTTATATACACTTATAAAGACATGCAGTTCTATTGGAATCAGTCATTCCCAAGGGAAATAGAGTAAGGGATGTTGTTTTTCCTCTTTACTCCTTTAACCTACAGTAGATATGCAAATTTCACTGTTAGGTATTTAGCACTTTCTTAGTTGACTATTTATGTGGCCAGTTCTTGTAATGTTCTTAGTTATACTCAGTTTTAAAATTGAGAAACTGCATCCAAATGTCATTTCCCCTTCCAACATCTTCAGTATAGTTACTCAACTACAAATAAAATCAGTAACGTCTCAGACTGACCCTTTTTGTTTTTTACCATATATCTGCATGTTCTAACTGACCTAGGAACCCATATACTATATAAAAATATCATTTAGTAACAGTTGTGCTTATAATATCAGTTTTATGGGCAGAGAATAAAATCACTTTATACTTAATCTTTTAATTTTTAATTTTAAGAAATTTATTTTTATTTTATGTGTAGGAATGTTTTGCCTACATGTGTGTCTGACTATCTCAGGAATGCTATGTCTAGAGAAATCAGAAGAGGGAGTCCCATCCTCTGGAACTAGAGTTATAGATCATTAAGAGTCATCATGCAAGTACTGAGGTGGGCCTGAAGTGCTCTAAACTGCTTTCCAGCCCCCATTTTACAGTTTAATAGTAAAAGAAATTTACTATTTCAAATTTTAAGAAAAACAGCAAACTGAAATATTTCTTCCATGTTAGCCATTATTCTAATGGAGAAATTCAATTTAAAACACATTTATATCTGGCTCGTTGTTTTGGCTTTAAAAGCTAGATTACTTTTACTGTCTATTTTACTGTCTACTAAGTTATGTTATTGATTAATTCAAATTCTTGATAATTTCACATTTTATTGAAATTGTTTGTTTCTAACCACTAGATATAGATGTGGAATAGGACAGTGCAGGCTCCTTCTTTGAGTCTGTCACTCTTTGCCACTTAACTCTGCCCTCATTTTTTCGTCCATCACATAGGAATTATCTTGTCTATTGTTTTTTAGGATAATCAACTCATCCTTGTTTCTTCCAGGAATTTTTCTAGTTATTAGCTTTAAAATTCTTATCAATGGGACTGGCCACCTCCACCTACAAAACTATGGTGGTTGTTCAACTTATTCTGTGCATTGCATCACAGGGAAGCATGGTTAAATATATAAGTTTATTTTACTTAGAACAGTCCCTGTATGTAGAAATAATTGGAGATATCTTTTGTTTTATACCTTTATGAACTTTATGGCACACCAACTTTATCCTCTAGCATGAACAAACCTGATGCCTATGGTACCATAATGTGTAAGTAAAAAAATCAGTTGATATCTGAACATTGATAACTGTCTGCCATTGAAAAGCTAATCTTATTTATTTTAATAATATTACATATATATTACATATATCTTGGAAGCACAATTTAGAAAATGACTTGGAAGAGAACTTCATACAATGAGTAACTACATGTTAAAAATGAGTCCAGGATTTGAGCTGAGTTAGACAGCTCAATTGCTAGAATATAAACAATTTGCCTTTGATCTCAGATGAATTTGATTGGGCAATCTTACAGAGATTTTGTCTCCCAAAGGTCTGCATTTGAAAACTATTTTCACCTGCATTGTTTTATTTGACCTCAACACAATCTTGTGAACTAGGCAATGCTCACAAGTGCAAACATAAAACTCTAAGAGATTAATTGTTAGTATTCTTTCTAAACTCCACCTCCACAGTTACCTGGCAATAGCCAGGTATGCTCCTCCCCACAGTTACCTGGCAATAGCCAGGTATGCCTGGCCCACTATAAAAGGGGCTGCTTGCCCCTCCTCTCTCTTGATCTCTTCTTTCTCCCTGTCCCCTCACACTTCCCCTTTCCTTCCCCCTCTCTCCACATGGTCACGGCCTGCCTCTACTCCTCTACTTCCTCTCTCTCTCTCTCTCTCTCTCTCTCTCTCTCTCTCTCTTTCTCTCTCTCTTTCTCTCTCTGCCTCTACTACCCTCCTGGCTCCCCTCCCAATGCCCTGCATAAATTCTATTCTATACTATATCAGTGTGTGACTGGTCCCTCAGGGGGAAGAGATGCCTCTGTATGGGCCCACTGAGACATCCCCTTCCCCCATACCTCAACACACACCCACAGAATATATTCTCTTTATCTCTTTATAAACACATCATTAATGATTCTCCAAGGTGACACTCTTTGCCAATGGTGGAGCCAATATGGAAACGTAGGTATTGTAACAGTGTAATGCACCTCTTCATTGTTTCCCTCATTGTAGTGAACTCCTCACTGCACACTTCTTGTTTGATACTATAGATAAAATTATACTCCATATGGTTCCTACCATTGTAGGACTGGTTAAGAACACATTCTTAATATAACATAGTCAATGTATTTAACTACTCAACACAGAACAAAAAGGAACAAAGGAAAGAGAAGCCACAAAATCAGCTTAATTTAAATGACTGAATGACCCAACAAGATATAGAATAGTAAAGCATCCATATTCATGGGAGTCTAAAGTTATGGTTAATATTACTATGATATAACAACATGACTAAAAGCAACTTTTAACAAGGTAATTTTCCTTATATATCTATAATCAGTTTGCTGAGAGAAACCAATGCAAGAACTTACCCTAAGCAGGGCCTTTGAGGCATGAGCTAATTCAGAGGCAATGGAGAAGTGCTGGATACTGGTTTGCTACTCATGGCTTATTTGCCTGCTTTCTAATAAAATCCAGAACAACTGTGGTATGCAGGTTAGGGGACTGGCTGTGATTCTTCATGCTCTGCTTCCCCCCTCTCAGGGTTTCCAGATTCCTAGGTGTTCTAAGCTGGAAGGATGAAGCAAAGTCTGGAAGGGCTGAGGTTCTGCAGGAACCAGGTCTGTCTGGGAGTGAGTTCCTGGTACAGGGGTGGGAGTGGGGGAGACAGAGAAGATAGAGGAGGAGCATGAAGAGTCCTTCTCCCAATATCTTACTGTTATGGCTTCTTTAGGTGGAGGTCTTCTCTGACTATCTTCAATGATACAGCTCTCTTTTATTCAGTGTTGTATGCACACACATTATTTGTAATGAAAAAGGGGTATCCATAGACCTTGAGGAGTGGGCAGGAATTTCCAGGGTAAATGAAAATCATTGGATAAAGTTTTAAAGTTCTGTGAATACCTCATTTGCATGGAAAAGCACTCCAGGAATCCCAGGTACTTCCTGGGATGTCTCTTAATGGGTGTGGGGGAGCTGAACTTGTAAGTCTGCCAAAGACTAGTCAACTGTCCCCACTAGACAGTGTCTGGGTCAGGATCCCCAAACAAGGTGAGAAAAGGAGAAGCCCTGCTGGTAAAGGGAAACTTCAATTTTTGTCCTGAACTCAGAGAAGCTATCTGGCAGTGGAAGACTGCGACCTTAATTAGTCTTTCCCAATCTGTGAGTAGTGATATCCCTAACCAGAAGTGTCAAGCCTTCCCCTTAAATCACTAAATAAGACAGTGGTCCATAGACTTGCTTAAGGAGGTACTTTTTCAATTAATATTCCTTCTTTTTAGATAACACATGCTTGTGTCAAATTGACATTAAACTAACCAGCACAGTTGGTCATTAGCAAAATATGGACTTTTTACTTAATCAGGTTTTTTTCTTTAGCTGTCTTGTTGTTTGTTTGTTTGTTTCTTTTTTCTTTTTCTTTTTTTTTTTTTTTTTTTTTGTTTTTTCGAGACAGGGTTTCTCTGTGTAGCCCTGGCTGTCCTGGAACTCACTCTGTAGACCAGGCTGGCCTCGAACTCAGAAATCCGCATGCCTCTGCCTCCCAAGTGCTGGGATTAAAGGGTGCGCCACCACCTCCCGGCTTCTTTAGCTGTCTTAAAGAATAAAAAGCTTAGTTTGGAAGCACCTATCCATTAGCATTCCAGTGAATAAGCACATTACATCATAAGAAATATTGTAGTAGAACAGCAGCAATAACCATAATGACAATAATTAGGCAAACTAATAAAATATGCATACACTATTGTTATCAGCCCGTTCTGCGCCACTTTAGGGGACACTTTGTTCCCGCCCGGAGCTGCTGCTTTGGTCCGCCAGTCAGGGTCTAGCAAGAGAGAGAGTGGGGATGGAGGGGCAAGAGATGTGAAGAATGGAGACAAGACAGAGTCTGTTCAAGTCTCGTTCATTGAAAGGAAATCCTGGGCATTTATATCCTTTACCATGTGCCTTACCCTCGTGGACAAGCATAGCTGAAGGCACTATGTCATGTGTCTTGCAGAGTGGATAACATGTGCGCCTAGCTAGCAGCGTGGAGACCACGTGTGCCTTGCAGCTGGGGGCACTACACAGAAAAACAAGATATGTGAGAAAAACAAGATGTTTATCAGAGTGTGCTCAGCTGCTGTGGGCTGTTGAAAACAAGCCTCTTGTCAGGGTATATGGCTCGAAATGCCTGTAAAGATGATAGCTGCTTTCTGCTAGGAGTCAGCTCCCAACACACTATGACATCTCTCCATTTTCTACCTGTTGATTGACACATAGCTCATGACAGACCACACCAGGCCAAACAGTTCCACGTGAGGTTTATTCAGGAAATAAGGGCAAAAGTAATGGCAAGGAGAGGGAGAAGAGACAGAGAAAGAGAGAGAGAGAGAGAAAGAGAGAGAGAGAGAGAGAGAGAGAGAGAGAGAGAGAGAGAGAGATCAGGTTGTTCTATCTATTTATATGGATAGCCTCTCCCAGGTAAAGGTGGGAGGTGAGTCAAGTGGATTCTGGGAATGTGACACCTAGATGTGATGTCACTGGGTTCGGAGCCTGATACCAACACTCCCTACCTCTGTATCCATCTTTACAAATCAGCTTCATGTATATCCTCTGGTTGTAAACCTATGTAATATAAATATAAAGATCAGAAGCCCTGAGAGATCAAGTAATTTATTCAATTCAGGATCAGCTACAGAAGTGACTGAGACACTAAGCCCCTAACTCTTTGGTTTCACGGTATGTCTATGAGGCCAAGACTCATTTCTCACTTTGATGCTTTCAATCTTGTGTGTAAAGAAGTGGGAACATCTGAGACTTGTTTGATGGCCTCACCATTCATTCCCAAGAGTCAACCTGTTACTGAATTTACCACTGATTCACTATCTCTCTGCATAAGGTTGGGTAGCCGTCCCAACCTTAGCCATATACTGACAGCAAAAGAATTAAAGGACAAAGGAGGTTATTCTTCTATGGAAATAATAAACACTTAAGGATCCTGCCACAGCTTCTCTATCTTCTGATTCCTCCTCAAAAACAACTCCACACACTTAGTGTAGATTTCACAGGAACAAAACAAAAATGGTACCTTACAAGCACAAGAGTCAGGCCTCTTTGTGGAACATCTCAGGCAAAGCATTGTCTGCTACCAAGTTATCCTTCTGGTATAGGCTTCATTGCCAAGCCAACTTCAGCTCCTGCTCCAGTTGCACAAATGTATTCACAGGCTGCTCCTTTGGAAAAAAAACCTACTTGAGTATCTAGATTCCTGGTATTTTTTATTACTTATTTTAAAATGCTGCTTTAAAATTTCAAAGTGATTTCTCTAACCTAAATTCCAGGAAAAAAAATATATATATATTATGAAAGCAAATCAAGGCCAGACATTTTGTGTAATCTAAAGGTCAAAGTATTTAAAAAGGCTGCTGGGGCTCACAAGGCAACAGCAGTGCCCTAGCAAAACAAATCATGTTAGGGGATTGCATCAGTCTCCCAGTGTTGAGGTAGAAGGGCACTAAACAAGAAATGGCTTAAAATATGCAAATTTGTCACAAAATGCTGCCTAAGATGTGGATAAGGTCAGGCCCTTTTATACCTCTGAAGTAAGTTCCTTGTCTGAATATGAATGTTCTAGTATGTGTCTATTATTTACAAGTTATAGTATTCCTTGCTTTTATTCACATGACTATTTTATCTTCACATTCTCTTCCTCTTTCTTTTTGCTTTTTTTTTTTTTTTGCCTTTTTTTCCCACTTTTTTCTTTTCTCTTTTTTTTTTTTTTGTGTTTGGGTAGCCACTACAGTTTTGCTTATACCACTGTGTATGGATCAGAGCCAATCTGTATGACCATGCTTGTATTTATTTCATTTTGTAAATCCTGCATCCAATAAAAAGTGCTCTTTAGATCCTAGGAATTGAGACTCAAACATATCCTTTGGGGGACACAATTCACTGGATATTAGAGATGAATTAAAAGGCAAGAACCTTCTCAGAAAGGGTGTTAGCCATTCACCTCTGCTCTATGATACTATCCCTAAGCCTTATGTTCGGTTTCCAAATTCTTAGAAACTCGGGGTTTTTTAATGGGAAAATTCATGAGTTCACTTAGATGGATGATAGCTAAACTAAGCACAACTCATTCCCCACTTGAACCATCTATGCATGCTCACTTTCTCTCACCTTCTAAATCTGCCTACTTGTAAGATCTAAGACATCAATGTGTGCTTTGATTCACCTGGGGTGCAGAGCTCTTAATTCTGTTTTTCTAAGACAGAACTGGTTTAGCATCTTGTTTTCAGCACTCACATATCATGTTATCCAATGTTTTCTGAAAAAAAAAAAGTTTCCTTTGTTTCCTTTATTGTTCTATATTTTTAGTACTTAGTATTTTAGCAGTACTTTTAAATTGCACATGGTTTTCAAATTATCACATGGAGTAGAAACATATATGTGTATGTTGAAAAAAATTGCATTTCTGTAGCAAAGAAAAACATTTTGCATTTCTTTTTGTGCCATATTGGCATGCCATTTCTCTATTGTATATTCATGCTGAAAATTTAACTTAAAAATCTCCTTGTTTAAAACATAAGATAACAAAAATCTACCTTGTGATTCATATTATATACTATAGTATTATTAATATCCAGAATGTATTAGAATTCTTGAAAGAAGATTTGGTACTGATAAGGAAAGCCATAAAAAACTTTATGATCACATCTAGCTGTAAACACATAGCAGTGACTGAGTTATTTTCATACACACACACAAAAAAGAGACAATAGTGAAAGCATGTACTACATTTTGTTTTTAAGAACATAATCTATTTGGAAAGCCTGTTAAACAAATCTCCATTAGGCTCATTTGTGTAATGTCATAACGCCTTGGTATTGAATGTAACTGATGGATGTCTAGTTATCTGCAATGATTATTGTTGCACACTTAAGTATTTACCTATAAGGGATATTCCTAGAAGGAAGGTTCATGCATCCAAGAGTGTGTACATTTAAAATTTGCTGCATATTGCCAAGTACTCTCAACAACAATATATAAAAATGTCTGTTTCCTCACAGCCTTGCCAATTTTTATAATCTTTGGCAAACTTGATAGTTTTTTTTTTTTTAAATCAGATGCATTTTCTGTTATTTAATTTGCATTTTACAGAATAATTAGTGTGAGCATCTATCCATATGGTTTTAAACTACATCAATCTTCCTCTTTTTTTTTTTTTTTTTTTGAATCAAACTGCTTACTTGTCTTCTTCATATTTTCCCCTGACCCCTTGTCCTTTCTCTAGCATTCCCCTTGTGTTTTAGAAAGAATAGAAACACACTCCACATTCTTAGGTACTGTTGAGATTTTTTGGTGTATTGTTATTTTGGCAACAGGATTATCTTTGAAACAAGACTGTTTTCTTATCAGAAATGTGTGACTTCTGCATGCCTAGTTGTATATCAGAATGGCAGTGCTGGCGGTGAGAGTCGACTGCAGTCAGATTGATGGAACTCTCTTCCCAGTGTGTTGCAGGTCTCCTCAGTAACACAGGGAAAGTGGTCAAATCGCATGCTTCGTTTGTCTTCTGTCAAAAGGAAAATCATAGTCTCTACCTTACATTTCAGAACTTATTGAAGAATAAATTTATGACTTAATAAAATATCTCTTTGAGGTTATAAAATATAAACATATGAATGTTAGATAAATTCAACAAAACCACAAATACTATGATTTTTTTACTGCATCATTGATTACTAAGGCCTTCTCATTTTATTCCTTCTATTTTCCTCCTTCTTCTGTAATGCCCTCCTGTTTTCACTTTCTTCCTTTTTATCCTACTACATATGACAATATTTTTTCTTGACATTGCTCTTATGGAGCACACAGGAGTTTGAATATGTATGAAGTGTCATTGAGAAAATACAAGCTTGGTGATACAGAGGTCCTGAAGTTCTACGTGTTGGTGTTGAGTGCATTCTTTTATAAACTCATTCAGTGAATCAGATATAACTAGAGAGTCACCTATAGATATTTAAAGAGGATGAAAATATTCACAATCCCATGAAGTGAAAAGATTATGAATTACACCAATCCAACACTCTGGCATCTAAAAAAAAGTACAGGTCATTTTATTAACTGGCTTTATTGGAGGATTCATAGTTGTATTCTCTTGTGAAATAAAATTTAAACTATTAACTTACTTTAAGAAATTCAAACAACTAGAAGAATAGACATCTTTCATCTGTTGAAAAATGAGTTCAAATTAGGTTTGTGACAGACTCAATGACAGCCATATCATCCACAGAAGGAAATTAGGCAACAGCAATGGATTCTGTGGAAGCCTTGAAGTACTTTTCTAGAACACATTGATTGTACACTTTACTTAAATAGTCTTTCCTTCAATTTTGGGCTAAATGAACAGCGTAACTATTTTGCTATAAACAGCAGAAGAAAAGGAGAAGCAGAAGGAGGGAAGAAATAAGGAAGAGAGAAAAGAAGTAGAGTGACTGATTTATGTGCTAGGCTCTATCCTACTGCTTAAAAGACCAAGAAATACTAATTATTTCTCCTTTGCCTTACACTAGATGATGGATTTGGTATGCTCATATAAAACTCTAAATTCAGGCATCACAACATGGAATAGAGAAATCAAATAGTTTCTAGAATTCAGTCTGTATAGTATCTTATTGTTCAGTTTATTCCTCAATACTGAATTAAGTAGAAAAAAATTTAAAAATTTTATCAAAATAATGCTAAGACCTAAATTTATTCCAGCATATTTCTTGTATTCTAAACAGATTTTAGCATCCATGAGCCTAAGGATGGCATGATTAAATAGCACATGGCTTCACAATGTAGATAACTCCTTGTAATAATCTTCAAACTCATATATTGGAGTCACTGAATGTATTTGGCAGGAAGTACATAAAGTAATAATAAGAATGAGTACTGCAATTTTATATTAATTAATTAATTAATTCACTAATTCACTTATTTACCAGTTTCAACTGAACTATGGAAGTCATGATGATGTGTGATAGAACAGAACATATTTCACTCCCTAAAACTATGTCTTGTTTACAAAAACATCAAGATATAGATATGGATATTTTTGTATTTTCTAATCATTCTCCTTGGTTGGCTATTAAAAACATTTGGTTTTTTGTTGTTGTTGTTGTTTTGTTTGTTTGTTTGTTTTTGTGCTATTTTAGGAAACAATTGTGTTTTTTTCTTTTTAATTGGAAATTTTATTTATATTTCAGATGTTCTCTCCTTACCCCATTTCCCCCCCTTCCCTCTCAGGAACTCACTATCCCTTCCCCCCTCCTCCTGCCTCCACGTTGGTGTTCTCCCACCCACCCTCCCCCATACCTCACCTCCCCACACTCGAATGTCACCCCCCATGACGTCCAGACTTCATGGGACCAAGGATCTCTTCTCCCACTTATATATAGCTCCCTTGCATATATGGCTGGAGCCATGGTCCCTCCCTAAGTGCTCCCAGGCTGGTGGTTTAGACTCTGGGGGCTCTGTTTGGTTGGTATTGCTGCTTTCCTCATGGTGTCACAAATCCTCTCAACTCCTCAGTCTTCACTCTATCTTCTCCATTGGGAACCCCATGCTCAGTTTAATGGTTAGCTGTGAGTATCTGCCTCTGAGTATGTCAGACTCTTGCAGACTTCTAGGGAGACAGCTATATCAGGCTCCTGTCAGCATGTACATCCTGACATCCACCTCAACATCTACCATTGGTGACTGCACACGGGATGGATACCCAGGTGGAATGGTCTGCAGACGGCCCCTCCTTCAGTTTCTGTCCTGCACTGTCTCCATATTTGCACCCTTGAGTATTTTGTTACTCCTAAGAAGGACTGAAGCCTCCCTACTTGGTCATCATTCTTCATGAGCTTTATGTGGTTTGTGAGTTGAATCTTGGGTATTTCAAGCTTCTGGGATAAAATCCAATGATCAGTGAGTGAATACCATGTATGTTCTTTTGTGATTGGGTTACTTCACTCAGGATGATATTTTCTAGTTCCATCCATTTATATAAGAATTTATCAAATTCATTGTTTTTAATAGCTGAGTAATATTCCATTTTATAAATGTACCACATTTTTTGTATCCATTCCTCTGTTGAAGGGCATCTGGGTTCTTTCCAGTTTCTGGCTATTATAAATAAAGCTTCTATGAACATAGTGGAGCATATGTCCTTGTTATGTGTTAGAGCATCTTCTGGATATATACCCAGGAGTGTATAGCTGGGTCCTCAGGTAGTGATATGTCCAATTTTCTGAGGAACCGCCAGACTGTTTTCCATAGTGGTTGCACCATCTTGCAATCCCACCAACAATGGAGGAGTGTTCCTCTTTCTCCACATCCTCGCCAACATCTACTATCACCTGTGTTTTGGATCTTAGCCATTCTGACTGGTGTGAGGTGGAATCTCAGGGTTGTTTTGATTTGCATTTCCCTGATGACCAAGGATGCTGAAGATTTTTTAGGTGCTTCTTGGCCATTCGCATTTCCTCAGTTGAGAATTCTTTGTTTAGCTCCATACCCCATTTTAATAGGGTTATTTGGTAGACTAGAGTCTAATTTCTTGAGTTCTTTGTATATATTGGATATTAGTCCTCTATCGGATGTGGGATTGGTAAAGATCTTTTCCCAAACTGTTGGTTGCTGTTTTGTCCTATTGACAGTGTCCTTTGCCTTACAGAAACTTTGCAATTTTATGAAGTCCCATTTGTCAATTCTTGATCTTAGAGCATAGGCCATTGGTGTTCTGTTCAGGAACTTTTCCCCTATGCCTAGGTATTCGAGGGTCTTCCCCACCTTCTCTTCTATTAGTTTCAGTGTGTCTGGTTTTATGTGAAGGTCCTTTATCCACTTGGACTTGAGCTTTGTACAAGGAGATAAGAATTGATCGATTTGCATTCTTCTGCATGCTGTCCTCCAGTTGAACCAGCACCATTTGTTGAAAATGCTGTCCTTGTTCCACTGGATGGTTTTAGCTCCTTTGTCAAAGATTAAATGACCATAGTTGTGTGGGTTCATTTCTGGGTCTTCAACTCTATTCCACTGATCTTCCTGTCTGTCTCTGTACCAATACCAGGCCGTTTTTATCACTATTGCTCTGTGTACAGCTTGAGGTCAGGGATGGCGATTCCTCCAGAAGTTCTTTTATTGTTGAGAATGTTTTTTGCTATCCTGGGTTTTTTGTTGTTCCAAATAAATTTGAGAATTTCTCTTTCTAGTTTTGTAAAGAATTGAGTTGGTATTTTAATGGGGGTTGCATTGAATCTGTAGATTGCTTTTGGCAAGATGGCCATTTTTACTATATTAATCCTGCCAATCCATGAGCATGGGAGATCTTTCCATTTCCTGAGATCTTCCTCAATTTCTTTCTTCAGAGACTTGAAGTTCTTGTCATACAGATCTTTCACTTGCTTGGTTAGATTCACCCCGAGGTATTTTATATTACATGTGACTATTGTGAAGGGTGTCATTTCCCTAATTTCTTTTTCAGCCTG
Source organism: Mastomys natalensis (assembly GCA_021653895.1). Classification (NCBI taxonomy): domain Eukaryota; kingdom Metazoa; phylum Chordata; class Mammalia; order Rodentia; family Muridae; genus Mastomys; species Mastomys natalensis. The sequence continues at coordinate 522,107 of JAJTUV010001086.1, forward strand.
TTTATCTTTCATGTAGAGGAAGGCAACTGATTTGTTTGAGTTGATTTTATAACCTGCCACCTTGCTGAAGTTGTTTATCAGGTTTAGGATTCTCTGGTGGAGTTTTTGGGGTCACTTAAGTATACTATCATATCATCTGCAAATAGTGATATTTTGACTTCTTCCTTTCCTATTTGTATTCCTTTGACTTCTTTTTGTTGTCTAATTGCTCTAGCTAGGACTTCTAATACTATATTGAATAGGTAGGGTGAGAGTGGGCAGCCTTGTCTAGTCCTGATCTTAGTGGGAATGCTTCAAGTTTCTCTCCATTTAGTTTGATGTTGGCTACTGGTTTGCTGTATATTACTTTTACTGTATTTAGGTATGGGCCTTGAATTCCTGATCTTTCCAAGACTTTTACCATGAAGGGATGTTGACTTTTGTCAAATGCTTTCTCAGCATCTAGTGAGATGATCATGTGGTTCTTTTCTTTGAGTTTGTTTATATAGTGGATTACATTGATGGATTTCTGAATATTGAACCATACCTGCATTCCTGGGATAAAGCCCACTTGATCATGATGGATGATTGTTTTGATGTGTTCTTGGATTCGGTTTGCTAGAATTTTATTGAGTATTTTTGCATCAATATTCATAAGAGAGATTAGTCTGAAGTTCTCTTTCTTTGTTGGGTCTTTGTGAGGTTTAGGTATGAGTGTGATTGTAGCTTCATAGAACAAATTGGGTAGTGTTCCTTCTGTTTCTATTTTGTGGAATAGTTTGAAGAGAGGTGGTATTAGGTCTTTCTTGAAGGTCTGATAGAATTCTCCACTAAAACCATCTGGTCCTGGGCTTTTTTTGGTGGGGAGACTTTTAATGACCGCTGTTATTTCTTTAGGGGTTATGGGACTGTTTAGATGGTTTATTTGCTCCTCATTTAACTTTGGTACCTGGTATCTGTCTAGAAAATTGTCCATTTCATCCAGATTTTCCAGTTTTGTTGAGTATAGGCCTTTGTAGTAGGATCTGATGATTTTTTGAATTTCCTCAGTTTCTGTTGTTATGTCTCCCTTTTCAGATCTGATTTTATTAATTTGGATACTGTCTCTGTGCCCTCTGGTTAATCTGGCTAAGGGTTTATCTATCTTGTTGATTTTCTCAAAGAACCAACTCCTGGTTTTGTTGATATTTTTTATAGTTCTTTCTGTTTCTACTCGGTTGATTTCAGCCCTGAGTTTGATTATTTCCTGACGCCTACTCCTCTTGGGTGTATTTGCTTCTTTTTGTTCTAGAGCTGTTAATGTGTGCTCTCTCCAATTTCTTTTTGTAGGCACTTAGAGCTATGAGTTTTCCTCTTAGCATTGCTTTCATGGAGTCCCACAAGTTCTGGTATGATGTTTCCTCATTTTCGTTAAATTCTAGGAAGTCTTTAATTTCTTTCTTTATTTCTTCCTTGACAAAGTCATCATTGAGTAGAGCATTGTTCAGTTTCCACATGAATGTGGGTATTCCATTGGTTTTGTCATTATTGAAGACCAACCTTAGACCGTGGTCATCTGATAGGATGCAAGGGATTATTTCAATATTATTGTATCTATTGAGGACTGTTTTGTGACCAATTATATGGTCTATTGTGGAGAAGGTACCATGGGTGCTGAGAAGAAGGTATATTCTTTTGCTTTAGGATGAAATGTTCTATAGATATCTGTTAAATCCATTTGGTTCATAACTACTGTTAGTTTCAATGTGTCTTTGTTTAGTTTCTGTTTCTACGATCTGTCTATTGGAGAGAGCAGGGTGTTAAAATCCACCACTATTATTGTGTGAGGTGCAATGTGTGCTTTGAGCTTTAGTAAAGTTTCTTTTATGTATGTGGGTGCCCTTGCATTTGGAGTGTAGATGTTCAGAATTGAGAGTTCTTCTTGGTACATTTTTCCTTTGATGAGTATGAAGTGTCCTTCGTTATCTTTTTTGATTACTTTTGGTTGAAAGATGATTTTATTTGATATTAGAATGGCTACTCCAGCTTGTTTCTTGGGTCCATTTGCTTGGAAAATTGTTTTCTAGCCTTTTACTCTGAGGTAATGTCTGTCTTTGTCACTGAGATGCGTTTCTTGTATCCAGCAAAATTCTGGGTCCTGTTTATGTATTCAGTCTGATAGTCTACGTCTCTTTATTGGAGAATTGAGTCCATTGATGTTAAGGGATATTAAGGAAAAATGATTGTTGTTTCCTATTATTTTTGTTATTAGAGGTGGAATTATGTTTGTGTAGTTATCTTTTTTGGGGGGTTGTTGGAAGATTACTTCCATGCTTTTTCTAGGTTGTAGTTTCTTTCCTTGTGTTGGTGTTTTCCATTAATTATCCTTTGAAGTGCTGGGTTTGTGGGAAGATATTGTGCGAATTTGGTTTTGTCATGGAATATCTTGTTTTCTCCATCTATAGTGATTGATAGTTTTGCTGGGTATAGCAGTCTGGGCTGGCATTTGTGTTCCCTTAGGGTCTGAATGATATCAGACCAGGATCTTCTGGCTTTTATAGTCTCTGGTGAAATGTCTGGTGTAATTCTTATAGGTCTGCCTTTATATGTTACTTGACCTTTTTCCCCTTACTGCTTTTAGTATTTTTTCTTTGTTTTGTGCATTTGGTGTTTTGATTATTATGTAATGGGGGGTATTTCTTTTCTGGTCTAGTATGTTTGGTGTTCTGTAGGCTTCTTGTATGTTTATAGGTATCTCGTTCTTTAGGTTGGGGAAATTTTCCTCTATAATTTTGTTGAAGATATTTACTGGTCCTTTAGATTGGGAATCTTCACTCTCATCTATACCTATTATCCTTAGGTTTGGTCTTCTCATTGTGTCCTGGATTTCCTGGATGTTTTGGGTTAGGAGCTTTTTGCATTTTGCATTTTTTTTGACTGTTGTGTCAAGGTTTTCCATGGTATCTTCTGTGCATGAGATTCTCTCTTCTATCTCTTGTATTCTGTTGGTGATGCTTGCATCTATGACTCCTGATCTCTTTCCTACGTTTTCTATCTCCAGAGTAGTCTCCCTTTGAGATTTCTTTATTGTTTCTATTTCCAGTTTTAGATCCTGGATGGTTTTGTTCAATTCCTTCACCTGTTTCATTGTGTTTTCTTGCAATTCTTTAAAGGATTTTTGTGTTTCCTCTTTAAGCCTTCTACCTGTTTACCTGTGTTCTCTGTATTTCTTTAAGGAGTTACTTATGTCCTTCTTAAAATCCTCTATCATCATCATGAGAAGTGATTTTAATTCTGAGTCCTGTTTTTCCTGTGTGATGGTGTATCCAGGGCTAGCTATGTTGGGAGAACTGGGTTCTGATGATGTCAGTTAACTTTGGTTTCTGTTGTTTGTGTTCTTACTTGCCATCTGGTTGACTCTCATGTTACCTGTGCTCACTGTGTCTGACTGGAGTCTGTCTTTCCAGTTATCTTGCTTGTGTTAGATCTCCTCGGATTCCAGATGTCTCTGTGTTCCTTTGATCCTAAGCTCCCTCTGTTCTGGATGTAGTAGGTCTTCTAGGATGTCTCAGGATCAGATGTTTCCAAAGGCACAGACCAGCCAAGTGTCCTCTGCTCTGGATGCAGAAGGTCCTCTAGGTTGTCTCAGGATCAGGTGTTTTCACCAGAGCAGACCAGCTAAGGGTCTGCCCCAGGCAGAAGGACCAGGGTCCAGGCAGAAGGGCAACTATTGTGTTTAATAGAAATTTTGATCTTGTTATATTGTTCGTATTGTGATGTGAATGGACACGTTGACTAAATGTTCATGCAATCCTTATCTAATAAGCAAGTAAACAAACAATACAGCTCGGCCTAGAGATGCATGTCTTTAGTCCCAATACTTCAGAGGAAGTGGCAGAGACAGAGGCAGGCAGGTCTTTATGAATTCTAGGCCAACTTGATCCATATAGGAAGCTCTAGTCCAGTCAAGGAAAAATAGTGAGATTGCATTATACACAAAAATGATGCTTGTTAGTACATATTCAGAAATATGCTAGATAGGTCATATGAGAGCTGGAATAACATACAATGTTAGGTTATCCAGAAGATACTAGTATATCATTTGTTTGATGTTAGAGTTTATATCCTCAAAGCTGTGAGTAAATCTTGAGTATGTTGAAGGAAAGTCATTGCTAAATTTGAAGTTTTCCTAACATGCTTGTCTCTTTGTCCAATGTACCACAATATAAGTAATGACACAGGGCTTTATTAATATTTTAAAGTTCAAGTCTTTCAGCGAGGGAAGTCTCCCAGATACTCTTGCTGGACTAATCCTAGCATCATGTCCTGCCACATTGCCAGCTCTACCTTTTCTATTCCTCCCTGTTCTATCCATTCACCACCAAGTCTGCAGCCTGAATTTCCCACCTCTGATTTCTTCTCCCAGAGTCTCTGGAAGATCTATCCTCTGTTTCCTTCCCAGTTAGTCAGTGTCAGATCTTTATTATATCCAATTAGATACAATTCTAGATTACTTTAGGCAGGTAAGGAAGAACAAATATTTACAAAAGAGAAAAAACCCAATAATGGGCCATATGAATGGCAATACCCAGAATCCTACCCACATTTAGCTCTTTATTGGTACAGAATTAAAAACTGAATATACATAGACACACACTTTCACCCAATATACCTCAATACCTTCTGTGTGTAAAAAGCTTTGCAACACTGTCTTTCCAGTTACCCCTTTTCCGATTCCTTGGGTAGATGCTTTTATTTGCATCTTCAAATTAAGAAACATGAACAAAGCACCTCAATAAAACGTGTCTCTGACAATCAGGCAGACCTGGAAGAAAGTACATTTTAATTGTGAAGGGCACTACAAATTTTCACAATGAATATTATTGCAAAGGATTCCCGGAGCCATACCAGACATCATCATGATGCTTTGTAGTTCTGTTGCAGCTATTCAGGAACCTTAAAATTTATCAGCAACTTCAGTTTTGTTTTGTCTCCATTTTTATGTGTTTAATGGAGCATATCAGAAGCATTGAATAGGAATAAGAAAAGAATGTATCTTTATCTAGCTAGTCCTTTCCTCTGTTGGTTGACGTATTCTCAAATGGATCTCAAATAACCTTCTTGTTGTCCCAGTGTTTGATTCCACAAGTTGTCTGTGAATGTAGCATTTTCAAATGAGACAGAACCTGAGTGCCCTTTCTTTCACTTTATACAATTGTTCTTGCCAGCATTTAGCATGCTACTTGAACTATAACCATGTGTCTTACAAGCTTCTTCTGAATTATTTCGGCTTCCTCCAATGACAATTTTGCTTTAATTTTTACCTAGACTTATGTGCTTTCATCATATTGATTATGCTCTTTACATCGGAAATAACAATCTTTAAAATCACTGGAGAAAATATGCAGTGAAACTGGAGACCACCTTTTCAAACTGCTATAACAGTATTTTTATGTATTTAAGTAAATTACCCATCTCAAAAGGTGGACCATTCCATTGACAAAATAATCATCTTTGCAGAGTGTTTGTTTTAAATTTGTCACTTCTCAATTTTAGTTTCAAAATATTGTATCTACAAACATTTACAAATAAGTAAATTATTCAACTCCATAAGTATAATGTAATCTATCAAATAATATTTTAATGTGCCTCTAAATGTATTCTTCTACATAATTTAAAATTAGAAATCATTAAAGGACTATTGTTTTTTATTTATTTATATCTAGACTATTTCTTCATACTATTATGTACTTACCAAAAGCATTGAGAAGATTCCTTACTCCTTTGTAAAATGGTAAATGTTTATGAGATTTACTTTCTTCATAAATAACAATGTCCTCTTATTTATACCCTAAGATACAAAGATACATTATTACTCCAAACTACTTAGTCTTCAGTTTGAATAAAATAAAATTCCATCACTTGTTATTCTGGCCTTAATTTGCTGGCTTACAATTTTTCTTAATGTCTACTGAGTAATGAAAAGCTCTTGAGTAAGTTGGCTGCAGAAAAGAGGCATGAATTTGGGATACATGATGCTGTCTAGTGACTGGCCTATCTCATAGGCTCATGTTTGGAACCTGACTTCCCTTGAGATTTGTTCTAATTTTAATGCATGCTGTTCAGCAATCCAAGAGTAAGATAGATGATGCACAATCTGAGAATAACACTTGAGTAGATCTTTGGCAGCCTTATCTTAAAACAGAATCCATGCACTAAAGAGATTAGTCTGTGCTAGTGAGGTAGCCTGACCACCCAGTTACATCTAGGTGGTTGCCAAGGCATCACTTATGTCTACGATCCTCATTGCACCATGGAACACTGCCTATCACAGTCTTCACTTGAATTGAAATTTTTATTAGAAAGTATTGCTGGATTTATTCATCAGTAATATTAACTTAAAAATGTACAATAGGAAGTGGTTTGAAGAAAGATTAAAATGAATTCCTTTTGTCCTTTGATAAATTTGTAATATTACTAGCAAGCTGTCTCAATATGGAAAAAAATAATAAAATGAATATAGGAGAAATATAATACATTTAGGTAATTGCCTCATTTTCCTTCACATAAACATATGCTTAATATAACACAATTTTTTGAGAATCATAAATATCGATAGTCTATTTATGAATTCCCAATGTTCAAAAGAATGGCAGAGCACCAGCAATGAGCTGGGACTATCGATCAGGACAAAGACGTGATGTTGGGAAAGGTCAGAATAAGATTCAAAGAGGACCTTGCCTAATACATGTTGATGGCAGAAAGTAGCCAAGCTAAGCTATGCTAAGTCATCGCATTGATAAAATATTCTCGAAATCTAATTTCATTTGATTAATATCTTGGGTCAAGTAAGGGTTGCATTAAAATTCAGCAGATATTTGCATTGTGGGTTTATTTTGTAATTATGTAGAGTCTCTGTAGCTTGTCAGACAAAACATTAGACCAGATTTAAGACGAGCTGAGAAGGGTACACTGCATTGGGTGATCTTAAATGCACTCCTAGGAGGCTCCAGAGAGTCTGAAACTGTATCATGCTTTTCTGTTAAACTCACTGTCACCAACACAGTTATTTGCATGTCTAAATAGTGTAAGATGTTTGTCTAAGAGGAGGGAATAAAACAGGAGCAAGACGGTGCATAGAAGGAGTTTTGGCACCATTTGAGTTGACATATGGCAATGAACTCCCTTCTTCTCTCAGGCAAGAAATGACACATATGTCTGAGGACTTGCTTCACTGAAATGTAGAAGCTCATATTAGGCAATGGGGACTCCTATGTTTTAAAGCCAACATAGTCATTCAATTCTAATTAAAGCCTTTAAGACCTGTATGACCTTGGTTGGGACCTCAAAATGTCAATTTTTGTAAATGTAACATATCTGTTATTTAGCTATTTGAAACTCCTCACTGGACATCTCTTTTGTACTCAACATAATTCCAACTGCTATAAATTAATCCGTAAAGTTCCCTGCTCCTCATAGAGTTTATCTTTTGACACTTTTAGTGCTATTAAGTAACTATAAAAATACAATTAAAGCCCCAGCATAACCTTTGTACTACACGCTCAGAGAAATGTTATTTTTCTATTACTTTAAACTCTCACTTCCTTTTTGTTTGTTTTCAAAATTCACACATTATATCATAAAGGAACCCAGTGAGTGGTTCTGTGGCATATATTTACTTAACCTTTCTCTGTAATAGATAGCAGTTAAAAATATAAGCAAGATTTACACCTTTCTTTCCAAGTCTAATAACATCTAATTCTTGGTTACAAAGTCACATTCATACCCTGGATAGCCAGAGAGGTAAGAACTGATTCAAGCTGAAGCACAAGCAAGCAAAAAATGAAACAAACAAAACCAAGTGGCGGGTTAATGCTGTCTAGCCTAGAGAATGGAAGCTAAGCTGGAAGAGGCCTGCAGCCAGTTGTCACAAAGTTAAACTGAGTCCAGCATTCCCATCTGCCCTACATGTCCAAAGGAACTAGAAAGCCAATTTAGTACATTAAATATTCACATTGTGAAGTAATAGCAACTAATTAAACAAGCCTAAATACATAATTCAGAGCACACATGCTGCGCACACACATTTGTGTGTGTGTGTGTGTGTGTGTGTGCACATGCAGACATACTGAAAGAGAAAGAATGAGGGAGAGACAGTATGGGAAATGAGAGGAGAGGAAAAGAGAAGGGAACAGAGAGAGATGGTGGGAAGGGCAGAAGAAAGGAGGAGAGAGGGAAGGAGAGAGGGAAAGAGAGAGACAGAGAGATAGACAGACAAACATTTCTATGGCTAAGTGGTATACTGTAACTTTATATTCCTACAAAAATTGAAGATTATTAAGATTACATGAAAATAGCGGGTTACTTCCAAGTTCTTCAGTGTGTTTTTATTTCTTTGTTTTGTTTTGCTCTCTACTGGAAGTGGTCTAATTTGATAATCCTGCCTAGAAACTGTTTTTAAAAAAATAATATCAATGGATCCCACTCCTTACTTTCTAATAAGAATCTTTAGACATATCTCAAAGGCTCTGTATTCTTAAATTTCTCTCCCAGGAATTCTGATGATAATGGAGTCATGGGAATCACTTGTCCAGAAAGTTAGGGATTATTGTATAGGAAGTATACAAGATTCGTCCCAGACTTCTCTTCTCTCTATCATTGTTTTCTGGTTTTCAACCTCACTTCTGTCAAAGCTAAGTGCTGGACTGTTGGAAATTAACACATTGTTACACTTAACACTCCTATAGGGTGTCTTCTTTGTTGGTTTTGTCTTCTCTCACAACAACTTTTATTTCTCTCTCAAGCCCCGACTCCAGCATTACCCCTTTTCCATGACTTATGTGTTATGCTATGAAAACTCAGTGGATATTTAGCCTGTGGTTTGAAAACACTTTGACTTCCCTGCATTAGTGACACTTGACATGGCACACTCTCAGTGCTTATTATAATATGCTCTTTTGCAAAATATCCAGCACATGGCACATTTCAAGTCAGTACTGGATGACAAAACTGCAAACCCTCATCTGAATACAGACTACTGTGTTTTATACTAAGTTCCCATCCTATTAGCCCTTGGGGGAGGGGTCATGTTATGTAAAGGACAAAGACTAAACCAAAAGAGAACCATTAATTTCTTACCAGGCACTGGTTTTAAATCATGATTTTGCACATTAATATTTAAACTAAGTCAGAGGCAAATTATTTATTTTACAATTTTTCAAAATGCTGATATCCATTTAAAGACACACTTTTGACAATGCTGTATATTGCAGCAATATACAAGTTCATTGTAATGTTTCTGTTGTTTTATTGGTGTTTGTTTTTCCTTTTTAAATTTTGATTTCTTCTCACTTAGGAATTAATAAACTTCATCAAAGAATGAGGGGCTCAACTAAGTGTCACAAAGGTGAACCAGGAATCCTGTTCTGAAAGATTAATGCCAGGAGACATTTATAGTCTGTAACAGTAGCCAGAGACTCAGACACTGTTATTGATGTGTCAGGCTGAGAAGAGAGGGCTCCGCAGCAGGGGTGACAAGGACAAGTTCTGTGTGTTCATCGATCTGCAGTCTCCCATGGAAAACTCCACATATTTCTGAACGTCTTGAGTGGTTTTATTGATGCAGCTCCTGCCAGATGAGAGGGAAATTGGACTCACCACATTTATTTTTTCAGGCCATATTGGCAGTTCCACTTAAGAATTTAATACTTACATAGATGGTGCAGAAGTGGGGGGTGGATATTGAGTATCTTATCAAATCATGTGGGGTGGGATTTTAGGGAGAATTTACAAAACCATAGAAACCCTACCGGAATATTAGAAAAGCCACCCTTGGTGCATTTTGTTCACCTTCTCTAACAATGGCCCTGATCTCCTTTGTTACTGAAATCCTGCTGCAGGTGATGAATCGAAACCTAGGAAACTAGTCAGTGGAACAAAACTGTCAAGCAAGCAGGTGTTATGTGAAGCTGATAGAACTTTAAATATATGTCTAGTTAGAGACTCGATGCATTCACAGAGAAGTCAAACTAGGGCATGCCAGTAGATCATAGATCACAGGCCTAAGGAGAACCACTAAAGCTTATTGAATCAGTTTTTTCTCTAAGTAGGGAAATCCTCATGTTACAGGTGGAAAAAAAAATCCATAATAGCATTAGAACTCTAAGGTATTCAGCTGTTTATTCATAGTTTTTATTAATAATAAACCTTTAACATAGTGTTAGATTCATAATTTACTTCTCATAAAAACCATAATTCCAGAAATCCTTATTTTCTAAATCAAGTTACTGACTTCTCTGTTATTTAATATACATTATGATAAGTTAATTAGCAAGCATCAAAAGTACTATTGTAAAACTAACAGTGTCATACTAACCATGATTCTGAAAGTAAGAAAATCCTCACTTACAATACTTGAGAGGAGCCCAGGCTGGGATAGAGTTAATGGGAATCTAGGATGTTTTGGTGACGAGTTCTTGAAAGTGAATGTCATGATGTATTCATAGCTTAAAACAAATAAGAAAACATATACTTACAGGTACCATTATATGGACTGATTTAGTTATATTTAAGAGATATATTTATGTACACATACATAAATATAGCATGGTTATATTCAGGAATATACACATATATACATATGCAAGTATGCATGTAATAGCAATTATTGCAAAAAGAGGCCAGTATTTTAAGGAGAGTACAGATGTTTATATGGGGAAATTTTGAGGAAGGAAAGGAAGGGAGAAGTGTTATAATTATATTGTTTTATCTAAAATTATATTATCTAAAAATTTAAAAGTACAAAAAAATAAATATCAGTACACAAATAAGAAGAACCGGAGCTGGATATGTTCACTCGATAAAACAAACATTGTTCTTGCAAAGTCCAGAGTTCACATCCTGTTTTTTATTGGATATTTTATTTATTTACATTTCAAATGTTATCCCCCTTCTGGGTATCCCCTCCGGAAACACATATCCCTTCCTCCCTCCCCCTACTTCAATGAGGGTGTTCCCCAACCTATCCACTGACTCCCCTATCACCGCCCTGGCATTCCCCTACACTGGGGCATCAAGCCTTCACAGAACCAAGGGCCTCTCCTCCCATTGATGCCCAACAAGGCCATCCTCTGCTATATATGTGGCTGGAGCCTTGAGACCCTCCATGTGTACTCTTTGGTTTAATCCCTGGGAGCCCTGCGGGGTCTGGTTGGTTGATATTGTTGTTCTTCCTATGGGTTGCAAACCTCTTCAGCTCCTTCAGTCCTTTCTCTAACTCCTCCATTGGGGACCCACTACTCAGTCCAATGGTTGGCTATGAACATCTGCCTCTGTATTTGTCATGCTCTGGCAGAACCTCTGAGGAGACATCTATATCAGGCTCCTGTCAGCAAGCACTTCTTGGCATCCACAATAGTTTCTGGGTTTTGTTGTCTGTATATGGAATGGATCCCCAGGTGGGGCAGTCTCTGGATGGGCTTTCCTTCGTCTCTGCTCCACAATTTGTCTCCATATTTACTCCCATGAGTATATTGTTCCACCTTCTAAGAAGGACTGAAGCATCCACACTTTGGTCTTCCTTCTTGAGTTTCATGTGGTCTATGAATTTTATCTTGGTTATTCTGAGCATTTGGGCTAATATCCATTATCAGTAAGTGCATACCATTTGTGTTCTTTTGTGATAGGGTTACCTCACTCAAGATATTTTCTAATTCCATCCATTTGCCTATGAATTTCATGAGTTCACTTCCCAATACCCAAGGCAAAAAACAAAGAAGTCTCTCTCTCTCTCTCTCTCTCTCTCTCTATTTATATTATATATATATATATAATATATATATTATATATATACACATATATATGTAACCTATGAAATGAACTTTCATTCCTAAGTTTCCTAAAATAAACTACTCCCTGTTACTCCTTAACCAACTGAAATGTAGCTCTTTTCTCAAAATCACTCTGCAATAGTTACATTAAGAACACTGTGAGCTATAATAATGGCCTTCCTATAGGATATGCCCATTGCTGCAATAGTGACATAAATATTGAATATTATAAAAGTACTATGTCATTTCTGATTGGATGGAAGGCTCACTCTATGGACTAGAATTCATACCTGATAATGATACATAGACAAAATATTCAGACTAGATTTGGTCTTGGGCACAGGAGAAACTTATTAGTACAATTCTGCTAAATCAACAGGGCAATAAAATGAATCCTAATGACATATTGCTATACTCATAAATTGGTCCATCATTCATACCTCAGCAGAGAGCCTCTTCTTGCAGTAGGTGGTTATCAATTTAGAGATCCACAATGTGACAAATGTCCAGAAAGTAGGAGACTGTAGAGAGTACCCAGACCTAAATTGAATGTCTTTAGTATACCCTTTTGTTCAAGGCTCAGGGTCTATGCCGATGAGTCTCCATGGTGTTACAAGAAACAGAGATGGCAAACAATTTTACTGAAAGTGCATTTTGCAGACATCATGGGGTAAATGCACATAGAACGTGTAGAGACTGTGACATCGTGCACAGGACCTGTGCAAGCTCATGTCAGACAACAATCTCAGCATGAATGACAGAAAGTGGGCACAAAGTGCTAACATGAGCCAGAATGAAAAATTAGTTTCATATGGTGACTATAGGTACATGAGCCATATTCCAGGACAGGCCTCATGCTCAGGAGTAGATGCTCAACACAAGTTGAAATCTGTGTTTTTATGTGACTTTTTTATTTTCTGTTTTTTTTTTTCATTTTCTTTTTAGTTAATTAAGTAATAGGAAGAATATGAAATCGAGTGGGTTGGGAAGCCAGAGATTCTGAGAAGAGTTGGGAAATGGTAAAGGATATAATTAATATAATATATATTATATATATATATATATTATATTAATTATAATATATATTATATTATATTTAAAAAATATATATATATTAATATATATAAACTCAACAATAAATGAAAAGCAGAAAAGACATGTAATTTATATGCCTTGCCATTCATATTTTTACATCAATTACATGTTATAATAATAGGGTTTGAATAGACTGAAATAAATATATTTGGATTTAAGAATTATTTATTTTATGTATCTAAGTACACTGTTGCTCTCTTCAGGCACACCAGAAGAGGTCTTCGGGTCCCATTACAGATGGTTGTGAGCCACCATGTGGTTTCTGGGAATTGAACTCACGACCTTTGGAAGAGCAGTCAGTGCTTTTCACCTCTAAGCTGTCTCTAGAGCTCTCAGATTTAAAATGAAAAACTGGACTGTAGGGTGTTTTTACTTCCTTACTTTAGAGAGTACTCTGAACTGGCAAGTCATTGCTTCCTGAAACAATTCTCTTCATGATTTTACCCAACATTTCTCAACTATGTCTTACAGCTTCCTCTATCTACATTTGTATACATGTAAGGCATTCTATATAATTCTTTTACAAAAAGCTAGTCAGGAGCATGTTTTCAAGTCCAGGTCCTTGGTCATGCACAGCATTGTTTAGTTCTAAGCTTTACAGATTTAGAGTGCATTGTTATCATTGACTTATCTTATGTTTTCCTTTTTACAGTTTATTCTCTTATTCATTGATTTTTTTTTTTTTTTTTTTTTGAGACAGGGTTTCTCTGTGTAGCCCTGGCTGTCCTGGAACTCACTCTGTAGACAAGGCTGGCCTCGAACTCAGAAATCTACCTGCCTCCCAAGTGCTAGGATTAAAGGCATGAGCCACCACTGTCCAGCTTCTTTGATTTTTTTAAAGCTTTTGAATCTTCAAGTATTCTCAGCATTCTGGAAATTTCTGTATCGCTACTTTTTACATAGGCATCTTTACAGAACTAAAACCCTGACAGTTATTGTATATTATGCAGAACTTTACTAGACTTTCTTTGTTCTGTGTGTCCTATGAATTCAGAAAACAGCACAATCAGTTGTCATTTGTTTCAGAGTTTTGTCTCTTTTAGGAGGTGCATCACATTCCTGTAATAATATCTGGATAGTTTCAATACCCTCTTTGCTCCCAAATAACTTCTGTGCATTTCTATGTACACTGTAACCCATTTTAGTTCCCAAATAATTAACACAGAGACCTTATTTTTATTTTTATTTTTTTAAAGACTGCAAGCAATATACTGGGCAGGCTCTGAGCTATTCTAACACTCTAAGCCTGCTGATTTCCCAGCCACTTGTTCTTTACTTTCAGTGTTCTTTATCTTTAACCTGAAACTTGGCCAAGGTTTGCTCTATTCAATGTGTGTCCTCATAGAGATCCATCCTAGTCCCTCCACAAAGTTCTTCCACTTGGTCTTTACACATTGTCTCTCCTTCCCTCCTGCCCTCCTTCCTTCCTTCCCTCACTTCCTCCCTTCCTTCCTCCCTTCCTTCTCCTCCTTTCCTCCCTCCTCCTCCTCCTCCTTTTCCTTCTCCTCTTCCTCCTCCTCTTTTTTTACCCTCCCCACTCCTGGTACCTCCTCAATGCAATCAGATTTTCTGCCTCCTCTGTCCTCCCCTGTCCAGCCATAGGCTGATCAGCTTTTTATTAACCAAGCAGAGATGATTGAAAACAACTTTTACATAACATTGAGAATGAAATGTTTGACCTTGGCAACGTCCAGACTGAAAAGAGAAATCTGGGCAAAGAAATTAGCATCTGAATGCACAGTCTATAAAACCAGTCCTCAACACATGCCGGTTTATTTAGCCCTCATGGTATTAATCAATATTTAGAAAGTATTATTACTTCTTAATATTTGGGTTTTTTTTCTCAATCGTTTGAGAATTTCAGACTAATGTTTGGTTTTAGATCCTCAGAGAAGGGACTGAGGTGCATATTTACATACCAAAGTAGACCTGGCCTCCAAGTTCTCCCAGCATACCTCAATTACTACTTGGCATAGTCTCCCCCACCCCCCAATCCTGAACTTTCCAGCTGAGGTGCTGGACTGTCCTTCCACAGAGCCTCTTCCCTATATAATCCAGATATTTTGCTCTCTAGCTCTCTTCTCTCTCTGTGTACACTCTTCCTCTATTTCTCTCCTCATCCCCCTCTCTCTTCCCATGTCAACTCCTGTGGCCTCAGTCTTTAAGAGCAATAAACTTGCCAGAGAGCATCTTTACAATAACTCTTCATATAATATAATATAAATATAATATAATATAATATATATAATATAATATAATATAATATAATATGGCTTAAATTGGCTCATTTTACTAGCAGAAAAATAACATATCATCTATGACAACTTATTTTTGATCTAAGTGCTTTTGTTCTCTCTTACCTTCTTACATAATGGACCATTATTAACTAGAATATACTAGATTGTTTCTTCCTTCTTAGCTTTTGACAGTAACTATTTTTCTCTTTTTTTTTTTTTTTTCTTTTTCTTTGTTAGTGCATGAGGTAGTCAAATCTGGCAAATATCCCAAACATACCTAGTAACTCTTAGAATATAATTGAAAAAGCAGTATTTGATAGCTCATGTCTTAAATATGAGTATTTGAGAGGTAGAAGCAGACATATTTCTGGAGTTCAATGGTAGCCTGGCCTACATAGCAGGTTTTAGGCAGAGTCTTTATCATACCTTTCTCTCTCCCACATCTATCTCTATCTCTATCTCCATCTCTACCTCTACCTCTAATCTATCTCTATCTAATATCTATCTATCTATCTATCTATCTATCTATCTATCTATCTATCTATCTATTTATTTCATGGAACCCATCCTTTATCTTCTACACAGTAGTTTTAGAAATGGAACTTATTAAATTACAGCAGTGTTTGGGAATAGGATATTCAGTAGATTATACTTCCTATAGTGAGCATGAGAAGAGTATATCATCTGCTGAAATTAGAAGCATGGGATGGACAGAGAGGATAAAATGCTTTTGTAGACAAAGCAACACCCTGATTTTGTTCAAAACAAATCTGAAGCCTTCTAATTTTTTTAAAACAGAATTATAATGTGTTTATACCTAATGTATGAATTCAAATTACATGTAAGTTTTTAAAAATAAATATTATTATTTGTAAATGAAAGGTATAAAATAACACAAAAGTTCAAACATATTTTGGGAGGGTTAGAACTAATTGCTCTTTTGATGGACTGAATATCATGAACAAAGAAAACCTAAGAGAAGCAATATTTTTTTTCTTTCTTGGCTTACTGTAATGGTTTGTATACGCTTGGCTCAGGGAGTGGCACTATTAGAAAATGTAGCCTTGTTGGAGTGGATTTAGCCTGGTACTGTGAGCAGGGGAGGTTAAGACCCTCATTGTAGCTGCCTGAAAGCCAGTCTTCTCCTGTCTTCCTTCAGAACAAAAGTTGGAACTCTCAGCTCCTCCAGCCCCATGCTCCTTCCTTGATGATAATGGACTGAACTTCTGAACCTGTAAGCCAGCCCCAAATAAATGTTATCCTTAAAAGGATTGCCTTAGTCAAGGCATCTGTTCGCAGTAAGACCTTAACTTGCACAGAAGTTGGTACCAGGGACTACGGTATAGCTGTGATATTCCTGACCAGGTTTTGTTTGGAAAACTGTAGATTTGGGAACTTTAGATTTGGAAAGCAGCGGAATGCTTTAAGTGATGTTTAACAGGCCATCCTAGTAGGAATATGAAAGACTGTTGCTGAGGGTGATCTGAACTGTGGATGTCTGGCTCTAAAGGTTTCAGAGAACAAGGATTTTAATATGTGGACAGGAGACTATTCTTGTGATGTTTTGCTAAAGAACATGCTTTTCATCTTTGTCTGTAGGCATAAATTTTTTGCAACCTACTTTTATTAAGAATTCAATCTTTCCTCTAGCCCACCACCCAGCAAAGGTTGTGGAAGAGAAAAGTTATGGGGGGAAGTGGACCTGTTCAGCAATAGTTCTTTGGGAGTGAGCTCTATCTTCTTGGGCAGCAGTTCTGTCACATAGCAAACACTACATAAGATTCAGGAGCTACAAACCTCTAAAGAGGCAGACCCCAGGCATGAACCAGCAGCTACAGTCCAGTTTTTTCAGCAAGCAGACACCAGGCAGCAGTAGTTCAATCCTGAAGAAACCGCTAGGCTTGCCAGCTGGCCTGAGGCAAAGTCAAGCAGTTCTTTGATTTCAAGGGTAGCCTGGGACAGAGAGAGCAAGTTCTAGGAGAAGAAAAGCTCAAATCCAGGTGTGATGTTATATGCTTTTAATCTGAACATTTAGGAGATAGAGCCATGCAGATAATTGAGTTCAATGTCCATCTACAGAGTAAGATCCAGGACAGCCTAGTTTAGGCAGTAAGGGAGCTGGAAAACAGAAAGCTGGTGAAAATATAATAGAATAAGGGGAGGGGGACAGACATGTTTCAGTCCCAGCAAGCAGCAGAACTTAACACCTTTGGCCATATGGCTCTGGCTTTAAAGTCAAAAATAGAAGAGACTACAGGAACAATTGGTGATAGCTGGAGATAAAAAATTAGTTGTGATTAAGAAGAGGCCAGCATCAATGAGGTGAAATGTAGGAAGTGTTTTCTGAGAGCACAAAGAAGCCGTGTTCCAGAGATAGCCAAGATTGTATTTCATGCTGCGGCTGGACTGGGTAATGTGTAAGAATCATTCAGGTGGTATTGATTTTGAAGCATAAAGGGGACATGAAAGCAGCTGAGACTTGCCACTGTGAGAGGACATGGAAGGTGCAACCTCAGTTACAGTTGATGGCCCAAGACTGAAGAAGTCATGCACAGAAGTTAAGCCTTGGCACCACAAAGGGAGCCCATGAGAGGCTACTGGTAAAGCCTAGTTGGAGCAGAAGACCCCAGAATATTGGAGATGCCAGTACCATGAGATGACCAACAAGAACAGCACAGCAATGGAGTGGAGTCAACCAGAGCCTAGAGTGCTACAGAGCTGAAGAAATGACCCTTTGGAAAAACCCAAAAGATAATGTGTGGATCCCACATTTTGGAACTAAAAGCTATGAAGCTGAAGTTGACTTGTTGACACCAAGATGTTAAAGATGCCAGAGCTGTGGGATATCTGCTGAGAATAGCTGCTAATAGAGAGAGGCAGTCCAGGAAAGAGAAGTTTGTTGCGGTAAACAAAGATGAAAAGCAGTTGGAGATCTGAAGACTCTTTTAACATCAGACATGGACCTGCAGAGTTTGGAGTTTGCCCAGCCCAGCAGTTTTCCTGTCTTGCTTTGAGGATTACAGTTAAGTGATTGGATGAATCTCAGAAGAGGCCTTGAACTTTGGACTTTGAACATTGTTAAGAGTGCTATATAGACTATGGGGACTTTATAAGTTGGACTAAGTTTACTTTTTTATTATAATATGGCTAGTTATGGCCCTCAATGACTCTTGTGTTTGAATAAGAGTATTCAGACCAGGGAGTGGAATGTAATGGTTTGTATATGCTTGGCCCAGGGAATGGCACTATAGGAAGTGTGACCCTGTTGGAGTGGGTCTCACCTTTTGGGAATAGGTGTGTCAAAGTATGTGTGGGCTTAAAAACCTTCATCCTAGCTGCCTGGAAGCCAGTCTTCTCCTGCCTGCTTTCAGAAAAAAGGTGGAACTCTCAATTTTTCCAGCTCCATGTTCCCACCTTGACGAAAATGG
Source organism: Mastomys natalensis (assembly GCA_021653895.1). Taxonomy (NCBI): domain Eukaryota; kingdom Metazoa; phylum Chordata; class Mammalia; order Rodentia; family Muridae; genus Mastomys; species Mastomys natalensis. Next base: position 540,653 of record JAJTUV010001086.1, read on the forward strand.
ACTGAAACTCTGAACCTGTGAGCCAGCCCCAATTAAATGTTGCCCTTTATAAGAGTTGCCTTGGTCATGATATTTGTCCACAGCATGAAAATCCTAACCAAGACACTTAAACAGGTAGATGAGTCATAATATCAGAAATAAGAAACAATGGGAAAGAAATGATATGGAAAGGGGATTGTGAATCCTGATTCAGTCACATTAAGTTAGAGTGTCCCAGTGAAACAAAGAAGTCATCAGGTGTTTACCCATGTCTGAAATCTCACCATTAGTTACATTTATGCTCTATCTTCTTTAGAACTCCCACACTCCCTCTGGACTGACTAGTGCTTTAAGATACAATGTCCAAAACCCAAGATAGCTTCATGAGCTGTAGCTCAGAATGGTTCCTTCTGAACACATACCTGGAAGTCAGAGCTGGCTTCCTTTATTCTGACTGTATTTGGACAATCAACTGGGAGAAAATAAAAGTCTATTCTTGAGGATTTGCACTAGGGATACTTTTGTGCAGTTAGTAAGGAATCAATAGGTTTTCAAATCACAGGTATGTCCTGCCATCTCTAAATTTATCCCCTAGCCATTTTGTGCTGCTTGTTTCCAATCCTGTTGGTATGCTAGGAATCTGAGACGAAGAAGAGAGGAAGGGCAGAAGAACTAGAAGCTTAAATGCTGAAAGTCACTGGGGAAGGATGAATGATGTGAAGATGAGTCAGAACTCTTAAAGAATAAGGAAAGGAAATAAGGATGTATTCTCAAGCTGGGGTGAAAAGTTCAAGATTTTGGACTGTAAAGTCTCTTTTAAACTATTAGCCAAAAAATTCAATTGCTGTGAAGTGTAATCATTATTTGCTGTGGAGTGAAGATTTGGAAAGCTGCAGATGTGGGGAAACCTCGTTTTGGATAAACCTTTGGCAGCAAATACTATAAAATATGTATTGCCAAAGTTCCAAAGTGTGGGTAGAAATAGCATCCAAATCTAAATTACAGAGCTACAAGCTTCAAATTCAGAAAGGATCACCCTCACCCTTTAACCATTGGTAATTGTTAATTAACGCACCTCTAGCAGAGGGAAACCCCGTTTTCTCAACATCCTTCCTAGAGCATAGCTGCTGATTCTGTCTCTGCAGAACTCTGCCAGCTCAGCCTGTGCAGTCTTAGTCGTTAGAGAAACAGCCGTTCCTTTTGGCACCTCATTGTTACTTGATCAATCTACTAAGGGGAGAATTCTCTTTTGGGGAAGGAATAACACTGTGTGTTGCATTTAAGAAGTTCATAGATGACCCTCACTCAGACATTGATAAGATTTCATTATTCTGAAGTGCAAATACTGTGCCAAAATATGTGGGAGGCAAATCAGGAGTGTTCCAGAAAAACTGAAAAACACTATACTGTACACTGAAATTTTAAAAATTATATTCCAATGGTGCTCAGAGCAACGAGAAGCAAAACTTGACAGTAATGTGCTCTATCCTCATCCGGCTGTCTAGAGCAAAGGAACAATAATAGCTTTTATAAATGCTTAGGGGCCAGTGCTTCCTGCTCTTGGGATCACTTTGAGCTTTATTCTCTGTCTTGGTCACAGGCTTCCTACCCCTGTCATCCTCAGATTGTCATGTTCATCTGAGACTATCGAATTGTCTTACTTCTGCTCTCTACATTCCTCCTGCCACATTCTTGATGTGGTTTCACAGTTAAATGAACCAAAATATAGAGCTATTACTTCCTGCGTTTTGGTCTCCAGTGACTTGTACAACAGTGTGTTTTTCTGTTTGATATTTGCAACAATGATATTAGATGTCAAGGGCAAAGGAGAGGTAGAAGACCACTGAAATAGGGCATGAGATATTCATGCCCAAACATTGTTACTGCAACTTCTGTCAAAAGGGAGAGGAAAAAAAATAAAAAATCAAACAACAAAACATCTATACTATTTCAACTCAGAAGTCTTTTTTATTAATTAATGATTGAATGTTATTTTTGACACTAGCATAAAAAATGATTTTAATGGGTACTTTAAAAATGAGCAAGGCTTAACTGTTTGGAGTTCTTAATAATTAAGTTGGTAATAGATTGAAGTACAAGGCTGATATGTACTTTGAAGATTGTTGTACATAAATTGTTTATTTTGTTATACAGCAAACTGAAAACCATGGGGAAAATATCCAAAATTACCACAAGAAAGGGAAAGAAAGGGAAGAACGATTTACTCCTGATTCAATGTTTTCCTCAACCACATGATCCAGGATAGATATGCAAGATAGATATGCAGTACATGAATATATAAATTAGTACACAAAATGCAACAAGAGTGTACAAATACTTGATAAACTTAGACACTTCTCAGTTTTCATTCCCATAATTCTGTCATAAGTCTATTAGATCTCATTTAAACTGGGGAATTGATCATTTGTGAGATCCCATGTAGGAATTTCCAATATGACTATCCTGGAGAGACTAAGGCAACCATTATTTTCTGTTCTCTTTTGTATTCTGTGTTCATTCCACTAAAATTTAAGTCAAAGGGGCTTTGTTATCTCTTTATTTTAGAAAGATATTTGACAAAAGTATCTTACTATCTTTATGGAAAAAGTACAATAGTACTAAAACAATTATGGTTCAAATTTTTAAATACTTTATTAATTGAGAAGTTCATACAACATATCTTAGTCATATTCATGATTTAATTTACAACTAACACTAAGTCGTCTTCTGGCTTTCCATATCTGGGAAAGAAGAGGGATTTATATTTCTATGCTTGATTCAATAGCATCTATCTGATCATTGTTTATAAGTGAAATTATATGACTTGATTGATTTTACAATTCACACAACTTTCCTAAGAAGTAATCCCTAATTGCTAGAGATATTTATCCAAATAAATTAAAAATCAAAAAATCAAAAACCAAAACCAAAACTACTTCTGATTGATGTTTTGAAAATCTAGCCTTGTCCTGAAAATTTGTTCTCAAGACTCTTAACATGTTTAAAAGAAATTAAATGACTCAAATCCAAAATACCCTTCAGGGGAAGTCACATGTCCAGCAGTGGATGGCCAAGATAAAATACTACTACTACTACTACTACTAATAATAATAATAAAAAATTAATGGTATTTTTAGGGTTTCTTTTTCTCATAATATTGTGTCATGGTTTGCTTGTTTATTTGCTTGCTTTATCAACACAGGGTTCCCCTGTGTAGCCATGGTTGTCCTGGAACTCACTTTATAGATCAAGTTGGCCTTCAACTCAGAGAACCACCTACTGCCTCTGCCTCTGGAGTGCTATGATTAGGAGCCTGGCTGCTTTGTTTGTTTGTTTAGTTGGTTGGTTGATTGGTTGATTTTGTTATTTATTTTTTTTTAATGAGAAATTAAATGATTTAATTTCTAAAAATTAAAATATTTCAATTTGTACTCTATTTGGAAAATTAGTAACAAAAATATAGAAGTTTTAACTCATTTAAATTATCAATAATAAAACTGTTATAGCATACATAAAAGAGATTCATGAAAATATCTACTTTAAATACAACATAGTGATGAGAGGAGCTTGCTTTTATGAGACCTGTTTTGTTTTTTGTCCTTTCTCATCCATTTTGTTTAGATATATTGAAGATATGTGGAAAAATATCAAGTAAATCTTTCTTGAAAGTTAATTGCCAGACACAGAATCTGAAAATTTACCAGAAGACATTTCATCTTTTGCTCTTGTATAACTCTGTAATGATTTCATACATTAACAATTTGTACTATATTAACTAAGTCAGCTATGAATACCTCCCAAACGCCAACACATTTCATTATAAAATTCTATCCATCAGTGCTGTTCTTTGTGTAACCAAAAGAGTCACTGTCTAGAAGCTTTCAACTTCACTACAATGTATTTCTGTCTCCTCAAATTCTGTTTTTGTTTTTGTGTTTGTTTGTTTGAAATATCAAATTTTATCATTGACCTCAAACAGTGTCAGGTTTTTTTTTCTTCAGGTGACAAACTCACCTCAAAAATATTTTTCTCTTTTAGAAATGTTTGCAGACACTGAGACAGGATGCTCTTGACTTTAAAACCAATCTAGGCTCTGTGGAGATACTCAGTGTCAGAAATCAAAAAAGGAATCAAAATCAAATGAATGTCAAGAAAGCCTACACAGGAGAGAAGAGTAAGAATTACTTGGTCCTTTCAATCTCATTTTCCATGAGGTGCTAGAGCATGGAGGAGGAAACATAGGAATCTCTGGGCATGATGAATTCTTATCAAGGATATAAGAGACTTTCCTGCATGTACTATATTGTCCTGAAACAGCCATTGCTGTGGCTTCTGGCCATGTTCTAAATCATGCCCATGGTGATACCCACCAGCCTCAGACTACAATGGTATGAATTGTGAGGGCAGAAAACAGAAGGCCACGTCCTGGGAGTTCACTTCAATATATAGTCAGATCGCATTTGATATGTGCCATATGCTTGTAGACTAAGAATGGGCTTGAACTCAGAGATCCACCTATCTCTGCTTTGCAAGAGCTGTGATTAAAGGCATGATGCACAACCACTTTGCTTCAATAAATCAGTTCTTGACTAAAAAAAAAAATAAAGAAATGTTTGCAGAGCAGCCATATTGAAAGCCTGAGGTGTACACATCAGTCTTTTTGTGGCACAAAGGTGATGCTTTGTGGGAAAAGAAACTAGTGCTTCCCAATTCACTGATGCATGTATTTTGTCTGTTCCATCACATCTCACATTTAATCAAAAAAGCAGTAAAATGATATGTACTCAAAACCAAAAAATAATAATTTGTATACTTTCTCCAGGGTTGATTTTTTTTTCCTGAAGGTGCATTTCTTATGGCACTAACCTGTGAGTGACAAGGACCAGCCTGACGTTGGAGAGGGTTTCCAGACAGAAGAGGGGTTTGAGAGCAGAAAAAAAAAAAGACTCAAATTCAGTCATGGGGTACAAGCTGATGGCTTGTGTTCTGCCTGAGACAGCTTTCTCTAGAGATCTCCAGACAGTTCATTCAGATAGCTCAGCTCTCTAGCAGACCAAGGCCCAGTCTTATTTATATTTCAATTCAGTCATGACTACAATAATCACTGTGAGGAGACCCATTCATTTGCAGATGCAGCCATTTCATCAGCAGTGTCATGGACTGAATGAAAGGAGAGAGGAGACTGAGTAGATGCAAAGTGACCAGCTCTTGCAAGGTCTTGCCACTGTGACTTCTCCATCCTGACATACCGTAACAACATTGTGAGCTAGAACAATCTCTTCCATCCTTAACTTACTTTTGATGGAGTATTTTATTACAACCAGAAAAAATAACTAAGACAATATGAATAATGGGCTTTTTTTTTTTTTTGCAACTCTGAATGGCTGTTCTTTCGTTTGAAATATAATAACTTTAAAATATAATTCATTAAATGTATATAAGATTCATGTTTGCAATATTCCTAAAACAGGGTTTTGCACAGAATAAACATTTAAAACCCTCTTGGTTAATTTGGAAGAAAGTATTTGTCAGAATTGAACATGCATAGTGGGCAAGACCTATATTATGTTTCATGCCTTCATAAAGAGACTCTAAATTCAGAATTTCAAATGTAGGTTACATTGTTCTATGTTGTTTGAGTCTCTAAATTTTGAATAAAAAGAATGGCTTTGAAACTGATATTACTGGGTTATTACACAGGTGAATATCATATTAGAGATAATTAGAAGTGATATATTATAGTACAACTATCCAGTTGTCAGGAAGATATGGATTCTGAACAAGATAAACACATAATGGCTAGACCTGAATCTTGAGTTTTGTATTAATATTTATGACAGATCATGGAGGCTATAGTCAATATTTATTGTGTGTTCAATGTATCAATAAATAAGTTTATAAAAATATTAGGTCAGAGGAATTAGTTGCTTTTTATAGACCATTGGTGGATTTAATTCCTCTGCTATCAATATTAGAAAGAAAACAATTCCTAAACTAAAATTGAGGAGCTCAGGAAATACTGGAGCATTTCTATTCTTTGCTTCATGGGGGCTTGATAACCTTTACAACTCACACTCTCAGTTCTTGATTTCATTGTGGAGTTGGCAACATGAGGATGAGTGGAAAGGGATGTTATTGAAAATAATGATGAAAAAATATTACTGTCTCCTCAGTGTATTGGTTACAGGAAAACCTTGAGTTCCTGCTGGCTGTTTAACTGCTTTCTTCCTGTGAGCCAGCATTTCAGGCAACAATGTATCTGTGGTGAAGACGCTGGACTTGATCTTGTCCTTCCGTGTTTCAAAAGATTCACAGGTCAATTCTCTTAGTAAAGTCTCTTAAGCATTAATGCTCACAGAGGAAGAAAGAAGGACTCAGCTGGGCTTTTTTTCCAATCCCAAGGGAGTCTGTGGCTTGGCACTTAGCAAATGCTCTTTTAATTTGCTTGCTAAGGAAATTCAATTGAGACATCATTAAAATAAAAGAGACCAGTGTGGAGCAGTTAGTCTGTTGTCATTGAGCTCTCCTTACATTTCAGGGGCTAGTTTGGGAAATAATGATATGTATATATTTTTGCTTTTGAAACAAGTTCAGCACAAGTATTCATATTTCTGTTTTTAATAGAAATTAAGAAAAAATCCATGTGAAATCACACTGCCTATGTACACACTATTTTGCCGTGGCAGAAGATGTCCAATTAGCATAATATAATAATTCTGAGGTCAGACTCACTTCAAAAACCTCTAGGTGACATTAGAATTCTGAATGCAGTATACCATTTGAAGAACAAGTATTTCTGAAAACCATGAAAAGAAAAAGTATGCCAAAAATTTTATTAAGCTTCCAAATCATATATATAAGAAAAAATAAAAATTTCTAACTTTGTGTTAGTTAAGATAATAAACTCTGTTGTGATCCACTCATCAATATTAAAGTAATGCTACTTTATACGTGTTGGATATTTAAATATTTGATTTTTGGAAAGAGTCTTGCAACTTTGAGTTTCTCCCTGAGAGTGAACTCTTTATTCTGTACATACACATGACAAATGTGGTGGCTTTTACACCAGCTGTGGAGCAGCTTCCACTTCTGCCATGGATTATATGTATGGCCTGGGGGTGGGGTTATTGCATATATTCCTGATTTAGTTACAGTGTCATCATGGTAAGATTTCCTAATTGAGAAGAAGCTTGGGAGATGTGAGAACATTGTACAAAACGTACTTGGCACAGATCCCAGGAGAACCAGAAGACTATCAGACTAGCCAGTATTATTCTTAATCACCCACTTACCCAAAGTCAGCTATTAATGTCTCTTCTTTTCATCATGAATGTTTTGACAGCTTGGCAACTATTTCATTCTTATCAAATTTATATTTATTGATTAGGATGATTCAGATAGAATAACAAAATCCTTTATAAATTTTATGGAGACATTTGTCTACAAATACACACATAAATTTAACCATGTACTACAGTATGATGTGTTGGTCTGTGGCAGCCTAAAAGGATGATGGATGGCAATTTCCTAAGACTGTAACAGAATTGAACACTTTCTCTTCAGCAGGGATGTTTTAACAAAAAAACAATTGACTAAGTATTGCAGTGATGCTGTTGTAGACCTATACCACTGCAAATAACATAAAATATATCACAGATTATTATATATCGTATATACTACTTTACTATGATGATATTTTTATCAGTTTACTCATTTCCTGCACTAAAATTTTATAGTAAACTTTTTTTATTGTTACTACATTTACATTATTAAAATTGCATACATTAAAATAGTGCTGTCTATACCTCAGCATCTTGCATTTACATTATTTTCTCTTGTTTTGACTTGGTCAATGCTCATTGTTCATGATAAACATAGGATGTAGGCTTTGTGACATATGATGTATTGTCTGCCTATGTAAGTGGTGATACTATTTATGTACAAGTAAGTATATGCTGAGGTATTTACCTTATGACAAATTTGTAAGTATAATTTTCCACTAGGTACTTTTTTTCATTTTAATCTATTTAACAATGCATACCATTGTAAATCTGTATTATCACACACATAGACAGATAGATTTTATTTATTACAATGCATCCTTGTCCTACTTAGTAATGGTAAAGACAGAACCTAAACTATATTTCTGTCCTTGTTTAATTGATTTCAGGCCCCAAATGGAAAGGTACGTTTCTTAGATTAGTAGATTAGAAAACACAATTTCCTATTCCAAATAATTTCATAGCCTCCTTGCAATCTTAATTCTATTTCTCTTATTTGCAAATTTGTCACCTATTAAAATAATGGGCAGACATTTCTTTACCAATTCTTTCTTTATGCACACCATTAAACATAATTGTATTTTCCATTATCCTCATGTCTTACCCTGAGCTAGGTGTCTTTTTCTGAGCAGTGTTTACATTGGATATATTTGTGTTTTGAAATAATATCTGGCATATGAGAAAGTTTCAAGCTATTTAGAAATCTCAAGCAAATTCATCTGTCTTACTTATTTACTACAAGTGTAAATATAAAATCTTACTGTACATGTATAAGCACACAAGCATATGTAGTCAGAATTGTAACAAGAACATATGGCTTATTTTGTTCTCATTTGAGAGAACATTATTTTCACAGTGTTCTTTCATTTCTCAACACCTATCCACAGTGTAATTATCAAGGTGAGGATACTTAATATTGACAAAATAATATCATCTAATTCACAAGCTTACTAGTTATTCCAAAATCCTTTATAGTTTGTCTACATTTCAATATTAGGTCAGGCACACTTACTTGACAGGACTTTGAGAACATCTTGTCCTTAGTATCCATAGGATTTTGCTTCCTCAAACTGATTTTTAGCTGCTTATTTTTTGATTTTTCTCTATGGAACTAAGTCATTTTAAGGGAATTACATTATATTCTATCTCTCATCCAGCATATAAATTACACTTACTATGTGTTTATCATGAGTAAATAAGTAAATGACCAAAATAAATGAATTCACTAGGATAGAACATAAAGTTATCTAAGCAGATTTCATACTTATCCAAACAACCATATTACAGATAAAATATTATTTTTATGCTACATAATAAAAATGTTACTGAATGTTATATTATAAAGAACATTTATGGTTCTACAAGGGCTTATTCAAGGATAATATTGAATAGTCAAAGCTTTTCCTTATCATTTCTTCATTAAATGTGTGTGGGACAAAAACAACATTAGTGAACCAATATATATGGAGAGAATAATTCAGAGTTGATTAATTACTAACTAGATACTCGTGGTTGTCCTATAATGTGAAAACAGTTTGTTGTTTTCTCTGCCTATAATCTTTCAAGTAATGATGAAATTTATAGTTACAAGTTTGAAAACATTTTATGCTAGAAGCCTATTTTATAAACGCTAATTAGAGTAAATAATGATAAATACATTAAGAACTTCCAAAGCATATTCGTGGAAGCAAGTAGAATGCTATGTTATAAAAGCTAATTAGAGTAAATAATGATAAATACATTAAGAACTTCCAAAGCATATTTGTGAAAGCAAGTAGAATGTTAATATAGGATATTTAAGGAGTACTAAAGAACATAAGGTTATATTTAAAAGGGGAGAGAATTAAGGAGGTAGAGATGGGGAAAAGGACATAAAGGGAAAGAGAGGATAAATATTCTGAGGAAAATAAAACAAGCTTGGATTAAGTAAACCCAGAAATATAAACAATTGTAGAGAAGGTTTTGATGGTTAAGAGAATTAGGAATTATAACAGAGTCCTTGGTTCTTGCATGTTAAGAGGAGACTAGGCATTTTGAACCTGAGTTGGTGAACAACAGAAAGCTTCTGAATAATTTCTGTTTGATATGAGTCAAGACTGGGGCGATAAGTTTAGATTCTAGAACAAATGCCTCCTGTATGTAGTTCATAGAATATATGAGTCAACTAAAAATGTTTTATTAATCCTCTGTATATATTATATGATTATTCTATAGTTAGCATAAATGACCAAAATATTACCCTTATAGATATTTCATTTTTATGAGAATTTAAGGAGATATTTGAGATTTCATAAGTTGGTCAAGATCTTTGAGATTTTCATCCTACCTCTGAATATCTGTAAAACTGAAAAAAAAGTTTTCAAAAAGTAGAAAAAAAAAAGGAATCAGAGCATTGTTCCTATAGTTACAGCTGTTACTTTCTTCCACCATCAGAAACAAAATTACAAAAACAAAAAGATAAATTTATCTTTTTGTAGTCAGCAGTAAGTTAGAGGAAAGAAAAGCAATAGACTCGCAACTGCATACATTTTAATGACTGATTTATTCTCTCTGAAATGTGCAGAAGGAGGGAAAATGTAGTTCAAAAGACAATAAAAATGACTTGAGATTTTATTGTTTTCATGTCAAACTAAGCCATTAGGAAAGAATCTTGAGAGAGATGAGCAAGCTCCATAGCCCTCTTACATCTCATCCTTCTCACTTTGTTTCCTTGTATTTCAAAGAAGGATGCAGCTGGAGTTCCATTAATAAATATCAAGGTGATTAGATAACTCGTTTCCTGTCCAAACCTTACCAGGTTTTGCAAAAATTTAATAGGGCTCTTGATGTCAGATTTTGCATGCAACTATCATACTGTTATTTCCACCTTAGAGTAGGAGAATGCTATAGTTTCACCTATGAGCACTGCTGGTTTGGGTCTTCTGTCAAATTTTTTCATAGTTCAGTAGTTAAAGGGATTATCTGCAGCAATACTCCAAAGTCCCTTGCATTATTTGGAGAAGGTTGTAGATAATCTAAGCTGTGACAATAAAAACTCAAAATGATCTCCTTCTCTCCTATAACCCATTTCTTTCTCTCTGCCTGCATGTATGTGTATATATATATATGCATGCCTGCCTATTCTGTTTAAGTTCATAAAGAGAATCACAGACCAGAATATTCACATATAGCCTGCTCCTGGATCATGCTTTTCTAGGCCTCTCCTCTCTTAGACATTCATGTCACTTTGTTCATTCTAGGGTTACAAGCCTAAATATACGATATTCTGTATCACAGTTGTACTGTTAAACAGTCTTTCTTCTATCATGTGGTAAATTTATTCATCTTTATGGAAAAGTATTTGCTAATAATAGAGCCTTTCCTTACAGCAGTGTGGTAGGGTTGGGGGAGGCCCTTGGTCCCATGGAGGTTTGATGCCCCAAGTGGATAAAGGAGAATACTGGAGCAGTGGGGTGGGAAGGTTGAGTTAGGAGGGGAGAGCACCCTCATACAGGCAAAGGGGAGAGGAAAGGGCAGATGTGAATGAGAGTTCATGGAGGGATAACCTGGAAGTGGGCTATCATTTGAGATGTAAATGAATGAAATTATTAATTTTTTAAAACAAGAAGAGTCAATTTGCATTCTTCTACATGTTGTCCTCCAGTTGAACCAGCACCATTTGTTGAAAATGCTGCCCCTTTTCCACTGGACAGTTTTAGCTCCTTTGTCAAAGATTAAGTGACCACAGGTATGAGGGTTCATTTCTGCATCTTCAGTTCTATTCCGTTGATCTTCCTGCCTGTCTCTGTAATAATACCATGCAGGGTTTTTTTGTGTTTTGTTTGTTTGTTTGTTTGTTTTGTTTGTTTTTATCACTATTGCTCTGTAGTACATCTTGAGGTCAAAGATGGTGATTCCTCCAGAAGATTTTTGCAAATCCATCCATTCTTATCTCCTTGTACAAAGCTCAAGTCCAAGTGGATAAAGGATGTTCACATAAAACCAGATACACTGAAACTAATAGAAGAGAAAATGGGGAAGAACCTTGAATACTTGGGCAAAGGGGAAAAGTTTCTGAACAGAACACCAATAAGATCAAGAATTGACAAATGGGACCTCATAAAATTGCAAAGTTTCTATAAGGCAAATGACACTGTCAATAGGACAAAATAGCAACCAACAGATTGGGAAGAGATCTTTACCAATCCCACATCTGATAGGGAGCTAATATCAATATATACAAAGAACTCAAGAAATTAGACTCCAGACAATCAAACAACCCTATTAAAATTGGGGTACAGAGCTAAACAAAGAATTCTCAACTGAGGAAACTCAAATGGCCTAGAAGCACCTAAAGAAATGTTCAGCATCCTTAGTCATCAAGGAAATGCAAATCAAAACAACCCTGAGATTTCACCTCACAAATGGCTAAGAAACTCAGGTGGTAGTAGATGCTGGCAAGGATGTGGAGAAAGAGGAGCACTCCTCCATTGTTGGTGGGATTGCAAGATTGATGCAACCTCTCTGGAAATCAGTCTGGCAGTTTCTCAGAAAATTGGACATAGCATTACCTGTGGACCCAGCTATACCACTCCTGGGCATATACCCAGAAGATGCTCCAACATATAACAAAGACACATACTCCACCATAATCATAGGAGCCTTAATTATAATAGTCAGAAGCTGGAAAGAACCCAGATGTCCTTCAACAGAGGAATGGACACAAAAAATGTGGGGCATTTACACAATAAAGTATTACTCAGCTATTAAAAACAATGAATTCGAGAAATTCTTAGGTAAATGGATGGAACTAGAAAATATCATCCTGAGTGAGATAACCCAATCACAAAAGAACACACATGGTATTCCCTTATTGATAATTGGATATTAGCTCACAATACCCAAGATTCAACTCACAGACCACATGAAGCTCATGAAGAAGGTAGACCAAGTGTGGGTGCTTCAGTCTTTTTAGGAGTAACAAAATACTCAAGGGAGCAAATATGGAGACAAAGTGTGGGACAGAAACTGAAGGAGGGGGTGTCTGGAGACCATCCCACCTGCATATCCATACCATGTGCAGTCACCAAAGGCAGACAATGCTATGGATGCCAGGAAGTGCATGCTGACAGGAGCTTGATACAGCTGTCTCAGTAGGGGTCTGCCAGAGTCTGACATATTCAGAGGTGTATGCTCACAGCTAACCATTGAACTGATCAAGGGTTCCCAATGGAGGGGTTAGAGAGAAGGAGCTGAAGGAGCTGAAAGAGTTTGTGGCCCCATGGGGAGAGCAATGATACCAACTAACCAGAGCTCCCAGGGTCTAAACTACCAGCCTGAGAGTACATAGGGAGGGACCCATGGCTCAAGCTGTAAATGTAGGGGAGGTTGGCCTTGTCAGGCATAGGTGAGCGAGGAGATCCTTGGTCCATGAAGGCTGGACGTCGAGTGTGCGGGAATTCGAGGGTGGGGAGGTGGGAGTGAGAGGGTTGATGGGGCATATCCTCATAGAAGCAGGAGCAGTGGATAGCAGTAGGGTGTTCCTGGGTGGGTGGGAAAAATGGAGTAAGGGGATAACATCTGAAATGTAAATAAAATATCCAGTTAAAAAAACTTAAAATAAAGAAAAAAGAAAAAAAGAAGAGTCATTGGTCACATTTAATTACTTAACTTTGATTTTGTTTTTGAGACAGGGTCTTTTTAGACTAGAGTAGCTTGAAACTGTAATATAACCTAGGATAACCTTAGACCCCTAATCCTCCTGGTTCTACCTCCCAAATGCAGGGATTACACATTTCTTAGGCTTTCTATTGCTGTGAAGAGATACTATGACCACAGAAATTCTTATAAAGGAAACATTTAATGGACGATTGGCTTACAGTTCAGAGGATTAGCTGGTTATCTCGTGGTGGAAGCATAGCGGCATAATGGCAGTCATGGTGCTGGAAAATAGCCGAAAATTCTACAACTGGATCTGCTGGCAGCAGGAAGGAAGAGTGAGTCACTGGGCGTAGCGTGAGCATCTGGAACCTCAACGTTTGGTGACCCACTTACTGCGAGGGCCACACATACTAATATTGCTACTCCCTATGAGCCTATGTGGACTTTTCTTCATTCTATCATAACAACAAGTATGGATGAACACACAAAGATTTAAGTCTAAATAATAAAATTGAATTATTAAAATTTAAAATATATTGAAATACCAAAACATTAAAATTTCTCTAGACTTCTATATCCATAATACTCATTATTCAAATAGTGATAAGTGGTTAATGGCTACAGTGTTAGGTGGAACTGAGAAAGAACATTTCCATTGTTATAGAAATTTCAGATGGATATTTTTGATCTATATAAATGGTGACCTCCGAGCTACAGTTTCTTAACATCCTAGAAATTCTGAATCTTAAGCCCCAGATATAATCCCCATTTTATAGTATGATAGGTGACTTAAATGCACACTAAAATGTGTAAAGCACTAGTCTACCATGTCATCTTACAATACAAGTGTTTGCTGAGTGGATAAACAAATGGATGAAATGATCTTCATTTGGTTTACATGTGAGTCAAAAAATACTTCAGAATCAAGTGTCTCCACTTTATATTCATGACAAATTCTGCTAGCATCTTACGTTTGCAAAATGGCTATATTTTAAGAGAATAAATGAAGGATTAGGTTATGTAAAATATGAGCTTGATATATGGCTGAATGAAGTATTTTACATTTTCTAGCCACTGTTACTGTCTTCCCTATTCATCAAAATATATTAGCATGTCTCCATAATCTGTATTTGCCATTTCTTAGCTGCTGGTCCTAAGATTGACAGTCACAACGATGTTCTTAGATGCCTAGAGAGAACACGGCATGATTTATCTGTAAATATTAGTTCAAATTTAGTCATGAGGAATTTATGTTTTATTGGATGCATATTGGCAGGATATATCATTTTCTCCTATATTTAGACCTTGAGGGAGAAAAAGACAAGCTGGGGCAAATTCTCTCTTTGTACAAAAGCTATTATAGATAATAATCTTTAATGCTTTGGTGTGTAAGTTGAGGGGATTGTCTTGAAATGAGGATTGTCAGGGGAAAAATCCTTGATACTTATCTGTGTTGATATTATCACTTTGGCTAATGGAATGTTGTAGCTACTTTGAAAAAACTGATTTTTTTTTTATTCCCTATTACTTGGTACATCTTTTCCATGGAGGCATATTTATGTGGGTCATCACTGGAGGCTGAAGGTCTCAAATCTTTTACATTTAATAAAGCTCCTGCAGTTGTAATCTTTTGAATGTGAATGTACATTCCTGTGTGTGTTTGTGTGTGCATGTGCATGACTTCTATCCCTCCTTAAGAAATTTTTTTTGTTTTAATTATGTGCATTATGCACCTGTATGGGAATATGCAAATTAAAGACCAGATGCACTAGGAGTTAAGAGCGATGTTTCAAGTCCCCTGTAGCTGAAATTGTGACCTGACAGCACCATTGCCAGCTGCCACCATACAGAACTCAGGCGTAGGCCTGGGGGAATAAAGAAAGACACAAACTCAGGTCATTTGTTAAGAGAGAATGCCAAAACTTTTACTGAGCAGGTTCAATATATACACCAAGCCAGGGAAGGAAAGACACAAACAGGAACTCAACTTGGGGAGCAATGGGCTGTCAAGTGTAAATACCCTGCCTGAGCCACCATGCCTACATCAGGATGTTTTGATCTTAGAAAAACCGCAGAATGTTACTTGGTAGACAGCAGCACATTGAAAGTCTCAGTCAGGGCATGGCAGCCCTTTGGGGTCCTACAGTGACCACCTGACATGGATGCTGGGAAATGAACGCAGGTCCCCTGGAGGAGCAGTGAATTTCTTAAACAACGATCCATTTCTGTAGACTCTTAAGGAAGCTTCTGACTATTACACTTGATATAAACTGAGTTAGAAAAGTGAGAAAGTACTTAGGGAGGTGAGAAGATACTGTGTATGGGGTTACTATCAATGGTAATGTTCTTCAGAAGTCAAGGAGGATCACCAGCACTTGCTAACAATGGATTTTAGTAAACAGCATGTATATGAGATCAGGACTGAGATCTTTGCACAGTATCTGTGTGACTAGCTGTTTGGTCTGTAGCACTCTGTTCTCTGGCATAGAATAAAACTTTTGTAACCTTTTCTCAGTTCTCTTATAAAAACTTAATAATTAAATTTATGCTGAATTTGCCAGACCAATGTTTTATCATTCATTATTTGATCAATGATCACTCCATGTAGAAAACTTTTATTTTTTTAGCTAGGTAAGTATCATTAGGAAAGGAAATCTCATTCTTACTGTCTTTACATCTCTATCTATCTATCTATCTATCTATCTATCTATCTATCATCTATCTATCTATCTATCTATCTATCTCTATCTCTCTCTGCCTCCCTCCTTCCCTCCCTCCTCTCACCCCCTCTCGTTGGGCATGTGTCTGTCTGTCTGTCCAGTACTGGAAATTGATCCAGAATCTTGTTCATGCTTGCCAAACATTTTAGTGCTGAGATATTACTACATTCTGCTTTTTTAATTTCTATTTTTTATCTAGTGAAATAGAGTTTTGTATACAATATATCCTAATATCCGTTTCCTCTCGCCCAGTCTTCCAGGATCCTCTCTACTCCCCTTTCTTCCAGATTCACACTCTTTTTGTCTCTCATTAGAAAACAAGCAAACATCTAAATAATAAAATAAAGATAAAACAAAAAATAATTCAAAATATGACAAAAATAGAAGGGAAAGACAAATAGCACAGGGACACAGGGACGTGCCTTTGCAGCACAGAAATCGTAATAGAACACAAAACAGGAGCTATAATATACACACTAAGACACATAAGGCAAACAACAGCAACAACAAAACTAAGAAAGTCAGAAAAACAAGTGTCCTGAAAGAACATTATAAGACAAAGAAACTCCAAGTATAACATTTATTTAGTTTTGTATTGGATATCTACAGCTGGGTATGGGGCCGGCCCTTAAGAGTGGTTTGTGTCCCAAGTGAAACTCTGTTGGAGAAAATTAACATTCATTTGAGAGTTAATTGGAAACAGCTTCTGAGTTAGGGGGAAGCAATTTTGTTTAAGTCTTTCAGAGCTGGGAGCGCATCTTTCACAGACCTGTGCAGGCCCTGTGGATGTTGCCATAATCACAGTTCACATGTGCATCAGGACTGGTATGCTTAGAAGGTCTTGGTTCTTTGATGTCCATCATTCACTCTGGAATCCTTCCCTCTTCTCTTCTGCAGAGTTTTCTGAGCCCAGAATGGAGGGATTTGATATAGACATTCAATTCGGGACTGAGTGTTCCAAGGACTCTTGCTCTTTGCACGTTGTCTAGTTGTGGGTCTGTGGGTATTTCTTCCCATCTACTACAGGAGGAAGCTTCTTTGATGATGGACTGAGCAAGGCTCTAATTTATGAGTAAGCAGATTGTTGTAAGGGCTCATTTTACTGCTGCATTACTTTAACACAGTGGTTCTAAACCTTCCTAATCCTCTGACCCTCTATTTTGGATTTCATGTTGTGATAATTCCCAACCAGAATATTATTTTGTTGCTATTTTATAACTGTAACTTTGCTACTGTTATCAATCGTAATGTGAACATGTAATATGCAGGATATCTGATATGCAGCCCCTGCGAGGCTCACTATCTGCAGATTGAGAACCACTGCTTTAGCAGAAAAGCAGTATTTGTTTAATTCCCTAGGTCCCTGGTATATTGAGTCTAAGGTTGTTGGACAACCAGCACTATGAAGAATGTGTTTGATCTCATAATGGCCTTAAATCTAGTCATATATAGTCTACAAGTAATTGCTGTAGACTGAAGGATTGATGCTGGGTTCGTGGTTACCTTTCCCCTTTGGAGAATATAGATGTTTTCTAATACCATGGATACTAGAGTGTGAGGTTTAAAGATCTAGATAGGTACCAAGTCCATTTATCTGTGTTCATTGAGTTGCATAAGACATCCTCTTCAGCAATAGAGCCTTACCATCATTTTGTGGAAAACAAGCAATAGCTTTTTAAAAGCTTGGTTTATTGGGGTTCTCATGGGCCCCTTGAACCAACAACTTCATTAAATATAAAGCATTCCTGGTACTGGAAGCTTCATTTAGTGACAAGAGGTGTCCAGTAAGGCTTCTATCTACACTGATATTTGTCAATTCCATTGGGTTGTCTTCATATAGGACCTATATTATAGGCATATATTTTAGGAATTTTACTGTTTAGGTTTCCATGTGGCACTCAATGGCTCTTAGTTTTAGATGTTCCTCTCTCTAGGCCATACATCAATCCCCTCTGCTCTCCTCATACCCGTTTGATCTTCCCATTCCATTCCCACTCCTCTTTTTCCTCCATAACTATCTATAATATTTTTTCTTCCTAAGGAGATCCCTGCCTCCTTGTAGTTCCTTACTCTCTACCCAATCTCTGTGGTTATATGGATTATAGCTTTCTTATCAAAGACTGTACAGATATTATCCATCTATAATTAAATACATATATGTTCATTTGTCTTTATCAGATTGAACATATACTACATTTACCATTATCAGACTGGGTTATCTCACTCTGGGTGATTATTTTTTAGCCCCATCAGTTAATCTGTGAATTTTGTGATTTCATTTTAATAGACTTAATAATATTTCATTTTATAGATGTTTTGCATTTTCTCCATTTATCTGTTGATAGACATCTAATCTGTTTCCAATTATTTCTATGAGGAATAAAGCTGCAGTCTACATGGTTGAGCAAATGTCTCTGTATTAGTACAAAGCATCCTTTGTGTATATGGCTGAATGATATAACTAGATCTTGAGGAAGATCATTTCCCAGCTTCCTGAAGAACTGACACACTGATTTTCACATTGGCTGTACAAGTGGCTCAAGCAATGGAGTAATATCCCCATTACTTCACATCTTTGTCAGCATAAGACATCATTGGATATTGATTTTGGACATTCCTAGTAGTATAAGATAATCTTGAAAGTAGTTTGATTTGCATTTTCTTGGTGTCTGAGGATGTTGAACATTTATTTATGTGTTTCATAGTCATTTGTATGTTTCTTTTTGAGAATTCTCTGATGAGATTTGTACTCTGATGAGATTTTTAGTTTGGGTATTATTTTCTTCATGTCTAGTTCATGGATTTTTTTTTTGAGTTCTTTATATATTTTGTATATTACTCCTCTATCAGGTGTAGAATGCTTAAAAATATTTCTCCATTCTGTAACCTACTACTTTATCTGAATATCTTTATATATAAAGAAACTTCTAAGTTTCATGAAGTACCATTTATTAATTAATCTTTGTGCTTGTGCTACTAGTGCTCTATTCAGAAAGCCTTCCTGGGCCAAAGCTACTCCCTACTTTCTCTTCTATCAGATTCAGTGTATCTTGCCTAATACAGAGGTCCTTGATTCATTTGGAGCTAAGGTGTTAAATTTGAATTCTTCTGTATGCAGCCATCCAACTTGACTAGCATCATTCATTGATGTTTTCTTTTTTCCAGTGAGTATTTTTGACTTCTTTATGGAAAATCAGTTTCCTGAAGGTGTGGACTTCATCTAGGTCTTTACTTCAGTTCATCAATTCAACGTGTCTCTTTTGTGTCAATATCATGGTGTTTTTATTAATACAGATTATATGTACAACTGGAGATAAGAGATGATACCTCCAGCAGTTCTTTTATTATTCGGGATTGTTTTAGCTATCCTAGGTTTTCTGTGTTTCCACTTAAAGCTGAAAATTGCCCTTTCAAGTTCTTTGAAGAATTGTGTTGTGATTTTGATGAAGATTGTACTGAATCCATAGACTGCTTCTGATGGGATGGGCATTTTCACTATATTTATCCCACCAATCTATGAACATGAGATATTTTTTCATCTTTTGATATCATCTTTAAAATTTATTCCTTTCAATTTCTTAATGTTTTTTTCAATCACAAAAGTATTTCACTTTCTCCTAGATACAAATGACTGAGAAAGAAATCAAGAAAAGAATACCATCAATAATAGCCTCAAAACAAAGTTTATTTTGAGAGAAAATATCACTAAGTTGCCCAGGATGGCTTTGTTGACTTTAATGTTAACATCTTCCTGCCTTCCTGCCTCAGCCTCCAGAGTAACTGTCAACTGTGTAATGTACATTCTGCTAAGAGCTCTTATAATCATTCTCCTTCAAAATGCAAAATATAGATTGATCCAGAAACTCCCAAACTTCAGTAACTTAAATATATCCTGGACATTTTATTTCTATTGTGTAAGTTAGATTTTTGCTCTCTGCAGAAAAAAATAAAACAAACAACCAAAAAAAAATCTATTATTTTAGACATGGTCTTCCTGCCCAGTCATGGCATGCTTTTGCCTTATGTAGTTTTATTGAAGAGCTTCACGCTTTGAGTAACTGGCATATATCTAGTTGGTTTACTGAAAAACAGTACACACTGCCAAGATTGAGAATTTAATTGCACTTATCTCTGAATTCCTTTATATCCTTGCCCTGTCATCATCCCCCAAATAAAAGTTAATCTCATTGTGGAAACTGTAATGTATCACAATGTGTCCCACAGTATACCCTTTCATCCATTTCTTTTCTTACAAAAGTTCATTGCAATGAATCATTGGTCTAGTTCAAGGCCCCTGGCTTCTGCTACCCTATCAATACTGGATCATCACTGGGACTCCTCTCATATATCTGGCTGTTACTGTGTGGCATGGAATTCCTGCAACTTTGGATGTGTAGGATCAGACTTTTTGTGTGATTCAGCTGTTCATCCATGTAGTATATGTTGAGTGAACCATCTTGGAGCCCTGGGTCTGGAAGTGAATGTGAGCTAAGTTGGTGATCCCACTAGCTCTTTATCACCGACACCACCATGGTGAGCTCTTTAGCTTTGCCCAATGCTTTATCTGACAAGGCATAGAGCTAGCTTTCTTGCTCTCATGCACTTGGGACTGGCTCACCTGTGCCTACACATGCCCAGCCAGCTCTACTGTGTTGCCCAGGTGAAGGGTAGGGCCTACTTTTCTGATTGTTGCAGCCAATAAAGACTAGGGACAGCTCTCCAACCTGCCACAAGTGGCAGGGGAAAGCAGAAGAGGGCATCTCTTCCTTTCCCAGGCTATCACATAGCAAACAAGTTTCAGGGCCAGCTCTACCAAGTCAATGCTCTTGGGGCTAGTTCACCTGTAACCTGCACAAACAGGGCCAGCTGTATTGTGCTGCCCAGATGAGGGGCATATTCAGCTCTCCCACTCTCATGATCCAGACGCAAGCTCTCCTGACTACCACAGATGGTGAGGGGAGAGGTGGGATAGGCCATTTCTCCCTTACCATTGCAATCACACCACATAGCAAACTAATAACAGAGCCAGCTCTCCTACCCTCACACCCTTGGGCCAACTCACCCACAACACACAAACAAGGCCAGTTCTATTGTGTCTCCTGGGAGAGGAATGGGCCCACTCTTGAGTTCTAAAGTTAATGACAGGCATGGCCAGCTCTTCTGCTCTCACATCTTTGGGGCCAACTATTCCATGATGTCCAGGTGAGAGATGGGACCAGTTAAGCACAGCCTATAGACATCAACACGTTCCCATGTGGCAGCCCAGAGCAGGAACATCCACCTGGCCTTGTAACCAAAACAGATCCCTGCTGCTGCAGGGCTACAAACCACGAAATGACCATTGGTGATAGCACAAACCAGGACCTCATCATGACCTTGGGTGTATCACCAGATATGCAAGTCAATCTCTGCCTTGCTATCCTGGAGTCTGCAGTTTCTCTTCTCATTGTGCACCCCTCCTTCTGTTTCACTTACTCTTCCATCTCTCTACCACTTACTTGCTAATATTAGTAGCACCAAGGGTATCTGGGTGTATGGCATCATCTCAGGAGTTCTACAGCCCTTTTGTGCTATGTGGCACCATGTTGGGGGTCATCTCAATCTTGCCTTGCCTATCCAGGCCATGTGGCCCTGGACAGTGGTGATCTTGGGGGTGCTCTGCCTGGTCTAGCTACATGGTGCTGGGCTAAGAGTCATCCTGCCTGAGGCATGTAGCACCAGGTCATCTCTTTTTTTCTTTTACTTTTCTTAAATTATTTAGTGTTACTGTGGACAGAAGGCCACACCACTCATTCACTGTAAAGCAGCATGCTGAAGCCAGAATATAGATTTGAACATTTTAAATGATGAGGACAAGGAACTATCCAAACTCATCTTCAGTTAAAAATGGATACTAAGATTCATCTTGTAGTGAAACATGATAAGATCACAGAATTCTGAGCTAGAACAGCATTTTACTTTCTGCCTGACTAAAGACTAAAATTTAAGAATTTGAGCAATTACTACAAAGATTGATTCTTCTGAATAACAATAGCCCATATGAGTGTTAGCCATACTAATATTTCTGGAAATGAAATTCTTTGAGTAAAAAATGTCATAAGATACCTCACTTTTCTTCTTGCATCAGGTGGGAAGAAAAAAAAGAGCACATTGTAGAATTCGCATGTTTAAAAATTCACTTAATTCACATAGGACTGCTTAACCTGTATTTATCAAAACCTTTCACTAGAATTCAAGCCACAGCATTCTCACTGTGGCTGCCTCACATTTGTCTTCATGGACCCACAGAAATTCTATAACCGTGACACAGAGACAATGAAGGGAACAGAGGAAAGGGTTCCTCTGCTCCTAGTGTACTGTGCATTCTACAAGGGCTCTTTTATTGTTAAATAAGAGACTTCTGTACAGTTGGTTTCCTCAAGAAAGCAAAATATTTTTGTAAATGTAGGTAAATCCATTTCCAATTTCTCTCCTAAATTAAACAGTTCTAGTTCTATGGTTATGTTGTTGTTGTTGTTTGTTTGTTTGTTTTTTCTATTCTGGTTCCATTAGCTAAATGTCTATTCCAAATACTAGCCATCATCTTAACTTCAGGTTGCTTATTCTAATTAGAATTCATATTATGTATAAATGATTTAAATTATATATATATATATATATATATATATATATATATATATACTCCTAGAAATTAATATGGTAGAAGTTATTCTTTATCCAGCTAATTCCCCAAATAACCACACAGAGATCTTTAATATTTCAAAGCTTAGGCTTTATCTGGGCAGACACTGAACTAGCTCATGTAAGTTATCTGAATCACCAAGCCCTACCCAGCCACTATGGTTAGCTATACCTTCCAGGGGTGCAGTCACATCAGTCTCCTCTCATGTCTCCTGGTGAAAGGCACTTCCTCCTCCTTCTTCTTCCGGGAGTTATTTTTTTCCCTCCAAGAAATGCCTACTTTCCACTTCCTGCCCAGCTAATTGGCCATCAGATTTTTATTAAAGCTAATTGAAGAATGCCTTCGTTAGGTGAGGAAGGACAGAGATATAAAGACACATCACAGAGTGTACTTCAACATTTATGCTTTCAAAATGATAAATACAACAGATATATATATTATTTTTTACTCCTTCATTTGGCTGGATTGAGTAATTTTCCTTATTTGCTGATCCATACAAACTCGTAGAACTATTTCTGAATCCACATAATTATAAGGACTTCTTCAAGGAAATTGTTCATAGTCCTGGAGGAGTAACTTCTGTCTTTTTTGTCAATCTTCTTTGCTCTGTTTAGGTTTTTTTGTTTGTTTGTTTTTGTTTGTTTCCATTTTGTTTCTGAACAAATGCAAGACTATCTTCTCATTAATTAGGTTCTCAACTAAAGTAACGTCATATCAATATTCTTGGTCAATATTCATGCAAAAATACCGAATTGAAGCCTACAATAATTAGCATCTATAGATGTGAGTTCAGTTGGAAGACTCTGTTGATTTTAATGGTATTACTTACGTGCTTGGAGTCTAGTGACTGTCAGATGATATAGACTTGCTTCAGATGGAAGAACTACAAAAATTCAGAATGTAACACCTGTCCCTATAATCCTTCAACATCCTAGGAATAATCTGACAGCATCAGAAGACAAGGGTTATATTGAATTATAATAGGCTTAAATCTGGAAGACATTCTCTGTTGTCTCATTTATTGGTCAAAGTGAACTACATAACCATGCTTAGAGTATGTACAAAACATCCCTGACAATGTTCAATAGTTCTATCAAAAATGAGGACAAGATAAAGACATAGGACTTCTACTTCTGTGTACTCTAAGCTCATGCAGAACCTCAGGAGGTATTCTGGATTTGCTTAAGGAGAGCAGAAATATGTGAATGTGTTTATCTGTGAGATGCTTCTGAGAACATGGAAGATCTTATTTCTCTCACTAAGTTTTGATGTTAGAGTGGAATTCATGCTATTCGTCTGCTTCACTTACCCTTTGCATTTATACTAAAGTTACCAGATATTGATGTGATCATGAATAACTTGACTTCTCACCTCTATGCATACAATAACTGAAAGATTATTGAGCAATTAGTGACTTGCTAAAGCCTTAGGACTTTGCAGAGCTAACACTGTTAATTACAAACTCATGCTCAATTAAGCCTCTGAATATCCTCAACCCCAGTATTACATAAAATTTCTCAGAGAGCTATCAAGCCATGCTGTTTTCATCATGCTTGGGGGACACACTGTAACCACTATACTATTTGAACTTTCTAGCTCTGAAGTGGCTAAAATGTTTTAGATTTGGAAAATTTCACTCTGTACTATAAGGAAGAGATATAACATACAACATTTACACATTTACATGCATAGACATATGCCTATGTACACACACACACACACACACACACACACACACACACATATATATATATATATATATATTATATATATATATCAGTCATATGTGTATAAAATAATATATATCTCACTGGCAATGATTTTTGTACCTAAATATTTAAATTCAGTCACAGTTGTATAAACTTTGTCAATTTCAAAACATTATTCTTTCGATTAAAAATACATTAGTCTTATATATTGAGTCAGTTGTCTATATGATAAACAAAAATAATTGGGCATTAACTATATTAACACATGGCAAGCACTTTTTCATTGTCAGATGCTGAATAACCTCATATCTACAAATGATATGACCAAGAGACATACTGGTCACAGACATGACATCAAAATCTGAACAAAAAGTTCATGAGGGTGTCATCAGTTCTCTGAGAAAACCAGAGACAATGATCTAAAGGACAAATGCGAAGGGGATGTAGAAAATCCATGGCTATACATATACAAAAGTGAACCTGTGTAATCTAAACCAGGAAACCAAGAAATGTGAAGACAGATGGGATGAGAGGTAGTAAAATCAAAAGGAATTGTTGCAAACTACCCTGCCTGAACAACATATGATGAAGACTAGTATACTAAACAAAAGCTACAGACATCTAAATAGAATAGGAATAACTGGGATCCAAACATGTCATAGAACATTGGTGAATAAAAAAAATACTCTTAGAGTTGTATCAAGTCTCCAAACTAGTAACACTAGACATAGTGGGAGAGCCTGCTTTATTTCATTCATTCAAAAAGGAAGAAAAGGAAGAAACCAATTAATTATCCTTTTCATTATACTACAGAATCCCAAACAATAATTTGCCTTTTTTTCACTACAACAGACAGCAGAACTGCTAAGTGTAAAAACACAACAAGCCAATATTAAATTGGATTGTCCCAAATGCCAAATTTAGCATATTCTGTTCTATCATATATCTTCCTTTTATAAATAGAAGAACTGAAGCTGAAGACATAAATTTACTTTCATGTGGCCATACTACTTGATTAGCAGCAAACAAGGCACTCTAAAACTTCTGAATTAATGGATGATAAGGAAAAAAATCTATGATCTGATATACTGTTCTACTGAATGACTGGAGGACCATGGGAAAGCATATTACAGGAAAAAAAAATGTGAAGTGCATTCAGAATGAGAGAAAGGTTGAGATGGTCAGCACAATTTATCCAATATCATGAACCTACAATTTAAGTCAATAAACTTCCATAATGCTTGGATCAAAGATTTTAGACATAGTTCCCAGGGTCTACTATAGCCTAGGTACAAAGCCACAGGTCTCCTATTGGTTTCTGTAACTATGGGGATCAGAGAGACAACTTCTCCAGCCAAAAATATAGATTTAATAAGAACCAGGAAACAGATATGAATAGTGCAGGTATGTTTGTGCTTTTGAGGAAGAGCCATCATGACTACAGTAGTCTTATATTCTTGTACTCTTGGCACTTTTCATTTCAATCATTGTTGAGTATTTTTCAGAGGAGAATTTTTTTAATTTTAATTTTTTACTTATTCACTTTATATTCTGCTCATTGCCCCTTCCTAGTCACAGCCTCCTACAATCCTTCCCTATTCTCGAACCCCTTCTCCTCTGAGAGGGTGGGGTACCGTTGGATATTCCCCCTACCCTGACATTTCAAGTCTCTGCAAGGCTAGATACTTCCTCTCCCACTGAGGCCAGACAAGGCAACACAGCTAGAAGAACATATACCACATGCAGGCAACAGATATTGGGACAGTCCCTGTTTCAGTTGTTCAGGACCCACATGAAAACCAAGCTGAACATCTGATACATATGTGTGGGGAGGACTAGGTCCAGCCTATGACTGGTGGTTCAGACTCTGAGAGCCTCAAGGTTCTAGGTTAGTTGACTTTGCTGGTCTTTCTGTGGAATTCCTATCCCCTTTTGGCGCCTCAATCCTTCCTCCTTTTTTCCATAAGAATCCCGAAGTTTCATCCACTGTTTGTCTGTGGGTGTCTGTATCTGTCTGAGTCAGCTGCTGGGTGGATCCTCTCAGAGGACAACTTGCTCCTGTCTGCAAGCATAACAGTGTTAGGGATTGTTTTTTGCCCATGGGATCGGTCTCAAGTTGGGTCGGTTATTGGTTAGTTCTTCCCTCAGTCTCTGCTCCATCCCCCAAGCCTGTATTTCTTGTGGACAGGATACATTTTGCGTTGAACTTTTTCTGGTTTGGTTGGTGTCTGTACCAATCCGTTCCTGTCTGGCTACAGGAAGTGGCCTTTTCAGAATCCATATCCCCAATGTAGTGAGTCACAGCTAAGGTCATCCCTGTTCATTCTTGGGCACCTTCTTTATCTCAGGTCTCTGTCTTGTCCTGGAGATGCCCCCTTCCTCTTCACCCCCGTCAGTTGCCGATTTTCATGGCCATTTAGCCATTTTGAGGAGAAAAATCTTTAAAGCAGCTATTTTTTTATGCTTATAATCTTATAGAAAAAATATTTATGCTTTTGAAGTCTGGAAAGAGTTTGCAACAAATCTGGGGTAATTCTCTAGGCAATGTATCAATATATTTGTATGTAATGTTCATACTTAAGTTTGTTCCATGACCAGTTTAATAAAACTTTATAAGAATTATAGCATTTGTCAGGGTACTAATTATTCCAATATCTTATATAAAAATGACTGATCATATGAAGGTCAAGTGACTACCTGGTGATTATTGGAACATGCAAAATTATATTTTCATTTTACTATGCTAAATAATACTTGATGCATAAACAGAGCAATGAATGAACAATGGCCACAAATCTTTGCTAACTCTAAATCATGGGTCAAAATTTATTTTTTGTCCAATCCTCAGTGAAAACTTAATCTTGGTCCACCTCAATTCTCATTTCTTTCTTTAATGCCAATAAAATTAATTAAAAAGATACCTACTATTTAAATCTTAGCAAACCTGTATACAATGTATTTTTTTTCTGATTCACTTTTGTTCCTTCCTCTAACTCCTCTTAGATTCACCCCTCAATTCTCCAATATTTACTTCTTTTAAAGAAAATATAATCCACTGAGCCTAATTTGTGCTATCCTAAATATACTTCTGTAGGCCATCCACTAGAGCATAGTCAGCCCATAAATGGCTACACTTATAAAACAAATTCTCCCTTTTCCCATTGCTATAAACTCTCAATAGCTCTTCAGCTAGAAATTAGGCTCAGCAGCTCTTCCTGTGTCTTCCGTGGTTAAATATTTACTGGCTTGATTTTGTACAGATCTAATGGAATAAGCACAATTTATTTGAGTATATTAATGTATTAGTCCTGTCTAAACTCACAGGATACATTTGTCTTCGTCGTTCCTGACCTCTGATTCTTAAAAATCTTTCTGTCCTCTTTTGCAATGTCTTCTGAACCTTAGAGACATGGGCTGTGAAAAGATATTTTTCTTATGGCTGAGTATTCAGCAGATACTTATTCTCTAAATTTTAACTAGTTATGGACTTCTGTACTATATATCATAAACTGTACTAAGAATCTTTTTTGTTGAATATTAAGGGCTGTACTAATCTGTTAACAATTGAGATACAAATTCAGAGAGTGTTTTGATACTATGTCTATTTTAGCAAAACTATTTGATTTGAAAGGGTTCACCCTGGGGCATATAAGTTTTGCAGCCATGAGTTTTTAGCTAGATTTATAGAACAAGGACTCTGCTTCCTACTTTGGTAACAAAAATAAATCTACATAGAAAACAGTTGTCAACACTTATTACCATAACATGTGCTTTGCATCTCTCACTGTGCTGGCCATTACTGAGTCTCAAGGAGTTCACAGATAAGACTATTGATGACTCCCTCATCGTTCCCAGGAAGCTGTATAACTCCTCTCTAGACTATAAAAGCTAGAATTCAAGGAGGAAACTTCCATGTTAGTAAAAGATTAATTTCATTATGTCCCATTACCAGAGAGTTTGCTTTCTTCAGAAATAGGGTCTCCCTATTGAGTTTTGTTGTGCAACTAAGACCAACAGCAAGATAGTGTAATATTGGAGAGAACTCCAGGACACCCTTGGTCACAAACTCAATGAAGTGCATCTTTTTTTAAAAAATAATAAAAAAAAATGTTTGAAAGTGATGGTACTATATAAAAAGATCTGTAAGAAGATCAAACTAGTAAGGAGATGTTCATGTGTGTGTGCATATTTGGTTTACTTTAAAAGCTTTAATAATATTCTATTCTAATATTTGTTTAAAAGATGGATGATTTTTCTCCCCCCTGAGGACTGGTTTTTATCGCATCAGAAGGCACTATGCAAACTACAGGAGAGAAGAATAATCAGCAATTCTAAAGAATTGTGAAGCCTATGAACCAAACCAATGACTAGACTGGTAAAATATCCACAGTGGTGTAATAATAATCCTTTTATTTTAATAGTAACCAACAGCTAGATGGACGTAGAGCTTACTCAATGGGAGGGTTGCTTTCACTCATTATCAAGGAAGCTGCTTTTTGAAACAGATGGAGACCATTGCAGAGATCCACAATTGGTTAAAACTATAGAGAATACTTGATTTGGGGATTCCCAATATTAATACACCTTAAAATAAAATCCCTATAGTTAAGTCTTAGGGAAAATCAAAGAGAAAAGGATTAAAAGTAACTTTTATTTGCCAGAAGTAATTGTCGTTTTTTAGGCTTACCTCTGGTTAACCTCACCCCTTCTTAGTTATTTCTGAGCTCTGACTGGATGGTTCAACTTAGCTGCTCTGGCTCAAACTCCTCTCCAAACTGACCGATCTAGTCTGGCTTCTTTCAGCTTCTCATTGAATTACTCTGTTTGACTTCAAACTTACTCTGGCAATTTGTCCTAACCATCTGGCTTCTTCTCTGATTTCAAATGCCTCTGCTGACCTCCACTGAGATGCATGAACTCACTAAGGAATGAAGTAAATTGCACTGCCCTGAACTCACTGTAGTGGCTCCTAACTGACTCCACACCCTACTCACTGATGGACTGCTTTCTCTCTCCCTGAAAAGCTCTTAAATAGGCTTTCCACTGAACCTCTGAATCATTTCTGGGACTTACTCTGTCAAATATGTCTCTGATTCATCACTTTGCCTGCCTTCCAGTTAGACATCATTGTTTGGGATTAAAAGTGTTTACTAAAGGTTTCTAGTCAGCTGGATTAAAAGTGTGCACTAAGAATGTGTTTGCATTCCAGCGAGATCACACAGACTTAGCTCTTTGGATATAATCATAGCAGCCATATTGCTGGATTAACATTCCTTTACAAAAGTAGGAAGATTGTAAAAGCTAGAGGCTGAGGATGCCTGCTAGAAAGTGTCCCTAGACATAACAGGAAAAAATATACCCATTAAATCTTCTTTGTTGTTTGTTTTTGTTTTTTCATTGGAAATCTTATTTATTTACATTTCAGATGTCATCCCCTTTCCCCATTTCCCCTGCCTAGAACCCTCCATCCCATCCCTCTCCTACTTTTTGATTTTATACCATTTTAATTACATGCATGTATTAAGGTCAGTTCTAGGTTGAGAGTCTAGCTTTATAATAGATGCAAACAGTCAAGGAACAAGCAAGACAATAAACATAAATAGTCAAAGAACAAGCAAGGCAATAAATACAATTTTGTGAACACTCCTATGATCACTGTTTCTAAGGGTTTTTCAAGATGACCAAAATATCTGAGGCAACTTCCCAGTCCTAGCCCAAAGTCTAGTCATGTCTGAAGCCTACTTCCTTGTTCTAGCCTAAGATTTTAATTCCTGTCTGAAATTACTTCTTTGTTCTCGCCTAATATTTATATTCCTGACTGAAATTACTTCTTTGTTCTAGCCTAATGTCAGATTCCTGCATGAAGTCTACCTCCTTGTCTTTGGTCAATCTCATATTCCTCCCAAGCAGCTCATTTCCTTGTTCTTGGTCCATTGCAGATTCCTGCCAAGCAGCCCCAAAGCTCTCTATCTCTCTCCCCTTTTTTTATTTTATTAACAAGACTGAGCCTGTCTTAGGTCATTCTGATAAGAATGCCTTCCTTACCTGTAATGGAATATGCATTATCAAAAGCAATGCACTCATTAAATCTTAACAAAATGGTTGCCTGAACAAGACTGGCATAATGACAATACCAGTTGACATGACAATGGAGAAAAAGAAAATTCCTTATTGTCTTTTTTAGTTAAAAAGTGAAAACACCACAAAGCAACACCCAACCAAACAAAAATCTACAAGTGGTCAATGGACGCTAACACAGTGAGAACCAGTTTTCCCCAATCACAAGTTCCTGCATAGATTCCCCAATCACAAATGGTCAGATGTGGTTTATACAGATATAATCATTTCTAAATAGATTCAGTTCATTTTATATGTACATATATATGTCCCCCACATAGACACATACCTCATAGACATAAAAATAACAATTAAAGAAGAGATCATGAACTTAGCAGTACATTACTTAAAAAAAAAAATAAAATAATTGTGCCTGTGCTACCATGGAAAGGAATATCATGTTTTTGTAATTAAATTTTTTTGTAATAAAAATACTAGTTGTAGCATTGAAAGGGTAATTTTCTATTAATACTAAAGAATATAGCTCTGACTATCCAATGACTGAAATAATAATATTTTTTATCTGTTAATTTTCTAGGTATATACTATTTGTCACATGAATATGAATGTTTATATCCTTGTGTAAGTCCATACAGTTCTCACTCAGAACTACCTCAGTAACCTCAATTTGCTGCTATGTTTTCTAGTGAGGAAATGTTCTGCTTCCTTGCTCTTTACCCTACATACACTTTTCAAAGAACTGTAAAGCTATTCCTGGATTCTGTGACAGAAATGATGACTTAATTAATCTCAGAAAAGATGAATTTGCCATTTTGGTTATAACCACTTTTTAAAAGTTAGCAATGTGAGTTGTTTCCTTTTGGACTAGGTAAGATTATAGGCACATCATTCTACCTTCAAGGATAATAACACCTTATGAGTTTCCATATATAATTTCACCAACATTAAAGATCCTTCACCTATATAGTATGGTTTGTATCATTTTAGGATTTTATGAAAGAATTTACTCATAAATGTCATATCATCAAGACTTTTTGCACAGTAATTAATCACTTTCCTGTGTTTGGATTTCACAACCTCGCTAAAGTAGTTTATTCCACTCTGTTACTATTCTGGTTATACTAAATCCCAGATTAGGGGGCAAAACATTTTCAGTAAAGTATATTAGTTCCTTAGTTCTGTGATAACTCACAAGCTTAGAGTCTTAAAACACCAATAGTTCATTACATCCTCTGAGCTTAGAATGTGAAATCAGTTTCACTTAAGTCAAGATGTAAATGAACCTTCTTTTATCTTATTTCCTTAGGCTTTAGAGGAAAATCCATTTTGTAGTTTATAGTGACACTCTTCATTTCATAGCAAATGGACCCATTCTCCATTTCCAGAGTTGCATTCTGTTTCCATTTTTATATTATTGTCTGAATCTAATAATAAAAGAAATCCAGATCATTTTTTGTATCTTAAATTGCAAGCAGAATGGGCACTCTCTTCATGGACTATGTGAATAGCTATTGACTTATTGGGAGATGGGCACAGGGAAGTCCATGAGGAGTCACCACCTGTCTCCTGAAGACCAGAGGGTGACCGTTTTCAGACATGCCAGGTCAGATTGTGTCTTAGTCAAGGTTTCTATTCCTGCACAAACATCATGACCAAGAAGAAATTTGGGGAGGAAAGCATTTATTCAGCTTACACTTCCACATTGCTGTTCATCACCAAATGAAGCCAGGAGCTCAAACTGGTCAGGAAGCAGGATCTGAAGCAGAAGCCATAAAGGGAATGTTACTTACTTGCTTGCTTTCTCTGCCTTGCTCAGCTTGCTTTCTTATAGAACCCAAGACTACCAGCCCAAGGATAGCACCACCCACAATGCCCCCGAACTTTGATCATTAATTGAGAAAATACCGTACAGCTGGATCTCATGGAGGTATTTCCTCATATGAAGCTCCTTTCTCTGTGATAACTCTTGTGTCAAGTTAACACAAAACCAGCCAGTACAGATTGTTTCTATGAATGTTGTTTAACTTGGCAATAAATATTTTATAAATATTGGATATGGATGTACTACAATAAAAATGCATTCTAAAAAATATTGTATTCTAACAACCTTTTCTCATACTAAGTATATGACAGCTGTTGGGGACATCATAAAATATTGTTTAGAATGAAATATTATTTGTGTAAACTAATGAAGTTAGAAATGGTCTAAAAAAGTCTTTGAAGATTTCTTTGATATTTTTTGTTTTGTTTTGTTTTTATTGTTGTTGTTGTTGCTTTTGTCTGTTTTTTCATTTCGATATTCTAGTGAGAAACTTCTGAGATACATGAATTTTCTTTATTCAAGTCTTCAGTCCTGATAATAGACTTTAATATAGGATTGACTGTCAGGTTGAAGTCTTCCATAATTCTACAGAACTTATATAGGCATATTCATGCATATGACACTTTGAAAACCACAAACTTCTTGTCAGTTGCTGTAAGACAAGTTACACATTTTTCAAGATTCATCAAAGGTAACAATAGGAAGAAATTATGGAATTGTAATTGACAAATTTGCTTTCCTTTAACCTTCCAAACTTTAAAACTTAAAGGGGTTTATAACACGGATCATCAATACCATGTAAAAAGTGTTTATAACCTTCTTTGTCTTCTCAAAAGAAAACAGAACCCCAGTGTTTCAGGGGAAGCTGAGTGAGTGTCATCAGCACTAATCATCTTTTGATCCTTGTCATCTGAATAGATTCATGATCTGACATTTGCTATTCTAGTCACAATGGCTCTTGTCTCAGCAATTCAATTTCAGTGTCTCATGAATTTAATACCTGCTCTATTATCAGAAGATTTGTACTAACTTTTACAGCTGAACTGCTTCCAAATTTCCTGTTCGTCTTAACCTTTCCACCCTTCCATCTGGGTATAGAGGATGGCTTTGTGAAAAGACAAGCCTATTCAACAAACTTTCAACTAGCACCATGTGTGTTAGTGTAAAAAAAAAAATGTGACTAGACACAAGATATCATATGTGTCAGACATTGAAAGCTTCAGCTAAATTGAGATAAGGAAATAGGGATCAATTAAAAAAAAAAGCCATGGGTACATTCTCAGCCCCCTCAGGAACTACCTCATGAGAAAGATTATATGCCTTTCCTTCCAATCATGGATGCTAGAAGGGTCCTCTAAGAACTAAATGCAAATTTATCATTTCTTTCAAAATCTGAGCTTCCTTGGGTTAAGATTAACTGCAAGTCTTAGAGTGTAACTTGAGAAGCAGTTAATTCTCTCAACAAAGTGCAGGCAACTAAGACTTACTTATCTCACTGGTACACATTCTCTCAATGGATAGTCAACATTTTTTAGCATCACTCCATGTTAAATATCTTAATTGGACAGATTTGAAGATTTGAAGCTTAATTTCCAGAAAAGCTGAAGCAGTATCAATTTTTCATGTATTTGGATTTCAGATTGTATTATCGATCATATAGATTCCTCCAAGAATTACTCCTGAAGTACTAAAACATATCTTTGGAAATTAAACTAGACGTTGTGTACTTCATTGTTGCTATAGCTGGAGAATACTTTCAAAAAATATAAGAAACTAGGAAATTTCTATAAAAACAAGACTTATAAGATAAATATACTTAATAATTTCTTAAAGAAAATAAAGTCATCATTGCCATATTTCACTTTTATTTAGTTTGATTCTGGATCAATGTTTAAATAACTCTTAGTTGGGGTTTAGAATATTTAAAAACCATTTCTATAGTCAGGTTGGGGGGGGGGTTCTCATATAATCACAAAACTTAAGAGCTTAAGGCAGATTCTTTTGGCAAGATGACCATTTTTGCTATATTAATCCTGCCAATCATGAGCATGGGAGATCTTTCCATCTTCTGAGATCTTCTTTGATTTCTTTCTTCAGAGACTTGAATTTCTTCTCATACAGATCTTTCACTTGCTTGGGACACACATGGTATGCACTCACTGATAAATAAATATTAGCCCAAAAGCTCTCAACACCCAAGATACAATTCACTGACCACATGAAGCTGATGAGAAGGAATACCAAAGTGTGGGTGCTTCAGTCCTTCTTAGAAGGAGTAACAAAATACTGATGAGAGCAAATATGGAGACAACATGTGGGACAGAAACTAAAAGAGGGGCTGACCGGAGACTGCTCTACCTGGGTATCCATCCCATGTGCAATCACCAAAGGCAGACACTGATATGGATGCCAGGAAGTGCATGCTGACAGGAGGCTGATATAGCTGTCTCCTTAGAAGTCTGCCAGAGCCTGACATATAGCAGAGGCAGATACTCACAGCTAACCATTGAACTGATCATGGGGTTTCCAATGGAGAAATTAGAGAGAAGATTGAATGAACTGTAGGGCTTTGCATCCTCATGGGGAGAGTAACAATACCAACCAACCAGAGCTCCCAGGGTCTAACCCATCAGCCTGGGAGCACATAGGGAGGGACCCATGGCTCCACTGTATATGTAGGGGAGGATGACCTTGTCAGGCATAGGTGGGAGAGAGTCCTTGGTCCCATGAAAACTGGATACCCTAGTGTGGGGGAATTTGAGGGTAGGGAGGTGGGAGTAGGTGGATGGGTGGGGACACATCCTCATAGAAACAGGAGGAGGGGGATGGGATAAAGGGTTTCTGGGTGCGAGGGAAATGGAGAAAGGGGATAACATCTGAAATGTAAATAAACTATCCAATAAAAAAAGTTAATCTAAAAAAATGAATATATCTTAAAAAAAATAAATAAATAAAAGGCAGATTCTTGCAAAGCATCCACAAAAGCTCTCTGCCTCTCTCCTTTTTCATTTCATAAACAAGACTGAGCCTGTCTTAGGTCAGTTTTGATAAGAATGCCTTCCTTACTCGTCTTGGAATATGCATTATCCAAAGCAATGCACTTATATCTTAGGTTAGTAAGGCTTGTGTAGGGCAAGGAAATGGGTTGCTTGGCAGGAATGTGACATTGGTCAAGGACAAAGAATGGGCTTCAGGCAGGATCTGACATAGCTAGAACAAAGAAGTAATTTCAGCAGGAATCTAAATCTTAGGCTAGAACAAAGAAGTAGGTTTCAGACATGAAAATGACTTTGCACTAGGACAGGGAAGTAGGCTCAGATATTTTGGTCATCCTGTTAAGCCCTTAGAAATAGTGATCACAGGAGTGTTCACAAAACTTTGTGTATTGCCTTGCTTGTTCTTTGACTATTTGTGTTTATTGTCTTGCCTGTTCCTTAACTATTTGTATCTATTGTATTGCTAGACCCTCAACTTAGAATTGACCTTAATACTTACATGTAATTAAAATGGTATAAAACAAAAAGGAGGGGATACAATAGAGGGTTTATTGGGGGTGATGGGAAATGGGGATTGTAATTGACCATTTTGTCCACGTTGGGGACCACTATATCCTGGCCCGTTCAGGCAGTCAACAGGGTCTAGCAAGAGAGAGAGTGGGGATGGAGACAAGACAGAGTCTGATCAAATCTCTTTTTATTGAAAGGAAATCCTGGTCATTTATACCCTTTACCACGTGCCTTGCCTTCTTGGACAAGCAGGGGAACACAGCTGAAGGCACTTTTTGCAGCATGGATACCATGTGCAACCTTGCAGCTGGAGGCACTAAACAACAAAACAAGATATGTGAGAAAAACAAGATGTTTATCTGTTTATCAGGGTGTACTCAGCTGTTGTAGGCTGTTGAAAAGCAAGTCTCTTGTCAGGGTATATGGCCTGAGATGGCTGCAAAGATGATAGTCGCTTTCTGCTAGGAGTTGGCTCCCAACAGGGGATGACATCTGAAATGTAAATAAATACAATATCCAATTTCAAAGAAAAAAAAAGAAAAGAAAGGAAAAAAAGTTTAGAGCAGGAGGATTAGTTAGGAATTCACAGCTACCCTAATGAGATACTGCCTCAAAATAAAACAATAACTCACACTTTCTGATGTAATTTAAATTCACTTTCACTGAATACTGTAAGCCAGAAACTCACAAGTCTATAGAAAGTAGAACAATTGTTCTCTTCCTGCCTCTTGTCTTTCTTCTCAAACACCTTTCCCTTCCATCTTCCTTCTCTTCCTCCTCTCCTTAACCTTTTCTCATCGTACATTTTTCTGTGCCTTTTTCCCATGTTCTTTCCATAATTTCACTTAACTTGAATTCAAATGGAATATTTTCTGCTAACTGCCAGCCATATGGAATCATTCAAAGTGGCAAGTATATAGAGTGATAATGATTTTAATGATTTAAATGTTTTCTTGTCTTCTCTACTATGTTCAGTAAAGCATCTTGTCTCATTTTTGTGTTTCCAGAGTGGTAGAAAGTATACTTATTCTTGAAATCTGTGGTTTGTTGTTTGTCCATATAGGAAACTGGTCCTGTCTAAGAAACAAATGATACTGTTTACCATTTCCTTTACATTTCCTCCAATTATGTTTCATGCAGCAATGTTGAAAAGTCTACTTTTTTACTTGTAAAATAAAGTCTTTTCTTGCCTATTACCTCATTTGGAATCATGTCCTAAATAAATATCTCTTGTAAATATCGTATTTCACACACATACACCTACAAACAGACACATACACATATACAGCAAATGCAAACTAAAATGAATGACATCTATGCTATATATCTGCCATTGGCTGCTGTGTGTTAACTTGTTCTTGTATAATTGTCTACCATGCCATTAACTTGGAAGTTGCTGAGATACAGTTAAACCTTCTCTGCACTTGATTGAGTAATTCTCACTTTTGCTAAAGAGTTGCTCTCCCTTGTATCCTGTCACATGAAGAGACTCATTTGGGAAGGAGGTTTGAAACAAGAAAAAGTACAAGGCACTGATATAGCAAAGTAAAAACCCCTTTCAGTTTTAAAAATATACAATACTGTGGAAATAATTTCATTGTCATAATTCTGACATGCATGCTCAAACACAAGTAAAAAAATATAAAACCAGTGCATTGTTTTATCTATTGCATTAACATTTAAGATATTAATACACTTAATGAAGCTCATCATATTTGAAGTGAAGTTTATAATAAATAGTAAAACAACAATTATTTTCCTCTTTTATTCTAGACTGGACAACTGGCTTGGTTAGACTGACACCTATGGAATATTATATCCAAGTTGGAAGACAAGAACTTTGGAAATACATTAAATTCTCTGGGAAGTTTTGTATAAATTGTTTCTCTATTTATACTTCTAAATTGTGTATTTCCTTGAGTCATAACTAAAAATGAAAATATTATGCCAACTTGTGCATCCTTACTAAGGCTACATTAATGCAACAAGTCACTTTGTGTACAATTCAGACTTTGAATTGCTGACAGAGACAACTTAAGAGTGAAATGATAAATGTTGAGTGTTTCAAATATTTCAGTGTGTAGCAGTCTAGATCCATTGTTATTGATTCTGAGAGATCAACAGAGCTGTGAAAAAGCAAAGCATATTACCTCAGGAATCACAGAGAACAAAACAATCACATAAGGATGAGGGTAAGATATAGACCCTAGAAAGTGTTCCCAGGGATTTACTTCCTTGATCCAGTTTTTTTTTCCAATGTTGACAAATAATTATGATCTTACAGATGAAATTAATCTACTAATGAAGAACAACCCACATGATTCAGTTGCTTCTCAACAATTGGGTCCATTACTTTAGCACTAGGTTTTCTCCACTTGCACCCTTAAGGGAATATTACATATTCAAATCATAAGATGTGTTCAGGGAGATTCTAATTTTGATTGTATAATTAACTCAAAAACGTTGTGAAAATGTGAGTGGTCATTCCACCATAGTTTTCTCTATAAGTTTATCTTAAATGCTTCCACTTAAAACTTAAATGTGTATTTTAAGTATTTTTCTTTCATTGAAAATAGATCCTTTTTCATATAATATATCCTGATTATAGTTTCCTCTGCTAACTCTTCCCAATTTCACTCCACCTCCTCTTCCATCTGCATTCCCCCATTTCCTGTTTGTAGATGAAAAAGAATAGGCTTGTAAGGGATAATAATAAACATATATAACAAAATAATATATAATATGATAAAACAAATCTATCATAAAGGAGTTGAACAAGACAAACAAACAGAAGAAAAAGCCTGAAGAGAAGTCAAAAGAATCACAGACCCACTCATTTACACATTCAGTAATCCAATAATAACACTATACTGGAAGCCATAATATATATGCAGAGGATGTGATACAGATTCTATGCAGGCCCTGTGCCTGCTGCTTCAGTCTCTATGAGTTCATACTAGTTTTTATCACTTTGTGTATGTATATTTGTGTGTGTGTGTGTGTGTGTGTGTGTGTGTGTGTGTCCTCTTGCCCTCCAATATCCCCTCAAGGACTCTTACACTCTTTCTACTTCTTATCAGGATTCTCTGTCCTCTGAGAGGGATTAGGGCCATGTGTTCCAAGGACTTTCATATTCTGCATAACCTGCTGTGTGTCCTTATATTTTTTTATCTGTGGGAGAAAGTTCTCTGGTGATGGTTGTGAAAGGCACTATGAATACTATAAAGTGTAATTGAAATTGCATTTTATCACTACTGTTTGTTGGGTACTTTTTTTTTTTTTTAGATCAGTAGGATTTGGGTTTGATTCTAGGTTCCAGG
Organism: Mastomys natalensis; assembly: GCA_021653895.1. Classification (NCBI taxonomy): domain Eukaryota; kingdom Metazoa; phylum Chordata; class Mammalia; order Rodentia; family Muridae; genus Mastomys; species Mastomys natalensis. Next base: position 579,890 of record JAJTUV010001086.1, read on the forward strand.
GTTACCAAGGAGTATTGGGCTATGGGTATAAATCTCATTGTGTTGTTGGCCTTATACAAATCTAATATTGTTAGTACCTCCACAACTCTGTGTATCACTGCTTTAAGCAATCTTGCATGCATGACACTGTCATAGGCATTTTACTGTAGTGAACAGCCAAAAACACTTATAAGGACAAATTTATAGGTGGCTAGGTTCATCCATACTCTTTTTTTTTGGTAAGACTTTTTTTTTTTTTTTTTTATTTTTTATTATTTTGTATTCCTTACCTGCCAGTCACCCTCCACCCTCCACTTTTTTTGACCTCTCTGTACCACTGCACTTAGCTGAGGTAGTGCTCCTCCCATGAGGCGATGAGGACCGCTGAGACATACTCTACAGGTGTGTTTGGGATAGCCCGTCCAAGTTGACTATGAAAACAGCGAATTACACATTGGCAGGGAGCTGCAGCCAGGTGATTGTAGACGGAGCTCCGTGGTGATCTCTGAGGCTCAGGGTTCGTGGTTTATCTTGATTACTGTGCAGTTCCTATTCTTAGGGCACATCCTCCCTATCTTAGAGCTCAGCTCCTCACTTTTGTCTGATGTGTTCTTTGAGCACTGTGTTGGGCTCAGACAGCTGCCCTGCTAGGAGTTGTCGGAGTTGTGACTTTTGATACTATTTACGAAAGCCTCACTTTGGTTCCTCTCCTTCTTGGTTCATGGTTTATGGTGATCTAGTATTAATCCATTATCTTCAACGTGGGAGTATGACAGAGTCCAGGCAGGCATGGTAGGAGGAGCTGAGCGTTCTACATTTTGTTCTGAAGGCAAACAGGTGAAATCTGGTTTCCAGGTAGCTAGGATGAAGGTTTTAAAGCCCTGCAATGACACACTTCTTCCAACAAGATCACACCTACTCCAACATGGCCACACCTATTAATAATGCCACTTACTGGGCCAAGGATATTTAAGCCAACCCAGATACCATTGTTGATCAAAGGTTTGTGGCTGGCTTCTTTTTGTTCTCCTTTGGCAGTGTGCAGAGGTACATTCCTATACCAACACACTAGAATGTAGGGATGAAGGATCTATGTAGGCCCTAATTCACCTATGTGTTTTCTTCAGCAATTGAGCTTTGTTGTCAGTTTTTAGAGAGAATCCTATTTGTCTTGGCAACAGCCTGGTTTATTTGAGATTACCATAAGACACTTGCAACTAACAATTCAATTAGATGTAACACAAACCTGGTACTGCAAGCTGTATTTGGTGGTATGGGATGGCCAATTTGAACTTGACCTCTCCCATTATTTGATTATTTCATTTAGATAACCTTTGTATATATATATATTTCAGGGATCTTCTGCTGTATTAGCTTTCCATAGTACCCCTCAAATGAACCTTAATTTTAATTATGTCTCCCCATACTCCCTCCCTTGTTCTCTACTTTCTCCTTCTTCCCCACATGATCCTTCCATTCTAGTGCCCCTATTCATCCATAAGGATCTATTCTATTTTTCTTCCCTAATGAGATGCATCTGTGCTTCCTAGTTTCTTACTCTGTACTCATCTATGACTATAAGAATTGTAGTTTGGCTATTATTAAATTAATAGCTGACATTCCAAATTAAGGCAATGCATACTGTATTTGTCTTTCTGGGTCTGGGTTTGGATGATTTTTTTTTTTTTTGTAATTCCATTATTTACTTATGTCATTTTTAAATGGTTGAGTGTTCTTCTATTGTATGAATTTCTGGATATTATGAGTGGAGCAGTAATGAATATAGTTGAGTAAGTGTCCCTGAAAAAGTATCCTTTGTGTATATGTCTAGGAGTGGTATAGGTGGATCTTGAGATAAAACAATTTTCAACTTCCTGCAGAACCAACAAACTAACTTTTATGTGCATCAAAACTGAACACTGCTGCTCCTGGACTCTTCTGAATAACAGACCTAATTAGTCTTAACATAGCTCGTATTAGCAGGCAGTAATGAGATAATATCTGGTCAAGAGTGATTCTACCTAATTCTCTTTGCCATCAATATGAACTATCCAAAGTTCAAAGGTCAGCTGGCTATAGCCATTGGCGATCTTTGTAAACCTTGCAACTTTCTTTCTCTTTATCTGTTTTACATGCTGTAGTGTTCTGTCTCCAACTAATGCATTAACTTTTGCAAATTAATCTAATAAATAAGATTTATTTGGCTAAATGCTTTTGAAAGAACAGAGGTTATATTATGTTTAGTTCTGTAGTTCTTATTGCCATGCACATATTCAAGCTATTTTTAAGTGTTATATGTCCATTTAACCTTTCCTGTAACTACAATAATAAGAATCCTCAGACAAATAGGTTATTTATTTAACAATTGGGAGGTAAACATTAATGATCATTTGTTATTTGTCCCTTAGTTTATTTGATGCACATATTTGTAGGGTAATATTAAAAATATAAGAATATGATTTCAAAGTGGCTGTTTATCTAATAAATCAGTGGGCCTCTTTTACAACATTACAACTTTTATATAGACTAAATGATGTAGCAAATACTCTTCTGGACTGTTATACAAAATTATTCACTACTTGTCACACACTTAGGTAAGATAACTTTTATTTCATTTACTAATTAGGGAAATTGGTGACAACAAAGGAATTGTTAACTTCTGATAAGGCCTCCCGTTTGCCATTGACCTTACTTTACTTGGAAAGCTATAATAAAAATGCCACTAACGGAACTTTTTATTAACAATATACACATTTATTCCACACAATTCTGGAGACTGAAGTGCTTGGCAGCATCTCCATCTGTAGAGGTCTTTTGTCACTACTTTTTTCCAGACGTTTGTTCCCTATATCCTCCATGTGTTTTATGTGATAGCAGTGGTTTTGAGATGCATTTCTATCAGCACAAAACCTGTTCTTTCTACCTTCTGGAACTCAGTAACTTATAGTAAACTTTTCCCAACATTCATCTTCTTTCAATATAATTAGAAATTAATTTAGTGATTGTGGAAGGACTCTTATACATGATATCATCCCATTTGCCACTTTTCAGAGGAGACGAGAGGACTTAAAGTGAGACTCGGAATAGATAGAGAACAAATATAATCATTATGAAGCATAAAAACATAGAGTGAAAGAAAAAAAGAGTAGGGGAAGATGACTGATATAGAGATAGGCTACAATAGAGGTGACCAGAGGTCTGCTGATTATATGAATTTGGATGAGTTTGGGTGCTATCACAGATGTCCATAGAAATGTAGAGGATGATCCATGGCTATTTCTGGTAAAAGAGCAGCCTGCAGCCTCCTTCAGCTGACATGCAAATAGAATTTTCTGTTTCTACAGACTTTTCTTCCAGCACTTAAAAATAATCCTACATCCACTAATTGTCTTAAAAACACTAACAACAATAAAAAAAAAACAGAGGTATATAGTAGAGTTTATGCCACAAGATTTGGCAAAAAATTCATGTATCTAAAGAGTAAGGAAAATGAAGATGGAGTCTCTACATTTTCTCCTGTGGTGGAGACAGTTTTGTGTGTGTCCAGAATTTTTATATTTCTACTTAGAATTGCTTCCTGTGTAAAGCTCCCTGTCTATTTCAGAAGTGAAAAAATATATAATAGAGGATACCAAGGTGTTTGGAAAATATCCAGACCATGTTTTTCTAATGAAACTCTTTTCTACATCAGTTATAGAACAAGATATGTAGTTGTATGTTATGTATGTATGTATGTATGTATGTATGTATAAAATAAGTTTTAATTACTATACAAAATGGCAGATTTCTTAATGGAATTTTCACACATATTTAAATATTTGGTTGATTCTCACCATATTTATTCCACTCCCCACATTTCCTCTCCCCACCTCCAAGTAAACAGAACACAATTTTCTATGAATGTGAAGCAATCGTTTTAATGTATAATCTTCAGATAAAGCCTGAACTGGTGCACTAATGAAGGGAGAGTATGATGCTGGAAGAAACAGAGTAAAACCTCAAATGACTTATGATAAGAGAATAGAAGTTGTAACCTAGAAAAAAATAAGTTAGAGAATTTTAATAATTTTTCAGGAAATAAATATTGATTTCTATAGAAGTGCCTATGACATAACATTATATTATGTATATTATATATATATGTATAATATACATATATGTGTGTGTATGTGAGTGTGTGTGTTGTATGTATATCATCATTTCTAGTTATTCCAATTTATTTGTTTTTCCTCAATAAAACTCCATGAAAACCATGCAAAAAGGCAATGTTACCTCTCTTATACACTTTAAGAATTCGTGTCCATTTGCAGGTTATCTCACCTAAGGATCCTTGATAAATACACAGCCAATTTTTTTATTAAAAATGTCCAGAATTTTTAATACTACACAGAGACTTCCAGGAGTTACTTTTTTTTTTTTTTTTATTGTCAGCAAATGTCCTCCAGTAAACTGCAATGCTCATTCCTAATACACAGACACCCAGGCAGAATGTTGACTGATAATTTATAAGAATTCTCTCTTAAAAGACTCTGGACAAAATGTTAGTCAGCAAACAAGTACAGAAAGTGATTTTCGTGTCTAGAAATGAAATGAAGAACTTAGGGGGCTATCGCATGTGCTGCACTTTCATACAGTATCAGTTCTGTTATTGTTCTTGACACCCACACTAATTGGCCATTCTCACACAGCTCACACTCTCTGGCCTTTTGTTCAAGAGTCTGAAATGCTTGACTTTCTCATCTGAAAGCTGGCCTTTGTAAGTGAATCTATGGAAATATAATAGTTAAAAATCCAGTTGTCTTCAAAAGAGCTTTGTTAATGTATTAAAAACATAATTTGGAGAAGGCTAAATTTTTCCAGTCATGTATGCAAAATCTATACAATAAGATCTGTTCATAAGATCCCTTATGAACACTGATTGACTGAACAAAGCCTGTTGTTGTCTTTGTGGAAAAATGTGTGGGTTTGTCAATAGTGCCGCAGAAGTGTTAATCAAGGTTTTATAAGTGGAGTCACAATAAGATAGTGTGTCTGCAGATTCTGTCCTGAGATTCTGAGTCCTTCCCTGGAACTATGAATGAATATGTGGTATGTATAAGGCAAAAGAGAATCTTTGTTAAATTGCAATGATATTGTTTTTGATTAAATGAGTCACTTTATGAAGTGTGCTTTAGGTAACTTTTTGGAAACAGGGAGCATATCAAAACTTCTGTTAGTGTTTATAATGTACAGATGCTCATATAGATGTATGTGCTTCACATAGAGATCAAAGGACAGTTGCAACTGTTGCTTGTCAGGAGCCATTCATTTCTATTTTTTTAGTAAGGTCTCTCATTTGAACTCAACAAGGTGACCTAGATTGGCTGACTAGAAAGAGCTAGGGATCTGTCTCCATCTCCAGTATAAACTACCATACCTGCATTTTGTCCTGGGGATTGAACTTAGGTCCTTTTGCTTAAAAGGCAAACACTGGGCTGTCCACTATGGTCCATAGATAAAATACTCTACATATTTGTGATCGAGGGATAGGTCCATCACTTCAGAATATTGGCTTACCTCATGGATTAAGGTTGTAATTATAGTAAAAGAAATCAAAAGGAAAAGAGCACAGTGATTTACTTACCAGTTCATAACGAAAATCAGGGTTACTTAGTTTTCTGTCTTTTCTCTGAGGAAGCAATACATCACTGAAAGTACTTTAGAGAAAGTCAACTATAAAGACAAAAAATTCCCATAGTTTATCTTAAGAAAGAAGTATTTGATTTTATTTCTAGTTCATTTAAATGGATACATAATAATTATATATATTTATAGAATAGATAGGCTGATCCCCTACATTGTTCCATAGCCTGTGGTAATCTCCATACTATGTTGTTCTTGAGATTAAAACTGTAAAATTGCACAAATGAATGAAAACACATGATTGGCTTATTTTACATAATATGGAAAACTGTTGATACTTTGTCTTGGCTGTAATGAGTAGTGTAATAACTATGGAAGTATCTAACTTTCTTTGATGTCTCATTACATTTCCTTGGATATATATACCCAGAAGTGGATGTTGGATCATAAAGGATAGCTACTCTTATTTATTTTAAAAACCTCCACAGAGTTTTATACTCTCTATTCTAATTCATATTCTTACAGAAGGTATAAAAGAAGTTAACCATTTCTCCAGCAGCATGAGACATTTTATTTTTCATTTATTTTTGTTTATTTATTTTTTGAGACAGAGTCTCATGTGTATGAGAATGTCCTTGAACTTCTGATCTTCCTGTCTCTAAGTGCAATGCTTAGAAATATGTGCTCCTACACCCAGCTTCTTTTTATTACTAGTAATATTATTCAGGATTCTTCCAAACTTACGAAGCCCTCTACCAACTAAGCTACACTAATACTCAGTGTTGAATTTTAAGTATTTTATTTAATTTTTCATTCTAGATCTTCACAATTATTTATAATATGCAATTCTCTATGTGTGAGTTTCTCTACTTTCAAAAATTCAATCTCAGACCTATTTTTGTCTACTAAAAAATTTTGAAATCCACAAACTCACAATAGTGTTTAGCAATGATGTAACATAAATTAATACCTCATGATGACACAGCTTCTGATATGACTTTATTAGAATTTGGTTCATAAATTTTATATAGCCTTTACTATGCATAAATGTTCAGCTAAACCTCTTATATTTTAGTGTTGAGAGCACATGAAGTTGAAATAATAATACGTCTGAAAATGGAGCAATGGGATGCAGAGGCAGACGGATTTCTGAATTCAAGGCCAGCCTGGTCTACAGAGTGAGTTCCAGGACAGCCAGGGCTACACAGAGAAACCCTGTCTCAAAAAAAAAAAAAAGAAAGAAAGAAAAGAAAGAAAAGAAAGAAAGAAAAGAAAGAAAGAAAGAAAAGAAAGAAAGAAAGAAGAAGAAAGAAAGAAAATGAAGCAATAAGAAGTTATAAATTAGCCCTGTGGCCCCAGAGGACTCCAAGTCCAAACTCCAGGGTCGAGCTATAATCTGTTATCCAAAAACACAATGAAGACCATAATAATATTTAAAACAGATATGGCAATGGTAAGACCAAGGCATCCCAAATGAAGCCCAGTAGCAGAATTCTAGAACTCTTCTGACTGCATGCTAGGATCATGTTTACCCTGTTTAAAACAAGAGTGGTTTAGAGTGGTTGAATTATTTAAGCTATTTTGATTAGGTTAAGGGAATATTTCTCATCCTTTATATATTTTTAATTTAATCTGAAATTGAACTTTAAAAGCCAATGCTATAGCAGTTACATTTTTTCCATACATGCAAGCTAAGTCCTGGACCTGCTGAAATGAAACCGTTCCTCACCCTGGATAAAAGGAACACATTTAAAGGATCTATGGCTGGATTCATATTTCATCCTCAAACAAGTGTACATCGATTCTAAACACAACAGTAACAAAACACAATTAAATTGTCTAGGTCTTTTGTCTATATTTATTTCTTGAAACTATGTAACAAAATTAATTGTAATGAGTGCATTCTAGGTCATACCTGGTATGGCAAAATTAATTTTTTTATGATATATAAAGCAACATTAAAAAGACAGGAAAAGAAAATCTTGTTTCCTGCATTTTGAAAATGAAAACTTTATCTTTATTTGCATATTAGTATGGTTGAGGGCCAATGGATACTATGAAGAATAAACATTTTTCTCATAAAACTATTAAAGTATATATATATATATATATATATATATATATATATATATATATATATAATATTCTCTGCCTTATTGTTTTGATATTATGTGGTATTATATGTATAGAAACAATTTTTCTCATCTAGGCAACTAATCTTCAACACAACAAATTCTACCTATATTTAAATAGATCTCTGAGTCCTCCTTAAGGCCCTCAATCATTTTGGTTATAGACATGATTAGTATGTTTTCTTTTGTATAATTGAAAGAGAAGTTGAAGAACATGCTGCTGGCATAGAGCAATGGATATCTTGTAAACTTTCTTTGAAGAAGATTCAAGAAAAGTCAAACAAACATGATATCTGGAGTCATTGTCTTACAAAGCCAGTAGTACTATGATCAGTCATTATTTCATCTAATATTAATTACAACTGGAGACTTAACCTCTGAATGCCATAAGATATGATATACTGGTATACATTTCCAACTGACCAACTTTTAAGAGACTCATATGTAGACTGAAGAAGAAATTAGCACAGAAGTTTTCCCCTGTAACAATAAAATAAGATAGAAAACAAACAAAAAAAGTGTATTTAGATTATTAAAGTTGCTATTGTAGGGCTAGTTTTGATTCTACCTTTAGAATAAGAATTAATGATACTACAAATGAGAAGGATGCTTACAGCATGCTGGCTACATCTGCACCTCTGGTAAGATTTCTTGTTACTCTTTTTTCTTGCTTGTTATGACATTTCAAGAACTAGTAGAAAGATAAGTCCTTGTGGCTTAGTGGATGCTTTATTCCTGTTTAATGGACAACGGTTAAGAATGTATAGTATCCACTAACAGATTTGAGTATAGCAATCCTGGAGGTAGATGTAGCATTCAGTAGAATGATATAATGAGGACAATTCTAGGCTACCAAGTATCACTTGAAAAATTTGCATTTTTATTAGGTGAAAAATTTATCAGATTGGGCATGCTCTTCAAGAAAGCAGGAATTTCTGTCCAATTAAAGAGGTCATAGTAGCCTGTGTTGACAAGACAAGTTCTCTCTTCTGTCTGTCTCTGTCTGTCTGTCTCTGTCTGTCTCTTCTGTCTCTGTCTGTCTCTCTGTCTGTCTCTGTCTGTCTCTCTCTGTCTCTTCTCTCTCTGTCTCTCTCTCTCTCTCTCTCTCTCTCTCTCATTTCCTCTGTGTTTTCCTTGTTCTGGACTTTTTTCACTTTCTCTCTCTCTCTCCTCCTCTCTCTCCTCTCTCCTCCCCATCTGCTCCCCCATCTCCTCCTCCACCTCTTCCTTTTACTACTACTATGACTCCCCCTCCTCCTCCTCCTCCTCCTCCTCCTCCTCCTCCTCCTCCTCCTTCTACTACTACTGCTACTACTACTACTGTTATTCCTCATAGGCTTCTTTTGTTGCTGTCCATACATTTTCTCAATGTAGGACAAGGCTTTTAGAAAATCCTCATCTAATGACAAATTATGACATTGCAACTGCAAATTGGTTTCCTTGAGGATATGTAAAACAAATAATTTGTTTTCTAACCCCTATCCCCTGCTTCCTCACTTTACTTCCTGGAAAGTTTATAGTTTTGACAAAAGTCCTCTCAGCTCTCAGGGGACCTTTCAAATGAACTGTATCATGAGACTTATGCAATGTAAAACAAAAATAATCAGATTTTTTTTTAGAAAGGAACATCTCAAAGCAATTTTGTTGCATAAGGACCATTAGTGAATAGCCTTTGTGAATGGCTTAGTACTGATATGTGCAGAGATTTGTTGACATTTCAGTTAAGAGGCTAAATTTTGTTTCATCAGAGGGTAGTATGGTTTAATGGAAAAACCAACACAGGGTGCATCTTGTTTTTTCTCCCTCAGTCTCTGTTTCTTTGTGGTTATGAATGTGTGTGTATGTGTCTCTGTTATTTGTGGTTATATGGGCCATGAGTGTAAGTAGATGTGTGGAATGGAGTGTTTGTGTGTGTATGTGAGTGTGTTATGTGTGTATTTGAGCATGCATGTGCACACATATATTTTTAAGTTAGAAACTCACTCTGAAAACATTTTCTCTGGAGTGTCGCATTACCTGTAGACATTGGTCTTTGATAGATTAAAAACTTTGTTCTACAGCTACTTTTTTGTGATGGCCTAGCTGTCTATTTAATTTACTTAGAGACTCAGATAATTTTCAACTATTTTTTGAAGATATAGTTATTCTGTTGTATGTGTATTAATGTTTTCCCTGCATATATGTCTATATAAAAAATGTATATCTGATACCCACAGAAGTCAGAATAAGGATTCAAACACACTAGAACTGGAGATATGGATAGGTTTACACCACAATGTGGGTTCTGGGAATTAAACCCAAGTCCTCTGCAAGAGGAATAAGTACTTTAATACACTAGGTCATCACTCTAGTCCTAATATCAACTATTCTTAAAAATCAAATAACCATGTGTAATCTTTTCTGATTGGGTTACCTCAATCTGGATGATATTTTCTAGTTCCATCCATTTGTCTAAGAAGTTCATGAATTGTTTTTAATAGCTGAGTATTGTATAGCTGCTTTATTGTATAAATGTACTACATTTTAGGTATATACCCAGCAGTGGTATAACTGGGTCCTCAGGTAGTACTATGTCCAATTTTCTGAGGAACTGAGAGACTGATTTCCAGAGTGGTTGTACCAGCTTGCAATCCCACAAACAATGAAGAAGTGTTCCTCTTTCTCCACATCCTCGCCAGCATTTGCTGTCATCTGAGATTATATCTTAGCCATTCTAACTGGTGTGAGGTGAAATCTCAGGGTTGTTTTGATTGGCATTTCCCTGAGGACTAAGGATGTTGGACATTTCTTTAGGTGTTTCAAATCCATTTGGTATTCCTCAGTTGAGAATTTTTTGTGTTATATCTGTATGCCAATTTTTTTTGTTTTTGAATTTTTATTAGATATTTTCTTATTTACATTTCAAATATTATCCATTTTCTTTGTTTCCCCACCCCAAACCCCATATTCTTTCCCCCTTGCCCCTTCTTCTCTGAGGGCGTCTCCCCACCAATCCATCCACTCCCTCTTCCCCATCTTGACATTCCCCTACACTGGGGCATCAAACCTTCACAGGATCAAGGACCTCTCTCCCCATTGATATCTGACAAGGCCATCTCTGCTACATATGCACCTGGAGCCATGTGTACTCTTTGGTTGGTGGTTTAGTCCCTGGGAGCACTGGGGGGTCTGGTTGGTTGATATTGTTGTTCCTCCTAGGGGCTGAAAACCCTGTCAGCTCCTTCAGTCCTTTCTCTAACTCCTCCATTGGAGACCCCATGCTCAGATCAATGGTTGGCTGCAAGCATCAATCTCTGTATTTGTCAGGCTATGGCAGAGCCTCTCAGGAAACATCTATATCAGGCTCCTGTCAGCAAGCACTTCTTGGCATCCACAGTAGTGTCTAAATTTGGTAACTGTATATGGGATTGACAACCAGCTGGGGCGGTCTCTGGCTGGCCTTTCTTTCACTCTTTGCTCCACACTTTGTCTCTGTATCTCCCCCTGTGGTTATTTTGTTCCCCCTTCTAAGAAGGACTGAAGTATCAACACTTTTGTCTTCCTTCTTCTTGAGCTTCATGTGGTCTGTGAATTGTATCTTGGGTATTCTGAGCTTTTGAGTTAGTATCCACTTATCAGTGAGTGGATATCATGTGTGTTCTATTGTCATTGGATTACCTCACTCAGTATGATATTTTCTAGTTCCATCCATTTGCCTAAAAATTTCATGAAGTCATTTTTTAATAGATTTTTAGTGCTCCATTGTGTAAATGTACTATATTTTCTGTATCCATTCCTCTGTTGAAGGACATCTGGGTTCTTTCCATCTTCTGGCTACTATAAATAAGTTCGCTATGAAAATAGTGGAGCATATGTCCTTGTTATATGTTGGAGCATCAAATCTGATAAATAACTTTAGCAAAGAGGCTGGATATAAAATTAACTCAAACAAATCAGTAGCCTTCCTCTACTCAAAGGATAAACAGGCTAAGAAGGAAATTAGGGAAACAACACCCTTCACAATAGTCACAAATAATGTAAAATACCTTGGTGTGACTCTAACCAAGCAAGTGAAAGATCTGAATGACAAGAACTTCAAGTCTCTGAAGAAAGAAATTGAAGAAGACAAGATAATTCCTATGTGATGGATGAAAAAATGAGGGCAGAGTTAAGTAGCAAAGAGTGACAGAATCAAAGATGGAGCTTGCATTGTCCTATTCCACATCTATATCCAGTGGTTAGAAACAAACAATTTCAATAAAATGTGAAATTATCAAGAATTTGAATTAATCAATAACATAACTATAGACATTAAATAGACAGTAAAAGTAATCTAGCTTTTAAAGCCAAAACAAACTAGCAGATATAAATGTGTTTTAAATTGAAATTCTCCATTAGAATAATGGCTAACATGGAAGAAATATTTCAGTTTGCTGTTTTTCTTAAAATTTGAAATAGTAAATTTCCTTTACTATTAAACTGTAAAATGGGGGCTGGAAAGCAGTTTAGAGCACTTCAGGCCCACCTCAGTACTTGCATGATGACTCTTAATGATCTGTAACTCTAGTTCCAGAGGATGGGACTCCCTCTTCTGATTTCTCTAGACATAGCATTCCTGAGATAGTCAGACACACATGTAGGCAAAACATCCCTACACGTAAAATAAAAATAAATTTCTTAAAATTAAAAATTAAAAGATTAAGTATGAAGTGATTTTATTTTCTGCCCATAAAACTGATATTATAAGCATAACTGTTACTAAATGTGTCAATCCCATATACAGGCACCAAACCCAGACACTATTGAAAGAATGCTTGCTGACAGGAGCCTGATGTTGCTGTCTCCTGAGAGGCTCTGCCAGAGCCTGACAATTACAGAGGAAGATGCTCACAGCCACTCATTGGACTGAGCATGGGGACCTCAACAGAAAAGTTAGAGAAAGCACTGAAGAGCTGAAGGGATTTGCAACGCATAGGAAGAACAACAATATCAACCAACCAGACCCCCCAATGCTCCCAGGGACTAAACCACAAACCAAACAGCACACATGGAGTGACCCATGGCTTCAGCCACATATGTAGCAGATGTTGGCTTTGTGAGGCATCAATGGAAGGAGAGGCATTAGTCCTGTAATTCTTGATGTCCCAGTGTAGGAGAATGCAAGGGCAAAAGGTGGGAATCAGTGGGTGGGTGGGGGAATACCCTCATAGAAGCAGGTAGAGCGGTATGGGATACGGGGTTTCTGGAGAGGAAACATGGAAAGGGGATAACATTTGAAATGTAAATAAAGAAAATATCCAATAAAAGAAAAGAAAAAATTCAAAGTAACATTTTTCATCATATAAGATATCTTGAATTATATGTGCATCTTTCACAGCTTTTAAACTAACAACAATGTCAATGAAAATTTAAAAAACTTAATATTTTATAGATATGAACTACTTTAAGATGTACATTAATCTTGAACTAATTATTATTATATAGATTTTATAGATCAGAATATTCTGTTTCTAGCAGGGCAGTGGTGGCACATGCCTTTAATCCCAGCACTTGGGAGGCAGAGGCAGACGGATTTCTGAGTTTGAGGCCAGCCTGGTCTACAGAGTGAGTTCCAGGATAGCCAGGGCTGCACAGAGAAACGCTGTCTCGAAAAACAAACAAACAAAGAAACCCAAAAAATGAACAAACAAACAAAAAACCAAAATATTCTGTTCTGAAAGAATAATTTCTCCTGGCTTATTGAATCATCTGTAATAAAGCCTACATTTATTGTAAGGTCACCTTTCTAGAGAAAGAAAGAGCTCTAAAAACCTTGTTCTAACAATCACTAAATACATTACAAGTAAAACTTCTTAGCATCCCATCATATTGGATAGCAACTAATCCTTTTCTAAAACCAAATTTTAAATCAGGGACCAATGAGTTAGCTCAGTGGGTACAAGCATCTGTCTCACATTTGTGGAATAGAGTTCAACCCAGAGGCCCACATGGGTAGTAGAAGAGGACCAATTATGTTAGTTATACAGTATCTCTCACATGATCATGTGCCTCTCTACCCTCACAAGATAAACAAAATGTAATCAGTTTTTAAAAATTAAATTAGTATTTTTTTGATTCATCACCTCTCATATTGTGTCTTTCTCTGAATCCCATTGTGAAATGACGTGTAATCATCAGAGGCTTGCATCTAAAAGCTCTGGAGATTTATGATTTAATTTCAAATGTTAAATTACAATAAGTATGTATTCTATAACTGTAGAGAAGAAGAAAGATGTGTGTACAATTTATATAGATAATACCATCTGTAAAAAATATGTGCTGGTATCCTACTTTTTCTCAAACCTGACTTACTTTTAAAGTTTGTATTATGCTCTTGCATCTAAAAATGTAAGTTAGTAGTTTCCCTTCTGTCTGGACTGCCCCTTCCTGACATACTAAGCTAATATGCACATCATGCAGTCCTTAACCCATACTATTTCAATATTGAACTATTTTCCTTTTTCCAGACAATATGTCATGTAGTATCTGTTTCTTCATCTGGGAAGCATTTTGGAAAACAGCTCTTAAGTGTGTGTGTGTGTGTAGCTTTTTTATTTGAGAATTTAGCAGAAATAACACAAAGCAATTCACCATCAAAGTTTCTGGAAAAATCAATGAACAGTTTACCTCTCTGTCTTTGCTCTCCAAATTTTATTATATATCAAAATGGCCTTATTTCTATGAAAAATGGGGATACATTATTTCCATTACTTTCTCTATCTTGCAGCTAATATTTCAAGTTGCATGGAGGATATTGGATACTCAGAGCTTCCCTGGCCTCATCGTTTACTGATTCATACATTTATTCATCTAAAATTTTATACTGTCTTTAGAAGAATGAGGTATATCTATTTGTGCTGACATGAAGGAATGTTCAATTAAGTTGGCAAAGAAAATTGCTAGTGTTTTTCTTTCACAAAACACAAAATAAAGCAAATCCACGTATGTATGAGTAGGTGCAGATTAATTCTTGCTATATACTAAGTCATTGGCAGTGGTTACCTGGGGAAGAAAAATTACATGGATATAAGAGCAGAGAGGACAACATGAGCAAACCTGTTGTTTATGATTTTTTTTTTATTTTTAGTGTTTTCTTACTATTTAAATTACCAGTTATTAAAAATAAGCACATTGTAGCATCTTTCTTATTATACAATACAAGCATGTATAGAGGACCTCTTACATTTCCCTAAATGAACCAGATCACCTCTATTGAGCTTCTCATCTTCGATATATACTCTATACAATGCATCACTCTTAACTCCTGGGCTCTAAGTGCTATAGAAGATTTCAGAGCATTATCTTATGACTACCATGTGCTTGCCTAACTTCCCTAGTATTTTGACTGTCAATTATCTGTCAAAACTCCAGAGTTTCTGATATTCTGGTGTCTACCATAAAATTAACAATTCCCATGGTAGCATTCAAGAAAGTGAGCCATCTGTCCTACTGAGCATAACTGACAGACAGTCCAAGTTACTACTCTTGGGATCTAATGGAGAATTTGCTGCTACAATATGTTACCAGAGACTGTTTCCAGCCAAGGACTCCTACTAGCTCAGGTTCATTCCTATGACTTTCAGAACTGCTCTAATGTGCAACCTCACCCATGAACTCCCCCACAAGCTCCCTGGATCTTTCTTTGAACTGTAGATACACCCATACTCTTCCATCATGTCTTTTCCACCCTGTCTTTGGTTTTTAGTTTTTTCAAATATATCAATCTTTCAGCATCTTCTGAAGACCCTTCTTTCTTCCACCTGCTCATTAGAAGTTTGTCCCCATAATTTTTTTTGTCCTCATAATTTTCTACAGCACAATTCTTGTATGCCTTTTTGAGCTTGTTCTTTGATTCCTAACTTGATTACATATATATATATATATTTACTACACACACACACACACACACACACACACACAACACACACACACACACATATATGAAAAGGTGTTACATTCAATATTTTCTTATATCTCCCTACTAGGTGAAAACCATAGACTTAGAAAACTATTATGTTAATTACTTTGTGTTTAGTATTTTGTTCAGTTTGTTCAGTGGGTTTTGTAATGAATGTTTGAATAAACGAAGACTAAAAGAATAACCTTATCTAGTATGAATATATTCAGGTCAAAACAAGCCAAACTGCTCACTTTTCAGGTAGTGCCACCAGTCTGTTTGAGGACAGTTATGAGTCAGTTTAACATCACAAGCTCCAAGCCTATGTTTCTAGACACTGTTGTTGAGCTTCCCCATGCCCAAAATATTTTCCTGAGTTCAAGTGAGTTTTCACACTCATGATCTTAATTTATCCAAACTTTAAAGGCCTGAAATATCACTGAATCTCTCTCATTACTAAAAGAAACAGCCTTGATTAATCACTTTAAGCATTTCAAAATAATCCACCAGTTAACCTATATTTAACATAAGCATGCGTAAAATTTCTACGAGGCTATTCATTGGTAGAATAGTATATTCTTGGAGAGCTACAAAATCAAGTTGCATTTCTTAATCCTTCAAAGAAGGAGTAAGATTTAGAATGTTTCTATTTTTTACTATGAGATTGTAAACTCCTTTTCAGATAGATATAGATGGATAGAGCTAGCAAGATAAATTATTATAATTATTATTGTGTTATTCAATTCTAATCTTATATTGTAATGAAAATAAACATAAGAATGCTTTCTTCTTGTACCATTCAAGCTAGTACACCATAAGATAATTTTTTAAAAATAAATCTTTTATTCATCTCTCTACATCTACATTGTTAGATGTCCTCTAAACTACTGAACTATAAAGGTCAGTATTTTCTTCCTTATAATTATAATAAGGACAATAAAATAAGTAATGCATTTCTAGTGTCTGTCACATATCCCCAAATTTGTATGTTAAGTGCTATAATTCCTAAAACTCAGAGAAATTAAATAAGTTGTATGCGTGTACACAGCTCCAAGATTTAAACTCAGATGCACCTTAACTTGGAAGGTAACTCCTTAGAATTCAGTTCTCTTGAGCTTGGAACCATCTGGGAATGCTGTAAAAGTCTGTTTTCTGTGAAAAGCTTAGAATGCTTTTCTAACAATCCTTGCATTTTTCTCTGAATGCAAGTAAGAGTCACTCAAATTTTCAGGCAGCAGAAAAAGGTACATGATTTTGAAAAATCATGTCAGAAGTAGGCACTGTGAAAAAATGTACAGGATAATAGAACTATCAAAAGAGAACATCTAGAAGACATGTTCTGAAGGCTCTGTAGGATATGACTACAGCCTGAAGTTGTAGGCAAGGCAAGGAAAAGAAGGCTAAAGTAGGATTTTTACGTTCTACACTTCACAAGCATGAGCCTTTGATAAAGTACACAGCCTCATATATATTTTTCCTCCTGTGTAGAGTAATGGAAAAATCTGCTTCAAGGTATGGGAGCTTTAATTAATAATACACTCTAGTAGGCACTATGTTTCTCGAGGCTTTTTCAGGATCATTTGATTTGTATCCAATAACAGACTCAATACTTACATAGGACCACCGTTAGTTTTATGGCTAGGAAAACTGAAGCACAGTGAGGCGAAGTAAAAGAGTGGTTCTGTGCTATCTGAGAATTACTGACAGTCGAGGATGAAATATACTCTTGATACAAAGTAGGAACTTTCTTATAAACAACCTCCAAAAATAATGTTCTTGAGAGATGGTACCAAGCCTCTAATTTTCTTTGCCACGATACTCTGAATTTTGTTATTGTGAATGAAACCAACTGATTGGATGGACATAGACATGGCACAGGTGTATTTCTTGGAGATAGCCATTCAATGATAAATAAGTGTCTCGCTCCATGATAATTACCCCTTGCTAAAATAGACAGCACCCTGACAAGATACATAAATGAAATTAACTGAATTGTCACAGTATTTGTAAGTCATGTTTGGTAAATTTAAATATGGAATTATTTCCTCAGAAGTATCACACAGGAACAGAGATCTAAAGTCTTTCCTTACCTCCTTGTATTTTCAATGAGAACTAAAGAAACAAATTAGCTTTATTTAACTCTAAAGTATCAGGGGTAGCTAACTACAGTCTTCTTGTATGTGTGTGTGTGTGTAATTTTTTTCTACTACTAATTTAGAGCCCTAATTACAGTGATGCATTAATGTGTGAAAATGAATGGGTCTGTGAATAAATAAAAACCTCCAGTTGTTTTTAAGCTATTCATCCATAACAGTAAGTTCATTTCTGAAGGAATAAAAAGCGATTATTAAAAGTGAAGGCTGGACGTCGTGGGGGGGGATACTCGAGGGTGGGGAGGTGAGGTACAGGGGAGGGTGGGTGGGGGTACACCAACGTGGAGGCAGGAGGAGGGGGGAAGGGATAGTGAGTTCCTGGGAGGGAGGGGGGAAATGGGGTAAGGAGAGAACATCTGAAATGTAAAAAAAAATTTTTAAATAAAAAATTTCCAATAAAAAAAAAAAAGGGAATTTCAAACAGACATATGTGCCAGGATTTTAGTTGCCTGAAAAAGAAGTAATGTTTTGAAAGTAAGCCTTGGTAGCTATTTATAACAAGTAGTGAGTGGATAATTTTTGAACTTATTTACCTAAACACCCATAATAAAGAATGGTTTTGAATTTCAGAAGTGTCATTTTTAACAACTATTTATAAAATTGAATCTCATTTATGATTCACATCAGAATCGCTTTTTTAAAGAGCATTAATGTTCAACACAGTAGCATCATTCAGTTTATACCATAACCTTATGTATCATGAAACCTCTTTTCTCATTTTTGTGCTAAGCTTTATACATAGGCACACAAAGCATATATATAATCATCAGATATGCTGTCTTTGAACTTTGCTTTTTAAAATTGTTCTATAACTCTTCACAAATATGCAAACATCATTTTCACACTTGATGATAATTTGTTGAATTGCCCCAGTCCTGCATGACCACCTAACTTTCCATTTCAGTAGTGTTATATAATTTTGCTAGTTCCTGGTTGTTAAATCAGAGCATGCATTTTCAAGATAGATTCATTACACCAGAGTATTTTTTAATCTTATAAGTTGAAATGCATACATTTAAATAATTCCTCCTGTTTAAGTACAAAGATGTAGAAACTAGGACAGTCATGAGAATCAGAACTACTTAGTGAAAATAATGGTGTATTTCAGGTAGACAATTCAGAGTTGTGACTGTAGTCTTGTTATCTGAGAACAAATACATAACTTCCTTTTGTTGTAGTCTGTATCAATTTGTCTCATCTATCCATTTTAACAGTTCTATCTTTATTTACCTAAAAAAGAAAATATCTTTGTTTCCCTCAATAACCATTGATATTTCCAACCTAATCTAGATAATATAGAAACATGATAAATCATATAATGTGCTTTCCAATAATTAATCCAGGGGCATATCTGTGTCTAGTGCATGCTATTCACTACTCTGATCATGTAAGTAAGGGAGATGTTTATAATCAAATCTCTATGATGACAGTGTCTAAACTATTTCTGAGTTTGTTGTCAGGCAAGGTGAAATATGTGAGGATTCCTTCATTCTGTGTTCAGACCTCTTCAGTGTGACAGTTTAAAATTGTTGTGAAGCTTGCATCCAAATGGAGAAAGGTCAGAGGAAGATTAAGGTTTTCTTCCTGCCAAACTGGTTGTATATCATGAGAAAACAAACTATCAAAATTGGAGGAAGACAGAATCCTATTCATTTTTCTTTATCGGATTTTCCCAATGTACTATGGCAACTAAGAGAACATTCACAAGTGATCCTTTTAAAGTGACACCAGACAGAGAATCCTCAGATTAGATTGATCCTTGTCATTAGTATTTTATTATAGTGAATTGTTGTAGTCACTCTCCAGCATTCCAAGGTCTCAGTTCACAAAAGTGATTATAAACAAAATGAGTTACTGGGGAGACTCAGTGCTCTACAACCATTATTTGTAGCAAAGAAGCCAACTTTACAAAGGTCTCACCATGCTTTTGGATTCTTTATTTAGAAGCCGTTATTAGACTTCTAAGTATTCTGGAAATTTTTTATGAGATACGGCATGGTTGACTTTTTAGAATTATTATTGATTCCAGATGATATATATTTGTTGAATTAATATTTGCTTTTGTAATACAGAACTATCTAGCATAGTATATGTTAATGCCACTGATGAAAGCAGAAAGACTACTGACCCAAATCATGGCCAAATTAATTCTAGCAAGCTTTTTTTATTCATGTATAGGAGTGTCTCTCCCAAAGTCAGAATGTAAGAGATCGTCATTGGACATGGGGAAAAAATAAAGGATTTTATAGATCCGGAGTAAAGCTTTTCCAAACAGGGATTTGGCAGGCAAATAGGCAAACATAAGCACAA